>CM038674.1:275334925-275934925 GCA_021605145.1 Aegilops bicornis
TTTGACACCGACATTGGTGCTTTCATTGAGAGTTCCTCACGTATGCGTCAGCTGCAAGGCGTTTACCGATGGCTCGATAAAACCGTTCTGGGTTGTCGAGGACAACATTACCTCTAGGGAAATTGCTGGGCTGTACCGGCCAAACTCTCGCGAGCTTGGCGGCTTCATCATGGCATTTGTCCCCATCGGCCCGTTCATGCCGACGGTGATGGCCTCTCGGGTGCATCACGCGCAACATAACCTTCGCTGTCCAATTCGAACTTCGCCCGAGCAGATGGATCAGATAGACTCTCCTCCTTTAATGAGCTGCTCTTGGATCGCTTATACGCCCGCTTTGGGAGTCGCTACGGACTGTAATGACCGGATCGGGCTTAAACTTCGACCAAAGGGACATTAAATCCCCTTGGCCACCCATGAGATAGCGGTAGGGAGGAACCACCTGCGGATTACCCCTCAATTACCGAGGATGAATTATGTCTAGATCACCCGAGCTCCACTGAGCGGACACACCGCTTAAGGGAATACATGACCTGGATCCCGGACTTAGAATCGGGCATTGGGCGGACGAGAAATTGGGAAGCTTACCACCTGGATCCCGAAGGTACATCGGGCTCGGAGAGCTCCCATGCCCACAGGTGCTAGAAGCGGATCAGAATCCGGATTCAGCTATTCCCACGCACATGGACTTGGAACCGCTCTCTCCCATATCGAGGCAAGAGCCCTGTGGAGGCGATTACATCGATATCTTGGGCAGATTCCTCCTTGTGCTAAACAAGGTCAAGGACTGCCCCTTGCGTGAGGAGGGCTGATGAAGTTTCACTTTTACTTGCAAAACACGCACGAACAAAGGAATCCTTAATGCTATAAGTAGCACCGTGACATAGTACACTTTGCGGACTTGGCAACCATAGTACAGAAATCTTGTGCGATGGAAAGCGCTGGAAGACCCAAACAGAATTTTGGGATAGTCCCGCTCTCACCAAAACCTTTGTCCAAGACTAAGCAGGCGAACTCTCGTGAAATCGGCCGATCAAATCCCCAAGAAACCAAAAGCCCACCGAGGCGAGGGAACCGTATTGGAAGAATGGCCCAATAGGCCATGTAAACTCCACAGTACTCGGACACAACACCAACTCATAGCCTTAGGGGCATGTTGGATACTCCGTGGTCCTTGAAAGTGGCGAGGACCTTCTTGCAAGCCATAAGCGAGAACAACATCCAGCCAACGAACCTGTCAATACGGTACTAACAGTCTTGAAACTTTTGCCTCAAACAATAGGCGCAAGCGACTCGTCGAAACTCGCTAAAATTTGCCATGTGGCAAAAATAAACCCATGGCGAAGCTGCTATAACTTTCAATGCAGGTGATGGACCTCGATTCCAGGACTATCCAAGACTTAGCTCTGGTCCTTAGCCGGTCGTGGCGGCTTCGACTTACTAAGGTACTCATGGGCCGGCCGAGGCGGATTAACTTGATCTATGTAGAAACACTCAACAAGATGGAAATTGATAAAAAGCCGCATTGAACAAAGCGGCACAACCTTCGAGGGAATTATCCCTAGTCGGGAAGCACGGTGTGTTGCGGAAAAATCACACTCGATGTGGTATTCGGCACCCGAAGAATTATAGGTCGAAGAAATCACATTCAAGTGGCTCCTTTTAGCAGCGGATACCACGCCCTTCTAGGGGCGGGGCGTGTTACAAGCTTTCAAGCTATACCCCATTACGGGTACATGAAGCTTAAAATGCGGACCCAATGGAATCATCACTCTAGCTAGTGATCCGGACGTCGCTTACTTGGCGCGAAAACAAGACCGCAGCACTAGCCACCGGAAGCATTATCCGAAGCCCTAGCGGCGAAGAACTAACAACCTCGGTCAAATGTGGACAGTGACGACGTGATACTCGACAAGCGACCTAAGTCCACCTCATTTTAAACCGCGAAACCGAGATAGTCAAATTGAAGTCCATCCAACGGACCCCACGAAGACATCTTCCATGGGACATAGTTGAGCCCGCAATGGACACCGCCGCGAGACTTCTTCTGTGAGCTGGGACATTTTGCTGGCACCCATCGGACATGCCGGGCATCCCATGATTAATGAACACAGCCTCAATATACTAAAAGGATACAAACCGGTCAAGTAGACTCTAAGGTGGTTTTCGAGCCCAAACGAGAAGCCATGGGGAAGAGCTAACCAAACTACTCGAGGCGGATTCATCGGAGATATCAAGCATCCGGATTGGCTGGCAAATCTGGTAATGGTACCAAAGAAGGACAAATCCTGGCGCCTATGTGTCGACTTTAAATACATCAACAAGGCTTGCCCCAAAGATCCATTTCGCCTCCCTCGCATCGATCAAATCATCGATGCCACAGCAGGACCACGACTTCGTTGTGTTTCCTCGACTATACTCTGGATACCATCAAATAAAATGGCGATGCCACTGACCAACAACAACTTTCATAATGCCATATGGCCCTTTTTGCTTCAACACTATGCCTTTTGGGCTTAAGAATGTCGGCGCAACCTATCAACGCATGATTCAAACATGCGGAAAAACAAATCGGCAAAAGCGGTGGAGGCATATGTGGGCGGCGTGGTCATAAAAACAAGACGATGCCGAAACCCTAATAGATGACTTGAAACACATTCGATAACCTCCGGACATACGACATCAAGCTAAACCCGGAAAATGCATTTTCGAAGCGTCCCCTCGGGGAAACTGCTGGGCTTCATTGTTTCCAATAGAGGAATGAAGCGAATCCGGCAAAATCCGAGCTCTGTCACGATTGGCTATACCAGGACCTCAAGCACATCTAGAAACTGGGCTGGATGCATGGCTGCTTTGAGTCGCTTCATCTCGAGTTAGGAGAAAAGGCCTTACCTCTTTACCGCCTTCTCGGCTACCCGAACACCGTGTGGAGCCGGATCACGGCAGCGTCGGACTGGATGAAATAAAGACCTTATTGGCCAGATAATCCAGTCCTAACTTGGCTGACAAATATCGGCGAACCTATGTTGATGTACATAGCTGCAACACATCAAGTTATAAGCGCGGTGCTGGTCGTCGAACGAGAGGTAGCGGATACAAATTCCCGCTCGAAGCCAGTTTATTCGTATCCACGGTTCTCACCCCATGCAAATCCCGATACCCACACTATCAAAAAAATAGCATGCGGTCTTCATGGCATCCGGAAGCTTCGACACTACTTTCAAGAGTGTTCGATTACGGTGGCCTCGAAGTACCACTCAATGACATAATAAATAACCGCGGCGCTTCTGGGCGGATTGCTAAATGGGCCATCGAGCTCCTTCCAGTTAAACATAACATACAAACCATGGCGGGCCATCAAATCGCATAAATCTTGGCTGATTTTGTCGCCCGAATGGGCCGAAGCCGAACTCCCTAAAAATGCAGTGCGTACTCTATGGATCATGCACTTGAGCGGCTATAAAATGCTGGCAGGATTGGGACAGGTGTAGTCTGACGTCTCCACGGAGACACGATCCGATCGTCCTCCAAATATTATACATAGACTCCAACAATGCGGCGAATATGAGGCTACATTGCACGGTCTCCGGATGGCGGTCTCTATGGGCATTCAGCGCTGGAAGTGCGGGGATTCAAACCTCGCAATATCACAAATCAGCGGAGACTTTGGCGCCAAGGATCCGAAAATGGCGGCCTTTGTAATGCCGTCCTCAAAATGTCAGCTTCGGTTCGAGGGGCTCGAATTCCACCATGTGGCTCGAGAAAACAACCAAGCGGCCAGACGTCCTTGCCCGCTTGCTCGGGCGCTAGCGAGCGACCCTGTCCCACCTAACATATTCCTCGAAAGGCTGTTCAAGCCATCCGTAGTATGGGAAGAAGTCCGGCAATACTAGCGCGGATCCAAACACACCCCAGATTCGAACTATCGGACATAATCGGGCTCCACCACGAAATAACATCTTGACCCACGAAATCATGGCTGTAATCGCCCGTGGACCGAGCCTTTCTTATCCTACCTAAATAGGCGGGAGCTCCCGAAGACCAAAATAAACCACGCCCGCATCGTCCGGCGTTCTAAAAGCTTACAAAGTCCATGAAGGGAACTCTACAAGAAAAGTCTTGACGGAGTGCTCCAAAGATGCATCTTGAAGAGGAAGAAGCGTGGCGGTTCTTGGCTGAAATCCATGCGGACTGGGGCGGAAACGCCAGCTGACTCGAGCACTAGTCAGCAAAGCCTTCCATACATGACTTCTATTGGTAGACGGCCCGAAGCAGGTATACGCGGGACCTTGTCCAACAACTACGTTGGTTGCCGGCTCTTTGCCAATCAGAGTCATATGCCCCTACCGCTCTCCAAACAATCCCCATAACTTGGCCCTTTGTGGTGCAGGGGCTGAACATGGTCGGACCCTTAAAGGGTGAAGCCATAATAAAAAATACTTGTTGGTCATGGTGGACAAGTTCACCAAATGGATAGAAGCCAAACCAGTCAAAACGGCCGAATCCGGACCAGTAATAGACTTCATATCCGGGGTCGTACACCGATACGGCGTCCTCCACAGCATCATCACTGATAATGGCTCCAATTTCACAGCCGATGAAGTGAAAACCTGGTGCGGCAAAATGGGCATTAAGCTCGACTACGCTTCTGTCTACCATCCCCAAACAAACGGCCAGGTCGAATAGGCAAAGCGGTCTCATCATGGCGGCATCAAACCCGGACTAGTGCGATCCTTGGCGGTCGGGATCGCCTTTCGCGTCGAGGAGCTCGACTTCCGTACCTGCAGGGAGCTGCCCGGACCACGCGAATCGCACCACGGGATATACACCATTTTTATGGTATACAGCGCGGAAGCTGTATTACCTGCGACATAATACATGATTAGCCACTGCGTCGCATGTCTGAAGAGAAGGAAGCCGAGTTAGATCGGCGGGATAAATTGGATGCCACGGAGGAGGAGGCGCGACATCTGTAAAAGCCCGCTCCGCACTCTATCAACAGCGAGGCTCGGCGATACCAAAGCTAGAGAAGTGCGGGCCAAAACTTATAATATTGGCGACCTCATTCTACTCCCTAACGGGAGAAGAAGAAGGACAAGCTCAAACCCAAGTGGGAAGGTCGCCGTCATTGACAAAGTTCTCACCGGAGGGCGTACACAGCTTACGTAATGCATCCGATAACAGACTCGGGCGAACCCATGGAATGCGGCGGACTCCGGAGATTCTCGCCTAAGCGCTTGAACTAAGTGTTAGTCTCCTTACCCCCTCCTTTTCAATTATGCTCCCTCCCTTTTCCTTTCTCGACCTTTTCCTCTTCACACAAAGTATTTAATATAGTACGAGACTCCGGATCCTTCCAGACGCACTATATGTGTGTAAGTAATACTGGGGGGCTTCCTATCACGGAAGCTAAAAATAATTACTCTAATGGCTTTTGCCCATCACATATCACGTTTCTTTTTCCATATGTGCCTTTTCTTCACCATTATATGCACCGATATGACTTAAGATGTGGCCAAGCTGGGTTGCCTAGCTCTTGTGTTTATGCCCTCACGTTCCCGTTAATTACGGCTAGGGCATAAGGGGAACACCTCTGCGATTATTCTTGCCGGTTCAGCGGATGTATACCTCAGAAGGGTGAAGCGAAAGCTAGCTTCCTTAAGAGAATATTCAGTCGGTGAACAAAAGATGTATTACGTTTATTACAACGTCAATCCCAGAAGTTTTGTATCCTGCGCCCTTGTTCGCGGTCCGGACATGCATCATCGCCAGCATGTGTACCCGGGGAAAAAAGGAACCCCTAACGGAACTATTCTCCTGGAAGATATTTCTTACTATCCAAGTAATATAACATAACTAGTTGGGTACTTATGCATTTCAAGCACTTATGACCCCTCGCTTTGGTGTCCACGCATACCCAGTTACGTATAACTGAGTAGGGTGTTCGGACACACCGGACTATAGGATCCGGGGGCTGAAGCGAAAAGGTCCGCCATGACAAATGATTTTAATCCAGCTAAAGGGACTACTTATGTCCATTGAATTACCTGATCACTTGGACTAACAATATTCCTCCTCTATACCATCCAACAGGCTATCTAGCTTACAATCTGTTGAGAATACTTGCGACTAACGCTACCTAGTCATATACCGAGACTCACGGGAATTTCTTGCCCATCTGGCCCTTGATCCGACTTGACTATATGGTTCGGGTCCAGCTTGGTGTAGCGTCTTCACCATAGCCCGAGTTTCTCTTGCACCTTCTTTGGCGGGCCGACATCTTCCACAATCGGAGCGCCGCGTGCTCCTTGAAGCATATCCACAAGCTCCCCCATGCCATTCGGCAGGGAGCTTGATAGCCACAAGGCTGAAACAGCATACTGCATCACACTGCCGAGCTTGCTTGTGCAGTTGTGAGAAGAGTCTTGTAGTAAATTGCCTCTCTGAGATGAGGCATCTCCTCCTCGGGGCGACCCGTTAACATTCCTACAAGCAAAATCCTTTCAATGTATACCTGCGGCCGAACTATACTATAGATTCGTCTAGGCACTACCGTAAATGCAGCGTCGAAGCCTTTTGTTCTCCTTCACGGAGTCCGCCAGCTTTGGCTGGCCTTGAGACGTCTTTTAACTCCGTCCAGTGGCCTTTGGCATCTTGAAGATTGTTCTTCTCTGCCCTAACTTGTGTAAGAATCGCTCGCCGATGACCATACGCCTTTTGAGATGTGATTCATCATCTCTTACGTCCTCGATTCACCGGGATTATGCTGGAATTTTACATTAGACTTGTCATATCAGCCATTTACTAGCGGGTGCATCTTAGTACAATTGCGACAAATGTTACGAGATGAGGGCTTTTAGGATTCCTCTAACTTGGCAGCTGCGGCCCTCAGCTCGGCCTTGCACTCCTCCAGCTCCGAGACAATTGCTCATTCTTATTTACAAGGACACATGCATAAATTGATCCTTAAAATAGTTGTTCCAACTGTTTCCAAGTCTCGAGACTCTTGCTACACATGGTTATCAAATTTTCTTACCGTATATCTTTGGTATCTTTGATGCGTCGCTTCGGGCAAGCCCGCCTTGAGCAGCTTCGGATGTCGTCTCCCAAATTGAAGGCGTTAAATGCCTCTTGGAAAAAAATGTTGTTCGATGCGGCCCATCAGCGCCGGGTGATTCATGGCGCTCTCTACTTGGAATCCGTGGCGAGCATATCCGCATCCTGCAGCCGGAGAACTATGTGGCATCGACCCCGCTCCCGCCTCCGCTCTTGAAGCCGGTTACGGAATCTGACTGGTGGAGGCATCGTTGGCAGGATCCCCGGATATAGTCCGGCTGCTCCTCTTCCTGCCAGGACACAAAGGGCGCCGTTATACTTCAAAAATACCATAATCGCAGCACATGTTTTTGCCTTACCTCTGTAGCAGCGAGTCGACCCTTACCGCCTTCCTCTTGAGCCTGCCCGATCCGGACGCCCTTGGTCGACGAGTCCCTAGGGGCTCGGCCCCATGCTCCGGCCGTCGTTTACTGCAAAAACCACGACACTTCAAGGGTAAGGCATGACATCTGAAGGGAGTCCTCTTGAGGTTAGGGTTTTTCGGCTTAGCTTCACAGCGGCGTAGGTAGCGGTCCGGGATAGTCGGCAATAATGGCCCTTTGAGGCGCCATCGCAGCTTCGCTTGATAAAATATCCCGTTGACAAGCTCCACGGTAATATCCGGATCTTCTTGAGTCTGGATCTAGGGCCCTTCCGGGGTCCTCTAGCTGCTGAGGAGGGCTGGAGATTCCTTCTCGACCCTCCTCGGTTCACCTTTCCCGGGGAATATCGGCGAGATAACCTTAGCGAAGAATGCCACAATAAGTGGCCGGGGAAAGGAATGACAACTTACCTAGTTTGGGGGTTGTGCACAGAGAATCCATCTCGCGGTTGATGTGAAGGAATTCCTCCTCTTCCCCTTTGTACTCATCGGACAATATCCTTGCCGAGGCGATGGCGGAATCCGGACCCTTACGGCCCACGGTGGTGGCATCATCTTCCCGTTGAAGTGCCACATGAGCTTCCCCGATATTGAAGCGGTTGCACTCCCGTATTATGCATATTGCCATAACCTCGACTATCGTCGGTCCGGATTTGGTCGATAACTTTATCACTGCTCATCGGGTAATGTATTTCCTGGTATCCTCCTCTTGGGGGCCTCGGGGCGCCCGGCTTAGGCGTGCCCTCGGCGAGGCATTCTTGAACTTGGGAGACTGTCCGGACTTGGATCCGGAAGGGAGCGTCGTCAATGTAGAACCACTCTGAAGTCCGGTTCTCTGGTGCCTTCTTGGGAGTGCTTGGGATAGGTATCCGGTCTCGGCAATCGCCATATACTTGGCCCGCCCACGACGCAAGGGATTCTCCACTGGTTGCGGGGACAAAGCGGAAACGACTTCTTCCATAACCCGAAGTGAGACTCGTAGCCTAAAAATAGCGAACAAAGGGCAACGTACCCTACTATATGTAGTATAGAGGCAGGGGTAAAGTTGTCCTGGCCGGAGGTCGTAGAACTCCGGGGAGCCAGCGAAGAGCAGGTGGATGGGAAACCCGGCGCCCCTTAGCGAGATCTTGGGATGAGGCATATTCGCTCCTCTAGAGATGGATTAGGAGATCCCTCCGCTTTGTTCCCCTTACGTTATAGGTGGCTATTCCGGCTCGGGGCGAGGACCATGAGCGCTGGTGGGAGAAACCCTTGGGTTTGTAACTTTCGATCAAGCGGCTATGAGGAACTGAACACTCTTCCAGTCCCGGCTTGGAAGCGAGGAGAAGCGGCAGAGGAGCTGCGGCGACCGTCCATGTTGGAATGGTTTTTACGGGCGCTACTGTTGATGCTTGCTCGAGGGGAGAGTGAGAGTTTGGATCTGAGAATCCTCGTCTCTTCAAATAGGCGGTCAGCCGAAAGGTTGGAGGTGGCAAATGCGAAAATGCTTGGCTCCTCGCATTTGTTAAACACGTGGAGATGGTCATTATTGAAACCTTTGAAGCGAGGGAGTACAACATTGATGGGATGCCGGACACTATTCATCATAATAGATACTTTTGAGTATTCGGAGATGGAACCCGCCCTACAATGCCGAAGACAAGACTGCGCGCCGAGCTCATCGTCATTGAAACCTGGTTCGAAGAGCTCTTGAGGAGTCTGGATTAGGGAATGTCCGGACAGCGGACTGTATACATCGTCCGGACTATTGAAGCATGAAGATACAAGACTCAAGACTCCGTCCCGTTAATAGGATGGGACTCTCCTTGGTGTGGAAGGCAAGCTTGGCGATCCGGATATTATGTTTCCTTCCTTGTAACCGACTCCATATAAACCCTAGCCCTCTCCGATGTCTATATAAACCGGAGAAGTTGGTCCTTAGAAGGCGATCCACAATTACAATCATATACCATCATAGGCTAGCTCTTAGGGTTTAGCCTCTATGATCTCGTGGTAGATCTACTCTTGTACTACTCATATCGTCAATATTAATCAAGCAGGAAGTAGGGTTTTACCTCCATCAAGAGGGCCCGAACACAGGGGAAACATTGTGTCCCTTGCTTCTGTTACCATCGGCCTAGGCCTTACCAGAGATCGGGAGAAGGCGGTTGGTTAGCTCGTAGAAGCAAGAGTACCGGCAACCTGGCACCTCTAAAAGCCATAGCGACAGCAGTGAGGCCATGACGCAGCAACAAACACAAGCGTCGAAGCAACAATGAAGATACCAAAGACACGGCGATCAATGCGGATTCGGTGGTTCTAAATCCGGTCAGCGGAAGAAACCATTCAAAGGAAACAAAGATGGTCCATCTAGTTTGGACAAAATACCGATCGGCCTTGCGATTCATGGCACCCACGACAAGCACGCCAACCATTCTAACGAAATTGTTGGGTCTTTATACAGGCGATAAGTTAAACACTGAACACAAGGGAAAGGGCATAGCGAGGGCGATGAAGAGCATAAGCCCACGAACACGAGGGCAGAAGAAATTCCCCCACGAGGTGAAAAGCGATAAACATGATATATGCCACGCATATCCCAAGAGGAACACTGGCGTGCACTAAGGGGCGTCTTGTTGGGGAAAGTAGTATTTCAAAAAAATTCCTCACGATCACGCATAAGACCTATCTAGGAGATGCATAGCAAGAAGATGGGAGGGTGTGTCCACGTATCCTTGTAGACCCGAAAGCGAGCGTTTAATGCTTAGCAGATGATGTAGTCGAGCGTCTTCACGATCCAACGATCCAGAAATCTTTGAGCGTCACGGCACCTCCATGTTGACACTACGTTGACCGCGATGATGTCCCTCGAGCTCTTGATCCAATAGAGGTCGAGGAGAGTTCCGTCGATGCGATGGGCGTGGTGGCGATGATGATGAAGTTACACGGTAGGGCTTAGCCTAAGCACTCTGGCGTTATGACCGAGTGTTAAAGCTGTGGAGGGAACCGCTGCAGCTAAGAGATTGTATGTTGTGCTTTGGGGTGCCCCCTGTGCGTATATAAGGAGGAGGAGGAGACCGGCAGCCAAGGAGGCGGCGCCAGGGGAGTCCAACTAGGATACCCAATCCTAGTTGGATTACCTTTCCTATTCCATGAAGGGGAAGGAGGGAAGGAGAGGGAGAGGAGCGAAAGGCGGGTCGCGCCCTCCCCTAGTCCAATTCAGACTGCCTTGGAGAGGGGGCCGCGCCACCTTGTGGCCTTCCCTCTCCTACTCCCTTATGGCCCATCAAGACCCATAACTTCCCGGGGTTTTGGTAACCCCTCGGTTCCCCGATAAATATATGAAACGTCCCGAAACCTTTTCGGTGTTTGAATACCTTTGTCCAATATATCAATCTTTACCTCTCGACCATTTAGAGACTACTCGTCATATCTGTGATCTCATCCGGGACTCCGAACAAACTTGGTCATCAAATCACATAACTTATAATACAAATGCGACATTGAGCGTTAAGCATGCGGACCCTACGGGTTCGAGAACTATGTAGACATGATCGAGACACATCTCCGGTCGATAACCAACAGCGTAACCTGGATGCTCATATTGGTTCCTACATATTCTCACGAAGATCTTTATCGGTCAAACCGCATAACAACATCGTCATTCCCTTTGTCATCGGTATGTTACTTGCACGAGATTGATCGTCGATATCATCATACCTAGTTCAATCTCGTTACCGGCAAGTCTCTTTACTCGTTAAGTAATGCATCATCCGTAACTAACTCATTAGTCACATTGCTTGCAAGGCTTATAGTGATGTGCATTACCGAGAGGGCCGAGATACCTCTCCGATGCGGAGTGACAAATCCTAATCTCGATCAATGACAACTCAACAAACACCTTCAGAGACATCTGTAGAGCATCTTTATAATCACCCGGTTACGTTGTGATGTTTGATAGCACACAAAGTGTTCTTCCGGTATTCGGGAGTTGCATAATCTCATAGTCAGAGGAATATGTATAAGTCATGAAGAAAGCAATAGCAATAAAACTAAATGGTCATTATGCTAAGCTAACGGATGTGTCTTGTTCATCACATCATTCTCTAATGATGTGATCCCGTTCATCAAATGACAACACATGTCTATGGTTAGGAAACTTAACCATCTTTGATTAACGAGCTAGTCAAGTAGTGGCATACTAGGGACACTCTGTTTGTCTACGTATCCACACATGTACTAAGTTTCCGGTTAATACAATTCTAGCATAAATAATAAAAATTTATCATGATATAAGGAAATATAAATAACAACTTTATTATAGCCTGTAGGGCATATTTCCTTCAAGTCTACACCGTAGACCCAGTCGCCCGAAAATTCAACCTAATTACGACCTGTCCGATCACCTTTGATCGTAAGGACCACCCGACCGGTATCCGTCCTGGAGGTTGGCAGCTTTGGTCCTTGATCCTATCATCGACGGATTCAATCTCACGCGAGTCCTCATGGACAGCGCCTGTAGTCTTAACTTGATTTATCAAGACACGGTCCGCAAAATGGGTATTGACCCATCAAGTTTCAAGCCTACTAACACCATCTTTAAAGGAGTGATACCCGGTGTAGAAGCCCTTCTGCGGCTCAATAACATTGGAAGTAGTTTTTGGTTCGCCGAACAACTTCCAATGCGAAGACTTGATCTCCGACATTGTCCCCTTTTCGCAGTGGTTATCACGCACTGCTCGGACGAACCGCCTTCGCTCGCTTCAATGCGGTCCCACATTATGCTTAAATAAAGCTCAAAATGCCTGGACCCCGCGGCGTTATCATAGTTAATGGAAACATGGAGCGCTCCCACCGTGCGAGGAGCACACCACAGCCCTGCGTGGCAGGTACAGGCGGCCCTATCAAGCGAACACTTCTTGACCATCAAGCCCCTAGACAACATCAAGCAGGCCCGGCCT
This sequence comes from Aegilops bicornis, assembly GCA_021605145.1. Classification (NCBI taxonomy): domain Eukaryota; kingdom Viridiplantae; phylum Streptophyta; class Magnoliopsida; order Poales; family Poaceae; genus Aegilops; species Aegilops bicornis. Next base: position 275,347,340 of record CM038674.1, read on the forward strand.
ACCCTCTGAGCAGCGGCTCGGTCCATCCAGAGCTGGACTAGTAATTCCGCCTCCGTCTCCCCCCATCTAATCGTGGCATATGTACCGCGCGTGCATAACTACGCACTAAAAATACCTTGGTCAAGGACAAAGGCACACTAAGGACAAGGTCCATAATGCGGCTCCGCCCTATTCGGACCTTAACCTTCTTCTTTTTCTTCCTCCCCTTTTTTATCTTCTCTCTCATATTTCAGGTTCTTTAACACCCAAATCACATTTCGGTGGCACAAGGGCCCTTTTCTAGTCCTTCAATATACACAATATTCGATACTCTCAAAGATCCTAAACCAAAGGCGAAGCGCCGCAAACATCTTGACCGAGGTGTCCAAAGGATATTCAAGACCACCTTTTCCTTTTAGGACATGTATACAACTTTCCTTATTAAATTCTTGGCATGTAAAATAGCCTTGATGCTTATGGCATTCTTTGTAAGAGCACATTTTGACGTATCAATCAGACTACAATGGAAATAGTTTTATCCAAACCTATTTGGCATTGGTTTATTTCATAAATCTGTATAGCCTTTTCACGTGAGATTGGCATATACACCTCGGCATGATTTCAAGTGCTAGGGGCTCTATTAAATACATATATTTTCAAAAAGTTCGAACACTTTTATAGTATACTTGGCGTCGAATACTGCATTATATGTATCGACTCGAATCATGTCTTTGGTCGATAGTTGGGTTGCTTTCGGCTCCTATGGTTTACTACCTTACGTTCCGCTTGTTGACTAAGGTAGTAAAGGGATAACTCTGCGCTCGGTCAAATGCCTTAGTAGCTAAAATCGAAACTTGGTTGTCATGATGCGGCATGAGTTGGACAGTAGTTCGGCGACTTGATGTAAATCTCTTGCGATTTCTTACATTTATATGAAGGTGGCCTTCGCATGCGATCCGCAGCGTCTAAAAGCTTCCTAGTTAGGGATAGCCGCATACGCACTAGGGGCTAATCTCTGGCCCACCATCAAACTCCTATGGCTAAGTGAAAGTACTAAAGCCACATAGTGCATTTGCACGGTTAGCTCTGTGAACACCTCCCTTATGGACCAATACGTTGGGTCAAGAGTGATCATGCTTATTCGAACACCTCCGTAGTATCTCGTCGGGGCTGAAGCGACGGCGGTAGCAAACTCTCAAGATTAACAAGCGGCCGCACATGAGGAAAGTAGTTTGGGATAAAAGGCATAAATATATTACAAAGACTTGGTTCATAAAACAACGTCTGGGCAGCAGAATACATTCATTCAAACATCATATACTTCAAGCATTGACCCTTTATTAAGCGGGCACCCTCTAGGGCGTCTTCAAAATATCGCTCACGGCTTGCGGTGGTCCTTGCCTTGGTGGGCCCTCAACACGCCCTGACGGTGGCCTTCATCTTCGCCCGATGCATCTTGACACGGGCAAAGGCCATCGCGCACCCTCTATGCACACCGAGCACTTCACAGCTTCAACTCGGGGCAAGGCGTCGCCGAGCTGCTTGACTAGGCCGAAGTAGCTGCTAGGAATGGGCCCGGCTAGCCACAACCGGACTATGATATCCTTCATGGCCAAACTGGACATCCTATGCAGCTCCACCATTTGCATCGTCTGCAGACCATTCAGCGGCGTTGGCAGCTCGGCGTCTAAGGTACTACGACGGAAAAGAGCTTCTCGATGTATTCCCCTCTTGGGCGAGAAATACTATGCGGCGTCGGCAGCACTCTTGGAAGATCCACAAAGGCGTCTGGAGAACTCCACGATCAGTGAGCAAGGCATATTTCATTTGCCAAATTTACATTGCAAAGAATGGGCTTACCGGCCGCTATCTCTGTTAAACTGCTTGATCTCCTCGCGAGCCGCCCGGGACTCGGTCCGCGCCTCCTTGGCCTCTTGGAGAGCCTTGGCGAGATCGACCGCTTGGGACTTATTCTTCTCCTCCAAGGCCTCGCACTTGCCGGTGGCATCTTTGAGCTCTTGCTCCAGTTCGGTCACCCGCTCCTCACTCTTGGCGGTAGGCGACCTGCTTCGACCTTTAAATCTGCAACCGCTTTGTCGATGGCGCTTTGCTCACCTTACTGCTCCTTGGCTTGGCGAGGCGCTCTTCAAGGTCTCGACCTCGGCCGCACTACCTGTAATCATGATCGAGGGCAACACACAAGCTTAAAGCTGTGGATTGGCGTATGACTTCAGGTGTGTAAATAAATTTTCAAACATACCTTGCGCCTCATCGAACCGCTTGTTAATCGCAGACGATATCCTCATCGACCAGCTCTAGCTTACGCTTGAGTTCGGAAACCGGCGGCCTGGGTGGTCACGCTATGATGAAGGTTGTTTATCAAAATAGACATATACGTTATCTTACTGCGAATATTACTTGATCCTCTGTTGGGACTTTTCTTTCAAAAGCGAGCGAGTCTCGAAAACTACTATCTATACCACGGGCATATTTTTTGCATATGAAAAGCGGCTAAGAATATTACGCCGCATACCTCAAAGCCTGTTAATAGGCTCGTGAAGGCTTCATTTAGCCGCTTTTGTGAATTTGAACCTTCTCAACCATCGTACCCATCGAGTGCGGTGCTCCTCCGCAGCCGGAAGCACGTTGCGGTGCATCCATCGGAGGTTCGACACCTCTGGATTAGTGGAGATCGCCCGTCGAGATGGCGCTCCCCTCCTTTGAAGGGGTTGCTCGCTCGATTCGGAGCCACATGGGTCTGGAATGGTGTTGAACTAGGGGCAGACGGGTCGAGAACCCACAATAAATCCGGTCTCCATGGGGTTACGCCCCCATGTTCTCGTGACCAAGGCATTACCCTCTGACGTCGTCTTGGCGGCCTCCCGCACCTCTCCGTGGCCCGGAGAGGCCCATTGGGATAACACTTCGGTGTCGTCCGTGGAGGTTGGCGGAGAGGCTCGCGGAGGTGTCTCACGCTCCACCATCCCCGACTCCAGAGAGGTCCCCTCCGATGATGATTGTTGGGGGAGATCTCGGGCCGGACTGAAGCACACAATATAAAGTGTTAAAACTACAATCATAAAAACCGGATATATGTAAAGCATCCTTGGATACTTACGATGCGGCCAGGGGCTTCGACACAGGGTGCCACTCGAGGATGGCCTCGGCATCCAGAATCCGAGCCGTCAGAGTGATATCTTCCCCTCTTGGGCGCCTCCGCCTCTGAGGTCTCTGAGGAGACCACCCTTTTCTTCTTCCTCCCCTTAGGGGAGAATCGCTTCTGCCTCCTCCTCCTCCTCTTCATCTTAATCTCCCTCGTGGGAGGAGGAGCCTCAATCTCTCCCTAACATAGCATCCAGAAGTACCTTTCTTGGCGGAGGCCACCTTTAACCTCCTTGCTCTTCTTCTTGGCCTTCTTCTCCGGCGCTTTGATCTGGCCTTGGGACCTTATCCTCGTTAGCGGAGGGTGGCTGGAGTTTTGGGTAGCGGTGCACGACACTGATCCGCTCTGCCTTCGCTGTCCAGCCCTGAATGAGGAATGGACATCTCAACATACCCTTTGACTTATGGACCGACATTGGGTTCAGAAGTAAAATGCTTACCGTATTAGCGGATTATTTGTCGAGACCGATGTCTTGATCTTCTCGCCATGTCTTACGGGCCTTGAAAAGCGGTTTCGAGATCTCTTACGTGCGTTGTGCGAAGAAGCCTTTGCAGTCTGGAGGCCCTCGGATTAAACTCCCCATACGGAGAGGTCGGCGTTGGCATGGGAGGATCCGTGGAAGAGCATCACTGAATTACGTCGGTGAGACTAGTGTTCTTGTTTATCATACTCTTGATGCGCTTCGCAGCATCATCACTCGTCAGTCGACCCCAGTCCGGACCCTTGTTGGTCCATGGCCGAGCCGCATAGGGGCGGATCACGAACTTCGAGGCGGCCGCCCATTTGGTACCGCGGGGTTCGGTGATGTAGAACCACTCCTGCTGCCACACCTTCACGGTCTCCATGAAGGCCCCTTTGGGCCAAGTGGTGTTGGGGAGCTTGCTCACCATTGCACAGCCGCAGTCCGCATGTTGCCCGCGACCACCTTCGGCTTCACATTGAAGACTTTTAGCAAGAGGCCGAAGTGTGGGGGATGTGGAGTAGCGCCTACTTGCTCTGACGATGAGCAGCTGAGATGTGGAGGAATGAATTGAGGCTAGATCATGGAAATCTAGCCCGTAGTAGAACTATCAAGCAGCGGATGAAGGGGTGGAGGAAACCTAACCCAGCGGAGAAAGTGAGGGATGAACACAACCCTCTCACCGGGCTCTAGAGTGGGGATGACTTGCTCTTTGGCAGGGAGATTGTGTGCAATTTCCGCGGTCAAGTACCTTGCCTCCCGGAGCTCCTTGACGTCCTTCTCTGTGACGGAGGAGGCCATCCACTTTCCCTGTGAGCCAGATCTGGACATGGCTGGAGAGGTTGGTGGCGGTAGGAAAGATCGAAACCTGGGCGCTGGAGCTCGAGGATGGGAAAGAAGGGAAAGGAGGAAGGCGTGGGGTAAAAGATGGATCCTTATCCGTTTATATAGGCAATGAATATCAGCGCCCCCTCAAGCCTTAAAACTACTTTGTTCCCAAGGGGTCGTGCGGATGGCTTGGTTGGATTACCCAAACCCGTATTGATGAAAATCCCGCAATAAGAGACACGATCTACTGCTTTGACGGGGCGTGTCAATGAGGCTGCTCCTCGAAGCGTGAAGCGGGAGGCCAAAAAAGGTTCAAAATGATAAAGAGGCTAGACGTAACGTTTCGCCGAAAAAGCTGTTAGTGGACAGACCTTATTTTGTATTAAGTATTGTGCCCTTGTGGTTGAGGGTTGTAACTGTTATATAGAGCCAGATACAGTTCTCTTGCTCAGAAGACTGCTTTCTGATGTGGGAGGAGGAACCCGCCTTGCAATGCGGAAGGCGGTATCGCGTGCGAATACGCCATATTGAAGACTGGTTGGGGGAGCTCTTGAGGGAGTCTGGATTAAAGGGTCCTCAGTGTCGGGCTATGTGACATGGGCCGGACTGGTGGGCCGTGAAGATACAAGGCAGAAGATCTTTCCCCGTGTCTGGATGGGACTCTCCTTTGCGTGGATGGCAAGATTGGCGTTCAGATGTGCAGTTTCCTTCCCCTATAAACCGACTCTGTACAACCCTAGGCCCCTCTGGTGTCTATATAAACTGGAGGGTTTTGTCCATAGAGGCTATCCGAATTTACATAGGCTAGACCACTAGGGTTTAGCCATTACGATCTCGAGGTAGATAGACTCTTGTAGCCCTATACTCATCAAAGTCAATCAAGCGAAGTAGGGTATTACCTCCATTAAGAGGGCTCGAACACAGAGTAAACATCGTGTCCCCTTTGTCTCATGTTACCTTTGATCCTCAGACGCACAGTTCGGGACCCCCTACCCCAGATCGGCCAGTTTTGACACCGACAGCGACTAAAACTTTACAAACATGGTTGGGGGCAATCTCCACAACCGAATTGGAGGCTCCCAACAATAGCACGAAGCGTCACCATAATGGAATGTGGCTCCGAGGTGACCTCAACCATCTAGGGTGCTCGAACACCCAAGAGTAACAAGACCCGCAAGGGATTAGTGGGTGCGGTGGGGGGGATAAAATTTCTCTTGGTGGAAGTGTAGATCGGGGCCTTCTCAACTAATCCCTAGAAAACCAACAAGTTTGATTGGCTAGGGAGAGAGATCGGGCGAAAATGAGCTTTGGACCAACAATGGAGTTTGGGGAGGAAGAGGTGGGTCTTCTAGAGGAAGAAGACCCGCTTTATATAGTGGGGAACAATTCCAACCATTACTTAGGTTTCAGCCCGCCTGCAGTGTTAGTACAGCTCAAGGGGCGGTACTACCGCTCAAGTGGTAGTGTCTGAAAATGCGGTGCAAAGGGCAAGCCCTCGAGGCGGTAGGCCGCGAGGCCCAGTACTACCGCTCGCCCAATGATACTATCGCCGGGGTTGCAGCCACGAGGCACTAGAAGCATGAGCGATCGCACTTGTGGGAGGCGAGTACTACGGCCTATCTGCAGTACTACCGCTCGCCTCTGCCACTCTGCATCCTTTGAAAGGCAGGGGGGCTCGGAGAGGCGAGGCAGCGGCCCGGCGATGGCAGAGCTTGGTATAATCGTCTCCATTGTATCTACAATTTTTGATTGTTTCATGCCAATATTATACAACTTTTACATACTTTTGACAACTTTTTATTTTGCGACTAACATATTGATCCAGTGCCTAGTGCGAGTTCCTGTTTGTTGCATTATTTTTGTTTTGCAGAATGTCCATACCAAACAAAGTCCAAACACGATAAAATTTATGAAGATTTATTTGTGAGTATTTGTGTTTTTTGGGAAAAAGAATCAGCGCGAGGCGGTGCAGGGGCCCACAAGCCCTAGAGGCGCGCCCCTACCACAGGCACGGCCGGGGAGGCTTGTGGGGCCCATGTAAGGCGGTTGGTTCCCTTCTTTCTCCGCAAGAAAGCTAATATCTGGATAAAAATCTTGTTAAATTTTTAGCCCAATTGGAGTTATGAATCTCTGGGAATTTAAGAAACGATGAAAGGCGAGAAAGCGAGGAGCGAAAAGCGAAGGAAATGAGAGATCCAATCTCGGAGGATCCGCCCCTCACGCCGCCATGGAGGCCAAGAACGGAGAACCCTCCTCCCATCTAGGGAGGAGGTCAAGGAAGAAGAAGAAGGAGGGGCTCTTTCCCCTCCCTCCACAGTGGCCTTGAGAGGCATGCAGGGCCATCATTGTAATGGAGATCTACACCAACAACTTCGCCGCCATCATCACCAAATCTCTCCCCCTCTATGCAGCGGTGTAACACGTCTTCTCCCCATTGTAATCTCTACTTAAACATGGTGCTCAATGATATACATTATTACCCAATGATGTGTGGCTATCCTATGATGTTTGAGTAGATCTGTTGTGTCCTATGGGTTAATTGATGATCGTGATTGGTTTGAGTTATGCATTTTATTATTGGTGCTATCCTATGGTGCTCTCCGTGTCACGCAAGCATGAGGGATCCTCGCTATAGGGTGTTGCAATATGTTCATGATTCGCTTATGGTGGGTGGCATGAGTGCAGAAGCACAGACCCGAGTAAGTGGGTTGTTGCGTATGGGAATAAAGAGGACTTGATACTTTAATGCTAAGGTTGGGTTTTACCTTAATGATCTTTAGTAGTTACGGATGCTTGCTAGAGTTCCAATCATAAGTGCATATGATCCAAGTAGATAAAGTATGTTAGCTCATGCCTCTCCCTCATATAAAATTGCAATAATGATTACATGTCTAGTTATCGATTGTCTAGGTACAAATAACTTTCTTGTGACAAAAAGCTCTCTACTAAAACTAACTTAATTGTTTTTTATCTAAACAGCCCTAAGCTTTTATTTATGTGTTCTTTATTATCTTGCAGACCTGTCCTTTACACTTACAAAGTACTTCTAGTTTCATACTTGTTCTAGGTAAAGCGAACGTTAAGTGCGCGTAGACTTGTATTGGTGGTCGATAGAACTTGAGAGAATATAAATTCTACCTTTAGCTCCTCGTTGGGTTCGACACTCTTACTTATCGAGAAAGGCTACAATTGATGCCCTATAGCATGCGCTATCATGGTACTACCGCTCCTATTGCCGTTGCTACTACCGCTTGCCCTCTTGGGTCAAAAAGGGTTAAGCGGGAGTATGCGATGGGACAACATTTGGACTACTGCTTGAACGACACGAAAATTGGGACCCGAGTCGGCGTGATTACAAAGCGGTACTAGGGCGTTACTACCGCCTATAAGCGGTACTACCGCTGCCAGTAGGTAGTACTACCGCTGCCGACATTCAAGACACTCAAAGAACAGAATGGATACTCCAAAGAAGCGAAAAGATCACGGAGGTGCAAATAAAGATGTGTGCGTGTTGATTCCACACAAACCTTTCAGCGGACACCCTCTTGATAGTAAAGTAATTCCCTATGACTCAAGTCCACGAAAAGAAGCGAAGGAAAATAAACCGTCTTCTATTTAGAACTTGAGGGCATCGATTTTCTTGTGCCAAATGATGAATTATCTGAAATGCTCAATGCACACGATTAGTCCATAAACTATTGTAAGTAAATCACCAAAACCACAAAGGGAGAAATATGCCCCAACAATCTCCCCTTTTTGGTGGATTGATGACAATCTGAGATTTTCACAAGAATATAAAGAGATAATAAGCAAACCCAACATCTACAAAATATAGACTGGCTCCCCCTATATGTGTGCACTAATGAAATATTCTTTTGGAATGAAAAGCACATACATACTAGGATCAACACTCCCCCTATATTTTATAGACCGGCAAACTTGCATCAACAAGAGAGAAATACAAGGATGCAAAGAAAAACATGTGAGCATAAAGATAGGGCACAAGATAAGCACAATATCTCAGAACTAACATAATAAATGACATAGGATAAATAAGATAAGGTAGCATATGCCTCACACCATATGACTTAGTCTCCAGGTCTCACAAACACAAACCAAAGCAAGCGATAAAAAGAGTTCAAGAGAGAGAAAGGTAAAAGCAAATACGCACTTTTCGTGACTCGACAAATCCCTAAACACCTCTTCCCCTTTGGCATCGAGACACACAAGGGGAACGAAGACAACTAAGGACATAAGTGGTAGCATAGCAAGAGATCGTCAATATCATCACTCCCCGTGGCCGCTGGCGATACGGTCGACAACGGTATTGTCCGATCCACCTCGTGTCGACCGATTAGCAATCTTTGAGTGGTCCATTGATACATCTCCAATGTATCTATAATTTTTTATTGTTCCATGCTATTATATTATCTATATTGGATGTTTTATATGCATTTATATGCTATTTTATATGATTTTTGGGACTAACCTATTAATCTAGAGCCCAGTGTCAGTTTCGGTTTTTTCCTTGTGTTTGAGTCTCATGGAAAGGAATATCAAGCGGAGTCAATTGACCTGGAACTATACGATGATTCTTTATGGACCAAAAAGAATCTCATGGAGTCTGGGAGATGCACCGGAGGAGTCGATGCCACCACAAGGGTGGGGCGCCCCAGTGCGCCCCGACCTTATGGGCCCCTAGTAGACTCCCCTGATTTGTTCTCGACGCCAACAACTCTTATATATCCCAAAACCTCCAGAACAGAACGAAGATCGGGAGTTCCGCCGCCGCCACAAGCCTCTGTAGCCACCAAAAACCAATCGGGACCCTGTTTCGGCACCCTGCCGGAGGGGGAAATCATCACCAGTGGCCATATTCATCATTCCGGCGCTCTCCATGATGAGGAGGGATTAGTTCACCCTCGAGGCTGAGGGTATGTACCAGTAGCTATGTGTTTGATCTCTCTCTCTCTCTCTCTCTCTCTCCCTCTCTCGTGTTCTTGATTTGGCACGATCTTGATGTACCGCGAGCTTTGCTATTCTAGTTGTATCTTATGATGTTTCTCCCCCTCTACCTTCTTGTAATGGATTGAGTTTTGCCTTTGAAGTTATCTTGTCGGATTGAGTCTTTAAGGATTTGAGAACACTTGATGTATGTCTTGCATGTGCTTATCTGTGGTGACAATGGGATATTCACGTGATCTACTTGATGTATGTTTTGGTGATCAACTTGCGGGTTCGTGACCTTGTGAACTTATGCATAGGGGTTGGCACACGTTTCGTCTTGACTCTTGGTAGAAACTTTGGGGCGCTCTTTGAAGTTCTTTGTGTTGGTTTGAATAGATGATTACGACATTGTGTGATGCATATCGTAATCAAACCCTTGAGATACTTGTGGTGACATTGGAGTATCTAGGTGACATTAGGATTTTGGTTGATGTGTATCTTAAGGTGCTATTTTAGTACGAACTCTAGGGTTGTTTGTGACACTTATAGGAATGGCCCAATAGATCGATTAGAAAGAATAACTTTGAGGTGGTTTCGTACCCTACAATAATCTCTTCGTTTGTTCTCCACTATTAGTGACTTTGGAGTGACTCTTTGTTGTACGTTAAGGGATTCTTGTATGATCTAATTATGTCATCATTGTTGAGAGAACTTGCACTAGTGAAAGTATGAACCCTAGGCCTTGTTTCTAAGCATTGCAATACCATTTTCGCTCACTTTTGTTACTAGTTACCTTGCTGTTTTTATATTTTCAGATTACTGAAACCTTTATATACCTTCCATATTGCAATTGTATCACCATCTCTTGCGAACTAGTGCACCTATACAATTTACCATTGTATTGGGTGTGTTGGGGACACAAAGAGACTCTTTGTTATTTGGTTGCGAGGGTTGTTTGAGAGAGACCATCTTCATCCTACGCCTCCCACGGATTGATAAACCTTAGGTCATACACTTGAGGGAATTTGCTACTGTCCTACAAAACACTGCACTTGGAGGCCCAATAACGTCTACAAGGATGAAGTTGCATAGTAGACATCAAGCACTTTTACGGTACATTGCGGGGGAGGTTAGTGCTTGAAGGTATATCTTTAGATCTTGCAATCGAATCTTTTAGTTTCTTGTTTTATCTTTGGTTTAGTTTATAAAAGAAAATTACAAAAGAATGGAATTGAGGTTGCCTCATATGCTTCATCTTTTAATGTCTTTTCGTGAAAATGATGGAAAAGAAAATTGTGCTCAATTCTTTGGAGGAGAATGCAATAAAATATTTGACATCAAATCTTTGAATGATGAGCATGATTGCAATGTTTCTAGTATGAATTCTTTGAATATCCATAGTACTAATGATGATTGCACTAGTCATGATAAAATGTTTCTTATAAGCATGTCAATTTTTGTGGAGTGCATAGAGTTTCTTTGTTACATACCAAATAGGGAAGATAGATTTTGCAAGAGGCATAAGCATTTAGAAACTAAATGTTTGCAAGAGAGGCTAGATGCTTGTGCTAAAAATTTAATTTTTTTCGCCATCCTTGTGAACTTTGCAATGAGCGTGGTCATTTAAATCTCAATGCAAATTGTTTCATGATCGCATAGTGTCCAAAAATTGTGATGACTTGATTTCCCTTGCACATCATAATGAACTTAGTTTTCTTACGGGATATGAAGAAATGAAGCATTATAACTAAGGGTATTCCAGAATATAACCTTGAGAGAGTTCTTGATTTTGATCTAGAGGAAATTTATATGTATTGTGCGGTAAATTGCATTGAAAATCCTTCTATTGCCAATTACTTAAAGATAAGAAAACAAAAAGATGAAGAGAATATGAATGAAGGGGAAGAGGTTTCCCAATATCCTCCTATTTTTCTTATGATGAATCATGTAACGAGGAGGAGCTTTTTATTCAACCAATCTCATGAATAAGGAGCTCCAAAAGGGTGATTAAACCCACACATGATGTGAAGAAGAAAAAGAAAAGACGGAAAAACAAAGGTAAAAAGGTATCTATTCCAAATGATGTTGCTCCTATTATCGTTATGCCTCATGAGAGTGAATCAAAAATAAATGTGGATGATGATATACTTGATGATGATATTGATTCTTTACCTTATGGTACTATGTCGAAGAAACTATTGAGGATGATTTCATTATGCCAATTACTCATTGTAATGATTATGATTGGGAAAGTAATGGTCTTTGTTATAATCTTGAAAACCTTTTGGCACCAACTTAGAAAGTTGTGATGATAATAATTGCTATACTATTTGTGCTATCCATACTATTAATGATGAGAGTGATTATGCTTACGATATGCAAAGGCCCAAGCTTGGGAATGCTATGTTTGATGAGAATGACATATTTGAGATTTTATTTGCTGCAATTAATGTTTGTCCCAAGCTTGGGGATGCTACGTTTAATGTTGATGATATTTTTAGTCCCCCAAGTTTTGATGTGCAAATTTATTATGATGATATTATGCCTCCTACTTACGATGATTGCAATGTTTATGAAAGTGGGCTGGGAAGAGTGTCAACTTTAGATAATAATTATCCCACTATTTTGGAGAGTGTCGAATCTTATTATAATGAAAAAGTGGATTTGGAGAGGTCATGACTTTATTTAGTAATGATTCCACTATCTTGGAAGAGGTTTCAAGCTGATTTTGATGAGAAAAAGTTGCTACTTATGATGATTATTGTGAAGACACTTATGTTATAAAAAATAGTGATGATTATATTTATAAAACTTGTCATGATTATGATTACCCTTTTTCTAAACATTACTCTTTTAATGTGGAAACAGTTTATAGTATTCAAGTTTCATATGATACTCCCACTACATTAGAATGAGAAGAAATTTGCTTATATGGAGAGTAGAAAAATTTGTGTGCTTATGCATCATTTGAATAATGCTTTATATGACAGTTATATTGTTGAATTCATTCATGATGCTACTAAAAATTATTATGAGGGAGGAATATATGCTTTTACATATTGCAATAATATCATGTTTCCTCTATATGTGTGGAAAGTTATGAAGTCATGCTTGTTACGCCTTCCTATACAACTTGATTCTTGTTCCCATAAGTTGTTTGCTCACAAAATCCCTATGCATGGGAGGTGGGTTAGACTTAAATGTGCTTTTCATATGCTTCATGATTCTCCCATTATGTTTCAATTCTTATCTTTTATGCGAGCATTATTAAAATCATCATGCCTAGCTAGAAAGGCATTAAAGAAAAGCGCTTGTTGGGAGAGAACCCAACACCATTACCTACTGTTTTTGTGTGTCCACATGATTAAGCTACTGTAGTAATCATGTTTTATAGCTTTTGTGTCAATAAAGTGCCAAGTAAAGCCTTTGGCATAGTATGGATGATAGTTGACTTGATTACGTCCAAAAATAGAAACTTATAAGCCCGATCGGAGAATTCTTAAATATCCTTTGGGCGTCGAAAAATTCTGAATTTTTATAGTATATTGATATGCAAATTTCCCAGATTTACCTATTGTTTTAGAATTTTGGAGTAACAGAAGTATGATTGTTGTTTAGATCATTACTGAGAATGTTACTGTTTTTTGTGATTTTGTTTTCGATGCATAGTTTGCTTGTTTTCTAGTTTCTATGGCTTATATTGCTTAATATAAATTGTAGAAATGATAGGGTACAGTAGGAATCATGTGATAAAATTATGAATCTTGTCTTGACAACCAAAGTGAATGATTTTTTATTATACTATGAGCTTCTGAGTTTTACATTGAGTTTTGTGTTGAGAAGTTTTCAAGTTTTGGGTAAAGTTTTGATGGACTCACGGAATAAAGAGTGGCAGAGCCTAAGCTTGGGGATGCCCAAGGCACCCCAAGGTAATATTCAAGGACAACCAACAGCCTAAGCTTGGTGATGCCTCAGATGGCATCCCCTCTTTCGTGTTCGGTCATCGGTAACTTTACTTGAGGCTATATTTTTATTTACCGCATGATATGTGTTTTCCTTGAAGGGTCTTGTATGATTTGAGTCTTTGCTTTTTAGTTTGCCACAATCATCCTTGCTGTACACACCTTTTGAGGGAGACACGCATGAATTGTGATTTATTAGAATACTCTATGTGCTTCACTTATATCTTTTGAGCTAGGCAATTTTGCTCGAGTGCTTCACTTATATTTTTTAGAGCACGTCGGTGGTTTTATTTTACAGAAATTTATGAACGTTCGTACTTCACTTATATTATTTTGAGAGTCTTTAAAACAGCATGGTAATTTTCTTTGGCTATAAAATTAGTCCTGATATGATAGGCATCCAAGAGGGATATAATAAAAACTTTCATATAAAGTGCATTGAATACTATGAGAAGTTTTATTCCTTATGATTGTTTTGAGATATGAAGATGGTGATATTAAATTCATGCTAGTGAGTAGTTGTGAATTTGAGAAATACTTGTGTTAAAGTTTGTGAGTCCTGCAGCATGCACGTATGGTGAACCGTTATGTGATGAAGTCGGAGCATGATTTATTTATTGATTGTCTTCCTTATGAGTGGCGGTCGGGGACGAGCGATGGTCTTTTCCTACCAATCTATCCCCCTAGGAGCAAGCGCGTAGTAATTTATTTTGATGACTAATAGATTTTTTCAATAAGTATGTGAGTTCTTTATGACTAATGTTGAGTCCATGGATTATACGCACTCTCACCTTTCCGCCATTGCTAGCCTCTCTAGTACCTCGCAACTTTCATGGTACCATAAACCCACCATATACCTTCCTCAATACAGCCACCATAACTACCTATTATGGCATTTCCATAGCCATTCTGAGATATATTGCCATGCAACTTTCCACCGTTCCGTTTATATGACATGCTCCATCATTGTCATATTGCTTTGCATGATCATGTAGTTGACATCGTATTAGTGGCAAAGCCACCATTCATAATTTTCATACATGTCACTCTTGTGTCATTGCACATCCTGGTACACCGCCGGAGGCATTCATATAGAGTCATATATTTGTTCTAGTATCGAGTTGTAATTCTTGAGTTGTAAGTAAATAAAAGTGTGATGATCATCATTATTAGAGCATTGTCCCATGTGAGGAAAGGATGGTAGAGACTATGATTCCCCCACAAGTCGGGATGAGACTCCAGACGAAAAATAAATATAAAAAATAGGCCAAAAAAATGAGAGAAGGCCCAAATAAAAAAATGAGAGAAAAGAGAGCAGGGGCAATGTTACTATCCTTTTACCACACTTGTGCTTCAAAGTAGCACCATGATCTTCATGATAGAGAGTCTCCTATGATATCACTTTCATATACTAGTGGGAATTTTCATTATAGAACTTGGCTTGTATATTCCAATGATGGGCATCCTCAAATTGCCCTAGGTCTTCGTGAGCAAGCGAGTTGGATGCATACCCGCTTAGTTTTCTTTTTGAGCTCTCATAAACTTATAGCTCTAGTGCATCCCTACACACTTACATTGATATCTATTGATGGGCATCTCCATAGTCCATTGATACGCCTAGTTGATGTGAGATTGTCTCCTTTTTGTCTTCTCTGCAACCACCTTCTATTCCACCTATAGTGTTATGTCCATGGTTCACACTCATGTATTGCGTGAAAGTTGAAAAGGTTTGACAACATCAAAAGTATGAAACAATTTCTTGGCTTGTCATCGGGGTTGTGCATGATTTAAATATTTTGTGTGATGAAGATGGAGCATAGCCAGACTATATGATTTTGTAGGGATAAGCTTTATTTGGCCATGTTATTTTGAGAAGACATAATTGCCTTGTTAGTATGCTTGAAGTATTATTGTTTTTATGTCAATATTAAACCTTTTGTTTTGAATCTTATGGATATGAATATTCTTGCTACAATAAAGAAGATTACATTGATAAATATGTTAGGTAGCATTCCACATAAAAAAATCTGTTTTTATCATTTACCTACTCGAGGATGACCAGGGATTAATCTTGGGGATGCTTGATACATCTCCAATGTATCTATAAGTTTTTATTGTTCCATGCTATTATATTATCTATCTTGGATGTTTATATGCATTTATATGCTATTTTATATGATTTTTGGGACTAACCTATTAACCTAGAGCCCAGTGTCAGTTTCTGTTTTTCCATGTTTTTGAGTTTCGCGGGAAAGGAATATCAAACGGAGTCAAATTGACCTGAAACTTTACAACGATTATTTATGGACCAAAAGAAGCCCATGGAGTACCAGAGATGCACCACGGTAGTCCCAAGGCCACCACAAGGGTGGGGGGCGCCCCCCCAGGGTGCGCCCCCGACCTTGTGGGCCCCTCGTGGACTCCCCTGACTTGTTCTTGACGCCAACACCTCTTATATATCCCAAAACCTCCAGACCAGAACGATGATCGGGAGTTCCGCCGCCGCAAGCCTCTGTAGCCACCAAAAACCAATCGGGACCCTGTTCCGGCACCCTGCCGGAGGGAGAAATCATCTCCTGTGGCCATCTTCATCATCCCGACGCTCTCCATGACGAGGAGGGAGTAGTTCACCCTCGGGGCTGAGGGTATGTACCAGTAGCTATGTGTTTGATCTCTCTCTCTCTCTCTCATGTTCTTGATTTGGCACGATCTGGATGTACCGCGAGCTTTGCTATTCTAGTTGGATCTTATGATGTTTCTCCCCCTCTACCTTCTTGTAATGGATTGAGTTTTCCCTCTGAAGTTATCTTGTCGGATTGAGTCTTTAAGGATTTTAGAACACTTGATGTATGTCTTGAATGTGCTTATCTATGGTGATAATGGGATATTCACGTGATCTACTTGATGTATGTTTTGATGATCTACTTGCGGGTTCCATGACCTTGTGAACTTATGCATAGGGGTTGGCACACGTTTTCGTCTTGACTCTCCGGTAGAAACTTTGGGGCACTCTTTGAAGTTCTTTGTGTTGGTTTGAATAGATGAATCTGAGATTGTGTGATGCATATCGTATAATCAAACCCATGGATACTTGTGGTGACAATGGAGTATCTAGGTGACATTAGGGTTTTGGTTGATGTGTATCTTAAGGTGTTATTTTAGTACGAACTCTAGGGCTGTTTGTGATTCTTATAGGAATAGCCCAATAGATCGATTAGAAAGAATAACTTTGAGGTGGTTTCGTACCCTACAATAATATATTCGTTTGTTCTCCGCCATTAGTGACTTTGGAGTGACTCTTTGTTTCACGCTGAGGGATTGTTATATGATCTAATTATGTTATCATTGTTGAGAGAACTTGCACTAGTGAAAGTATGAACCCTAGGCCTTGTTTCTAAGCATTGCAATACCGTTTTTGCTCACTTTTGTTACTAGTTACCTTGCTGTTTTTATATTTTCAGATTACAAAAACCTATATCTACCATCCATATTGCACTTGTATCACCATCTCTTCACCAAACTAGTGCACCTATACAATTTACCATTGTATTGGGTGTGTTGGGGACACAAGAGACTCTTTGTTATTTGGTTGCAGGGTTGTTTGAGAGAGACCATCTTCATCTCGCCTCCCACGGATTGATAAACCTTAGGTCATCCACTTGAGGGAAATTTGCTACTGTCCTACAAAACTCTGCACTTGGAGGCCCAACAACGTCTACAAGGATAAAGTTGCGTAGTAGACATCATCAATTCCTCCTCATTAGTAATCCTCTCCTCAGACCCATCTGGAACCTCGAGCCCAAGCTTCCTTACGATAATCTTGTCTCGGCATCGGGACTTCTTCTCTGCCACATGGGACATATACTACCCGTGAGCCTGCATGCAAAACAACTTCTTCATCTTCAACTTGAGCTTCTTACCCAAGATGGCTCCACTCCAGCCGGCTCATAGTCAGGCTCGTCGTCATCGTCAGCCTCATCCTCATCCATAGGGGCCTTCATCATAGGAATGGGAGTACCCTAGTTATCCGTTTCCCTCAGTCGAACCACCGCATGGAAGGTCAAGTCACCAAGCACCAACATCTCATCCGGATAGCCCAAACCTTCTCAATGAGAAGCATCAAGTAAGGTCCATAAATGGGACACTTACGCTCCGTGATGGCCGAGGGAAGCTCCGACCACATGATATGCGACACATCCAAAGGTTGCCCTGTGGGCACCTCCTTTTCCTTCTGACAGAATATATAGCAGCTAGTCTACAAGATAAGTGTGAACCTGATCCAAGTTCAATGCAGGGGAAGAGCGTGTGCCTGAAGATGCGATGCATGGTATCCAGGAAAGGGTACAACTCATACGACTTCTTCTTGGTGGTTGGTGAAATCTTCATGGTGCTATAGGGCCAAAGAGCAGACTTGTGAGTAGCAGTGGACTCGTTGTGAGGGCGCATCCCGAGAGGATTATCGCCATTGATCCTCATATTCCAAAAGCTCCATGAATGCCTTCCACTTGACTGAGTGTACTTTTCCATTGGTCATCCACGTCAAGGTCCTCTCCACACCATTGCCAAGGTGAACTGTGGCATCCACGACCTCTGCATCAAAGTCCTTGTTGAACTGCATCATCCTGACAATGTCTAGTTTCTCACACAACTCAAGGGATTCTCCAAAGTACTTTGGATTCTTCTTCATATAAGAAATGTCAATGGTCCTGGTCTCCACAAACAGGTTCTTCTTTGCTTTGAGCACATCTAGATAGATAGAGTGCCGCTGCTTGGTCCGAAAGGGACGGTTGAGAAGAGCTGGATCTTGGTCGTTGCGATATGGATTGATACAGCAAAAGATACATAAGTCCTAGTTGTTCATATCAGACACTGGCTTGACTTTTGGCTTGGGCTTGCTTGCAACCTGTTTGGAACTCTGCATTGGCTGAGCTGGCTGAACACTAGAAGGAGCACCGACATCCTCAGAAGTGCGACAACGCTTGGAACCCCTTGGACGCTCCGGATTCTTGCGATGAGCCTGATACCTTGCACTGCTACCACTGGGAGCCCAAAAACAATGAACAACGAAAAAGCAGGTGTAAATAATTGCATAAGCCAAGCACGAGAACAAAGAGATTGAAGTTTGATATGAGAGAAGGGGAAAGTGACAGCCCCAAGCGGTAGTACCGGGCATCATAAGCGGCAGTACCGCCCGTAGGTGGTAATACCGCTCCAAAGGGAGTAGTAGTACCGCCTGAGGCGGAATTCAACAGGCTGACCAGTGCTGCGGTGAGATCCGGTACCACCGGGGGTGCCAAATTCAAATTCCCTCCAACCAAACTTAAATCCACCTAGTCTAGCAGTCTTCTACGTCCTACTGAAGCCTCGATTTGACCAAAAATAAAATAATGCAACACGTATTGCCCTAGAACCTAGATTAAAAAAATAGAACCATAGGAGAGAAAATAGGGACAATATCGGCATCCATGGCAAGAGGAAAAGGTGGGGATCGAGCCCATCGGACGGAATCATGGAAGACGACATGGAAATAGCTGCCCGACGGTGGCCATCCGCAGCTTGTTCATCGCCTGTGAGAGGAGAGGGAGTGGGAGAGAGATGAATGGGTATGGGGGAGTTGGAACTCCCCCTGTCCGACTCATAACCCCCGCGCCCCACCACTGAGCGGTAGTACCGCTCGGAGAAGTGTTAGTACCGCCCCGGTACTACTCCATGGCAGGAGGCCAGGTAGTACCTCGCTCGAGCGGTAGTACCGAGGTGCTCGGCGGTAGTACCGCTTACAAGCGGTAATACCGCCCAGACACCGCGGTAGTACCATGCATGCGACAACAAGCAAGAACAAGGTATAAAAGGATGGCTTATGAAAATATAAAGAGGATGAAGATGAGATGGCTTGGGTTGGAGACATGAAACACCCACAAATGGGAAGAGAAACTCCAAGTTCAAAAGGGAGAAACAACATGGAGCAAGCATGGAGTAACTCAAATCACAAACAAAGTCCTAAAGACTAGATAAAACCAACTAGAACCAACTCGAGTAGCTACCTCTCAAAGAGAGGGCGGTGGCCGATGCCACCTATGTTTGAGTCAATTGGTATGTTACCGCAAAGATTTTAACCTTGGGCCCATGACCTAAACTCATCTTTGAAGCACAAGTACCATAAAAATGGCTAAAGTGAAAGACTTGATCAATTTATGCATAATGGGGGGAGGGAGAGTTCATTGAGAGAACAACACTCCCCTATGTCCATGCCTACATCTAGAATAAGATATCATGATGAATGTAGTGGGGTGTGCCTAGATTCAAGCCACATTGCCTGAATCAATGATATTTAGCTCATGCCTTAACTCGCAAAATCTTGCTTCATCCAAAGGCTTCGTGAAGATATCCGCTAGTTGCTCTTGAGTGTTGACGTAGATAATCTCAATCTACCCATGCTTGGTATGATCCCGGATGTATGTGCGAGATACTAGTAAATGGTTGTGGTTAGTAAGAATATTGGTGTTAAGGTTTGTGATTCCCGAAGCATGCACATATAGTCTCCTATTATGCTATGAAGTTAGAGTATGATTTATTATTAATTGTCTTCCTTATGAGTGGCGGTCGGGGACGAGCGATGGTCTTTTCCTACCTCGAGAGTCGGTGCAAACTTTGCCGGTGCATCCAAACCTCGTGATATGATACACTCTATCACACATAAGCCTCAATATATCTTCCTCAAAGCAGCCACAATACCTACCTATTATGGCATTTCCATAGCCATTCCGAGATATATTGCCATGCAACTTCCACCATTCTGTTTTATGACTTGAGCATTCATTTCCATATTGCTTTGCATGATCGTAAGATAGCTAGCATGATATTTCCATGGCCTGTCCGTTTTTTGATATCCTTGCAACGCTAGATCATTGCACATCCTGGTACACTGCCAGAGGCATCCATATAGAGTCATATTGTTCTAGGTATCGAGTTGTAATTTTTATTTCTTTTGAGTTATAAGTAAATAGAAGAGTGATGATCATCATTATTCATTATTAGAGCATGTCCAAGTGAGGAAAGTATGATGGATACTATGATTCCCCACAAATCGGGATGAGACTCGGACAAAAAGAAAAAAAGAAAAAGTGAGGCCAAAAAGAGCCCAAGGAAAAAAAAAAAAAAAGATGAATGAGAGAAAAGAGAGAAGCGGCATGCTAATTCCACACTTGTGCTTAGCACCATGTTCTTCATATAGAGAGTCTCCTATGTCGTCACTTTCATATACTAGTGGGAATTTTTAATTATAGAGTTAGATGGACACCCACTTAGTTTTCAGTTTGAGCTTTCATACACTTACAACCCTTAGTGCATCCATTGCATGGAAATCCCTACTCCTCTCATAGATACCAATTGATGGGCATCTCCATAGCCCGTTGGTTAGCCGCGTCAATGTTAGACTTTCTTACCTTTTTGTCTTCTCTATGTTTACCCCTACCATCATACTCTATTCCACCCATAGTGCTATGTCCATGGCTTGTGCTCATGTATTGCGTGGGGGTTGAAAAAGCTAAAGCGCGTTAAAAAGTATGAACCAATTGCTCGGCTTGTTATCGGGGTTGTGCATGATAAATACTTAATATTAAGAAGATGGAGCATGACAAGACTATATGATTTTGTAGGGATAGTGTTCTTTGGCTTTTATATTTTGAAAGACATGATTGTTTGTTGGGATGCCTGAGTATTGATATCTTTATGTCAAATTATAGACTGTTGCTTTGAATCACTCATGTCTAAATATTCATGCCATGATTAGATATATGATCAAGATTATGCTAGGTAGAATTCCACATAAAAATATCTTTTTTATCATTTACCTACTCGAGGACGAGTAGGAATTAAGCTTGGGGATGTTGATACGTCTCCGTCGTATCTATAATTTTTTATTGTTCCTTTTTCCAATATTATACAACTTTTATATACTTTTGGCAACAATTTATATTGTTTTTGGGAATAACATATTGATCCAGTGCGCAGTGCCAGTTCCTGTTTGTTGCATGTTTTTTGTTTCGCAGAATATCCATATCAAACAAAGTCCAAACACGATAAAAATTTACAGAGAATTATTTTGGAATATATGTGATTTTTGGAAGGTGGGATCTACGCAAACGGAGGCCCACGACCTCCACTAAGCACCGTGCGCGCCTTACTGGCCAGTGTGGTGCCTAGTGGGCACCTAAATAAGTCGGTTGGGGCTCATCTTCGGGTGCAAGGAATCTTATATCTGGAAAAAAATCATGTTAAAATTTCAGCGCAATCGTAGTTACGGATCTCCTGGAATTTAAGAAACGGTGAAGGGTCAGAAAATAGGAACGCGAAACAGACGAGAACTGAGATATAGATCCAATCTAGGAGGGGCTCTCGCCCCTCCACCGCCATGGAGGCGATGGACCAGAGGGGGAACCCCTCCCGTCTAGGGGGGAGGCCAAGGAAGAGGAAGGACGGGGCTCTCTCCCCCTCTCTCCGGTGGCATCGGAGTGCTGCTGGGGCAAAGATCGTGACGGCAATCTACACCAACAATCTTGCTATCGTCAACACTAACCTTCTCCCTCTCTATTCCCGCTACAAGTCTCTACATAAACATGGTGCTCAATACTACTCCCTCCGTCCCAAAATTCTTGTCTTAGATTTGCCTAGATACGGATTTATCAAGTCACGCTTTAGTACTAGATACATCCATATCTTGACAAATCTAAGACAAGAACTTTGGGACGAAGGGAGTATATATTCCTATCCAATGATATGTGGTTATCCTATGATGTTTGAGTAGATCTGCTTTGTCCTATGGGTCGATTGATGATCATGATTGGTTTGAGTTGTATATTTTATTTTGTTGTTGTCCTATGGTGCCCTCCGTGTCGCGCAAACATGAGGGATCCTTGTTGTAGGGTGTTGCAATACGTTCATGATTCGCTTATGGTGGGTGGCTAGAGTGACAGAAGCTTACGCCCGAGTAAGGGGGTTGTTGCATATGGGATAAAGAGGACTTGATACTTAATGCTATGGTTGGGTTTTACCTTAATGATCTTTGATAGTTGCGGATGCTTGCTAGAGTTCCAATCATAAGTGCATATGATCCAAGTACGGAAATTATGTTAGCTCATGCCTCTCCCTCATATAAAATTGCAATTATGATTACCGGTTTAGTTATCAATTGCCTAGGGACAAATAACTTTCTTGTGTGACAAAAGATTTCTACTAAATTTTATTATCTTGCAATTTATTCGTAGTTTAATTATCGCAAAGTACTAGTTTTATTCTTGTTCTAGGTAAAGCAAACGTTAAGTGTGCGTGGAGTTGTATCTGTGGTCGATAGAACTTGAGGGAATATTTGTTCTACCTTTAGCTCCTCGTTGGGTTCGACACTCTTATTTATCAAAAAAAGCTACAAACAATCCCCTATACTTGTGGTTTATCACCGACTTAATGGCAAGCTGGCAATCAAAGACCAGTGTGTTGTTGTCCTCGATCTTCTTCATTCTTGACTCGGTGGCAAGCTGGTATCTGAGGGTTTGGTGTTGGTCTAGTTTGTTCCTTCTGACTGATTGTCTTCTTTTCTTGTAACAGAGGGTCTGCGAGCTGGGATCTCACTACGCCGCCTTGGAGAAGGAGGTGCTATCACTCTGAGTCGATATAGATGCCGAGAAGCACAAGAGAAACCGTCCGAAGAAGGAGAAGAAAGCCCTGGGAGGTTAGTTGTTTCCTCCGACTATTCACCGTATCTCGTTTTCTCTCTTGATCTGAATCAATTCGCTTCGACAGATGTTCGTAGCGAGAATTCCCAACTCGTAAATAGGCTCAAGTCTTCTATTTCTTTAGAAACCATGCAGCAGGCCCTGGAGGACAAGGACAAGTAGCTAGCACTGGCGCAGCAGGGGGCCAGGACCAAAACCAAAACCGCTGAGGAGAAGCTGGCGGCAGTCGGCAAATTGGAGGAGATCAAGACCCTGAAGGCCGGTGTTGGGGTGGCAAAAGGAGAAGCCTCCGAGTGGGAGAAGAAGTGCAAGGACCCGGGTGGTGTTTTTGAGCAGGAGAAGAAGACCATGGAAGAGAAGGTTGCTCAGCTCCTCGAGAAGAAAATCGCACTTGAGCAGTACATCGACGACTTTTGCTCGGAGATGAATGAGAAGCTTGCTGGTAAGTCTTTCATCCGAATGAAACTCATCTGCCCTCAGGTTTCTTTGATTGTTGATTTTTGTGTTGTTTTCTCCCCGACAGAGTATTGTCCCAAAAAGGAGCTGGATACTGAGAGGATCGAGAGGGACCTGAACCCCATAAGGCAGCTCGTTAGCGACAAGGCCGCCCTCGCCGTCCTGCGGCTGTATGACCGTCTCGACAATGCCTTGGTCTATATCACTCGGACGAGGGGTGCCATGGGAAGAATCAACAAGGAGCTACAACCTGAAGTGTCAGCCCAGATGGATCTAGAGTCCATGATGACGTAGTTGAACGAGATCCCTGCCCGAGTGCAAGCGTGGAAGAAGTCGGCAGCCTTTAGTGGTGCCAATGTGGCCTTATCACTTGTCCCTCTCCACTTCAAGGACGTGGACGAAGAGAAGCTGAAGACTCTCCGAGTGGTCAACAAGAAGAAGCTCAAGTTCGAGCACTTCATGGAGATGTTCGCTGAGGCCGCGACACGGATTGCTGATGGCATTGATCTGGAGACCTTCATTGAGCCGGCCAGGCCCCAGCCTGAGGCATGAAAAAACTTCTTTGAACGAATTTGCCCCGGAATGCCAGGTGTTGCTGGTAACCGTAAACTTTGATGAGCCCCGGGCTTGTTTACTTTGCTTTTGCTTCTGAACACTCGGGCAGATCAAAGTTTTCAATCAGGAGACTTAATCTTTATTTGCTGATGACTTAGGTGAAGCTGGTTCGTAGCTAAACCCCCGAGTGTGGAGCATGTCCGCACTCGGAATGTTTTTTGACTTAAGAAAAGTAGGTTCACAGCTAAGCCCCCAGGTGTGGACCGTGTCCGCACTCGGAATGTTTTTTAACTTAGGCGAAGCAGGGGCGCAGCTAACCCCCGGGTGCGGAGCATGTCCGCACTTGGATTATTTTTAACTTAGGAGAAAGCTGGTTCGCAGCTAAGCCCCCGAGTGTGAAGCATGTCCCCACTCGGAATGTTTTTTAACTTAGGCGAAAGCTGGTTCATAGTTAACCCTCGAGTATGGAGCATGTCCGCATTCAGAATGTTTTTAACTTAGGCGAAAACTAGTTCGTAGCTAAGCCCTCGAGTGTGTTGCATGTCCGCACTCAGATGTTTAACTTAGGAGAAAACTAGTTCCAACTAAGTCCTCGAGTGTGGAACATGTCCGCAATCGGAATGTTTTTTAACTTAGGCAAAAACTAGTTCACAACTAAGCCCCCGAGTGTGGAGCATTTCCGCACTCGGAATGTTTTCAACTTAGGCGAAGGCTGGTTCATAGCTAAGCCCTCGAGTGTGGAGTGATACGTCTCCAACGTATCTATAATTTTTTATTGTTCCATGCTATTATATTATCTATTTTGGATGTTTTATATGCATTACTATGCTATTTATATGATTTTTGGGACTAACCTACTAACCTAGAGCCCAGTGCCAGTTTCAGTTTTTTCCTTGTTTTAGAGTTTCGCAGAAAAGGAATACCAAATGGAGTCCAAACGGAATAAAACTTTCGCCATGATTTTTCTTGGACGAAGACACCAGGAGACTTGGAGTGCAAGTCGAGGAGCCTCGAGGCGGCCACAAGGGTGGAGGGCGTGCCGAGGGGGTGGGGCGCCCCCAAACTTGGGCCCCTCGTAGCTCCCCTGACCTAATTCTTTTGCCTATATATATACTATTATACCCCAAAAACATCCAACGGAGCCACGAAACCACTTTTCCACCGCCGCAACCTTCTGTACCCGTGAGATCCCATCTTGGGGCCTTTTCCGCCATCCTGCCGGAGGGGGAATCGATCACGAAGGGCTTCTACATCAACACCATTGCCTCTCCGATGAAGCGTGAGTAGTTTACTTTAGACCTATGGGTCCATAGCTAGTAGCTAGATGGCTTCTTCTCTCTCTTTGATTCTCAATACAAAGTTCTCCTCGATGTTCTTGGAGATCTATTCGATGTAATACTCTTTTGCGGTGTGTTTGCCGAGATCCGATGAATTGTGGATCTATAATCAGCTTATCTATGAATATTATTTGAATCTCCTCTGAATTCTTATATGCATGATTTGATATCTTTACAAGTCTCTTCGAACTATCTATTTGGTTTAGCCAACTAGATTGGTTTTTCTTGCAATGGGAGAAGTGCTTAGCTTTGGGTTCAATCTTGCGGTGCTCGGTCCTAGTGACAGAAGGGGAACTGACACGTATTGTATTGTTGCCATCGAGGATAAAAAGATGGGGTTTTCATCATATTGCTTGAGTTAATCCTGCTACATCATGTCATCTTGCTTAATGCGTTACTCGTTCTTATGAACTTAATACTCTAGATGCAGGCAGGAGTCGGTCGATGTGTGGAGTAAGAGTAGTAGATGCAGGCAGGAGTCGGTCTACTTGACACGCACGTGATGCCTATATTCATGATCATTGCCTTAGATATCATCATAACTTTGCGCTTTTCTATCAATTACTCGGTAGTAATTTGTTCACCCACTTTAATAATTTCTATCTTGAGAGAAGCCTGTAGTGAAACCTATGCCCCCCGGGTCTATTTTACATCATATTAGTTTCCCGTCAACTTTCCAATTTCTGTCACCGTTCTCTTACTTTGCAATGTTTACTTTCCGTTCCATAAACCGAAAATATTACTTTACCGTTTATCCATCTCTATTAGATCTCACTTTGCAAATAATCGTGAAGGGATTGACAACCCCTTTGTCGCGTTGGTTAAAAGTTGGTGTTTGTTTGTGCAGGTATTCGGTGGCTTGTTGCGTAGTCTCCTACTGGATTGATACCTTGGTTCTCAAAACTGAGGGAAATACTTACACTCCATTGCTGCATCACCCTTTCCTCTTCAAGGAAAAAACCAACGCAAGCTCAAGAGGCAGTGTAGGATCGAAAGTATGTCTAGAGGCGGGGGGGGGGGGGGGTGATTAGACTAATTGACTTAATAAAAATCTAGCCTTTTCCCAATTTTAGTTCTTGGGAAATTTTAGCAACTTTGGACTAGTCCAACAATCTTAACACAATTCAAGCAAGCATGCAAAGAGTATATGAGCAGCGGAAAGTGAAGCATGCAACTTGCAAGAATGTAAAGGGAAGGGTTTGGAGAATTCAAACGCAATTGGAGACACAGATATTTTTGTCGTGGTTCCGATAGGTGGTGCTATCATACATCCATATTGATGGAGACTTCAACCCACGAAGGGTAGCAGTTATGCTGAGTCCACGGAGGGCTCCACCCACGAAGGGTCCATGAAGAAGCAACCTTGTCTATCCCACCATGTCGTCGCCCACGAAAGACTTGCCTCACTAGCGTAGATCTTCACGAAGTAGGCGATCTCCTTGCCCTTACAAACTCCTTGGTTCAACTCCACAATCTTGTCGGAGGCTCCCAAGTGACACCTAGCCAATCTAGGAGACTCCAAGAAGTAACAAACGGTGTGTTGATGATGAACTCCTTGCTATTATGCTTCAAATGATAGTCTCCCCAACACTCAACTCTCTCTCACAGGATTTGGATTTGGCGGAAAGAAGATTTGAGTGGAAAGAAACTTGGGGAAGGCTAGAGATCAAGATTCATATGGTAGGAATGTAATATCTTGGCCTCAACACAAGTGTAGGTGGTTCTCTCTCAGAAAATGTGTATTGGAAGTGTAGGTTTGTTTTGATGGCTCTCTCCACGAATGAAGAGGAGGTGGAGGGGTATTTATAGCCTCCACACAAAATCTAACCGTTACACACAACTTGCCAAACTCGGTGGGACCGAATTGATAAACTCGGTCGGACCGATTCAGCAAATCTAGTGACCGTTAGGATTTTTGGTGGGACCGACATGCAACTCGGTAGGACCGATACGGTTAGGGTTAGGGCATAACGTAATCTCGGCGAGACCGATTACACAAACTCGGTGAGACTGATTTTGGTAATAAGCTAACCAGAGAGTTGGTCACGTAAACTCGGTGGGACCAATTCGCTCATTTCGGTGAGACCAAAATGTTATAAAAGGGAAACAGAGAGTTTACATTGCAATCTCGGTGGGACCGATCGCTCATCTCGGTGGGACGAAATGTTACGAAGGGAAACAGAGAGATTACAATCCCATCTCGATGAGACCGAGATCCCTATCGGTGAGACCGATTTGCCTAGGGTTTGTGGCAGTGGCTATGACATCGAACTTCGGTGGCGCGGATAGAAAAGAATCGGCTGGGGCGAGTTTGACTTTTGGTTTTGGTCATATGTGATGTGAGAAAGTAGTTGAGGGCTTTTGAGCATATCACTAAGCATTTTGAATAAGAGCCTCATTAAGCAAGACCTCATCCCTCCTTGATAGTATTGGATTTTCCTATAGACTCAATGTGATCTTGGATCACTAAAATAGAAAATGTAGAGTCTTGTGCTTTGAGCTTGAGCCAATCCTTTTGTCCTTAGCATTTTGAGGGGTCCACTTTTATCACCCATGCCATGCCAATCATTGAGCATTCTTGAAATATTAATCTTGAAATAGCATTAGCTCAATGAGCTATATGTTGTTAGGAATTACCAAAACCACCTAGGGATAGTTGCACTTTCAGGTAGCAAGAAGGATTACTGGCACCGATGCCGGGGAGATCTACACCAAGCCAAGACATACCAAGTACCAATCATAAACTCTCATCTCTCGCATTACTTTATTCACCATTCGCCTCCCGTTTTCCTCTCCCCCACTTCTAAAATGATTTTCGAAAATATTCGCCTTTTCTTCGCCCCTCTTCCGTTCGTCTTCTTCGTTTGCTTTTTGTGTGCTCGTGTGTTTAAATGCTCGATTAGCTCTCATGGCTAGTCTGCCCATTATCACGAGAACTCCTGATAATGAAGTTCTCAATTTCAAACAAAGAGAAGGAGAAAATTTGAAAGATGCTTGGTATAGAATTTGCAATGCTCAAAATAGATCTACTCGAAAGCAATCTATTGTTGTTCTTCTTCGCAATTTTTATGTAGGCATTACACCATGGAATAGATATGTTGTAGATACCATTACTGCGGGAAATTTCTTGGGGAGCCATACTTTCGATTCCTATAATGCCATGATATATTTGCTAGGCCCACCACCTCTTTTAGTTAATGGAACTGTTTTAACTTTGGAACATGTAATGCAAAGACTTGATATTATTGAGAATAAAATTGCTACCGTTGAGTTGATTGAAAATTTGAATAAAAGGATTCATAATCAGATTACTGAATATGGGTCTAAAGTAGGAGTTACCTTGAAGAATCTTAGGGAAAAGGAACCACTAGTTAATGAAAAGATAGATCAAGATTCTAATAGAATTGGAAAACTAGAAGATATTATTACCAACTTGGGTTCCGCTTTTTCCTCCGTTAAAACTACGCCAAATCTTCCTCCTAAGATTTCAATGCTTGTTAATGTTCCTAAAAATAAGGGTGAATCTTCTAGTAAGAACAATTAAGATCTTAAATCAAATAGTGTTCACCCCAATTTTCTCGAAATTATTAAGGAACCTATTGTCACGATGAATTTCTTGGTTTCTTGCCTAGGAGTTTGATCATTTATTAAACTGAAGAATCTGCTAAGAATCACAAATGTGTAATTAAAGAATTGCATGCCAAAGATGATAATACTTAGATCTATTCGTGTTTTTATGCCTAGCTAGGGGCGTTAAACAATAGCGCTTGTTGGGAGGCAACCCAATTTTATTTTGGTTCTTGCTTTTTAGGTCATGTTTTGCTTTGAACAAATAATCTAGCCTCTGGTTAGATGAGTTTTTGTGCTTAAATTAGTGTTTGTGCCAAGTAAAACCTATGGGATAACCTACGGTGATAGTTAATTTGATCTTGCTGAAAAACAGAAACTTATGCGCTCATGAAAACAATTCTCATTTTTAGCCAGAGAGTGATTTTTAGTTGATTATTTTTGAAGAAGATTAATAAACAAATTTTCTAGTATTTCCTATTTTCTTAGGATTTTTTGGAGTTACAGAAGTATTCGAAATATTCATATTGCTACAGACTATTCTGTTTTTGACAGATTCTGTTTTTCGCGCGTTGTTTGCTTATTTTGATGCATCTATGGCTAGTATCGGGGGGTATGAACCATGGAAAAGTTGTAATATATTAGATATTACACCAATATAAATAAACAAAGAGTTCACAACAGTACCAAAAGTGGTGATTTATTTTCTTATACTAACGGAGCTTACGAGATTTTCTATTGGAGTTTTGTGTTGTGAAGTTTTCAAGTTTTGGGTAAGAATTTGATGGACTATGGAATAAGGAGTGGCAAGATCTTAAGCTTGGGCATGCCCAAGGCACCTCAAGGTAATATTCAATGATGTCAAAAATCCTAAGCTTGGGGATGCCCCGGGAAGGCATCCCCTCTTCCGTCTTCGTCTATCGGTAACTTTACTTGAGGCTATATTTTTATTCACCACATGATATGTGATTTGCTTGGAGCGTCTTGTATGATTTGAGTCTTTGTTTTTTAGTTTGCCACAATCATCCTTGCTGTACACACCTTTTGAGAGAGACACGCATGAATCGTGATTTATTAGAATGCTCTATGTGCTTCACTTATATCTTCCGAGCTAGGCAAAATTGCTCTAGTCGTCACTTATATCTATTTTAGAAACCTGACGGTGGTTTTATTTTATAGAAATGGATGAACTCTTGTACTTCACTTATATTATTTTGAGATTCTCTAAACAACATGGTAATTTCCTTTGGTTATAAAATTAGTCCTAATATGATAGGCATCCAAGAGGGATATAATAAAAACTTTCATCTAAAGTGCATTGAATACTATGAGAAGTGTGATTCCTTATGATTGTTTTGAGATATGAAGATGGTGATATTAGAGTCATGCTAGTAAGTAGTTGTGAATTTGAGAAATACTTGTGTTAAGGTTTGTGAGTCCCGTAGCATGCACGTATGGTGAACCGTTATGTCACGAAGTTGGATCATAAGATGTTTTTTGATTGTCTTCCTTATTAGTGGCGGTCGGGGACGAGCGATGATCTTTTCCTACCAATCTATCCCCCTAGGAGCATGCACGTAGTACTTTGTTTTGATGACTAATAGATTTTGCAATAAGTATGTGAGTTCTTTATGACTCATGTTGAGTCCATGGATTATACGCACTCTCACCTTTCCGCCATTGCTAGCCTCTCTAGTACCGCGCAACTTTTGCCTGTACCATAAACCCACCACATATCCTTCCTCAAAACAACCACCATACCTACCTATTATGGCATTTCCATAGCCATTCCGAGATATATTGCCATGCAACTTTCCACCATTCCGTTTATTATGACATACATCATCACTGTCATATTGCTTTGCATGATCATGTAGTTGACATCGTATTTGTGGCAAAGCCATCGTTCATCATTTTTATACATGTCGCTCTTGATTCACTGCACATCCCGGTACACTGCCGGAGGCACTCACATAGAGTCATATTTTGTTCCAAGTATCGAGTTGTAATTCTTGAGTTGTAAGTAAATAGAAGTGTGATGAATTTCCTTATTAGAGCATTGTCCCATGTGAGGAATTTAAAAAAAGAGAGAAAGGCCAAAAAAAGAGAAGGCCCAAGAAAAAGGGGGAAATAAAAAAAGAAGAGAGAAAATAAAAAAAATGAGAGAAAAAGAGAGAAGGGACAATGTTACTATCCTTTTTGCCACACTTGTGCTTCAAACTAGAACCATGATCTTCATGATAGAGAGTCTCCTATGATATCACTTTCATATACTAGTGGGAATTTTTCATTAAAGAACTTGGCTTGTATGTTCCAACGATGGGCTTCCTCAAACGCCCTAGGTCTTCATGAGCAAGCAAGTTGGATGGACACCCACTTAGTTTTCTTTTTTGAGCTTTCATAAACTTATAGCTCTAGTGCATCCGTTGCATGGAAATCCCTACTCACTCGCATTGATATCTATTAATGGGCATCTCCATAGCCCGTTGATACGCCTAGTTGATGTGAGACTATCCCCTCTTTTTGTCCTCTCCACAACCACCGTCAATTCCACCTATAGTGTTATGTCCAAGGCTCATTCTCATGTATTGCGTGAAAGTTGAAAAGGTTTGAGAACGTCAAAAGTATGAAACCAATGCTTGGCTTCTCATCATGGTTGTGCATGATTTAAATATTTTGTGTGATGAAGATGGAGCATAGCCAGACTATATGATTTTGTAGGGATAAGCTTTCTTTGGCCATGTTATTTTGAGAAGACATAATTATTTTGTTAGTATGCTTGAAGTATTATTGTTTTTATGTCAATATTAAACTTTTGTTTTGAATCTTACGAATCTGAAAATTCATGCCACAATAAATAGAATTACATGGATAAATATGTTAGGTAGCTTTCCACATCAAAATTTTTGTTTTTATCATTCACCTACTCGAGGACGAGCAGGAATTAAGCTTGGGGGTGCTTGATACGTCTCCAACGTATCTATAATTTTTTATTGTTCCATGCTATTATATTCTCTGTTTTGGATGTTTTATATGCATTAATATGATATTTTATATGATTTTCGGGACTAACCTATTAACCTAGAGCCCAGTGCCAGTTTCTGTTTTTTCCTTGCTTTAGTGTTTCACAGAAAAGGAATACCAAACGGAATAAAACTTTTGCCATGATTTTTCTTGGACCAGAAGACACCCAGGAGACTTGGAGTGCAAGTCAGAGGAGCCTCGAGGCAGACACAAGGGTGGAGGGCGCGCCCCCGACCTTGTGGGCCCCTCATAGCTCCGCTGACCTAATTCTTTCGCCTATATATACTCTTATACCCCAAAAATATCCAGCGGAGCCACAAAACAACTTTTCCACCGCCGCAACCTTCTGTACCCGTGAGATCCCATCTTGGGGCCTTTTCCGGCATCCCGCCGGAGGGGGAATCGATCACGGAGTGCTTCTACATCAACACTATTGCCTCTCCGATGAAGCATGGGTAGTTTATTTCAGACCTACGGATCCATAGCTAGTAGCTAAATGGCTTCTTATCTCTCTTTGATTCTCAATACAAAGTTCTCCTCGATGTTCTTGGAGATCTATTCGATGTAATACTCTTTTTGCGGTGTGTTTGCCGAGATCCGATGAATTGTGGATTTATGATCAGCTTATCTATGAATATTATTTGAATCTCCTCTGAATTCTTATATGCATGATTTGATATCTTTGCAAGTCTCTTCGAACTATCTATTTGGTTTGGCCAACTAGATTGATTTTTCTTGCAACGGGAGAAGTGCTTAGCTTTGGGTTCAATCTTGTGGTACTTGATCCTAGTGACAGAAGGGGAACCGACACGTATTGTATTGTTGCCATCGAGGATAAAAAGATGGGGTTTTCATCATATTGCTTGAGTTAATCCCACTACATCATGTCATCTTGCTTAATGTGTTACTCTGTTCTTATGAACTTAATACTCCAGATGCAGGCAGGAGTCGGTCGATGTGTGGAGTAATAATAGTAGATGCAGGCAGGAGTCGGTCTACTTGACATGGACGTGATGCCTATATTCATGATCATTGCCTTAGATATCATCATAACTTTGCGCTTTTCAATCAATTACCCGGTAGTAATTTGTTCACCCACTGTAATAATTTCTATCTTGAGAGAAGCCTCTAGTGAAACCTATGGCCCCCGGGTCTATTTTACATCATATTAGTTTCCCGTCAACTTTCCAATTTCTGTCGCCGTTCTCTTACTTTACAATCTTTACTTCCCGTTCCATAAACCAAAAATATTACTTTACCGTTTATCCATATCTATCAGATCTCACTTTGCGAATAACCATGAAGGGATTGAAAACCCCTTTGTCGCGTTGGTTGCAAGTTGGTGTTTGTTTGTGCAGGTATTCGGTGGCTTGTTGCGTAGTCTCCTACCTGATTGATACCTTGGTTCTCAAAAATGAGGGAAATACTTACGCTCCTTTGCTGCATCACCCTTTCCTCTTTGAGGGAAAAATCAACGCAAGCTCAAGAGGTAGGATGGAGCATGTCCGCACTCAGAATGTTTTCTAACTTAGGTGAAAAGTGGTTCACAGCTAAGCCCATTCACCCGCTGGGGGTGTGTTAGTTTCCGAATATTGTTAGTCACCGGAGTGAAAACATGGCACTAGGCCGAACTAGACGATATACAAGAAAAGTAAGACTTTTATTCATCTAATTTCATTTAGAAAGCTATTAACAATGAGGGTTTTATTCTAAGTACTGTAAAACTTGTGGAGTAGGTCCGCGTTCCAAGCTCTAGGATCTTCTATATCCTTGCTGAAGTTGTAGAGTCGGTAGGCTCCATTGTTCAGGACCTTTGATACGGCAAAAGGTCCCTGCCATGGCAACACTAGCTTGTGAGGCTTCTGTTGATCTATTTGGAGGACCATATCACCTTCCTGAATGGCACGCCCTCTGACGTGTCTGTCGTGATAGCGACACAGATCCTGTTGGTGCACAGTTGACCTGATGAGTGCTAAGTCACGCTCTTATTCTAGGAGGTCGAGACCATCATGTCATGCTTCTTCAGCTTCGGCCTCCGAGTATAGATCCACTCGGGGGGAATTGTGAAGTAAACCATTCGGCAAGACTGCTGCCGACCCATACACCATGAAGAATGGAGTGCGATTTACGGATCGATTCGGGGTCGTCCGGAAGCTCTAGAGGACCGATGGTAGCTCAGTAACCCAGGCCCCTGCAGCGTGCGTCAGGTCACGCAAAAGGCGTTGCTTCAATCCTTGGAGTATCAACTGATTCACCCGCTCTGCTTGCCATTCGACTGCGGGTGAGCCACAAAGGTGTAATCAACCCGAGTGCCTTGAGAGTAGCAAAACTCACGGAATTCGTCTGAGTCAAAGTTTGACCCATTGTCCATGATGATGCTGTGGGGAACTCCAAATCTGAATATTATCTCCTTGATGAACTTGATGGCAGTCGGCGAGTCTAGCTTCTTTATGGTCTTCGCTTCAATCCACTTGGTAAACTCATCCATTGCCACCAACAAATGAGTAAATCCGCTCGGTCCGGTCCAGAGGGGGCTGATCATGTCGAGTCCCCACACGGCAAATGGCCAGGTGAGGGGATCGTCTTCAGCGCGGACGCTGGTTTGTGCGACTGGTTCGTGTAGAAATGGCACCCGACGCATTGGTCCACTATGTCTCGGGCATCATCGTTAGCGCAGGGCCAATAG
The DNA here is from genome assembly GCA_021605145.1 of Aegilops bicornis. Lineage (NCBI taxonomy): Eukaryota > Viridiplantae > Streptophyta > Magnoliopsida > Poales > Poaceae > Aegilops > Aegilops bicornis. The sequence goes on from CM038674.1 coordinate 275,382,032, forward strand.
AAGCCTGCTGGAATGCCTTGGCGACTAGCATCCGAGAGGAAGCATGGTGACCACAGGTTCCCGAGTGAATCTCCTACAAGATCTGTTGCCCTTCTTCCAGCGAAATGCAACGCTGAGTGACTCCAGAGGTGTTTTTCTTTTAGAGTTGATCACCCATGATGGTGAAGGCTTTCGATCGGCAGACAATCTGACGAGCCTCAACCTCATTCTCTGGGAGTTCTTGCTCGAGGAGGTAAGCAATGTATGGTTCGGTCCACTCGGGAGTGGTCACAAGAATGTACTGGACCAAGTCAATCACTGCAGGAATGTCAACTTCAGTCGAATCAGATGGTGCGACAGGTTGCGGGGGCTCTTCCATGAAAGGATATTCTTTGATCGTGGGCGAGTGCAGGTGCTCTACGAACATGTTCTTTGGGACTGCCTTTCGAGTGGAACCAATTTTGGCCAGGTCATCAGCTGCCTGGTTCTTGAGTCGTGGAATATGGTGGAGTTCCAGCCCTTCAAAGTTCTTTTCCAGTTTTCTGACGGTGTTGTAGTAGCCTATCATTGTTGGCTTCAAATATCACATTCCTTCATGACTTGGTTCACCACTAGTTTCGAGTCACCATTGACCATCAATCGACCGACCCTAAGGGAGATCGTCATGCGTAGAACATAAATGAGAGCTTCATACTCTGCCTCATTGTTGGAGGAATCAAAGTGAATCTGAAGCACATAGTTAAGCCTGTCGCCTTTGGGAGACACAAAGACCACTCCAGCTCTTGAACCATGAAGCATCTTGGAGCCGTCAAAGAACATAGTCCATTGCTCGGGGAGGCTCTAGGCAGGCTGCTCCTGCTCCATCCACTCGACCAGAAAATCCGCGAGGGCTTGCAACTTGATGGCTTTCTTGGCCTCAAACTTGATGTCCAAGGGGCGGAGCTCGATGGCCCACTTCGCAACTCAGCCTATAGCATCTCTGTTGTTCATGATTTCGGACAGAGGGGCGTCGCTTTTCACCGTGAAAGAGTGCCCTTGAAAGTAATGACCCACCTTCTTTGAAGTAAGATAAATCCCGTATACAAGCTTCTGGTAGTGTGGGTACCTTTGCTTGGAGGGGGTCAAAACTTTTGAGATGTAGTAGACTGTCATTGGAGTTTGAAGGCTTTGCCTTGTTCTTCACGCTCCATGGTGCGCACAATGCTAACAACTTGGCTCGTGGTTGCGATGTATAAGAGAAAAGTCTCTTTGCCGCCCGGAGCAACGAGCAACGAGCAACGGCTGGGTGGAGAGCAGGGCTTTGAGCTCCTGGAACGCGGCCTGCGCTTCAGGTGTCCACTCGAACCTGTCTGATTTCTTCATTAGTTGGTAAAGTGGCAGGGCTTTTTCACCAAGTCATGAGATGAACCTAGTCAGGGCTGCCAGGCAACCTGTGAGCCTCTTTACATCGTGTAGATGCTCTGGCAGTTTCATTCGGACTATAGCATCGATCATCTCAGGGTTGGCATCGATCCCATGTTCGGAAACAAGAAAACCGAGTAACTTGCCAGCAGGAACTCCGAAAGTGCACTTAGCCGGGTTGAGCTTTATCCCAAAGCGGCGCAGGTTCACGAGGTCTCGGTGAGGTCTATCAGGAGGTTGGAACCTTTCCTGGACTTGACTAGGATGTACAATGTAAGTCTCCATGTTTTGACTGATTTGCTTTTGCAAGCATTTCTAAATCATGCGCTGGAACGTAGCCCTGACATTTTTCAGTCCGAATGGCATCGTGATATAACAAAAACACCCAATCAGGGTGATGAATGTTGTTTTTATTTCATCTGGACCATACATTCAGATCTGGTGGTACCCAGAGTATGCATCCAGAAATGATAATCGCTCACACCTGATAGTAGAGTCTACTATCTGATCTATCCAAGGGAGAGGGATATGGTCCTTCGGGCATGCCCGATTGATGTGCTTGAAGTTGATGCACATCTGGAGGGAGTTATTCTTATTTAGCACCATGACGACATTGGTGAGCCACTCGGAGTGGTACACCTCCTGGATGAACTCGGTCACTAAGAGCCGCATGATCTCCTCGCCAATCGCCTTGCGCTTCTCGGTGGAAGAGAATCAGAGGTGCTCTTTGACAGGCTTCATCTTCGGGGCGACATGGAGTCGATGCTCAGCCAGTTCCTTGCAAATTCCTGGCATGTCAAAAGGCTTCCATGCAAAATGGTCCTAGTTCTGACGGAGGAACTGGATGAGCTCGCTTTCCTATTTGCTTTCAAGCATGGTGGAGATGTTGGTCGGGGCAGCATTCAGATCCTCAGGGTGCACATGCACTAGCTTTGTTTCGCCAGCCGACTGGAAAGCGGATTCCATAGTCAGCTTTTTGGACTTCAGCAGATCACTCGAATTCACTGCCTTCTTGTACTCATCCAATTATGCCAACGCCATCTGCCCGTCAGCAATCTGGGATCCCTTCTACAGGCACTCTCCGGCTAACTTCCGGTTGCCCGTGACGGTTATAACACCATTCAGCCCTGACATCTTAAGATTAAGATAAACGTAGCATGGTCTAGCCATAAAACGCGTGTAGGCGGGCCTACCGGGAGGCATGGTATGCACTCGAAGTCCACCACCTCGAAGGTCAGCCACTCCTTCGAAGTTCTTCTCTCCGCCAAATCTGACGTCGAGGGCGATCTTCCAGTGATTTAGCCTTCCTCCGGGGATTACCCGTGTAATTGCATGTTGCTATTGCTGAGTCGAGACATCGGAATGCCCATCGCCTCAAGAGTGTCAGCGTAGATGATGTTGAGCCTACTTCCGCCCTCCATGAGGACCTTGTGCAGTCAGACTCCTCCTACAGCCGGATCAACCACCATAGCCTGCCGCCCGGGCGTCGGTATGTGGGCTGGGTGATCCGACTGATCGAAGGTGATGCGCGTCTTGGCCCAATCGAGATATCCTGTGAAAGTCAGAACTGCCATATTGACCTCTCGGTTTATAACCTTGAGGCTGCTCTTGCTCCTTACGTCGGCAAAGATCATCAGGACCTTATTGATGTTGGGGGGTACCCGGAGGCGCCTTTGCCTCCATCATCGTCGTCGTCCTCATCCTTGCCCCCTGAGGGGTCTTGCCGCATCTGTTGCTTGAGGAGCCGACACTCTCGAGTGGTATGCTTCGGCACAATCATGTTGCCTTCCTCATTTTCCTTTGTGGCAGGGCTGGTCGAGGATGTCACTTTTTGGAGTGACTTTCTTCTTGGCATCCCACTCCTTCTTCTATTTCTACTAACCTTTGCCTTGGCCGGCCAGGGCTGCGGCCTCGGCGGTTTCGGATGCCTCAGCCTTTCACTTTTGCTGCTTGCCCTTGTTATTATCGAACTGATTAGCATCGCCCGCTCGGCTCTTGCCACCTCTCAGTCGGTCTTCCTCTTTGCCCTTCGCGTACCGACTGGCTATCTCCATAGCCCGACTGAGAGTCAGGATCTCTGTATGGCCATATTTCAAATTCACCTCTCGGTACCTGATGCCAGCCTTGAAGGCGCAGATTGCTTGGTGCTCGATGATATTTTCCACCATGTTGTGCAGGGTGGCCCATTGCTGGATATACTCCTCGAGAGTCACATTTTGCCTCTTGACATAGTGCTGCAACTCGCCAATCCACCCGACCGCTTGTACCTGCCCCCGAAGGTCTTGACGAAGACTTGGGCTAGGTCATCCCAACAGAATATATCGTCGTGTGGAAGCAGAGTGAGCCAAGCCCAAGCGGATCCCTCGATCATCAATGGCAAGTGTTTCATGGCCATGTTATCGTTGCCGCCACCAATCTGGAACGCCACTCGATAATTTTCCAACCAGATCTCTAGCTTTGACTCACTAGTGAAGTTACTGATCCCCGTTGCTAACCGGAAGTTGTTGGGAATTCTGCAGCCTGAATGTAACAATTAGAACAGTAGGGGCCGGAGGGCGCTGAGCCACTCGGCACATCAACATCGAGGCCCTCTCTCAGAGCCTAAAAGTGCAACAAATCCCCGGGTGGTTTTGGTAATTCACAACAACATATAGCTCACTAAACTAATATCCATTTAAGATAAATATTTCAGGAAGTTCAATGAATGGCATGGCATGGACCAGAGATGTGGACCCCTCAAAATTCTAAGGACAAATATTGGCAAAAGCTCAAGACTCTTCATCTTTATTTTAGTGATCCAAGATCACATTGAGTCCATAGGAAAGACAATACTATTAAAAGGGGATGAGATGTTGCTTAATGGCTTGCTTGCTCAAATGCTTAGTGATATTGCTCCAATCCCTTGACCACTTCTCCATCCAAATATGTCAAAACCCTAAACTCCAACTCAACCCCACCGATTCTTCCTATCTGGCCATAGCCACTGCCAGAAACCCTAGCAATTTAGTTTCACCGATACGAGTCTCGGTCTCACGGAGATGGCCTTGCCAACGCTCTGTGACTTGTTGCATTTATTTCGGTATCAACTAGTTATGCGACCGGTCTCATCGAGTTGGCTTGACATTCTCTCTGCTGCCTTATTGCTTCACTTCGGTCTCACCGAGTTGATGCAATCGGTGCCACCGAGTTGATGTTTGCCCTAAGCCCTAGCACATCGGTCTCACCGAGTTGTTCCAGTTGGTTCCACCGAGATTCCTAACGTTCACATTTTGAACTAATCGGTCCCACCGAGTTTACCCATCCGGTCTTACCGAGATTGGTCAAATGTGTGTAACGGTTGGATTTTGTGTGGAGGCTACATATACCCCTCCACCCCCTCTCCACAAGTGAGAGAGCCATCAGAACGTGCCTACACTTCCACCATACATTTTCTAAGAGAGAACCACCTACTCACGTGTTGAGATCAAGATATTCCAATCCTACTACAAGAATCTTGATTTCTAGCATTCCCAAGTTGCTTTCCACTCAAATCATCATTCCACCATATCCAAATCTGTGAGAGAGAGTTGAGTGTTGGGGAGACTATCATTTGAAGCACACAAGAGCAAGGAGTTCATCATTAACACACCATCCATTACCTTTTGGAGAGTGGTGTCTCCTAGATTGGTTAGGTGTCGCTTGGGAGCCTCCATCAAAATGTGGAGTTGAACCAAGAAGTCTGTAAGGGCAAGGAGATCGCCTACTTTGCAAAGATCTACCCAAGGGAGGGAAGTCCTTCGTGGGCGATGGCTGTGGTGGGATAGACAAGGTTGCTTCTTCATCGACCCTTCGTGGGTGGATCCCTCCGTGGACTCGCGCAGCCGTTACCCTTCGTGGGTTGAAGTCTCCATCAATGTGGATGTACGATAGCACCATCTATCGGAACCATGCCAAAAATCTTCGTGTCTCCATTGTGTTTGCTTTCTCCAAACCTTTCCCTTTACCTTCATATGCAATCTGTTACTTTCTGCCGCTACGCTCTTAGAATTGCATGTGTAGGTTGATTGCTAGACTTGTGCTAATTGCTAAAATTTGCCCACAACTAAAATTGGGAAACGGTTAGATTTTTATTCGGTTAGGTGGTCTAATCACCCCCCTCTAGATATACTTTCGATCCTACAAGTGGTATCAGAGCTTTGGTCTCCATTTGCCTTAATTTCCATAGCTTTGGTGATCAAAGCCTTGGTTTCACAACCAAGGAGAATATGGCATCTAGCGACGGAAATTACCACCGTAGAGGTCCTTACTTTTATGGTACTAAGTTTGCTAGTTGGAAGCATAAGATGAAAATGCTTATTCTTGGTCATAACCCTGCCATTTGGGCTGTTATGCGTATTGGCTTGCAAGGTGATTTCTTCGAGGATGTAAAATAACCAGTTGATGAAGCGACACGGAAGAAATGAAGATGTTGCAATACAACACTCAAGCTTGCTATATTCTCTTCAATGGATTGTGTCCCGTAGAATTCAACAAAATCAGCCGTCTTGAGAATGCAAAGGAAATTTGGGATACTTTGGTTGATATGCATGAAGGTAGCGAGTCCGTCAAGGAATCCAAGTTGGATGTGCTTCAAAGTCAACTTGGCAAGTTCAAGATGAAGGCGGTGAAGGAGTTGCCGACATGTACTCTAGGCTTGCTCTCATCACTAATGAGATTGTCGGCTTAGGAAGTGAAGAGATGACCGACAAATTCATCATCAAGAAGATCCTAAGAGCCCTGGATGGAAAATATGATACCGTGTGCACCTTGATCCAAATGATGCCCAATTACAAAGATCTCAAGCCCATGGAAGTCATTGGTAGAATTGTTGCTCATGAGATGTCACTCAAGGATAAGGAAGAGCTCCACAACAAGTCAAGTGGTGCTTACAAAGCTTCAAGTGATGCTCCTACCACATCAAGTGAGAAGCAAGTCTCCAATGAAGAATTGAGCTTAATGGTGAAAAACTTCAACAGGTTCTACAAGCATAGTAGCAAAGAGAGAAGCTCCAAGTCAAGGTCCTACAATGACAAAAGATCTTCTAGTCGTGATCGTAATTGTACAATTGTGGAAGACCCGGACACTATCCAATGAGTGTACGCTCCCTACAAGAAAAGAGAAGATTAACCAAAAAGGAGGAGTAAAAGAGATGAATCGCCTCCAAGAGAGAGAGGGAGTAAAGATGATCATTATGAATGGAGACCCTCTCGTAGAAGCAAGGATTCATAAAGGAAGGAAATGTCATCAAAGAGCTACACAATACAAAGACATCAAGCTCAAGTTGGTGAATGGTTATCCGGTTCTGACTTTGACAACTACTCCGAGAGAAGCTATCACTCTGGCTCCGACTATACTCAAGATGAAGGTGTTGCCGGTCTTGCACTAGTGTCATCCAACTCCTAAGACATATTTGACTCACCAAATGAAGGAATTGCAAGATGCTTCATGGCTAAAGGCCCCAAGGTATCACACCCCGAGTATGTTGATTTCAATAGTGATGAAGAAGATTTGCTAGGTGATGATAATTTACTTGTTGACAACACTAGTGATGAAAACTATGATGAACTTGCTAACAATCATGCTAATCAAGATGGAATGAATGACAATGATAAGAAGGAGATTGAGCGTCTAACTAAAGAACTAAACACTCTTAAGTTAGCTCATGAAACAAGTCTAGAGGATCATAGAGAGCTCCTAAGGACTCATGAGAAGCTACGCTTCGAGAAGCTAAATTTAGAGCAAGAGCATGAGTTCCTAAAAGCTATCAATGATGATCTTTGAAAGAAGAGTTCTTACGCTGCCAAATGTCTCATCTTGTCTACTTGTATGCCACAAGTAAAATCTAGCAATAAGAGCAAGAACGATTCTTCTTCTAGTAGTAACAGTAATCATGTTAAATCCAATATTGTTGCTTCTAGTAGTTCTCTTGATTCCAGTAATGATTCTCTTAGCCAAGTTACACTTGAGCAAGAAAATAGTTTATTGAAGGAAATTATAGAGAAAGGTGTTTACAAGAGTCTTCTCGGGAGTAAGCAATTTGAGGAAATTGTACGCAAGCAAGGAAGACACTGGAAGAATCAAGGTGTTTGTTTTGAATGAAAGTTTAATGCCAATGGAGTTAAGTGGGAAGAAGATCAATACCCCAAGATGAATTTTGTTCCTCAACAAGAGAAGTATGACCCCACTTATTTCAAGGGAACACAAGCTCAAGACGATCTTCCACCACAAGACCACAAGCTAAAGGGCAAGGACAAGCTTCAAGAGGAAATTGACTCATTTTAAGAAGCTCCTAAGGCCATGGTCAAGTGGGTTCCCAAGACTACGTCAAGCTCTACATCATCAAGTAAGACTACAACTCCAAGGATTCCCATCAAGTTGATGTGGATCCCAAAGAAGAAGAACTAGAGCTTTCTTGAGGGTGACTCCGCCAACATACTTCACTCATATTTATTTTGGCGAGGACTTGTGCAATCAAATTTCATATCTTGCACTAGTTCATGGAGTCACAAACACTTTTGTTGGTAACACAAGGGAGAAGGTAACCTAATGCTTTCATGGACATCATCATATGTGCAATTCACTCTATGTCTATGGATATCCTTGTATGTTCCTTGTGGGACTAACCCATGTAGGTATTGAAAGTGCAACACTCAAATGGATTGCTCCAAAAGATCTACATCAACATTGAGCATCCACATCTTCACTATCTACATGAAGTCATCATCGACAAAACCCAAGGTTAGTTCATCCCTCTTAGGGCGGATATCACATCTAGGGGGAGCTTTGCTCTAAGAATTAAGCTAAAGCAACTCTAAAGGTGTGAACACATTAATGCTTTATGTAAAAGTGGTAACCCCACTTGTGCTTAAACAATGAGTATGACCTATAATCAAATGTTCTCATTTGATTCCTAAGTCAATATATACTCACATATAGATGACCTAGTCATCGCCAATTGCTTGATAGATGCTAGAATTGTTTGTGCATGCTTTGTCACATATTTCATTTGCTCTCTTATTGTGTGAGCATGTTGGTTGCATAATTTCTCCATTCGAGGACATCCATTTGTTGTCTTGATTGTTTGGTTTTTATTGGCCGAATGGATGGACAAGAATGCCTAAGAACCTTCTCTAGGTATCTATGCTTTTTCTCTTCTCAAACTCTATTCGTGCTACATCACAAAAATTGAACATGTCTTTTTCGGATCCTTCGGGTGAGGAGCACTCGGAGCCACATACCCGTCAAGGGCTGCCTTCCAAAACCTTCTTGTGAATTTCGGTCAGACCAACACACTCACACTCGGTCCCACCGAAATCACTAGATTGATCTAGGTTTTCATCTCGGTGCTACCAATTAGAACGACACGGTCTCACCGAGTTGCAGTAACTGCACCTAGTTTTGCATCTCGGTGCCACCGAGACATTCCATTCGGTGCCACTGACAGCGTATGGGTATATATACTCCGCGGCCCATTCGGTTGAAAATTTCTTCAAACATCTCGAGCCCGCGCCCCATTGCTGCCGCCCTTTGGTCTCCGGATTGTCATTGTCTCCACCTGTGCGCCTCCACTGCAGGACTCCGCCGCCGTCAACGGATTTCTTCACCACCATTCCCGTCGTAGAAAATCATCACCAAGTTAGGGTACGGTTCGACTACTTTGTGCCTATTGCCATTTCTGATTCATTGCACAAATTTTTTGCATGCTTTCTTTCCATAGATGAAAACATTCTATCCAGCAAAAAGTTCCTTTAGATTAGATCAATGAAAAATCTTAGGGTTAGGTTTCCGCCGAGCTCATCTCGGACCGACCGAAATGAAGTTTTCGGTCCCACCGATTGGCCCTGGCCATTGCACTGAGTACAACTCGGTATGACCGAAGTGTACTGATCGGTGAGACCGAAAATAAATTCTCAGTGAAACCCTAGCATCTCAGAGTCACCGAACTGCAACTCGGTGCGGCGATGTTGTATGCTTAGACTCTGTTAAGTGCTTCGGTGTCACCAAGATTTTCATATGGCTTACTTGCTCAAATACGTAGTGATATTGCTACAAAACCCTCAACCACTTTCTCCATCCCAATATGCCAAAACCCTAAACTCCAACTCGGCCCCACCGATTCTTCCTATTCGGCGCCAACGAGTTCATATGACATAGCCACTGCCAGAAACCCTGGCAATTCGGTTTCAACGATATGGGTCTCGGTCTCACCGACATGGCCTTGCCAACGTTGTGTGACTTGTTGCATTTATTTCGGTCTCAACGAGTTGGCTTGACATTCTCTCTGTTGCCTTGCTTCACTTTGGTCTCACCGAGTTGATGCAATCGGTGTCACCGAGTTGATGTTTTCCCTAAGCCCTAGCACATCGGTCTCACCGAGTTGCTCCAGTCGGTCCCACCGAGATTCCTAACGTTCACATTTTGAACTAATTGGTCCCACCGAATTTACCCATTTCGGTCTCACCGAGATTGGTCAAATGTATTACAGCAGTTGGATTTTGTGTGGAGGCTATATATACCCCTCCACCCCTCTCCACAAGTGAGAGAGCCATCAGAACATTCCTACACCTTCCACCATACATTTTCTAAGAGAGAACCACCTACTCATGTGCTGAGATCAAGATATTCCAATCCTACCACAAGAATCTTGATTTCTAGCCTTCCCAAGTTGACTTCCACTCAAATCATCTTTCCACCATATCCAAATCTGTGAGAGAGAGTTGAGTGTTGGGGAGACTATCATTTGAAGCACAAGAGCAAGGAGTTCATCATCAACACACCATTTATTACCTTTTGGAGAGTGGTGTCTCCTAGACTTCTTGGGAGCCTCCGTCAAGATGTTGAGTTGAACCAAGAAGTTTGTAAGGGCAAGGAGATCGGCTACTTCATGAAGATCTACCCAAGTGAGGCAAGTCCTTCGTGGGTGATGGCCATGGTGGGATAGATAAGTTGCTTCTTTGTGGACCCTTCGTGGGTGGAGCCCTCCGTGGACTTGCGCAGCCGTTACCCTTCGTGGGTTGAAGTCTCCATCAATGTGGATGTACAATAGCACCACCTATCGGAACCACGCCAAAAATCTTCGTGTCTCCATTGCATTTGCTTTCTCCAAACCTTTCCCTTTACCTTCGTATGAATGTTTTACTTTCTCTGCTACACTCTTAGAATTGCGTGTGTAGGTTGATTGCTTGACTTGTGCTAAATGCTAAAATCTGCCCACAACTAAAATTGGGAAAATGTTAGATTTTTATTTGATCAAGTAGTCTAATCACCCCCTCTAGACATACTTTCGATCCTATAGAGCTTGACCCCTGTCGACTAGATTCTGAGCAAGAACAGATCTCGCATTGAACGCACGTCTCATAGGCCTCCCGTATGGCGCGGCGAACCCGGCCTCTGATCAACACCACACATATGCATGTCGTCATAGGGCTGGTGCCCATGTGAGACGTCTCGCGGTGGGGGTATCAGGGTGCGATCGTACTCATCGTGCCTTCGGGATGAGGCGACTCGATCACGCCTTCGGTCTGTCAGATCGATCCCTCGAGGGGATTTACACCGGTGCCTCGAGCCAAGTGGACTACGGGCCAACTAAATGGTCTCAGCATGCACTGACGCGCTATGGATGCGATCTCTGGACTGTGACACCGCCGCGTCCTACGATAGCGACGTCTTCAGGGGCGCTTGAATCTGATGAATCTGTTCTTCGGCCGTAGAGCCGGATTGCTTGATGGAATCGGCAATCCGAGTAGCCACCGCCAGGTTTTGAAGTGGCGTACTTAGTACCTGGTACTTCTGAGGTTGGTCACTCGGGAACAACCGGCGCTTGGGCCGACTAGAACTAGGCTGACGTCGGGCACGGTCCTCCAGCTCCTTCTGCAGCCGCTCGAGGCAGTCTCGTTCGGCCAAAATGGACAAGCGTTCTAACTCCATGGCGAGAGCCTTGGGAGTCGTCCTAGTGATGGGAGTGTGCAGGGCCTGCTCATTCTTCCGACTGAGCTCCTCGTGCAGCTCCTGAGTGAGAGCCCGAGGGATGTATGTATCATGACAGGGTGAATGGTCGTTCCCCTCGCCGTTGTGGGTGTGCCCCGTGCAAAGTTCCCGTGCGGCCATCCCGGGGACCTGTATACCCCGGGGGTGCGTGATGCTCCGCATTGTCGGTCATGAGGACCTCGGTCGTTTACTCGACGCTCTCGCACTCGGACTCGTCAGTGGAGTCCTCGTGGAGTCCGTCGGAAATGTCAAGGGCGGCCTCATCACTCTCGAGAGCCGCCACATGCCCCGCTGCGGCCTGAAGGGCCATGGCATGCTGGACCCAGCGCTACAGCCATGAGCACCAAGAGCGCTTGCGATCGCGTCCAACGGGAAGGAGGGGGTCCACTCGGTACGGGACCGACTGCTGTCGGAGTAGGACTCCGAATGAAGACGCGTGGAAGTGTGCCGCGCCACGGATGGGCAGTGTCTCCACATCCAACGGGGCCTCCCGGAGCCACGCTGAGTCGTCGGTGATGAAGTTGAGTGCTCCGAAACAGATCTCGCCACCGACTAACATGGCAATGACGATGAAATTCCACATGCAACGTAAAATCACTTGACGCGTAGCCCCACAGCGGGCGCCAACTGTGGGGGTTACAATCCTGGCAATGAGTACTAGGGGTACGAAAGAGGGGCAGGTCCTAGCTACGGCAGAGGTGTAATACTCGGCATTTATGAGTTCAGGCCCCTCTCGGAGGAGGTAACAACCCTACATCTCATGCCTTGAGGCTTGTTTTCTTTTGGATGTGTGATTACAGAGAGTGCTAAACCCTTGCTGAGGAGGAGGAGGGCGGCTTATAAAGAGTGCATTGTTGCTCCCTTTGAGGTCACCAGGGCGATTAATGCACATAACCACGGTAGTTACAGGAGAAAATAGCTACAACTTCGGTTGTTACAGGTAACGGCAGCCTTGACTATGCTTAAAGCCTTGTTTAAGACTGCTCGACCATTACAGCTTCCTCGTCATCCTCTCACCTTCCTTGTTCAAGTGGTGATGACTGGGTCGACTGGAGGGAATCTGTCCGACTGCTTAGGTGCGTCTGAGTGAACTTCCTGTTAGACGCATTCGGGTGCGTCTACAGTCCAGGGACCTACCAATGATGGTGTGGGTTCCTAGATGGGCCCTAGACGATAGGTCCTTGAACCTACATGTAGTAGGCGACCTCATCAGTGAGTGTTTGGCCGAAGCTACCACTGCTAATGATTAGATGTGGTGAGCCCTTTGGAGCGCCTGCCTGTGGTTGGGCCTGCCCACACAAGCTACCCACACAAGGGGAGGTGGGCAATCCACACACAAACCAATCCCTTGCTCTCCCCTAATTTCGTCGACGTCCCCGTCGTGCCACAGTTGTCGCCCTCGCACCACTGCCATGGGCACCGCGTCGCCGTCCTCACCGTTCGCCCTCGCACCCGCTGATACGTCTCCAATGTATCTACAATTTTTTATTGTTCCATGCTGTTATATTATCAATATTGTATATTTTATAATCATTTTATAGTCATTTTATATCATTTTTTGGTACTAACCTATTGACATAGTGCCAAGTGCCAGTTGTTGTTTTCTGCATGTTTTTTACATCGCAGGAAATCCATACCAAACGGAGTCCAAATGCAACGAAACTTTACAGAGATTTTTTTATCAGAAGACACCTAATGGGCCCTGGCTGCGCCTGGGGGGTGCTCCGAGGAGAGCACAACCCACCAGGGCGCGCCAGGAGGCCTAGGCGCGCCCTGGTGGGTTGTGCCCACCTCGGGTGCCCCGGACCGCCTCTTTGCTCTATAAATACCCCAATATTCCAGAAACCTTAGGGGAGTCGACGAAAATCAATTCCAGCCGCCGCAGAGTCCAGAACCACCAGATCCAATCTAGATACCATCTCAGATGGGGTTCACTACCTCCATTGGTGCCTCTCCGATGATGCGTGAGTAGTTCTTTGTAGACCTTCAGGTCCGTAGTTAGTAGCTAGATGGCTTCCTCTCTCTCGCTGAATTCTCAATACGTTGGTCTCTTGGAGATCCATATGATGTAACTCTTTTTGTGGTGTGTTTGTTGGGATCGATGAACTTTGAGTTTATGATCAGATCTATCTTTTTATATCCATGAAAGTATTTGAGTTTCTTTGATCTCTTTTATGCATGATTACTTATAGCCTCGTATTTCTTCTCTGATATTTGGGTTTTGTTTGGCAAACTTGATCTATTTATCTTGCAATGGGAAGAGGTGCTTCGTAGTGGGTTCGATCTTACGGTGCTTGATCCCAGTGCTTCGTAGTATGTATCATTGCTACTAAGGATAAAAAGATGGGGTCTATCTCTACATAGATAGATCTTGTCTACATCATGTCATCATTCTTATTGCATTACTCCGTTTCTCCATGAACTTAATACACTAGATGCATGTTGGATAGCGGTCGATGTGTGGAGTAATAGTAGTAGATGCAGGCAGGAGTCGGTCTACTAATCTTGGATGTGATGCCTAGGTAATGATCATTGTCTAGATATCGTCGTGATTATTTGAAGTTATATCAATTGCCCAACAGTAATTTGTTTACCCACCGTTTGCTATTTTTCTCGAGAGAAGTGACTAGTGAAACCTATGGCCCCCGGGTCTCTTTCTCATATTATTTGCCTTTGCGATCTATTTTCTTTTGCTTTTATTTTCAGATCTATTAAACCAAAAATACAAAAATACATTGCTTCAATTTATTCATATTTATTTTATTTGGCGTTCGATCTATCAATCTACTACAATTTTATCTCACGTCTGTTGCGCCGCTACCCGAAAGGGATTGACAACCCATTTTACACGTCGGGTTACGAGAAGTTGTTATTTGTGTGCAGGTGTTGTTTACGTTGTGTTGCTTGGTTCTCCTACTGGTTCGATAACCTTGGTTTCACATCTAAGGGAAATACCTACCGCTGTTGTGCTGCATCATCCCTTCCTCTTTAGGGAAATACCGACGTAGCTTCAAGCCGCATCACCCGCAACCGCCACTGTAAGACACTCTCTCTTCTTGTTCCTCGTTTTTCTCCATAGATGTATGAGCGGTGCCGCCGCCGCCATTCGTTCATGCATGGCTTGTACTGAAGGAAATATGCCCTAGAGGCAATAATAAAGTAATTATATATTGTCTTATTTCATGATAAATGTTTATTATTCATGCTAGAATTGTATTAACCGGAAACATGATACATGTGTGAATACATAGACAAACTGAGTGTCACTAGTATGCCTCTACTTGACTAGCTCATTAATCAAAGATGGTTATGTTTCCTAGCCATGGACAAAGAGTTGTCATTTGATTAACGGGATCACATCATTAGGAGAATGATGTGATTGACTTGACCCATTCCGTTAGCTTAGCACTTGATCGTATAGTATGTTGCTATTGCTTTCTTCATGACTTATACATGTTCCTATGACTATGAGATTATGCAACTCCCGTTTACCGGAGGAACACTTTGTATGCTACCAAACGTCACAACGTAACTGGGTGATTATAAAGGAGCTCTACAGGTGTCTCTGAAGGTACATGTTGGGTTGGCGTATTTCGAGATTAGGTTTTGTCACTCTGATTGTCGGAGAGGTATCTCTGGGCCCACTCGGTAATGCACATCACTATAAGCCTTGCAAGCATTGCAACTAATGAGTTAGTTGCGGGATGATGTATTACAGAGCGAGTAAAGAGACTTGCCGGTAACGAGATTGAACTAGGTATTGAGATACCGACGATGGAATCTCGGGCAAGTAACATACCGATGACAAACGGAACAACGTATGTTGTTATGCGGTTTGACCGATAAAGATCTTCGCAGAATATGTAGGAGCCAATATGAGCATCCATGTTCCGCTATTGGTTATTGACCGGGAATAGTTCTAGGTCATGTCTACATTGTTCTCGAACCCGTAGGGTCCGCACGCTTAAGGTTTCGGCGATGCTTATATTATGAGTTTTGATGTACCGAAGGAGTTCGGAGTCCCGGATGAGATCGGGGACATGACGAGGAGTCTCGAAATGGTCGAGACGTAAAGATCAATATATTGGACGACTATATTCGGAGTTCGGAAAGGTTCCGAGTGATTCGGGTATTTTTCGGAGTACCGGAGAGTTACGGGAATTCGCCGGGGAGTATATGGGCCTTATTGGGCCATACGGGAATAGAGGAGAGAGGCCAAAAGGAAGGAGGCCTGCGCCCCCCCTCTGGTCCGAATTGGACAAAGGGGGCAGCCCACTTTTCCTTCTCCCTCTCCTCCTCTTTCCTTCTCCAACAAGGAAAGGAGGAGTCCTACTCCTCCTCTTTCCTTCTCCAACAAGGAAAGGAGGAGTCCTACTCCCGGTGGGAGTAGGACTCCCCCCTTGGTGCGCCTCCTCCATAGGCCGGCCGCCTCCCCCCTTGCTCCTATATATATGGGGGCAGGGGGGCACCCCAGACACAACAACAATTGATCCTTGAGATCTATTAGCCGTGTGCGGTGCCCCCCTCCACCATAGTCCTCCTCGATAATATTGTAGCGGTGCTTAGGCGAAGCCCTGCGACGGTAGAACATCAAGATCGTCACCACGCCGTCGTGCTGACGGAACTCTTCCTCGACACTCGGCTGGATCGGAGTTTGAGGGACGCCATCGAGCTGAGCGTGTGCTAGAACTTCCGGAGGTGCCGTGGTTTCGTGCTTGATCGGTCGGGCCGTGAAGACGCGACTACATCAACCGCGTTGTTCTAACGCTTCCGCTTACGGTCTCACGAGTGCGTGGACATTACTCTCCTCTCGTTGCTATGCATCACCATGATCTTGCGTGTGCGTAGGAATTTTTTTGAAATTACTACGTTCCCCAATAGTGGCATCCGAGCCTAGGTTTTATGCGTAGATGTCATATGCACGAGTAGAACACAAGTGAGTTGTGGGCGATATAAGTCATCTTGCTTACCAGCATGTGACACTTTGGTTGGCGGTATTGTTGGATGAAGCAGCCGGACCGACATTACGGTACGCTTACGCCGAGACTGGTTTTACCGCTGCGTTTCCGCATACGGTGACTAGCGGGTGTCTATTTCTCCAACTTTAGTTGAACCGAGTGCATACGCCCGGTCCTTGAGAAGGTTAAAACAGCACTAACTTGACGAACTATCGTTGTGGTTTTGATGCGTAGGTAAGAACGGTTCTTGCTCAGCCCATAGCAGCCACGTAAAACTTGCAACAACAAAGTAGAGGACGTCTAACTTGTTTTTGCAGGGCATGTTATGATGTGATATGGTCAAGACGTGATGAGATATAAGTTGTTGTATGAGATGATCATGTTTTGTTGAAGTTATCGGCAATGGCGTAAGCCCTATGGTTGTCTCTTTGTTGCATAAGATGCAAGTGCCAAATAATTGCTTTACTTTATCGCTATGCGATAGCAATAGTTGCAAGAGCAATAGTTGGCGAGGCGACCATGTGACGACACATTGATATAGATCAAGATGATGAAGATCATGGTGTCGTGCGGTGACGATAGAGATCATGACAGTACTTTGGAGATGGAGATCAAAGGCACAAGATGATCATGGCCATATCATGTCACATATTTTGATTGCATATGATGTTTATCTGTTATACATCTTATTTTTCTTAGTTCGGCGGTAGCATTTTAAGATGATCTCTCACTAATTATCAAGAAGTGTTCTCCCTGAGTATGCACCGTTGCGAAAGTTCTTCGTGCTGAGACACCACATGATGATCGGGTGTGATAGGCTCTACGTTCAAATACAACGGGTGCAAAACAGTTGCACACGCGGAATACTCAAAGTTAAACTTGACGAGCCTAGCGTATATGAGATATGGCCTCGAACACGGAGACCGGAAGGTCGGCGTGAATCATATAGTAGATATGATCAACATATTGATGTTCACCATTGAAACTACTCCATCTCACGTGATGATCGGACATGGTGTAGTTGATATGGATCACGTAATCACTTAGAGGATTAGAGGGATGTCTTTCTAAGTGGGAGTTCTTAAGTAATATGATTAATTGAACTATAATTTATTATGAACTTAGTCCTGGTAGTATTTTGCAAATTATGTTGTAGATCAATAGCTTGCGTTGTTGCTGTCATATGTTTATTTTAATATGTTCCTAGAGAAAATTGTGTTGAAAGATGTTAGTAGCAATGATGCGGATTTGATCCGTGATCTGAGGTTTATCCTCATTGCTGTACAGAAAAATTATGTCCTTAATGCACCGCTAGGTGATGACCCTATTGCAGGAAGCAGATGCACGGGCGTTATGAACGTTTGGCTAGCTCAATATGATGACTACTTGATAGTTTAGTGCACCATGCTTAACGGCTTAGAATCGGGACTTCAAAGGCGTTTTGAGCGTCATGGACCATATGAGATGTTCCAGGAGTTGAAGTTAATATTTCAAGCAAATATCCGAGTTGAGAGATATGAAGTCTCCAACAAGTTCTATGGCTAAAAGATGGAGGAGAATTGCTCAACTAGTGAGCAAGTACTTAGATTGTCTGAGTACTACAATCACTTGAATCAACTGGGAGTTAATCTTCCAGATAAGATAGTGATTGGCAGAGTTCTCTAGTCACCATCACCAAGTTACTGGAACTTCGTGATGAACTATAAAGCAAGGGATGACGAAAACGATTCCCGAGCTCTTCGTGATACTAAAATCGACGAAGGTAGAAATCAAGAAAAGAGCATCAAGTGTTGATGATTGACAGGACCACTAGTTTCAAGAATAGGGCAAAGGGAAAGAAAGGAAACTTCAAGTAGAATGGCAAACAAGTTGTCACTCCCATGAAGAAGACCAAAGCTGGATCAAAGCCCTAAAACCGAAGTTCTTACACTACAAAGGAAATGGTCCTTTGAAGCGGAAATGCCACGAATATTTGGTGGATAAGAAGGATGGCGAGTGAAAAAGGGTATATTTGATATACAGATTATTGATGTGTACCTTACTAGTGTTTATAGTAGCCCCGAGTATTTGATACTTGTTCGGTTGCTAAAAATTAGTGACTCAAACAGAGTTACAGAATAAACAGAGAGTAGTTGAGGGTGAAGTGACGATGAGTGTTGGAAGTAGTTCCAAGATTGATATGATCATCGTCGCACACTCCCTATACTTTCGGGATTAGTGTTAAACCTAAATAAATGTTATTTGGCGTTTGCGTTGAGCATGAATATGATTTGATCATGTTTATTGCAATACAGTTATTCATTTAAAGTCGAGAATAATTGTTATTCGCTTACATGAATAAAGCCTTCGATGGTCATACACCCAATGAAAAATAGTTTGTTGGATCTCGATCATAGTGATACACATAATCATAATATTGATGCCAAAAGATGCAAAGTTGATAATGATAGTGCAACTTATTTGTGGCACTGCCGTTTGGGTCATATCGGTGTAAAGCGCATAAAGAAACTCCATAAAGATGGATTTTTGGAATCACTTGGTTATGAATCATTTGATGCTTGTGAACCGTGCCTTTTGGGCAAGTTGACTAAAACTCCGTTCTCTGGAACAATGGAACGAGCTACTGACTTATTAGAAATAATACATACCGATATATGCGATCCGATGAGTGTTAAGGCTCGTGGCATGTATCGTTATTTTCTGACCTTCACAGATGATTTGAGCAGATATGGGTATATCTACTTGATGAAACATAAGTCTGAAACATTTGAAAAGTTCAAAGAATTTCAGAGTGAAGTGGAAAATCATCGTAACAAGAAAAATAAAGTTTCTACGATCCGATCATGGAGACGAATATTTGAGTTCTGAAGTTTGGTCTTCATTTGAAACAATGTGAAATAGTTTCGCAACTCACGCCACCCGAACACCACAATGTAATGGTGTGTCCGAACGTCAGAATCGTGACTTTACTAGATATAGTGCGATCTATGATGTCTCTTATCGGTTTACCACTATTGTTTTGGGGTTATGCATTAGAGACAGCTGCATTCACGTTTAATAGGGCACCATCTAAATCCGTTGAGACGACACCGTATGAACTATGGTTTAGCGATGAACCTAAGCTGTCGTTTCTTAAAGTTTGGAGTTGCGATGCTTATATGAAAAAGGTTTTCAACCTGATAAGCTCGAACCCAAATCGGAGAAGTGCGTCTTCATAGAATACCCAAAGGAAACTGTTGGGTACACCTTCTATCATAGATTCAAAGGCAAAACATTCGTTGCTAAGAATGCATCCTTTCTAGAGAAGGAGTTTCTCTCGAAAGAAGTGAGTGGGAGGAAAGTAAGAGCTTGATAAGGTAATTTGTACCTTCTCCCGAATTGGAAACTAGTTCATCACAGAAATCAGTTCCAGTGATTCCTACACCAATTAGTGAGGAAGCTAATGATGATGATCATGAAACTTCAGATCAAGTTACTACAAAACCTCGTGAGGTCTTCCAAAGTACAGTCCGCACGAGTGGTACGGTAATCCTGCTCGGAAGTCATGTTACTAGACCATGATGAACCTACGAACTATGAGGAAGCGATGATGAGCCCAGATTCCGCGAAATGGCTTAAGGCCATGAAATCTGAGATGGAATCCATGTATGAGAACAAAGTGTGAACTTTGATTGACTTGCCAAATGATCGGCAAGCCGTGGAAAATAAATGGATCTTCAAGAGGAAGATGGACGCTGATAGTAGTGTTACTATCTACAAAGCTTGACTTGTTGGAAAAGGTTTTTGACAAAGTTCAAAGTGTTTGAATACAATGAGATTTTCTCACTCGTATCGATGCTTGAAAGTCTGTCCGAATCATGTTAGCAATTGCCACATTTATGAAATTTGGCAAATGGATGTCAAAACTGCATTCCTTAATGGATTTATTAAAGAAGAGTTGTATATGATGCAACCAGAAGGTTTTGTCAATCCTAAAGGTGCTAACAAAATGTGCAAGCTCCAAATGATCCATCTATGGACTGGTGCAAGCATCTCGGAGTTGGAATATATGCTTGATGAGTTGATCAAAGCATATGGTTTTATCTGAGACTTTTGAAGAAGCCTGTATTTACAAGAAAGTGAGTGGGAGCACTACAAAGATTTCGATAAGTATATGTGAATGACATATTGTTGATCGAAAATAATGTAGAATTATTCTGCAAAGCATAAAGGAGTATTTGAAGGAGTTTTTCAAAGAAGGACCTCGGTGAAGCTGCTTACATATTGAGCATCAAGATCTATAGAGATAGATCAAGACGCTTGATAAGTTTTTCAATGAGTACATACCTTGACAAGATTTTGAAGTAGTTCAAAATAGAACAGTCAAAGAAAGAGTTTCTTGCATGTGTTACAAGGTGTGAAATTGAGTAAGACTCAAAGCCCGACCACGGCAGAAAATAGAAAGAGAATGAAAATTCATTCCCTATACCTCAGTCATAGGTCCTATAAAGTATGCTAGGTTGTGAACTAGACCTATTGTATACCTTGCTCTGAGTTTGGCAAAGGAATACAATTTTGACCTAATAGTAGATCACTGGACAGCGGTCAAGAATATCCTTAGTGAGGACTAAGGAAATATTTCTCGATTATGGAGGTGATAAAAGAGCCCGTCGTAAAGAGTTACATCGATGCAAACTTTTTACACCGATCCAGATGACTCTAAGTCTCAATCTGGATACATATTGAAAGTGGGAGCAATTAGCTAGAGTAGCTCCGCATGAGCATTGTAGACATAGAATATTTGCAAAATACATACGGCTCTGAATATGACAGACCCGTTGACTAAGCTTCTCTCACGAGCAAAACATGATCACACCTTAGTACTCTTTGGGTGTTAATCACATAGCGATGTGAACTAGATTATTGACTCTAGTAAACCCTTTGGGTGTTGGTCACATGACGATGTGAACTATGGGTGTTAATCATATCTGAGATATGAATATTGGTGTTAAATCACATGGCGATGTGAACTAGATTATTGACTCTAGTGCAAGTGGGAGACTGAAGGAAATATGCCCTAGAGGCAATAATAAAGTTATTATATATTTTCTTATTTCATGATAAATGTTTATTATTCATGCTAGAATTGTATTAACCGGGAACATGATACATGTGTGAATACATAGACAAACTGAGTGTCACTAGTATGCCTCTACTTGACTAGCTCATTAATCAAAGATGGTTATGTTTCCTAGCCATGGACAAAGAGTTGTCATTTGATTAACGGGATCACATCATTAGGAGAATGATGTGATTGACTTGACCCATTCCGTTAGCTTAGCACTTGATCGTATAGTATGTTGCTATTGCTTTCTTCATGACTTATACATGTTCCTATTACTATGAGATTATGCAACTCCCGTTTACCAGAGGAACACTTTGTGTGCTACCAAACGTCACAACGTGAATCGGGTGATTATAAAGGAGCTCTACAGGTGTCTCCGAAGGTACATGTTGGGTTGGCGATTTCGAGATTAGGTTTTGTCACTCGATTGTCGGAGAGGTATCTTCGGGCCCACTCGGTAATGCACATCACTATAAGCCTTGCAAGCATTGCAACTAATGAGTTAGTTGCGGGATGATGTATTCTGTAATGAGTAAAGAGACTTGTTGGTAACGAGATTGAACTAGGTATTGAGATACCGACGATGGAATCTCGGGCAAGTAACATACCGATGACAAAGGGAACAACGTATGTTGTTATGCGGTTTGACCGATAAAGATCTTCGTAGAATATGTAGGAGCCAATATGAGCATCCAGGTTCCACTATTGGTTATTGACCAAGAATAGTTCTAGGTCATGTCTACATTGTTCTCGAACCCGTAGGGTCCGCACGCAAGGTTTCGGCGATGCTTATATTATGAGATTATGAGTTTTGATGTACCGAAGGAGTTCGGAGTCCCGGATGAGATCGGGGACAAGACGAGGAGTCTCGAAATGGTCGATACGTAAAGATCGATATATTGGACGACTATATTCGGAGTTCGGAAAGGTTCCGAGTGATTCGGGTATTTTTTGGAGTACCGGAGAGTTACGGGAATTCGCCGGGGAGTATATGGGCCTTATTGGGCCATACGGGAATAGAGGAGAGAGGCCAAAAGAAGGAGGCTCGCCCCCTCTGGTCCGAATTGGACAAGGGGGGCAGCCCACTTTTCCTTCTCCCTCTCCTTCTCTTTCCTTCACCAACAAGGAAAGGAGGAGTCCTACTCCTCCTCTTTCCTTCTCCAACAAGGAAAGGAGAAGCCCTGCGACGGTAGAACATCAAGTTCGTCACCACGCCGTCGTGCTGACGGAACTCTCCCTCGACACTCGGCTGGATCGGAGTTTGAGGGACGTCATCGAGCTGAACGTGTGCTAGAACTCGGAGGTGCCGTAGTTTCGGTGCTTGATCGGTCGGGCCGTGAAGACGTACGACTACATCAACCGCGTTGTTCTAACGCTTCCGCTTACGGTCTACGAGGGTACGTAGACATTACTCTTCCCTCTCGTTGCTATGCATCACCATGATCTTGCATGTGCGTAGGAATTTTTTTGAAATTACTACGTTCCCCAACATGTACTGTAGCATATTTTCTTCTAGGAACATTTTGTTATCACATAGAAAAGCAGTAGGAAGATGAAGTGCATCACATAGAAATTACCAAATTCTTATTAGATTTTTCTTCTAGTTATTATCAAATGAAATGTGCACATTTTCTCCTTGATGCTAAAATACCTTTTTTAGTGTAGAGTATTTTCTTCTAATTGCATGAACAACATTTTTTAGTGCAGCAATTTCTTCTAACTACAATTAGATAGGACATATAAATATTGCAAGGATTCATAATGAGGGTCAACATTTTAGCGAAACATTGAATAATTTTTGTTTTTCTAAATTTCTCACTCAATATGTTCAATTTTTAGCAAAGTTCATACCATTTTTTTCCATCAATTTTTTCCAACGGAGGCTTCAGTGAGAAGGCTATGTGTATGTAGTTGTGATGTTGCTATGTGAATTTTAATTTGATGCATACATATTTTGCAATGCATATGCAACTACCAATACATTAAAATGTGAGGCTGTTGTGGCAGCAAAAAAAGCTGCCATCGTGGATACTTTTTTTAGTGTCTGGGAGCTTAACACTAGTGGGCAACTAGAAGGGACGACCACTTCTAGGAAATGACTGACACAGTTACATACCTTACCAGTAGATCTTATTAATCGACAATGAAAAAGTCTTTATCATAAAGATAAAGAAATAAAATGACAACATGTCTTTGCAATACATTATTATTCTTCTACAACAAGAAGAAGCAATACACAAGTATTATTCATAAGGCAGTACATGGGATATATCTACACACCACACCTGAAAAGAAAATACTAGACAATACAATACTTATGCTCACTATACACTCTTGATCACAAAGTACCAGCTCCTCATAAGTGAGACAACGGAACAGAAGTAGAAGTACCGGATTCACGCCAGCTAAGAAAACCTCTTCTTCTTTAGATCCTGAAAAAACGAAAAAAGGTAAGAAGGAGCAGTAGTAGTAGGAAGACTTAAGTGACCTCGTTCGCTGAAGTTGAGATAGACGAGTAACTACCTTTTCCTATTTGATTTTCTACCGCGGTGGACTGCCGCCATGATGAGTGATCGTTGTCCTTCCAGCAGTGCCTTCTTCCTATTTTCAGAATGCGGATTTGGCCCTGAAGATGAAGTAAATGATTGTGTATATAACCTGCTGGATCGATGGAAAGCAGAAGTATGGGCCTTCAGATGACACCCAGGATTTGCTCTAGTTCGAGCCTATTGTATTTTATATTTTGAATTTCCTGAGGAATAATTTGCCATGCCAGTACTGATGTACTACAAGTGGTGGACGCTCAAATTTTTGGGGACCCCTACGCGCCCAGAGGCGTAGCCATGTTGAGCCACCCGGTGCATTGTGACACCGGGTGCAGGAATTTTTCTTTGTAAATTTCATGCAAACTACAGTGGAGGACATTCCATTCTTAGATGAAAATTGTGAGTCAGTATATGTTGTGATACCAGATTATTTTCTCTCTAGGTCCGCTCCTGACCGTGCCTGCCACTGCTAGGATATTCCGCAAGAGTGAGGAGTTGAAAGGAAGAGGTATTGTATGTTCCTTTTTATGGGGAGACGTACTAGGTACTATATGGTCCTTTTTACAAGGAGATGGACTTTAAGTTCTCTTCATTTTTAGCGAATCAAGAGATCACAACTTTGTGGGCTAGAGTTCGGCGGGAACCCTCACCACCAAGGGCTGAAATTTCAACTTGAAACTCACGAGCTAAAAATGAGTAGCTCGTGATCCGTCTCAACTCGAACTCGATGACTAACGAGTCAAGCCGAGTTTTAATTTGAGCTCGTTGATAGAAACAAGTTTAACGAGTCGAGTTAATGAGTTACTCATTTAGCTCATTAAGCTCGTTAAAAAAGAAGGGCGTGAAATGAGTATTAGTATTGTTGTTGATCATTGTCACTTGTGGAGTGTACCAAGTGTTTCTTTAGTGTAAATTGTTTACTAATGTGATTTGTGAAAAAAGTATGTGTCTACTAAATATTTTATGGATTAGTTGTATCATTATCATGTTATTCATGTTTATAATGAGCTAGGTCCCAAGTTACCTAAATAAAGCCAAGTTTGAATCTGAACTCGTTATGTTAATGAGTCGAGCTGAGCTAACTTGTTAACTTAAACAGCTCTAACAAGTAGAGCTAGCTAACTCGACTCGACTTGAATGCCAGCCCTATCGATAGCCAAAACATGGACATAATGTAGAGTAAAAAGGAAGACCACTTCATCAATCAAATAGATGGTTCAAAGCATTCTCAGCCAAGATCTGACGGATAGAATGCATGACATGATGGGGCCTTGAGTGTGCGGATCTCTAGAGTACCGCGTGACATCGGGCGGAACAGATCCCATAAACCCATACCGCGGTACGGGTTTCCAGTATCTGCTCTGCCCAATACCGCACGGTACCATAAATCCATTTAAGGGTAATAGGGAAAATCATGATTTTGAACAATATAATCTTAATGGAATAGCAATATAAATCAAAATATTGATGTTTTAGCATCATACAATATAATAAACGTCTCAATGACAACAAATGTTCAAATCCAAATATTTAAAACAATAACAAATGGTCCGAAGTTAAAAGAATTGTTTAAATCACACATGAATACAAATAAGATCAAATGAATAAAATGGGAGTCTATCTCCCATACAGTTGCCACTGGTGCTCAATGAGATCATCGTAGAGCTGGGTGTGTGCGGCATTGTCCTCAATATTTTGGTAGGTCTTAAGATATGCAGTGATCTCATCTGGGTCCATGGCAGGTTTGACATGGCTACCAATATTGCCATAGTAAAACTCTAAGCTTAAATCCCTCTCATCCTCGATGATCATATTGTGTAGAATTACACAAGCAGTCGTGATATTTGAAAGGTATTTCATATTCTAGTAGCAAGCTGTTGGGTCGTAGCAGAAACCAAACATAAATTGCCCTACGATCACCCAGGAACAATATGAAGATGCATCAACGGTTTGGATTTGATCGTTGCTGATTCCAAGTTGCAGCGGAAGAAGACGGGTCGGTTCAGATCATACCTGGAGTCCCTCTAACCATAGATGAACGATCACATGAACCTCCCACAAACAGTCCCTCGGATGGAAGCCAAAAGTACTGCCTCTATATGAGTTACAAGCGTACGATCTTCATGATCCGGCAGTGCTTCGTCATCCAGAGCTAACCGTAGAACTAGAGGGAGGAGACTAGAACCGCACTAGGCTTCTAATTATGAGGATTAGAGGATCTAGGTCTACCTCTAATTGATCAACTAGGACCAACTATAACTAGAACTAGAGGAGGCTCCAAAACTTGTGTATCAAAAGTGCCAAAACCTCTGGTATATATAGGTTGGAGAGAGGAGATGGGGCGCCACAAGGGGGAAAGAAAACCTCTCCCCTTTGGGCGGCCAACGAGGGTTTTTCCCACTCCAATTCGGGCTCCCTTGGCTTCCAAAAAGGCTAAGGGGTGGTGCTTCCACTATTAGGCCTAAGTGGCCCAATTCTCCTTCCACCTCTTGGTCTTTTAAGACACGTTGATATTTGATTAAATATAAAAGTATTCTAACTATTATTAGAGCCTTTTATTATTAATTTAACATCTCCAAAAACATTTTACACATATATATTATTTATCAGCAATACCCGGTATTGCCCGATAAACTCCGACCCTTCGGGCGACCCCGAAGTGCTTTCGGTTCCTCTCGAAACTATTTCAAATATTAATGAAATAATTTCAAAAATATTTCCTCATTACTCCCGTCCTACCAATACCTAGCCGACTGTGACTACCTTAAGCTTGTGACCTCAGAGGTTCAAGAAAGCCATAGGTATGAACAAAACTCTTTTGTTCAATGACCGATAGCGGAACCGTTGATGTCCATATCGATCCCTATAAGTACACAAATGACATTCAAGTGAACTTTTAGTTATCATGTGCTATTCTCTTTGCTTCGCGATGCTTTACAAAACCCCAGGTGAGATGTATCAGTATACTCCTAAGTCATACGCATGCTCATTGTACCGGTCTCCTCGTTACCATTTTTGTTCTTCTTTCTCATTGACATGTTCCAACATTCGGTAGCATGGTCACCCATGTCTGGCTAAACGATAATGTATGTGTCACACCGGGAGTGCCCTAAGAATATCTCTCCATCGTCGGAGAGCAAATCCCACTCTCGAGATATCTAGTCCCTTATCAAACTTTCCGATGAACCTGTAAGTTGTCGTTATGATCACTGTGTTACAGATGACGTTTGAGCAACCCCAAAGTTCACCGTATGGTAAGAACTGACAACGATACTCATGGTCTAAGGAACTAAAACACATGTTAACACTCAATGTTATAACAATTGACTTCTGACGATATAATCTCAAAGTATAACACATGAGTTTGGGTCGATTCAATATGACCATTCTTCTAATGTCATATTCTTGATGTTGTTTAGGACTATCCTTAAACTTAACGATATCCTAAGATCCGGAAAACGCGATCACCAACAACACTTGAGCTAGTCTTAGAGGCGAGACTAGGAATCATATTTTACTGTTTATCATTCACACATGCATATGAGTTTCCCACTGAATCGCATATTCTAGGATCATAGCAGTTATAGCATAGAATATAAACTCTTAATTATAAACATGAAAATATAATACAATATTATTGCCTCTAGGGCATATTTTCAATGCAAGAGGAGCTCGAGCATTGACAAAACCGAGCTTGCAACACACCAAATGCCATCCCAATATCCTTTCGGCATGCCTCTTGTGCGTGGGCAAGGAAAGCTCTATAAACTACCATTGGTCGGTAGCAAAGCTGACGCATCTAACTTCCCCACGGTCGGCCAAATGCAAATCCGTCGTCGGCGACCCCTACTTCCCTTCGATCCCCTACCCCCGCCGTTGGCACATGAGAATGATTGCGTGGCTGATACGTCCATTTTGCATCATGTTTCCCTACTGTTATTTATAGTGCTTTTATCCAATATAACACTTTGTGGAGTAATTGTAATGCCTTTTCTCTCATAATATGCAAAGTTTACACAAAGAGGGAGAATACCAGCAGCTCGGATTCTGGACCTGAAAAAGCTACGTCAGAGATACCTATTCTGCACATCTCCAAATGAGCTAAAATTTTATGGATAATTATTTTGGAATATATAAAAAATATTGGAGAACAGAAATACCAAAGGGGGCCACCCAGGTGCCCACTAGGCACTGTGGCGCCACACCCCTCCAGCGCTGCAAGACCGGTGGGTAGTGGGGGCCCTGGCCCACCTTCGGCGCCCATCTTCTGGTACATATGGTCTTTTGAACTAGAAAAACAATAAGGAGAGGCCTTTCGGGACGGAGCGCCGCCGTCTCGAGGCGGAACATGGGCAGGAGCACTTTTGCCCTCCAACGGAGCGATTGGGGAACTTCCCTCCGGGAGGGGAAAATCGAAGCCATCATCATCACCAACAACCCTTTCATCTTTGGGAGGCTAATCTTCATCAACATCTTCAACAACATCATCTCATCTCAAACCCTAGTTCATCTCTTGTGTTCAATCTTTGTATCGAAACCTCAGATTGGTACCTACAGGTGACTAATAGTGTTGGTTACATCTTGTAGTTGATGCTAGCCGGTTTATTTGGTGGAAAATTATATGTTCAGATCCATTATGATAATTACTACTCCTTTGATCTTGAGCATGAATATGTTGTGTGAGTAGCTACTTCTGTTTTTGAGGACATGGAAGAAGTCATGTTGCAAGTAATTATGTGAATTTGATACTCGTCGATATTTTGATGATATGTATGTTGTGATTCTCTTAGTGGTGTTATGTGAACATCGACTACATGACGCTTCACCATCTTTGGGATTAAAGGAATGCATTGTGCAGTAGTTATTAGATGATGAGTTGCTAGAGTGACAGAAGATTAAACCCTAGTTTATGCGCTATTCCGTAAGGGGCTGATTTGAATCCATATGTTTAATGCTAGTTATATTTTTTATCTTATTATTTTTTTTGTAGTTGCGGATGCTTGCGAGGGGGGTTAATCATAAGTAGGAGACTTGTTCAAGTAAGAACAGCACCCAAGCACCGGCCCATCCACATATCAAATTATCAAAGTAGCGAACGCAAATCAAACCAACATGATGAAACTGACTAGATGAAATTCCCTTGTGTCCTCAAGAACGTTTTACTTATTATCAGAGACTGTTCCGCATGTCCTTTGCTTCAAAAAGGATTGGGCTACCTGACTGCACTTATTGTCACTATTGTTACTTGTAACTTATTACAAATTATCTTGCTATCAAACTACCTGTTATCGACAATTTCAGTGCTTGCGGAAATTACCTTGCTGAAAACCACTTGTCATTTCCTTCTCCTCCTCGTCGGGTTCGACAGTCTTACTTATTCAAAGGACTACAATTGATCCCCTATACTTGTGGTCATCAGTGGCTCAACCGTAGGCTGAGCAGTCGGATCTGCCCGCAACGAGCCCCCCCCCCCCATGAAGCTCATGGATGGATCCATGGCACCAGCGGCTGTCGCCCGCTCGTGGCAAAATTGGGCACCCCTAAGCTCCAAACTTGATGGAGAAGACGCGGTCGAGGGCGGCCGAAGCAGTACACGTCCGGGGGTGACCGGGGGGAGGGGGTGTAAATACCACCGGAGATTTGCGGCGTGGGCAGCGATAGAACGGTTGGCGCGAGCTGAAATTTCGGCCGATTTTTCGTCCCAATCCCGTAAAACGATGATTATTTTTGTGGTAACGCGTTTTTGCAGATGTGGTAGAATTGCTTTAAACCTGGAGGAGATCCTTCGACCTCATTTCAGTAATCCCTTTGAATGGGAATATAAGTGAGTACGCACATGTTGAGAACGGTTTTTCCTAGCTGGGGCTACACGGTACCCCTTATCTCAGCCTTTCAATCGTGCCCATGTTGGCGTCAGACGCTTAATACTTAATCATCTGCATATGAGGGAACTGTTCATGACATGATGTCGCATGTGCCTCTGACTCTCTCGTTCTTCTCATGCATGCAACTCTTTTCTCTCTCTTCCTTAATGCTCTCTTTCCTGCTACTCTCTCTTCTCTTACTTTTTTTTAAACTCATGTCACGAACAGTATGACATCCATGCCCTGACAGTCACATCTTTTCATGAGAGAGAGTTGTGAGAGAGGGACGCTGAGGAGAGAGAGAGTATGCTTGTGCATGCATGACAGACTATTTTTTTGTCGGATAACTTCAATGAGAAAGAGTCGAAGTGTGAAGAATGTCCAGAAATAAATAAAAAACGTAAAAACATCAAATAGACTCTTTTAGCATCTCTGGGAGTAAACATAAACAATGAAGTTGGATAAACATACTGGCATTTCAAATTGTCAAACACCGTGAGAGAGATAGAGCTTCTCTTGTGCATGCGCATGCAGAAATATTTTATGGGAGGGAGGGGAGAGAGAGGGAGAGAAATGTCCAGCAGATGCTGCATGTGTATGAGAGAGAGAGAAATATTTTATGAGAAGATGAGACAGGACGTGAGGAGAGAAGCAATGTCCAGCAGAGATTACTGTTCATGCTGAGAGTGTGAGACAGCTACAGTCTGCTAATTGTCTGACCCTGTCGCTGAGCATTGCACATATCTCGGAGTGAACCAACGTTAGTGATAGTGGATATCTCGGGCTAGGAAGGAACTTTGCGATATTTTTAGGTCTTTCATTTAAGCAACGAGACATGTGTAATATACAGTAAAAACGTATGTCTTGAAACTTCACTCGAGAACGAATCCAAAGGTATTTTCTTTAAGCATAATAACACACATTTTGATAGTCAATTTAAAGATTTAAAAATTCATGTTCGACTTATATTCCAGTCCGACGAGACTAGTTAGATTATAAGTCGGATTGTAACAACCTAATCGCAGAAATCCATCCTGATCCCAAGGAACTAACTAAGTCGGTTTGGAATGCATCCAAACGACCGGATCTGTAATGGGTGCTTATCTACTCGATCGAACAAGATACATATATACAGGTCGCCAGCGGTAGCAAATGCCAACCAATCTCAACGCGATGTCGTTCGGCGGATTCGGCAACTTTGGTGGCTTTGGTGGCTATGGGGTCTTCGCCAACTCGGTGTCCGCGATGGCGTTAAAGGGTGTTGAAGGACGACGCGCCGCAGCTCAATCAGCCGATGCGCGAACGCAGGGCCACGGCCAGCACCAGCGTCCCCGTGCCTAAGATGGAAGTCAAGGAGCTCCCGTCCGGCGCGCTCGTCCTGGCCGTCGACGTGCCTGCCGGTGTCAGCCCCGCCGACGTCCGGGTCTAGGTCGAGGACGGCAACGTCCTCGTCATCACCGGCGAGTGCGAGCACCCCGCCGCAGCGGAGGCGACGGGCAAGTTCGAGCGGATCCGGTACCCGCTGCCGGAGAGCGCCGACCTGGACAGCATCCGCGCCGAGTACAGGGACGGCGTGCTCTCCGTTACCGTGGAGAAGCTGCCGCCGCCCAGGACCAAGAAGCCGCGCATCGTCGAGGTGAAGATCAGCGCCGTAGGCGATGAGCGCGGGTCGGCGTGAGCTGCTGCAACCAAAGCCAACGCGGGTGGCGGCGATCAGCGCTGCATGCGGATATACGTACACAGGGCTATGCAGAAATGTATTTTTTTAATCGAGAAATCTAACCACCAATCGGCTGGTGGTTTGCAACACACGCGTACGAAGCGATAGCCGTTCGATCCGCATCCAACGCCCCGCGTCGTCCCTGTTGCGCGCAGCGCGCGTGGCGCGAGCCGTTACGTCTATTCTCCGTCGCTGACATGTGGGTCCCTCCGAAACCGCCCGTCTCGCCCAATGCGCACGATCCCCACTCGCCCCCTCTCCCTCTTCGCCCGCATTATTTCTTCCTCCTCTGCTGCTGCGGTTTCCATTCGAATCTCCTCTCGCTCCCCCTCCCCCTCGTCCGCGACGGTTCCTGGTGGTGGCGCGTTCCGGTTCGCGGCGGACGGCGTCTGAATCTGCGGTGAGGAACGCATTCCCCACCCCTGTTTCCTTCCTGTTTTGTCTGCCGCCGGTCCGCCATTGATTTTAGGCTGCAAGGAGCCTTCGAATCTGATGGTTTGTTGTTCCCATTAGGTTAGATTATGGCCGGCTTCTAGTTTCTAAGTCGGTGTTGAGCAGCGCATACCCCCTTCCCCCACCCACACACCCGCCCCGCTCTATATTTCCTGTTGCTCCGCCTTCATGCTTCGCCGTTGATTTTTGATGCTCGGACCCTTCGATTCTGGCCGTTGTTGTTGCTATTAGGTTAGATTAGGTCGCCTTCTAATTCCAGTTGAATATGGTTCGGACATCTGGTTTAATTTGTGGTAAGCCTGGGTGTGGATAGGTCTTAGTGGTGGTAAGCGTGGTCGGTTCTAATAAGGATTTTGGTCTGGTGTTAGTGTTGTGGATGTGGATGTTTAGGACATCCAATTGTGTTTGGTGTTTATGGATTTCAAGTTGTGCATCAGTGGCTGAGGATTTGAAAAGTAACCCTAAGTTTTTTCACATAATGTTGTTGTATGTTGGTTTTGTTTGATGCGGTGTGTCTATTGATTAGGCTTTGTGGTGCTCCAATTAGCATGTTTACAATGCTTGATTTTCTTGTGATGTCTTGTTCTGTTCAAATATCATGATGTTTATATTGAACTTGCCAATGACATTGCACTCAAATTACCAGATGCTGAAACACTGCTATTTATCGGTGTTGTCTTGTTATGGTTAAATTATCATGATGATGGTATTACACTTACCACTGTCATCTTACTGTAGTTACCAGTAGTTTTTCTAGTCTAACTACATGCAGTACAATGCTAATTTCTCATCCATTTGCCTGGTTGGTTTATTAATGAACATGTGTGAATGCTATTTTTTATCACTGGTAATTTGGTTGTAACTTACCAATTGCATTGTGCCTCAATTATCAGTCACACATGCTTTTATATACCTGTGCCATCTGTTTTACTTTTTTTAGCAGGTGTGATGAACCAAGTGCAGTTTGCTTGTTTCCTTTTATCAGCTGTATTATTGCTTTGTGCAAACACCAGTTTTATAAATGTTGCAGTTAATTGTGATATCAATTTTTCAAAGTCATCTAATGGTTTCATTCGCTTTCCTTTTTTTTCCTACATGTCAGGGAGACAATGCCGAGGAAGCGCAAAGGAGATGGTGATGGAATCGATGAGGTTCCTTCGAAAAAGGTGAAACACCCTCCTTCGCGGAACAGAGCCTCACCCAGTTCGCTTCTTCTAGCATGCAAGGACATGAATGATGACAGGAAGGCTGCCATTGATGATATGGATTTAACTAGCCTTCGGAATATCCAGTGTGACCAACTATTCAACAATTTTAGTGTGTGGCTTGCTGATCTCTACGAACCCAATTCGCATGAGGTGGTCGTACCAGGCCGAGGCAGGCTTCCAGTCAATGAGGAATACGTGCATCGTGTTATGGGCGTGCCGCATGGAGGGAAGGATGTCCCTTACAACCTCCCTAATGAAGCTGATATTGAGTTAGGGCTTGAGTTGTTTGGCGAGCTTGGATATGCCCCTAAAATGACTGATCTCGTTGATCTCATAAAGGGTTCTGAAAATTCTGATGATACTTTCAAGCGTATGTGGCTTCTGCTTGCGGGGAATACAGTCATTGCCCCGACCACCTCCAACAAAGTTAGCCCCCGATGGTATGCTGTGCTGGTAAGTTTTTTTGTAATTATGTCATTTTCTTTCTTGTGTGCCTGATAACTTTACTACTCCCTCTGTTCGGAATTACTTGTCATAGAAATAAATGTATCTAGATATATTTTAGTTCTAGATACATCCATTTCCGAGACAAGTAATTCCGAACGGAGGGAGTATATGTCAGTGTGGTAACTTTCATATTTTTTTGTGGTGCATTCGGTGAACTTCAGTTTCTTTTTGTTTTTTAACTTGCAACGTGACATCGATGGTATTAAAAATCTCAATTGGTCCAAATTTATTGCTGATGAACTACACAAGGCGCTGCTGAAACGCAAGCCTACCGGGGGTTGCCTTCTCTTCTACAATGTAAGTGACGATGCTTTCCTCTTACCTTCTCTTTTGTCATTTGTCATTTCTTTGTCATTTTGTGTCTGATTTTTGTTTGTGTTTACCATGACGCTTGTATTTTTCTTTATCAGCCATCGTACATTCATGCGATTGATCTTTCTGGACTTGGCATCGTATTGCCTGATGGTCCTTTTCTCATCAATGTCTGGACAAAGAAGCTGATAACTCTTGTCCTCAACAAGGATGTTCAGGCTGACAAAATTTCTTTCGCGAAACTACCGGTAATCTATATCTATGTTTTTCAGTTCAGAGACTGCTTTGCAACTGCATTTTCTTTTCATTGTTTTTTGTTGTTACTTATCTGTCATGTCGCTACATTTTTTCCAGTTGAAGCCTGAGTTTGGCATGAATTTCTGTCTGTTTGGTGGTCTGGAAGGTCTTGACAAGTTTATGCGTGTTCATACCGCCCCAAGCTGCGCAATGAGATGAGCATGTAACCTAGTTTCTTGATTTTTTTTTTGCTGTTTTATGTTCTTTCATTGGCTGATAACTTATTTGTTGCACTCAATGTGGTGACCCTCTCTTTGATGCCAACTTGACACTCTTTACTAATTTGTTTGTTTTCAATGTGTCATATCATCTATAAAAGATAATAATTATGATGCAACCATGTGATAATTTTTAGTGCAATGCCTTGATAACTTTGTAGCATTCCTGTGATAACTTGATATCATGATAACTTTGGTTGCATTTATTGTGATGATTCTTAGATAACTTAAGTTTTTTTGCTGATATCTAACTGTGCTGTTTTAGCTTTCTCGTATATTGATCTTCATTTTCATGGTGACTGAGTGTTTGCTAAATCATGAATACATTCATTTGTTTACCGCAACGACACCACACATTTGTTTTTGGTATTGTTCTTTTGTGTGTGCTTTTTTGTTAACTCATGATAACTTTTGTTGCATTTTGGTGATAACTTACTAGTTATTTCTATTTTTTTGCATTTTTATGTTGAACAGAAATTTGCTAAATCAACTCAGATAGTTGCTCGGTTCACGTCCGCCATGGCTGGCATCCTAGGCAATCTTGTGCAATCATTCACCGCTTTAGATGATGAGGGCCATTCAGATGCATCTCGTCAGCTAGACGCTGGATTGAA
Source organism: Aegilops bicornis (assembly GCA_021605145.1). NCBI lineage: Eukaryota > Viridiplantae > Streptophyta > Magnoliopsida > Poales > Poaceae > Aegilops > Aegilops bicornis. The sequence continues at coordinate 275,417,218 of CM038674.1, forward strand.
CGTTCTCTCCTCTGCCGCCCATACGACGTCAAGGACTACGCGCTCATCGCAAGGCAGGCGGCCAGAAAACCCTGGAAAGAATGTTGCTGAAGATTGTGACAGTGATGACGAGTATCACGGAGGCAATGATTACGATTACGGCCGACTCCGATGATGATGACGATTTTAATGATATGGACTATCGAGTTGTTCGTCGTCGCCGTAAAGATCCTTTTGTTGCTTCAGGCAGTGGTACCGTGGATGTAGATATGGGCAGCGGTCCAGCTGATGATGACACCACACATCTTGATGGTGCAACTGTCAAAGCTCATGATGGCACAGGACCAGATGTTGAAGATACTCCTGTCCGCCCTGTCGATGATAACCTCAATGAGTCTCAGATCTTACTCACTGGCACATCTCATGCAGCATCCGTCGAATCAGGTGATGGAGGGCTTAGCCAGCAAGGTCTGACAGATACGCTAGCTGAGGCGGCCACTAAATCTTCTGTCAAGCGGTGCGGTACTCAGCTTCTGAAAATTTTGGCTTACCAGAGGCGCAAGAAACTGAGGCTACCATCACCCTGCCAGTTGTGCCTACGAGCCCATCGCAAAGGCCGTCTTCACCAATTGCACTGTCAGCATCTGAGGTTCATTTAGCTGTGAAGAAAGTTGTGGTCCAGGAGCTTGGTATACGTGTGGCTGAAAAGGGAACCGGTGTCTCCGTCCCACTATCCACCGCGGCGGAAGGAGGCCCCACGCAGGTGAATGATTATTTCCATGGTCCTTTTTATCAATTATGTGCCTGAAACAACATGGTAAATATAGTTGTTTGAGTAAGGTAGTTTGGGTAATTTCATGCTGGTAATCAACTTGCTCATTTTTCCTTTGCAGGGCACCCGGCAAACAATCTGATGCTGCTAAGGATTTAGGGATTGCACCAGTGAAAAGGTATTCACATCCTTACTTTCGTCTATGTTCAGTAGTTATTTTGTTCTTGTTGTCTGATAACTTATTTTGATGAACATTGATAACTCAACTTTGCCCCCCTGATAATTTAGAGTTACCAATCTTGATAGTTGTATGTGCTTGTAACATTTGGTTATTTTTTCATTCATTGCACCTATGAAACAAGTTGTCTTGCTGCTAAGGGTTCACCAAGTGTATCGGGAAAAAGGTGTTCACATACCTTTCTAGTTTGCAGTTGTTCAAAACTAATTGCTGGTTTTTTTGTTCATATCATTTGATAACTTTATATTTCTAGTCCTTGATAACTCTGTAATTTTTTCCTGGATGCTACTTATACCTGAAGTATGTGACATCTTTTTTTGATTGAAACATGTGGTAACTTAGGTTTAACAACATGTGTAATCTCACTACTACCCTTGTGCACCGATTTTTTCAGTCGTTCAAAAGATAAAACTGCTGTGAAAAAGGTGAAATTTGCCAAGGCCAGATCCTCTCTACGACTAAGGGCAACATTGTCGCAGACAACATCATCGGAGACAACAGAAGTTATCCATCTTGATGAATCTCCCACGGCGACATCTCCGTCTGAAAAAGCAGCAGCATCTAGCAAGAGCGCATCCGATGTCGCTTGCGACATCGTCTGGTGTTTCTGATGACACTGTTTTCCAGCTTGCTGCAGCGGCAACTGTTACTGTTGTTGTTGAAGATATCGCCAGCGTGGCTGTGGCTGTTGAATGTGAAAATGAAGTCGTCCCAAATAGAGTGCATGATGGAAGTGAAGGTATTTCTGTTCGCCATCACCTTTGTTTTTGTTTCTTGTATATTATGATGTTTTATGTTGACAATGTGTTGAATCTTTTTCCGCTGTAGCCGTTCGTGTCACTGAGAAAGTTGTGGGAGGTACCCGAGTCAATATGCCTATTGATACGGCCATGTACCGGAGGTCAAGAGAATGATGCCCATAATCCTGTTGTACAGGTTGGTAACTTAACTTTCTTATATTGATAACTTGTCTGTTTAATCCATGATAACTCAAGTTAATGTTACGCACTAACAAATACAATGTCCTCTACATGTTTTCCTGATGCATTTTTCCTTATTTGTGTGTTACTTGTGATGTTTGAAGTAGTAGCTGACCCTACGTTGGAGTCGAGCGCTCGAGCTGGAGAATACGATGGTAATTTTACGCCACCCAGATGCTCTCTTGGGCTTGATGCCATCTTTGGTGCGAGTCCACAAGTGCCACCATCTACTGAAGCAACTCCAACGGCTCAAGCTGCACCAGCATTGTCTCAAGTACCACATGCAGCACCACAAGCATTGGCGGCGGTGCCATCTGTTCAAGTATCATCTGCAGCACCAGAAGCACCTGCGGCGGCGCCATCTGCTCAAGTACCACCTGCAGCACCAGAAGCACCTGCGGCGGCGCCATCGGCTCAAGTACCATCTGCAGCATCAGAAGCACCTCCGGCGGCGCCATCGGCTCAAGTACCACCTGCAGCACCAGCTACTGGCCCTGTCGCCGTTCTAGGGCTCGCATCTCCATTTGATGTTGGCTCGAAGGGCAAGGCAGTGGTGAAAGTTACCAAGGCGCAACCGGTTGCTTGGGCTCCGCCACCCAACTCTGGTAAGTGAAGACCTTGTGTCTTCGCTTTTATGCAGCGAGAATGATGGATTGAGATATGTCAGTGTTCATCGTATTGTTTGTGCCTTGGTGTGCTCTTTTTATTTATGTGTTTGGAACTTGCTGTAAGGGCATATTTATCCCTTAGGTGTTTTGGTGATTGATGACAATGCTTTTGCGGACTAATCGTGTGCCTTGAGTTTCTCAGACGCTTCATCACTAGGCGCGAGACGATTCGATGCCCCTCGAAGACTATTGAAGACAGTGTTGTTCTACGTTTCTCTTTGGTGGATTTGAGTCGTAGAAGAGCCGTACTATTAAGAGGGGGTCCGCGTCGGAAAGGTTTGGGTGGAATCATCACGTACACATGTCTTTCCTTTTCGTTGCTCTTTGGAGCGTCTCACCGTTTTCCTAGTTGTGCTTGATCTGACGGCTACTGCTGTTCTTGTGGTAGTACTGCTCTATGGAGCGGTAGTACCGCAAGCACTTGCGGTAGTACCGCTGGGGGTCACGGTAGTACCGCTCCTCTGGAGCCTTAGTACCGTAGCCCCCAGGCCTAGTGCTGCTCCGGTACGGTAGTAGGGGCGGATGTAATTTTTTACATCCGCTCCCACGCGGTAGTACCGCGGGTGGCCACGGTAGTACCGCTCCCTTGGAGTCGTAGTACCGTGGCCCTCATACCTTGTACCGCTGCGTCGCGGCAGTAGGAGCGGATGTATTTTTTACATCCGTGCCTCAATGGTAGTACCGCGCCTCGTGCGCGGTAGTACCGCGTCGGGGTTTTACCTTTGTTTCTTTTTCAGCGGAAGTAGGCACGGATGTATTTTATTTCATCCGCGCTCTTCGTAGGCTTTGACTTCCCTGCCTTGCGGTAGTACCACAAGGGGGAGCGGTAGTACCAGGCAAGCGGTAGTACTTCTCTCAGTCAGGCTAGTCCCGTCCTCTGCTGCTGCAGCGGAAGTACCATGGCCCTCCACGGTAGTACCGCGTGGCCTTGCGGTAGTACCGCGCTCCTGGAGCGGTAGTACCGCATGTCGCAGGCTGAAATTGCGGATAACGGTTGGATCTCTTCCTTGACTATAAAAGGGGCGTCTCCTACCTCTAGTTGACTACCTCTTCCATCTCTAAGCTCCATTGTTGCTCCAAGCTCCATTTTCGCCCGATCTCTCTCCCTAGCCAATCAAACTTGTTGATTTGCTCGGGATTGGGTGACAAGGGCCCGATCTACACTTCCACCAAGAGATATTCAATTCCCCCACTTATCCCTAGCGGATCTTGTTACTCTTGGGTGTTTGAGCACCCTAGGCAGTTGAGGTCACCTCAAGCCATACTCCATTGTGGTGAAGCTTCGCGGTGGTGTTGGGAGCCTCCAAGTGTTGTGGAGATTGCCCCAACCTTGTTTGTAAAGGTTCGGTCACCGCCTTCAAGGGCACCAATAGTGGAATCACGGCATCTCGCATTGTGTTAGGACGTGAGGAGATTACGGTGGCCCTAGTGGCTTCTTGGGGAGCATTGTGCCTCCACACCGCTCTAACGGAGACGTACTTCCCCTTAAAAGGAAGGAACTTCGGTAACACATCCTCGTCTTCACCGGCTCCATTCTTGGTTATTTCGTGCCTTTACTTTTGCAAGCTTACTTGTGTTGTATCTATTGCTTGCTTGTGTGCTAGTTGTGTTTGCATCATATAGGTTGTCCACTTAGTTGCATATCTAGACAACCTATTTTGTCGCAAGGTTTAAATTGTTAAAGAAAAGCTTAAAAATTGTTAGTTGCCTATTCACCCCCCTCTAGTGAACCATATCGATCCTTTCAATTGGTATCGAGCCTCGTCTCTTTATTAAGGACTTTACCGTCCGAAGAGTATGGTTGACACCACGCATGCGGAGGAGCACTCCGGTGTGAATCCTATCTCGCTCACGGCCGATGGGGGAACCTCGGTCTCTCGTGAGGAATTCAATGTGGCTCTTGACACATTGAAAGACTCCATGAAGACCAAGGTTGAAAGCATGCTTACTAAATTTCTTGAAGGGCTTAAACTGTCCACCTCGCCGATGAAAGTGGGTGATCCCACTAACAAGGTGCCGGATGCTACCTCCGACAAGGGGGAAGCTAACGGAGAAGAGTCCTTCTACTAGTGGTAGAAATGGCACCGCATCTTTGCCCATGTGGAACCTCCAATTTATGGAGGACCGATTCCCTCTACTCATTTAAATCATGCCGGTCCTCCTCCTAAGATTGTGAAAAATGAGGATTTTGATTCTTGGGTGTATCGTTTCAAGCGCCATTTTAAACATGTGAATACTAACCTTTGGAGAATCATTGAAGAAGGGTTCTATCCATATGACCCAAACAACTTCACCCCTCGAGAAGCCGTGGATAATCAATTCAATGAGAATGCTCTCTTCATCATCCAAGATGCAATCCTTCCCGAAGATCTCCCGCACCTTCGACCTCATGCCTTGGCCAAAGACGCTGCGTGGCAATGCGTTGTGTCTCTATCGAGGAAGTGCTAGCATTCAACGCTCCAACTATGAAGTGGTACAAGATGAAGCCAATGAGTTTGCAATGAAAGAAGATGAAGAACCCGTGAGCTCTTTCAAGAGTGACCAAACTCGCGGTCTCACTACGAGATCATGGGAGCAAGGACACGGATGACAATTGGATCAAGCGCAAGTTCCTCAAGGCCATGATGCCCTACAACAAGGCCATGTCCTCCATCATTCGTCAAAGACCGGACTTCCACTCCATGACCTCAAGTGAAGTGTTGGATGAGTTCGTTGCAATGAGCATCTTGGACAAGACTGCCGACAATGCGGTGCTCCGTTCTCAAAGGGCAAAAGAAGCCCAACCTTGCTTTGAAGGCCAAGGTTAGTGTGGAAGAAGAGGAAGAAGAAGGAGATGAGGAGAGCAACTCAAGACACGAAATATGATTATCATGAGCACATGGCTCTTGCCTCAAGACAATTTTGGAGCAAGAAGAATACAAGACCCAACTTCAACAAGAACAGCTCAAGTGGCCTCAAGGGCAAGCAACGAGTTAGAACTTGTTTCAACTGTGGCAATGTGAGCCATTTCGTTGCGGATTGCCCTTACGAGAAGCGGGAAGACAATGGTGGCAAGTTCATCCGAAAAGACAAGGCCAAGTCCTTCCCCACAAGAACAACTTCACCAAGAAGACTCCTACTCGCGGGTTGGTGGTTCTAGAAGAATACCGTGAGGATGACGATGATGATGAAGATAGTGAAGCAATGGCCATGGCATCCGTTGCCATTGCCACAACTCCCCGGGTGTCTCTTTGATTCACCCAACGAGAACATCACCGCCAAGTGTCTCATGGCTAAAGCCACCAACAAGGTAACCCCCAACATCAAAACCACCATTATTTCTAATCCTTCTTCAACGGTTGGCTTTGATGATGGTAAGGAGTCTAATGAGGAGGTAAATGAATTTGAGTCCTTCATGAGTAAGCTCAAGGGAAAATCCAAGAAGCACTTCGTTGCTCTCTTGGAACAACTTGGTGAAGCCAATGACATGATTGAGGCTCACGAAGAAACCATCTCTAAGATGGAAGGTCATAGTCGTGACTATGCCGATGAGATATCGGATCTCTCTAATGCTCTTGAGGAAGAGCGTGGACATCGTTTGGCTCTTGAGGAGTCACACAACGATGACCATGCCAAATTAAAGAAATATCTTGATCATGCTCTTGTTGTATCTCGTGTTCTAACTTCCGAGAAGGCTAACCTTGGGGTTGATCATGCTAGACTCAAGGAGGAGTTTGATGTACTTGACAAGGCCCATAAGGTCTTGAAAGGTGATCATGCAAACCTCAAGGAGTCTCATGCTCAACTCCAAGTTAAGCTAACCAAGGAAAAGGCCACATTTCCTCACATGGTCTTAATTGATAATGCAAATGCTACTTACCCGTGTTGTGAGCATGTGCATCTTGTGGAGGAGAATGCCAAGTTGAAGGGACAACTCGAGAAAGGTCTTGTGTCATGCATATAAGGTGAGAAGAACCTAAATGACCTTTTGAGCAATCAAAAGGAAGTTGTGGGCAAGGAGGGAGTTGGGTTCTCACCCAAGTCCAAGAACAAGAAGAAGGAAGAGAAGAAGAATAACAAGACCAAACAACCTCCCCCGCTTAAGCAAACTTTTGTGAAAGAGGGAGAGGGTGCTCTTAAGGAAAAGAAGAACAATGCGAAGAGTGGTGATGCCAAAAGGGGCAAAGCCATCTCTCCCAATAAAGCCGGCGACTTTAACCCCTCTTATGTGTTGTGCCGTGCTAGCGATGGGCATGTTTATGCTAAATTTGTCGTTTCTTATTATGAGTACATTGAATGGTGTATTTGGGTTCCTAAGACCCTTGTTACTAACATCAAAGGACCCATTACTAAATGGGTACCTAAAACCAAGCATTGATCTCTTGTAGGTGTTTGCTTCCGATGGGGGATCATGGTTGCTCGATAGTGGAGCAACAAATCATATGACCGGAAGCAAGGACTTGTTGGTGGACGTGCATAAGATTCCATCTATGCCCACCAATGTCGAGTGGGGTGATGCCTCACATTCTAAGGTATTGGGTCTTGGCAAGGTTGTCATTTCTCATGATCTAACGATCGAGGAAGTCATGCTTGTTGAGTCCCTTGCATACAATTTACTTTCCGTTCGTCAACTTGCACTCATGGGCTTTGCCACCTTCTTTGACATTGATACCGTGGCCCTCTTGTGGAGCAAGACTCTTAAAGTAGCCTTTGTTGGGCATGTCGAGAACGGTCTCTATGTGATAAACTTTTTGGAACTACACAATAAGAACGCGACATGCCTAATTGCAAAATTTTACGTGGGATGGCTTTGGCATCGCCGTTTAGCCCATGTCAATATGAGATCTTTGCAAAGTCTTCTCAAGGGGACCATGTCCGTGGACTAACAAATGTTAGTTTTGCCAAAGATCGTGCTTGCGGTGCTTGTATCGAAGGAAAGCTTCATGAGACGGCTCACCCTCCCACGACTATCATCTACTCGAAGAGACCCTTGGAGCTCCTGCACATGGACCTCTTTGGGCCTCCATCCTTTGATAGTCTTGGGGGTAGAAAGTATTGCTTGGTGATTGTGGATGATTATTCAAGATACACTTGGGTATACTTCTTCAAGAGGAAGAGTGAGACTCAACAAACCGTCATCGACTTTGCAAATGAAGCTCAACGTCAACATAATGCAAAGATCTTGACAATAAGAAGTGACAACGGACCGAGTTCAAGAACTACACCTTGGATGAGTTTCTTAGTGATGAGGGGATCAAGCATCGATATTCTGCACCATATACCCCTCAACAAAATGGTGTTGCAGAGAGGAAGAACCGGACGTTGATGGATGCGGCAAGGACCATGATGGCGGAGTTCAAGTCTACATACAACTTTTGGGCCGAAGCCATCAACACCGCATGTCATGCATCCAATCGGCTCTATCTCCGCAAAGGGTTGAACAAGACTCCGTATGATATACTCACCGGAAACAAGCCCAATCTCAAGTACTTCCGGTGTTGGTGTAAGTGTTCCATTCTCAAGAAAGGTGTTCATTTGTCTAAATTTGAGGCTAGAGCTTAAGAGGGCATATTTGTTGGTTATGCTACAAACTCTCATGCTTACCGTGTTCTCAAGAAGTCCACCGGACTCATTGAGGAGACGTGTAACATGGAGTTTGATTTAAAATAACGGCTCCCAAGTGGAGCAAAGTGGTACTTGTGATATAGGTGATGAAATTCCTCCCCAAGCCATAAGAAGAATGGGTATTGGTCATATTCTACCCATTGAGGAACCCCTTGTGGCCGAAGGAGAAGGACAATGCTCCACTCATGTGGAGCCATCACCTACTCAAGACCCACACGCTCAAGAACAAAGTGAAGGCCCTCAACCTCGTGAACAAGACCAAGGGCAAGATCAATCTCAAGATGGTGGTTAACCTCCAAATGATTCCCAAGTCCAAGTTCCTCCCCTCGAGCAAGTTCAAGATCATGAAGAAGCTCAAGATCAAGATCAAGCTCAAGACGGCGCTCAAGATTATCAAGTTAACCCTCCTCCTTCCACATCCGAGGAGTAATTAGAGCGTCGTGTCGCGAAGATTGCTTCCAAACTCACCACCAAAGGCCATCTCATGGAGAATGTGGTTGGAAGCCTAAGAAAGGGGGTAAGCACTCGTAGACAATTGGCAAACTATTGTGAACATCACGCGTTTGTCTCTTGTGTTGAACCCCATAAGGTCTATGAGGCGCTCGAAGACTCGGATTGGCTCAATGCCACGCATGAAGAACTCAACAACTTCGAGTAGAACAAGGTGTGGAGATTGGTGCCAAGGCCTTCGGGGAACCACAACGTCATTGGAACCAAGTGGATTTTCAAGAACAAGCAAGATGCTCATGGGAACATCATTCGCAACAAGGCAAGATTGGTAGCACAAGGCTACTCCCAAGTCGAGGGTATCGACTACGGAGAAACCTTTGCTCCCGTTGCTCGCCTTGAATCCATTCGTTTTTTGATTGCTTATGCTTCCCATCACAACTTTAAGTTGCAAAAAATGGATGTGAAAAGTGCTTTTCTTAATGGTCCTATTAATGAGTTGGTCTATGTCAAGCAACCCCCCGGGTTCGAGGACCCCTACTTCCCGGATCATGTGTATCAACTCGATAAGGCACTCTATGGCCTTAGAGAAGCCCCACGTGCGTGGTATGACCACCTTACCGAGTTGTTACAAGATCGTGGATTTGAGGTGGGGCAAATCGATCCCACTCTTTTTACTAAGAAGGTCAAAGGGGAGTTGTTTGTATGCCAACTATATGTTGATGATATTATCTTTGGTTCCCCTAACAAAGCTTTCAATGAGGAATTTGCCGCTCTCATGACCTCCAAGTTCAAGATGTCTTCGATGGGAGAGTTAAAGTTCTTCCTTGGTTTTGATATCAAACAAAGAAGAGAAGGAACCTTCATCAACCAAGCCAAATATACTCAAGACATGCTCAAAAGATTCAAGCTAAGTGATGTCAAGCCGGCTTCTACTCCAATGCCTACCAAGTGCCAACTTGACATTGATCCAAATGGTAAAGTGGTGGATCAAAAGGTATATCGCTCCATGATTGGCTCCTTGCTTTACCTTTGTGCATCTAGACCGGATATCATGTTGAGTGTGGGAATGTGTGCTCGGTTTCAAGCCGCATCAAGGAAAGTCACTATGTGGCGGTCAAGCGAATCTTTCGATATTTGGCTCATACCCCAAACTTTGGCTTATGGTATCCAAGAGGGGCAAACTTCAAGCTTGAAGGTTATAAGGATTCCGATTGGGCGGGAGACAAAGTGGATAGGAAGTCCACCTCCGGAGGGTGCCAATTTCTTGATTGCTCTTTGGTGAGTTGGTCTTCTAAGAAGCAAAGTTGTGTGTCTCTCTCGTCCACCGAAGCGGAGTATGTGGTGGTCGGTAGTAGTTGTGCACAACTCTTATGGATGAGGCAAACTTTAAAGGAGTACGGTGTCACTTGTGACAAAGTGCCTCTTTGGTGTGATAATGAAAGTGCCATCAAGATTTCTCTCAACCCGGTGCAACACTTCAAGACAAAGCATATTGAGATTCGGTATCACTTCATTCGGGATCACATTAGGCGAGGGGAGATCGAGCTCAAGTATGTCAACACTCACGATAACCTTGCAGATATCTTCACGAAGACCTTGGATGAAGCAAGATTTCGCGAGTTAAGGCATGAGCTAAATATCATTGATTCGAGCAATGTGACTTGAACCCTTGCACCCCCCCACCACACTCAACTTTTTGTCTAGTTTAGGTGTAGGCATAGACATAGGGGGAGTGTTGTTCTCTCAATGAAGTCTCCCTCCCCCCATTATGCATAAATAGATCAACTCTTTCACATTAGCCATTTTTGATGGTACTTGTGCTTCAAAGACGAGTTTTGGTCATGGGCCCAAGGATAATTCTTCGCGGTGCCATACCATCTAACTCAAACATAGGTGGCTCCGGCCACCGCCCTCTCCTTTTGAGAGGTTGTGTCGCATGGTGGTTTCTTGGTGTCTTTATGCCTTTGGTTTGTGCGTGTTCTTGTGGTATCCTTTGTGTGAAAAGTTTCCTTTGCAAAGACCTTTTTCTCGTGTTGAAACCTGCTGTGTTTTGAGCTCACGGTACTACCGCGGCCAGCTATGGTACTACCGCAGCCAGTCACGGTACTACCGCGTGTGGGGAGCAGTACTACCGTTTCCCCACGCGGCAGTAATTTTTATCGCCGCTGGGTGAGCGGTATCATCACGCTGACGGTGCGGTACTTCCGCCCGAGCAGTACTACCGCGATGAGATGCGGTACTACCGCGCCACAAGGGCGCGTGGGGATAAGGACGGGCAGGGGGAGTTCTAACTCCCCCATACCCATTCGCAGTTCCTCTCCCCGCGTCGTCTCTCTCTCTCTCACGCTCAAGATCGGAGACAGCGTTCGTCGCCGGATCTCCTCCTCCGGCTGCCCTCCCGTGATTCCATCCGGTGGGATCTTTCCCCACCACGTGCTCTTGCTATGGACCCAGGTCTTTCCCCAACCTCTTCTCGCTTTTGTTGAGTTCTTTGCCTCTAGGTTTTGTGGGGAGACTTGTGTGTTCTAGAGATTCTTAGGCTCTTTTTATGCAAGAGTAGGATGAAGGAGAGTAGCTTATGTAGGAATTATACTTGTATTTTGTCCTGTGCTAGATTTGATCACCGTAGCACCGCCATGGTTTCATGGTCTTTTCAGATCGAATCGATGTTTGATTCGACGCGACGCTGTACTACCGCTTCATCCGGGCTGAACTACCGCTTGTCAATTATCATTGTTCTGCGCGGGTACTACCGCTACCATCCGCGCACTAACACCTTACTACCGCTTCCAACCACGGTACTACCGCTACCAGACGGTACTACCGCGACCTGGAGCGGTACGAAAATTTTAGTACCGCAGGCTCTGGCAGTACTACCGTGGCTCAAATTTTTCTCATGGCAACTTTCACGTATACTTTCTATGTGTTTTCTTGTGCTTTGTCGTGGTCTTTGCATTGATCCTCTTTGTGTTTCATTGGTGTTTTGCGTGTGTGTGTCTCAGGTGGTGGTTCTCGCCGTTCCAATCCCAGTCGTGACACCGGCTCCAAGCGTCTGTGCAACCCTGGTGAAGCTCCAGAGGGCTCCTCTGCCCCCAAGCGTCATGTCAAGACATCAACAAGCAAGAACAAGGAGCCCGCTAAGGGCATGGACGAGATACCCCAATCTGAGTACGTCTGTCTCAGGCAACTGCACCTGTATGTGACCCCTCGTTCTTACATCGAGGTTGTGAGCTGTTTTGGAACAAGCAATGACTCTCACCTATTTGGATGTCATCAAAACAAGCAGAATACCTACATGGATGTGAAATGGATTGATATGCATCACATGCGGAAGGACAAGTTCCGTATGCATTTTGGAGAGGCTCGGACTTGGTGGAGCAGTTTGGCATTGAGCATGTGATATCCTTTCACCTTGATTATGACCCCGAGCTTATCTGCCAGTTCTTTGCCTCAGATACTTTCACTTTCGATGAGGAGCGGAGGATGACCTGGATGTCCAATGGCCGTAAGTCGATCTACACCGGAAGGAGTTCATGGATTTGCTCTGTGTTCTCGATGACGGGCTCGACACTCCGTGGGTGTTCGCCCCATGCAAATTCTCAGGTTCCGCCAACAAGGACAAGCTTGCACCATACTATGTTGAGAAGGCGCTCGCCAATGGCAAGACGGGGTTAGTGCTCAACTCTTTTCTGGATATCATGTATCGCATCTTCCGCAACTCCTTGGTCCCTCACATTGGTGACAAGGACAAGGTTCATGCCTATATGGTGGATATGATGCTCATTTGCGAGGAGGCTCGTTTGTCTCAGACTCGGCCACTTGATGTCTCACACATCATGTGGTGTGAGCTCCGGTTTGCGGTGTTCAATTGCAAGGTGCCTATCTATGGGCCCTATCTGCTTCTCACGATCTCAAGACTTGGGAGAAGATGTTCTCGGTGAGGAGTTCCTTGCTCCTGCATGGATTCGCCATGAGTCCATCTGCTCGCATGTCAAGCCCAACTGGGCCAACACTACTACTCGTGCTGAGGCGTCTGCTGCTAGGGCTGCTGTTGATGAGGAGGATGCTGGCGCCGAGGATGTTGCTGAGGGTCGTGCTGCTAGGCCTTCCCAGAGTTCCTCTATGCCTTCGTGGGCCAAGAAGCTGAAGGACAAGATGAAGACTCTTTTCTGCATGCAAGCCAAGGGACAGTACAGGACTCACGTGGCTTCTAAGGAGAGTCGCCGCCGGGACAAGAAGATCTTGCAGCTGTATAACGAGGACGTGTCTGGTGGTTCTGAGGATCACATCACTCTAGAGGCCGAGTGGATGGAGAAGCAAGGCTACAGGTGGACTGATTCTGAGGAGGACGTCGAGGAGACCATCCCTGCTGCCGAGGAGTCCGACGGAGAGAGTTGGGATGAGTTCCTTGCTGCTTGAGCCACCACTTGTGTGTAGGTGTCCTCTCTGCCTTTTTGGTGTCTCGATGCCAAAGGGGGAGAGAGTGTAGGGATTTGTGAGTCATGTGTCGTCGTTCGTGTTCGGTGTGTTTGCTGCGTTTCTCGTTCTCGTTTGAACCTCGTTTCAGTTGCTTTTTCTTCATATGGTGTAAGACATATGCACTCTGTCTATCTTAGCGAGCTTGTGATATATTGTGCTACCTTTGTGCTATGATCTTCTTAGATGTTAATCATCGTGCCTTTGTCTCTAAAATATAGGGGGAGTGGTGATCCTAGCTTGTGTGCTATGCAGTCCAAAGCATCCATCCAGGTTGCACACATCTAGGGTGAGCCCGTCTATATTCTAGAGAGGAGGGGTTTGCCCTTGCTTAATATTATCTCATCTATGTGCAAATCCAGATTGTCATCAATCCACCAAAAGGGGGAGATTGTAAGGGCATATTTATCCCTTAGGTGTTTTGGTGATTGATGACAATACTTTTGCGGACTAATCGTGTGCCTTGAGTTTCTCAGACGCTTCATCACTAGGCACGAGACGATTCGATGCCCCTCGAAGACTATTGAAGACGGCGTGGTTCTACGTTTCTCTTTGGTGGATTTGAGTCGTAGGAGAGCCGTACTATTAAGAGGGGGTCCGCGTCGAAAAGGTTTGGGTGGAATCATCACGTACACATGTCTTTCCTTTCCATTGCACTTTGGAGCGTCTCACCATTTTCCTAGTTGTGCTTGATCTGACGGCTACTGCTGTTCTTGTGGTAGTACTGCTCTATGGAGCGGTAGTACCGCAAGCACTTGCGGTAGTACCACTGGGGGTCACGGTAGTACCGCTCCTCTGGAGCCTTAGTACCGTAGCCCCCAGGCCTAGTGCTGCTCCGGTACGGTAGTAGGGGCGGATGTAATTTTTTACATCCGCGCCCGCACAGTAGTACCGCACGTCATGCGCGGTAGTACCGTGGGTGGCCACGGTAGTACCGCTCTCTTGGGGTCGTAGTACTGTGGCCCTCATACCTTGTACCGCTGCGTCGCGGCAGTAGGAGCGGATGTATGTTTTACATCCGCGCCTCAATGGTAGTACCGCGCCTCGTGCGCGGTAGTACCGCGTCGGGTTTTTGCACTGTTTCTTTTTCAGCGGAAGTAGGCACGGATGTATTTTATTTCATCCACGCTCTTCGTAGGCTTTGACTTCCCTGCCTTGCAGTAGTACCGCATGGGGGATCGGTAGTACCGCGCAAGCGGTAGTAATCTTTGCTCTCGGTCGAGCTAGTCCCGGCCTCTGCTGCTGTCAGCGGAAGTACTGCGTGGCCCTCCACGGTAGTACCGCGTGGCCTTGCGGTAGTCTGGCGCTCTGGAGCGGTAGTACCGCATGTCGCAGGCTGAAATTGCGGATAACGGTTGGATCTCTTCCTTGACTATAAAAGGGGCGTCTCCTACCTCTAGTTGACTACCTCTTCCATCTATAAGCTCCATTGTTGCTCCAAGCTCCATTTTCGCCCGATCTCTCTCCCTAGCCAATCAAACTTATTGATTTGCTCAGGATTGGGCGACAAGGGCCCGATCTACACTTCCACCAAGAGATATTCGATTCCCCTCACTTATCCCTAGCGGATCTTGTTACTCTTCGGTGTTTGAGCACCCTAGACGGTTGAGGTCACCTCGAAGCCATACTCCATTGTGGTGAAGCTTCACGGTGGTGTTGGGAGCCTCCAAGTGTTTTGGAGATTGCCCCAACCTTGTTTGTAAAGGTTCGGTCGCCGCCTTCAAGGGCACCAATAGTGGAATCACGGCATATCGCATTGTGTGAGGGCGTGAGGAGATTACGGTGGCCCTAGTGGCTTCTTGGGGAGCATTGTGCCTCCACACCGCTCTAACGGAGACGTACTTCCCCTTAAAAGGAAGGAACTTCGGTAACACATCCTCGTCTTCACCGGCTCCACTCTTGGTTATTTCGTGCCTTTACTTTTGCAAGCTTACTTGTGTTGTATCTATTGCTTGCTTGTGTGCTAGTTGTGTTTGCATCATATAGGTTGTCCACTTAGTTGCATATCTAGACAACCTATTTTGTCGCAAGGTATAAATTGTTAAAGAAAAGCTTAAAATAGTTAGTTGCCTATTCACCCCCCCCTCTAGTCAACCATATCGTTCCTTTCACTTGCTATCATTCCGTGTGTATGGATGAATCTAATACTACTCTTATGCTTTGTGTGATGTAAATGAACATCTGTGCTTTCAGTGCCCGGAATATATATTTCTGTTGTGTCCGCTACAATATTTTGTACGATGCTAGCATAGACGATAACTCCATCCTCTCCCCCCCTGGTAACTTTGTCAGTTTTGAAAGCCGATGTTATCCGTTACTGACTTTTAGTAAGCGCGTGATACGTACATCTCCTATCATTGCCTATTTATTTTCCTTAATTTATTGTCATGCTTACAAAACAATACTGCACCGGTAGTAGTGTGTGTACTCTTATTCATCCGAACTTTTTTATTATTCCTCATTTTTAATTACACGATAAGTCTATATGACACTATCTTGGTAACTCAAATGTTCAAATCGACAATTTATGAACCATTGACACCATAACTCCAGCCACATATGCATTCTTTACCAATTCTGGGCTATACAATTCTTTTTGGTCTTCTTTTTTACATGTTATGACGATTTGTTGGTATCACAGCTATTCCTCGTTATGCACCAGTGTTATCTAATTTATTCCTTGAAAGGCCCATACATGTGTGCTGGTAATCCACATTCACATTACCTGGTATCTTCTATATTGTGTTCCTGATAACTTTTTGTATCTTGTCTCAATTTTTAATACTTGTTTTTTTTTTGCAACAATTTATCTTGTTTATCACTACTGTTCATGTCATCATCGCTCTTTTTTTATTTAAGTAACGCCGGAAGCTGGTCGTGTGCAAGTGTATGACGTTGAGATTGACGATGATGAGGTTCTCATGTGGTGGGAAGAATTTGAGCATGACAATCCAGCATTAAAAGGGAAATCTAATGTTCAAATAGGTGATTTTTTCTCGCTCCATGAACATTGCAACCCTTGCACAAACCCATTTCTTTGTTTTTCAACTATGGACCACCACTTGATAATCAAAACATGTGGCGCTTGATAAGTTTTGACCCATCACTTGATAATTCTTTCTCCCATCTGCCGATAACTCATGTTTTCATTTTTTTACTTTTGTTTTAGTCATGTGCTTGTTACATTATACATCTTAGTCATGTTTTTCTGCTTTTTACCAGACAACCCTCAAAGTCCAACATTTGTTACACCAGAGTTACCACCTACATGCAGCATTTAGTACGCAGTTCAACCCCTAAATCGCTTATTCGGAAAGTTAGGGTCACCCACCCGTCAAATACCTGCTCCCCCCTTTTGCCACCCTCACACCGAGCGAGGAGGAAGAGTATGTTTACAATGAAGTTATCAAGCATACTACTGATTCTGACTCTAAGATTAAAGAGTATGTTTTCATCCTTTTTCTCATCTTTTTTAACATAAATCATTATTTGTGTGCCATTTTTTGAAATGTATTTTTTAAATCTTTTTTTTGTATTTTGTAGTGTTAGGGTCATCGACATTGATGGTAGGTGGGTCACCCTCGGTGAGCTTGCCAATTGTGTGAAGGGAGTTGGGAAACTATCAACCAGCATTGTCGAGTTACATGTTCGCATTCTCCAGTATAAGGAAACGCCAAACAGGCTCATCTTCCCTTGGGTGCTATCTGTGTATCTGTTGATAGGAGACTTCAAATCCAAGTGTTCATTGAAGTATTTTCGACGGGACAAGTCTTACATTCTTAGTCACCGGGATCAGGTATGTTATGTTTCTCGGATCTCGGTAACTTTACGCTTAGTGTCTTGGTAACTTCCTGTTAATATCATGTAACTTCCTGTTATTTGCGGATATTGTTTGTTCTTCATGTCATGATAACCTGTTTCATGCACAATGGCAACTTTGACCTTTCTGCCCTGATAATTTCTTTTTTCTAGTTGCCTCCCATGTGAATTTCATGACCATTTGTTATCTTGGTAATTTTGTTTCTTTTCCAACTCCTTCTATGCTTATCGCTTTTAATTTTTGCAGCTGCTATTCCCTCGCTTTGGTAAAAAGTTGGGCCATGGGTCCAGATGACGGGCATGGGTATGTGTTGTCACTAAATCTTAGGGCGAAGCGGTTTGAAGTTCTAGATTCATTGCCTGAACAAGATAGTCCTTCTCTTCTCGAGCATGCGACAAGATACATGAACGCTATAAAGAAGGCTTGGTTGATAAATTACAAGGACTCGCATAAGTAGATTCAGGACTATGAACTTGTGTACATTGATGTGTCTAAACAGGATAATGGGTTAGTTGTG
Organism: Aegilops bicornis; assembly: GCA_021605145.1. Classification (NCBI taxonomy): domain Eukaryota; kingdom Viridiplantae; phylum Streptophyta; class Magnoliopsida; order Poales; family Poaceae; genus Aegilops; species Aegilops bicornis. The sequence continues at coordinate 275,434,722 of CM038674.1, forward strand.
GATTATTCACTCTCTTTTTAACATCCCACTATATGTTTCTCATCCCTGTTTATTGACCCGGTCGCAAACTCCAATTAAACTGATTTTGTGTTGTTTTTTCATCACAAATGTTTCAAAGATTGATTGCGGATTTTTCGCCTGCACGTACTTTGAGGTGTGGGATGGCAAAATGTTCCAGCCTTTTAACTCATGAACAAATTCCAGCTCTCCGGAAAATTATGACATTGAGGTGGTTAGATCATTATCAAAACAAATGCAAACAGTGGCGTTATCATCTGTTCGGCAGCGGGTGATGAGGTGATATTTTTTTACGACAGTGTGATAACTTCTACCAAACCGTGATGATAACTTTTTTATATGAATATGTCATGACAATGCCATGGAGCAAAGTGTTGACATGTTGTTTTACTATAGTATACACAGTCCAAAGTCACTGACTATATGATAAATTCACTACTGTGATTATAATTTGTTCATAAGCAATTTTTAGAAGTGCAAGCAGGCCTAATTTTTTGTTCATAAGTAATACAATGCACTGCTGGTAGCCTTCAAAAAATGTAGATATAAAAATATTGGATTTACAAATCCATGTCAATTCCATCATACATTGCTGGTAACTAGCATAATAGTGTACTGATAGCTTGGTTAAGATATAAAAAATTTGGATTTACAAATCCATGTCAATCCCATCAAACATTTGCTGGTAACTGGCATAATAGGGTACTTATAGCTTGCTTAAATTATAGCTATACACTTTTTGCATTACAAATCAATTATAAATCCATGATACAATGTCGATAATCGGAATGTTATGGGGCTTGTAGCTTGCACATTATGGTCCATGAAAAATGCAGCCACCATCTTCCATTTTAATAGCACCTTCTTCATTTATCTTGCTAGGGAGATTTGCATTTATGCTTGTCATGTTCCGCACTCCGCACACACCACATTTCCTTTTTGGCTTGGGTTTTGCAATCTAAAAACCCGATCGCTTTTTTTTGACTTTGGCCGCCCCTTCGTTGTAGTCTTGGGAGGGTCTAGTATCAACATTGTGTTTGAGGACGGAGCTGCATCAGGATGTGGGAGCTGGATGACAAAAGCATGATTGTTTTTGCTAGCATGTATCGTCACCCGCACACTTTCTTGTCAGGTGTGGCAGGGTTACTTGCCGCCGCACATTAGTAGCACTTTCTTGTTGTGTGGCGGGTTCTCATTGTCACGCACATTAGTGGCACTTGTTTGCTGTGTGGTTGGGTTCTCCGGATGTCTTGCATCGGGGCGTTTTGGTGCCGTGTGTGACGGGGTTGTCTTTATTCATTCGCCTCTACGTATCGAAAGCGTGGATCCGCTGTCCTTGAAATGATCCTTTTGCTTCTTCCTTTTCCTTTCTTGCTTTTTTAAGTTGATTGTTCTTCGTGGTTTCAAGCTCCTCCTTGAAATTATACAGGTGTTTTCTTGCCAATCTGGTCCCGTCATCTGTTAGGCAAGCGTCTTTGGCCGATGCCTTAAATTCTTTAAGAATTGACGTGTATCGCATGACGCTTTTCCCATCCTCTGGCATCGACTTCTTAATTGTCGGATGTTCGAAATCAGGTTGAATAAGATCCTCCTCTGGATCCCAGGTCCACCTCTTTAGGATGTACTTTTCAGGTATCTCGTATACCCCAATTTGGTCCATAACTCGTAGTACATGCGCGCACAATAGCCCGTCACGATCAAACTTGCAGCAACTACACGAGTATGTCTCTTCATCCATGTTTGCTTGCACATGGTAGTCCCGGTCTCCATATTTTGGTATTATCCTCGTGACCGAAATGACCTTGAAAGTACCATCATCCAATGTGTCGATTCGTATGCTGATTTCACCTTCATCTCCACCGAACTTGCAAAACAAGTTATGTGTGTACAGCCCCGAACCTGCATCTCAGGGTTCATCGAGTACATTTCGGTTTCTTTGTACACTGCTTCCAATCGCTCTTTTGACACGCTTAGCCATCACCTTATCATGTATCGCATTGTATCACAGCGAATTCGACCAAAGGAGTTGTTTGGGTTGACATACTTCTTGAGCACAGAAGTTAAAACCTCGCTTCTTGCCGTGGTCTCGCAAGAACGGGAAAAAATCGTGCATATAGTATACCGACCCAACACTTCCTGTTCTCCCACACCATTGGAAATGCTCGTTGTCGGCCCGCCATATGCTTCCATCATCACCCACCACTTGTGCTCATACTCCTCAACTGCATTCATAATATAAACATGGTAACATCGAGTATTGAAGGATGGTAACATCTGTTCAAACATATTTGGTAACTAGGAACACCACTGCTGTTGATAATTCTGTCATACACATATGGTTACTTTAGTTGAAGCATCATGGTAAGTACTTTGCACACAGGATAAGTTTTTTTTCCAAAGCGAATACCACTCTGTGTGTGTAGTACAAGCAACATTTTTAACTAGCAACACAAAGATACTCATATCAATCAGCACTAGCTGGTGATTGAAAAGTTTTGTTGTAACTAGTGGGGTGAACAACTGAAATGTGTACATCAAACATGAACATGATAGGGTTAGTACAGTAAAGCAATTAATGTAGGTAATTTTGTTATAATCCTCTGGTAACTTGTCACCTTGTTAGATGGTAAATCATTGTTATCATGCATCTAAACCCATTTTCTATGTGCCCACTTTTCTGTGTTTTAAGTTAGTGAGGGGTGGGAAGTAAAATACCAGTCAGGTTGTTGTCAACACAATCCTTGAATGCATTGTTTAGTGGGTCATTGTCATCCATCAGCTTTCCAAGCTTCTCTTGTGCTTTTTTCATTATATGCCACCGGCAATTCCTGTGTACTATCCCGATGAACACCTCATCAATAGCACTCCCCATTGCAAAATCTTGATCTGTTATTATGTTCTTTGGTGCAATTCCACCCATTGCATGCAAGAATGCATTAAATGACCACACAAAGTTACCAGATAGTTCGCTTTGAACAAACCCACAACCAAATTGGATTGACTACCCATGGTTATTAATGCCAATGAAGGGTGCACAGGCATTTTGTACATGTTTGTCATGTATGTTGTGTCAAATCAGATGACATCATTGTATCTAGCATATGCCTCATGACGCACCATCTATCGAATAAATTTTCCACTGTCCTCATCATCAAGCTTTATTCTCCAATAGAAATCTGGATCTTGTGCCTTCATATCTCGGAAGTGCAGATTGTGCTCCCCACATCAAGATGATGGCGGTACTCCATCCGGAATTTAGCTCGCTGGTTTGCGTTGTCCTTTGTTGTGTATGGTACATCTTTAGGATTCCTGTAGAATCATTCCATTAGTTGCATCTGTCTTGCTGTCTCTATGTTGCATCCGTGCAATATCTTCAAGAAGTCCTGCTCATCTTTTGGAATGTTCCTATGTGATGATAAGAACTTTTTCAAGGACGGATTTCTTATTAGAGGGTGGTTGTGGTCGTCCTTGAAGCGTTTGACTCTCCACCACGCATCCGTGTGGGTGATGTAAAGGTGGGCCAGACATCCCGACCTCACAACCTTCCCTCTTTTCCACTTCTTCACGATGCCTTTTGGGTCCTGCACATCCTCTATCTCCTCCTTGTTTGTTTTTGGCTTGCCGTATTTCCCACAAACCAAGAGGACTCTGCTTACAGTATTGTATTTAATTGTTTTTTTGTACTCCAGTCTCATTCCAAACCCATGTCTCTGTGCATATTGCCTGTAGTGTTCATAAGCTTCCTCAAAAGTATCAAACTTCATCGTTTCATCAGGAGGTTTCGGCGTGGAGTATGCCTCGGTATTTTTGTCTCCTTGTTCAGCATTCTCTCCCTCGCTTTACGGACTCATTGGCTCATTGTTGAATGATCAAAGAAGCTTTCTCCCCCTATGCTGCTAGTAGTCGGTTCTTTGCTTGTCTCTCGAACCATCGGGTTGCTTCTAGATGTAACACCTGTAATGTTTTTGGAAGTTGTTATTTTGTGTTATATTTTCTGCATGCCAAAACTAGTGGTAACTTGTACTCCAGTTGCTTGGTAAAGTTTGCATGCATTAAGATGTTTTTTATAGCTGTAAAGTGAAAGCATGCAATTCCAATTGCAATACAGATTGCATGATAATTCGTATGCAGTAAGTGTGGTAATTATACATAAATTCATGGTAACCTGTGTGCATCAAGCTACGTGATTTGTGAACTGTTTCATGGTGAATGTGGTAGTTGTAAATAACATAGGGTGGTAGATGCAATTCAATTACGATGGTAACAAGTTTGTGTACAAAAATGTGGTAGCATGGTAAATGTTTTACCTTCATCTGCTTTTAAGTAACCAAAGCTTGCCGTGTGTGCATATTCACACTGTTGGTTTGTCCCCACACCACTCATCATGATATCCATATTACCCCGTTGTCATGCGCCATTTTCTTGTGTTAAAAGACCTGCTAGCACATATGATTACACCCATTAATTTTCCACAATTACAAGCAATTTTGATTATTTTTTCACAACAACTATATTTTTTCCTTTTCTTGACCGATTACTTCTTTTTTATAATGTATCTTTTGGCAAGAATTCAGCATATGGGAGTATGACAAATGACAGCTTTCTATCAACCTCATTTCATGAACATCATTTTTTATCAAAAAGTCTGGTGGCAACAATGTAAATCAACACATGGTATTCTTGTAGTGTTTTTAGCACCTTTGGTTACGAAGTTTTCCTGGTAATTTGTAATGAATTAGCATGATAACTTGTTCTGACATGGGTTTGTTCAATATAAAAAGGAAGAAAAGGATTGTTTTTATGTTGAATAAGTCTTAAAGGATGCTGATTACTCAATGCACACACTCTGGTAATCTAGATTCAATCGAGATGTTGAATCACTTACCTCCTTTCTTTTTTTCCTGATTATGACGACATTGAGACGAACTGATGTAACCCCTGTGGTGTTCTTGTGGTAAACCGGGGCCCTCCCTCAAATCCTTGTGTTTTGGTGGTGTTTTTCGTAGTTTCCTTTTTTTGGTGGATCAGATCTGGGGCCGAGGTCACCGGCGATGGAGCCGCGTCGGGGAGAGAGGAGAGAACTGATCGGGGCAGGTGGATGTTTCTTGCGATGGAGGTAAGAAACTAGGTTTTGGGTTGGTAAGTCACATGCAGGAGGGGGAAGGTGGGCCAAAGGGGCTGTGTTAACTATCTTGGGCCTCAATGCGTTGCGCGCGGTGGGCCTCGCGAGAGAAGGCTGGGTCGTGGGTGGCGCTGCCGAAGTGGGCCACGCGCGGGGAGGGACGCAGGTGTACGATCGTGCGGATTTGTCGCTAACCACCAGTCGAATGGTGGTTAGTCGTGTCCTTTTTTAATATAGTCCTATTAATTATTCGGATATCGGAAGGTAGAAACATGGTTTATTTACGTGTTTTTAGTTTGATGTAAATTTATATTTATATGCATAATGACGAAATTGAAGTGGCTATATATGATAAGCACCAAGTACTCTCCATTCCAAAATATGGGACGCATAGATTTTTTTTCCCTTTCAAAAATCAAACTACCTGAATTTTGACCAATTTAATAAAAGATACTTAACTTTTTTGCAAAAAGAATTCAAATCCATTATAAAATATATGAACAATATGAACATTAATAATACTAAAGAACTAAAACATATGGTTTACTTTGTACAGTATCTAATGGTATTTGTTCAGTTTTATAGATGTATACATGCTTCTTTATAAACTTGATTAAACTTTACAAAACTATATTTAGAATGAAGGGGCATAAAATGTCATAAGTATCTTCCAAGAATCCGGACAAGTTTACATAGAAACGTGGACCAAAAACCTTACTAGCAATGTTGCGTATAGGCTAGCGGAAGAGGATTTGGAGCACTCGATGCTCCACCTCCTATATGAGTATTAAATTCAGAAAACAAAATAGATTTAGAAAAAAAACCTGGAATTTTAGGATATCGAACCTGGATGCCCAATCTACTCCTGTGTGAAGTTTCGTGAAAAAATATCAGGAAAAATTTCTCAGTCAAAAAGACAAGAAATTCCTACCTATAGAGAAAAACTGTTTGGATGAAACGTATGCCAGACTATATTTTCTACGCCACGAATACATCTTTGGTATTTTTTTCACAGAACTTCACATGACAGTAGATTGGACACTCAGATTTGATATCCCCAAATTTTAATTTTTTAAAATTGTTCCTAGTTTTTCTTATAATTTATATTCATATAGAGGGGTAGAGCACCCAAGAGCTTATGTGTATTTTTGGTAGGCCGTCTATGCGTACTTATGTTGAATATTCGCAATCGGTCTTGTGGAGTATCTTATTATTGATCCAGTGCAATTTTCAATCTTCGCTGGATGGCGCATAATCGAGTAAATAGCATAAAACTATTACTTTACAGATTAAGGTTTCAAAAAACTATCGGTTTTTAATTTTTCTCATATAACTACCAAGTGGATGGTTGGCTGTTTCAAAAAACCCTGATGACAGAATGTTTTACAATTAATCGCGATTATGACAGTTGGGCCCTATGCGTCGGAGCTCTAATTATTTACTGTTAACTGGCACATGGGACCCATATGTCAGTGTATTTCTGAAAATCAATTAGGTCCTTGAAAATATTTTTAAAAAGCAATCAGGTCCATGCATCTTTTTTCAAAAAGCAATCGGGTCCCTGCTCCAGATCACAGTAGCCACTGGCACGGCTCCTCTTGACGCCGACATGTCTGGCCGGCGAGCCGCGCCCGCAGCCGCCGTGAGCTCACCGACGCGCGGCCTCTCTCTCTCTTTCCTCTTCCTCGCGCCGGCTCGAGGTTGGTCCAGGCGGGCGACGAGCTGGGGTCCAGGCGGAGCTGCTTGCCTGCGGCCGCCGTCGACGCCTTCGCCGGCCTCCTCGAGCTCGCCGCTGACGACGACATGTACGACCTGCGTCGTTGCTGGAGCGCGCGCCTCCCGCCCATGCCGCCATGGCCGGCCTCTGCTACGGTCGTCAGAAGGTGAGGGCGGACCCGATGGTGCGGGCGAAGGTGAGGGGGCGGACGCGGTGGGTGGCCACTGTTGCGCCGGGGAGGGTCAGTGAACGGCGACAGAGGACAAGGCAGGCGCGCCGGCGAGCTACGATGCTGTGGGGTGGCATGCACGCCGGCGAGAGGAGAGGAAGGGAGGCACAGAGGAGGGAGTACTCGAGAAGAGGAGGAAAAAGTGTGGAAGATACACTGACATATGGGCCTCACATGTCAGTTAACGGTCAAACACACGTCAAGTAGACGGATCGTTTAGGTACGAGCCCGGCCTATCATAAACAGGTTTAAATTTTAAGCAACGGACATTTGAGGTTTTTTGAAACAGCTGACCCTCGAGCTGGTAGTAATCTGAGAAAAATTAAAAACCGATAGTTTTGAGGAATCCTAGCCTGTAAAGTAGTAGTTTATGCTATTTACTCTGCATAATCAGACGAGGAAGAATGCAAGTATGGCATCTTTTCTTCAAACACCTCCTACCCGCATCCCCGCGCCGCACCGCATCATTTTCTCAAAAAAAATCCTCATTAATCTTCCCTCTTGAATTTCACTGAGTGGCCTTGTGTAATCTTCAATTAGGTGTTGCCATGTCATCCCATAAGCTTTAATATGTAGTAATTTTCATCCACAAGTGTAGCATTTCTCAAGCGACGACTCGGCGATATGGTTCTTTTGGGCTTTTAACACAACACAGACGCATACACTCATACATACGCACATACAATCATCCTTATGAACGCACGCACGCACACGCTATCTTTATAAGCACCTTCAAGAGACTGAGCCGACACATCATCTTGAGATCGAAGAAGTCACCCTAGACGTCTTCGTAGTCGATGGGAATGTATGCTCCTACTTAATGCACCTCGCTGGTAGGTCTGAAATAAATCCAAGAGAATGTGAGCACCGGTGTCTAGAACTTGAACCCTGGTGGGCTGGGAATACGACTGTCCTCCTAGTCATCCAACTACAGGTTGGTTTGTAACACGGTTCTTTTGGTGTCTTGTCTGAAACCATGTCCATACATGTAGCTGAGTCTGACAATGTTGAAATAATCAAAGATTTCCTCATTTTCAGAACAGAACAATTATTTTATTTGTCCAATATTTTGTAATTAATTCAATTTTCATGCTTGTGCTCACCAAGGGCAAGAAGCTCATTTCCGGCCTCATAAGTCATCTAGACCTACAGGACATGGAATCACTAATGAACGTAATTCCTCCGTTCATAATATCGGAAGTTCTAGGTTTGTCCTAAGTCAAACTTACTTAAGTTATAACAAAACTTATTAATTTCCATAAACATATATAATATGAAAAAAATACTTTATGAATCTAATGAAACTAATTTGATGTTGTAGATGTTAGTATATTTTTCTATAGACCTGATTAAACCTAAAGAAGTTTGTGGCTTGGAACAAAACTAGAACTTCAAATATATATTTCTTTTTCCAGAGTACGCCAATAGTATACCTTAGCTTTATAGAAGGCAGAAAATATTTACAAGAGATTACAAGGTGGAGGACACAACAAGCCCGTGCATGTGCCCCACCCTTCTCCTACTCCTGATCCTAACACGATTACTCAATAAATTGTTGAACTCCTGTAGCTCCTGCCTTAACCCAAAGCTTTAGCTCTTGGAAGAATAAATCTGTCATGCCCCATTCATTGAGGATCCTGACTCCACCAAACACCCTACCATTCCTTTGCTTCCAGAGACACCAACATACGAGGGCTATGAAAGTGTCAAATCCTTTCCTCTTTGTCATTGGAGCTCACTTTCTCACCGTTGCCCACCATTCCTGCAGGCTTGCCTGCCCCGTAGGCAGCAGTGTCAAATTGATCCATGACTTAGAGAAGCACTGGAACCATACTTGCTTGGCGAACCCACATTGTAATAGGATGTGGTCCACCGTGTCCTCCTCTTGATCACACAAGAAGCAAGGAGATGTTCGGTCTTGCAGACCATGCCTGAATCTTCTATCTGAAGTCCAAAGCCTATATTGCACGGCCAACCACATGAAGATCTTTCAAGCTAGTGGCGTGCCATTCTTCCAGATGGCAGAAGACAGCCGGAATTTGACCACCCCCCCTTCACACAACATCCTGTATGCCGATGCAGCAGAGTAATCTCCTTGCTCTGTCCATGCCCAGATTGGCTTATCCTTGGCACACAAAGTTAGGCGAACCTCCGTCAGTACCTCCCATAATTGTATGAACTGCACAGGCCTTCCGTGTCCATGTCAGCCATGACATCATTGGTCCAGGCATGTAGAGCTAAGCCATCCTAGATGGACCTCCTGTTAGCCACTTGGGTCCTCACCTTGGCGGCCACTAGTGGGGCGATCTCCTCAATCCTATATCCTCGTATACATCTGCCTCTCCAAAACAGAGTATTTTTCCCATCTCCAATCTGCCACTGGATGAGGCTCACAAACGAGTCCATCACCTGCTTATCTGTCGTTGGTTTCAGTCCCTGCCATGGTCTAGCCGCGTCAGATCTTCTGAGCCACTCCCTGATACGTCTCCAACATATCTACAATTTTTTATTTTTCCATGATGTTATATTATCATTCTTGGATATTTTAGATTCATTTTACAGTAACTTTATATCATTTTTTGGGACTAACCTATTGACATAGTGCCCAGTGCAAGTTGTTGTTTTTTACTTCGCAGAATATCAGTACCAAACGAAGTCCAAATGCCATGAAACTTTTTGGAGATTTTTTCCTGCCCAGAAGAGAACTTGGGAGCCAAGGGAGTACCAGAGGGGAGGCCTGTGGGGCCCACAAGACACCAGGACGCGCCAGAGGCCCCTAGCGCGCCCAGGTGGGTAGTGGGGCCCACAGCAGTCCTTTCCGCCGCCTCTCAGCTCTATAAATACCTAAATATTCCAAAAACCCTATGGGAGTCGACGAAAAACAATTTCAGCCGCCACAAGTTCCAGAACCACGAGATCCAATCTAGAGCCCTATTCCGGCACCTTGCCCGAGGGGAACACGATCACGGAGGGGTTCATCATCCTCATTGGTGCTCCTCCGATGATGCGTTCATAGTTTACCACAGACCTACGGGTCCGTAGGCAGTAGCTATATGGCTTCTTCTCTCTTTTTGATTCTCAATACAATATTCTCCTTGATGTTCTTGGCGATCTATTTGATGTAGTGACTTTTTGCGGTGTGTTTGTTGGGATCCGATGAATTGCGAGTTTATGATCAGATCTATCTATGAATATTATCCGAGTCTTCTTTGATCTCCTATATGCATGATTATTACAGCCTCGTATTTTTCCTCCGAAACTTTTGTTTGGTTTGGCCAACTAGATTGATTTTTCTTGCAATGGGAAGATGTGTTTTGTGATGGGTTCGATCTTGCGGTGTCCTCACCCAGTGATAGAAGGAGTAGCGAGGCACACCTGTATCATTGCTATTAAGGATAAAAAGATGGGGTCTATTCCTACATGAATAGAGCTTGTCTACATCATGTCATCGTTCTTATTGCATTACTCTGTTTCTCCATGAACTTAATACACTAGATGCATGCTGGATAGCGGTCGATGTGTGGAGTAATAGTAGTAATGTAGGCAGGAGTCGGTCTACTAATTGTTGGGGAACGCAGTAATTTCAAAAAAAATCCTACGCACACGCAAGATCCATCTAGGTGATGCATAGCAACGAGAGGGGAGAGTGTTGTCTACGTACCCTCATAGACCGTAAGCGGAAGCGTTATGACAACGCGGTTGATGTAGTCAGACGCCTTCGTGGATCTCGACCGATCCTAGCACCAAGGTACGGCACCTCCGCAATCTGCACACGTTCAGCTTGGTGACGTCCCGCAAAATCTAGATCCAGCTGAGGTCGATGGAGAGTTTTGTCAGCACGACGGCGTGGTGACGGTGATGATGAAGCTAACGGTGCAGGGCTTCGCCTAAGCACTGCAACGATATGACCGAGGTGGAAATCTGTGGAGGGGGGCACCACACACGGCTAAAAAGAATCAACTTGTGTGTTCTAGGGTGCCCCCTTCCCCACGTATATAAAGGAGGGAGGGGGAGGCTGGCCGGCCATCATGGGCGCGCCAAGGGGGGGGGGGGGGGAATCCTCCACCTTGTAGGAGTAGGATTCCACCTTTCCTAGTCCTACTAGGAGGGGGAAGGAGAGGGGGAGGGAGAGGGAAAGAGGGGCCGCGCCCCCCTCCCCTAGTCCAATTCGGACTCCCTTGAGGGGCGCCATCTCCTGGCTGCTGCCCTCTCGCTCCCCTAAAGCCCACTAAGGGCCCAATAACTTCCAGGGGGTTCGGTAACCCTCAAGCACTCCGGTTTTATCCGAAACCTCCCGGAACACTTCCGGTGTCCGAATAACATGGTCCAATATATCAATATTTATGTCTCGACCATTTCAAGACTTCTCGTCATGTCTGTGATCACATCCGGGACTCTGAAAAACCTTCGGTACATCAAAACACATAAACTCGTAATATCGATCGTCATCGAACGTTAAGCGTGTGGACCCTACGAGTTCGAGAACTATGTAGACATGACTGAGAATCATCTCCGGTCAATAACCAATTGCGGAACCTGGATGCTCATATTGGTTCCTACATGTTCTATGAAGATCTTTATCGGTCAAACCGCATAACAACATACGTTGTTCCCTTTGTCATCGGAATGTTATTTGCTCGAGACTCGATCGTCGGTATCATCATACCTAGTTCAATCTCATTACCGGCAAGTCTCTTTACTCGTTCCGTAATGCATCATTCCACAACTAACTCATCAGTCACATTGCTTGCAAGGCTTATAGTGATGTGCATTACCGAGAGGGCCCAGAGATACCTCTCTGACAATCAGAGTGATCCCGGACTATGCCAACTCAACAAACACCATCGGAGACACCTGTAGAGCATATTTATATTCACCCAGTTACGTTGTGACGTTTGATAGCACACTAAGTGTTCCTCCGGTATTCAGGAGTCGCATAATCTCATAGTCATAGGAACATGTATAAGTCATGAAGAAATCAATAGCAATAAACTAAACGATCATAGTGCTAAGCTAACAGATGGGTCTTGTCCATCACATCATTCTCTAATGATGTGATCCCGTTCATCAAATGACAACACATGTCTATGGTCAGGAAACATAACCATCTTTGATTAACAAGCTAGTCAAGTAGAGGCATACTAGGGACACTCTGTTTTGTCTATGCATTCACACATGTACTAAGTTTCCGGTTAATACAATTCTAGCATGAATAATAAACATTTATCATGATATAAGGAAATATAAATAACAACTTTATTATTGCCTCTAGGGCATATTTCCTTCGGTCTCCCACTTGCACTAGAGTCAATAATCTAGTTCACATCGCCATGTGATTCAACACCAATAGTTCACATCACCATGTGATTAGTTCACATCGCCATGTGATTAATACCCAAAGGGTTTTACTAGAGTCAATAATCTAGTTCACATCGCTATGTGATTAACACCCAAAGAGTACTAAGGTGTGATTATGTTTTGTGAGAGAAGCTTAGTCAATGGGTCTGTCACATTCAGAGCCATATGTATTTTGTAAAAAAATTATGTCTACAATGCTCTGCATGGAGCTACTCTAGCTAGTTGCTCCCACTTTCAATATGTATCCAGATTGAGACACAGAGTCATCTGGATCGGTGTAAAAGCTTGCATCAGCGTAACTCTTTACGACGAACTCTTTGTCACCTCCATAACCGAGAAATATTTCCTTAGTCCTCTATGGATAATTTTGACCGCTGTCCAGTGATCTACTCCTAGATCACTATTGTAGTCCCTTGCAAAACTCATGGTGAGGTTCACAATAGGTTTGGTACACAGCATAGCATACTTTATAGAACCTATGGCTGAGGCATAGGGAATGCCTTTCATTCTCTTTCTATTTTCTGCCGTGGTCGGGTTTTGAGTGTTTACTCAACTTCACACCTTGCAACATAGGCAAGAACTCCTTCTTTGACTGTTCCATTTTGAACTACTTCAAAATCTTGTCAAGGTATGTACTCATTGAAATAACTTATCAAGTGTCTTGATCTATCTCTATAGATCTTGATGCTCAATATGTAAGCAGCTTCACTGAGGTCTTTCTTTGAAAAACTTCTTTTAAATACTCCTTTATGCTTTCCAGAAAATTCTACATTATTTCTGATCAACAATATGTCATTCACATATACTGATCAGAAATGTTGTAGTCCTCCCACTCACTTTCTTGTAAATACAGTTTCACCGCAAGTCTCAGATAAAACTATATGCTTTGATCAACTCATCAAAGCGTATATTCCAACTCCGAGATGCTTGCACCAGCCCATAGATGGATCGCTAGAGCTTGCACACTTTGTTAGCACCTTTAGGATTAAGCGAAGATTGGCTAATACTCGATACTTTAGAGTGAACATGTTATCAATACATGTTATTGATGTGTACCTTACTAATACTCACAGTAGTACCTGGGTATTTGATACTGGTTCTGTTGCTAATATTTGCAACTCGAAACAGGAACTATGGATTAAGCGAAGATTGGCTAAGGACGAGGTGACGATGCGCGTGGGAAATGGTTCCAAAGTCTATGTGATCGCGGTCGGCACGCTACCTCTACATCTACCATCGGGATTAGTTTTAGACCTAAATAATTGTTATTTGGTGCCAGCGTTAAGCATGAACATTATATCTGGATCTTGTTTGATGCGAGACGGTTATTCATTTAAGTCGAGAATAATGGTTGTTCTATTTATATGAATAATATCTTCTATGGTCATGCACCCTTGAAGAGTGGTCTATTTTTATTAAATCTCGATAGTAGTAATACACATATTCATAGTGTTGAAACCAAAAGATACAGAGTTGATAATGATAGTGCAACTTATTTGTGGCACTGCCGTTTGGGTCATATCGGTGTAAAACGAATGAAGAAACTCCATACTTATGGGCTTTTGGAATCACTTGATTATGAATCACTTGGTACTTGCGAACCATGCCTCATGGGCAAGATGACTAAAACGCCGTTCTCCGGAACTATGGAGCGAGCAACTGATTTGTTGGAAATCATACATACCGATGTTTGTGGTCCAATGAATGTTGAAGCACGGCGGGTATCATTATTTTCTCACCTTCACAGATGATTTGAGCAGATATGGGTATATCTACTTAATGAAACACAAATCTGAAACATTTGAAAAGTTCAAAGAATTTCAGAGTGAAGTGGATCATCGTAACAAGAAAATAAAATTTCTACGATCTGATCGTGGAGGAGAATATTTGAGTTACGAGTTTGGTTTACATTTGAAACAATGCGGAATAGTTTCGCAACTCACGCCACCCGGAACACCACAACGAAATGGTGTGTCCGAACGTCAGAATCGTACTTTTCTAGATATGGTGCGATCTATGATGTCTCTTACTGATTTACCGCTATCGTTTTGGGGTTATGCTTTAGAGACGGCCGCATTCACGTTAAATAGGGCACCATAAAAATCCGTTGAAACGACGCCTTATGAACTATGGTTTGGCAAGAAATCAAAGTTGCCGTATCTTAAAGTTTGGGGCTGCGATGCTTATGTGAAGAAACTTCAACCAGATAAGCTCGAACCTAAATCGGAGAAATGTGTCTTCATAGGATACCCAAAAGAGACTATTGGGTACACCTTCTATCACAGATCTGAAGGCAAGATTTTCGTTGCTAAATTCGGATCCTTTCTAGAAAAAGAGTTTCTCTCGAAAGAAGTGAGTGGGAGAAAAGTAGAACTTGATGAGATAATTGTATCTGCTCCCTTATTGGAAAGTAGTTCATCACAAGAACCGGTTCCTGTGACAACTGCACCAATTAGTGAGGAAGCTAATGATATTGATCATGAAACTTCAGAACAAGTTTCTACTGAACTACGTAGGTCAACCAGAGTAAGATCCGCACCAGAGTGGTACGGTAATCCTATTCTGGAAGTCATGTTACTTGACCATGGCGAACCTACAAACTATGAAGAAGCGATGGTGAGCCCAGATTCCGCAAAATGGCTGGAAGCCATGAAATGCGAGATGGGATCCATGTGTGAGAACAAAGTATGGACTTTGGTTGACTTGCCCGATGATCGGCAAGCCATTGAGAATAAATGGATCTTTAAGAAGAAGACTAACGCTGATGGTAATGTAACTGTCTATAAAGCTCAACTTGTTTCGAAAGGTTTTCGACAAGTTCAAGGAGTTGACTACGATGAGACTTTCTCACCCGTAGCGATGCTTAAGTCTGTCCGAATCATGTTAGCAATTGCTGCATTTTATGGTTATGAAATTTGGCAAATGGATGTCAAAACTGCATTCTTGAATGGATTTCTAGAAGAAGAGTTGTATATGATGCAACCAGAAGGTTCTGTTGATCCAAAAGGAGCTAAACAAGTGTGCAAGCTCCTGCGATCAATTTATGGTCTGGTGCAAGCCTCTCGGAGTTGGAATAAACGCTTTGATAGTGTGATCAAAGCATATGGTTTTATACAGACTTTTGGAGAAGCTTTGTATTTACAAGAAAGTGAGTGGGAGCTCAGTAGCATTTATGATATTATATGTGGACGACATATTATTGATTGGAAATGATATAGAATTTGGATAGCATAAAAGGATACTTGAATAAAAGTTTTTCAATGAAAGACCTCGGTGAAGCTGCTTACATATTGGGCATCAAGATCTACAGAGATAGATCAAGACGCTTGATTGGACTTTCACAAAGCACATACCTTGATAAAGTTCTGAAAAAGTTCAAAATGGATCAAGCAAAGAAAGGATTCTTACCTGTATTACAAGGTGTGAAATTGAGTCAGACTCAATGCCCGACCACAGCAGAAAATAGAGAGAAAATGAAAGATGTTCCTATGCTTCAGCCATAGGCTCTATCATGTATGCAATGTTGTGTACCAGACACGACGTATGCTTAGCAATAAGCTTGGCAGGAAGGTACCAAAGTAATCCAGGAATGGATCATCGGACAGCAGCCAAGAACATCCCGAAATACACGAAAAGGACTAAGGATATGTTTCTCAGATATGGAGGTGACAAAGAGCTAGTCGTAAATGGTTACGTCGATGTAAGCTTTGACATCGATCCTGGACGATTCTAAATCGCAAACCGGATACGTGTTTTTATTAAATGGTGGAGCTGTTAGTTGGTGCAGTTCTAAACAAAGGCCGTATGGCGGGATCTACATGTGAAGCGGAGTACATAGCTGCTTCGAAGCAGCAAATGAAGGAGTCTGGATGAAAGAGTTCATTTCCGATCTAGGTGTCATACCTAGTGCATCGGGACCAATGAAGATCTTTCCGTGACAATATCGTGCAATTGCCTTGGCAAAGGAATCCAGATTTCACAAAAGGACCAAGCATATCAAGAGACGCTTCAATTCCATCCGGGACCAAGTCCAGGTGGGAGACATAGAGATTTGCAACATACATACGGATCTGAATGTTGCAGACCATTGACTAAGCCTCTTCCACGAGCAAAACATGATCATCCCCAAGACTCCATGGGTGTTAGAATCATTACTGTGTAATCTAGATTATTGACTCTAGTGCAAGTGGAGATCAAGGAAATATGCCCTAGAGGCAATAATAAAGTTATTATTTATTTCCTCATATCATGATAAATGTTTATTATTCATGCTAGAATTGTATCAACCGGAAACATGATACATGTGTGAATACATAGACAAACATATAGTCACTAGTATGCCTCTACTTGACTAGCTCATTAATCAAAGATGGTTATGTTTCCTAACCATAGACATGTGTTGTTATTTGATTAATGGGATCACATCATTAGGAGAATGATGTGATTGACATGACCCATTCCGTTAGCCTAGCACTTGATCGCTTAGTATATTGCTATTGCTTTCTTCATGACCTATACATGTTCCTGTAACTATGAGATTATGCAACTCTGCCACGGAGGAACACTTTGGGTGCTACCAAACGTCACAACATAACTGGGTGATTATAAAGGAGTACTACAGGTGTCTCCAAAGGTACATGTTGGGTTGGCGTATTTGAGATTAGGTTTTGTCACTCCGATTGTCGGAGAGGTATCTCTGGCCTCTCGGTAATACACATCACATAAGCCTTGCAAGCATTGCAACTAATAAGTTAGTTGCTAGATGATGTATTACGAGCGAGTAAAGAGACTTGCCAAGAACGAGATTGAACTAGGTATTGGATACCGACGATCGAATCTCGGGCAAGTAACATATCGATGACAAAGGGAACAACATATGTCGTTATGCGGTTTGACCGATAAAGATCTTCAGAGAATATGTAGGAACCAATATGGGCATCCGTGTTCCGCTATTGGTTATTGACCGAGAATAGTTCTAGGTCATGTCTACATAGTTCTCGAACCCGTAGGGTCCGCACGCTTAACGTTACGATGGCAGTTTTATTATGAGTTTATATGTTTTGATGTACCAAGTTTGTTCGAGTCCCGGATGTGATCACGGACATGACGAGGAGTCTCGAAATGGTCGAGACATAAAGATTGATATATTGGAAGCCTATATTTGGATATCGGAATGGTTCCGAGTGAAATCGATTTTAGGAACACCGGGGTTACCGGAACCTCCCGGGGATAATTGGGCCTTAGTGGGCCATGAGGGAGAAGAGGAGGGTCGGCCAGCAGGCCACGCGCCTCCCCTAGTCCGAATAGGACAGGAGGGGGGCGGCGCCTCTTTCCTCTTTCCCTCCCCTTTCTTCTCCAACAAGGCAAGAGGGGGAGTCCTACTCCCGGTGGGAGTAGGACTCCTCCAGCGCACCCTTTGGGGCCGGCCGCACCTCCCTCCCTCCTTTATATACGGGGGCAGGGGGGCACCCTAGAACACACAAGTTGATCTACGGATCGTTCCGTAGCCGTGTGCGGTGCCCCCTTCCACCATATTCCACCTCAGTCATATCGTCGCGGAGTTTAGGCGAAGCCCTGCGCCGTAGAGCATCATCATCGTCACCACGCCGTCGTGCTGACGGAACTCATCCCCGACACTTTGCTGGATCAGAGTCCGGAGATCGTCATCGAGCTGAACGTGTGCTGAACTCGGAGGTGCCGTACGTTCGGTACTTGGATCGGTCGGATCGTGAAGACATACGACTACATCAACCGCGTTGTCATAACGCTTCCGCTTATGGTCTACGAGGGTACGTGGACAATACTCTCCCCTCTCATTGCTATGCCATCACCATGTTCTTGCGTGTGCGTAGGAATTTTTTTGAAATTACTACGTTCCCCAACATGGACATCCTCGCTAATATCTAGCCTTAGGTCAGTAGTTCGATTCCTATGATTGCTATTTTATTTTTCGAATTTTGTTCCAGGCCTGCTAATTGGGCCGGCCCATTTGTGTGCGCTCTAGTTAAAACTGGTGTGGGTCGGCCCGTTTGTGCGCCCTCTAGTTAAAACTGGTGTTTGGTCAATAAAACTGGAGTTCGATCGCTGACATTGACGTACGACGTACGAAGGGACGTCAAAAAAGGAGTTTGACCAAAAAAAGTGGAGAAACAATCCTCCCTTTAATATTAGGGAAACACTCGTGCATATAATATCTACGCATAGACCTAGCTCGGATGCCACTGTTGGGGAACGCAGTAATTTCAAAAAAAAATCCGACGCACACGCAAGATCCATCTAGGTGATGCATAGCAACGAGAGGGGAGAGTGTTGTCAACGTACCCTCATAGACCGTAAGCGGAAGCGTTATGACAACGCGGCTGATGTAGTCGTACGTCTTCATGATCCGACCGATCCTAGCACCGAAGGTACGTCACCTCCGTGATATGCACACGTTCAGCTCGGTGACGTCCCGCGAACTCTAGATCCAGCTGAGGTCGAGGGAGAGTTTCATCAGCACAGCGGCATGGTGACGGTGATGATGAAGCTACCGGCGCAGGGCTTCGCCTAAGCACTGCAACAATATGACCGAGGTGGGAATCTGTGGAGGGGGGCACCGCACACGGCTAAAAAGAATCAACTTGTGTGTTCTAGGGTGCCCCCTTCCCCACGTATATAAAGGAGGGAGGGGGAGGCCGGCCGGCCATCATGGGCGCGCCAAGGGGGAGGAATCCTCCTCCTAGTAGGAGTAGGAATCCTCCTTTCCTAGTCCTACTAGGAGGGGGAAGGAAGGAGAGGGGGACGGAGAGGGAAAGAGGGGCCGCGCCCCCCTCCCCTAGTCCAATTCGGATTCCCTTGGGGGGGCACCTCCTGGCTGCTGCCCTCTCTCTCCCCTAAAGCCCACAAAGGGCCCAATAACTTCCCCGGGGGGGGGGGGTCTGGTAACCCTCCGACACTCCGGTTTTATCTGAAACCTCCCGGAACACTTCCGGTGTCCGAATAACATGGTCCAATATATCAATCTTTATGTCTCGGCCATTTTGAGACTTCTCGTCATGTCCGTGATCACATTCGGGACTCCGAACAACCTTCGGTACATCAAAACACATAAACTCATAATACCAATCATCATCGAACATTAAGCGTGCGGACCCTACGGGTTCGAGAACTATGTAGACATGACCAAGACTCATCTCCGGTCAATAACCAATAGAGGAACCTGGATGCTCATATTGGTTCCTACATGTTCTACGAAGATATTTATCGGTCAAACCGCATAACAACATACGTTGTTCCCTTTGTCATCGGTATGTTATTTGCTCGAGATTCGATCGTCGGTATCATCATACCTAATTCAATCTCGTTACCGCCAAGTCTCTTTACTCGTTCCGTAATGCATCATTCCGCAACTAACTCATTAGTCACATTGCTTGCATGGCTTATAATTCAATCTCGTTACCGGCAAATCTCTTTAATCATTCCGTAATGCATCATTCCGCAACTAACTCATTAGTCACATTGCTTGCAAGGCTTATAGTGATGTGCATTACCGAGAGGAAACAGAGATACCTCTCCGACAATCGGAGTGACAAATCCTAATATCAATCTATGCAAACTCAACAAACACCATCGGAGACACCTATAGAGCATTTTTATAATCACCCAGTTACGTTGTGATGTTTGATAGCACACTAAGTGTCCCTCCGGTATTCGGGAGTTGCATAATCTCATAGTCATAGGAACATGTATAAATCATGAAGAAAGCAATAGCAATAAACTAAACGATCATAGTGCTAAGCTAACGGATGGGTCTTGTCCATCACATCATTCTCTAATGATGTGATCCCGTTCATCAAATGCCAACACATGTCTATGGTCAGGAAACATAACCATCTTTGATTAACGAGCTAGTCAAGTAGAGGCATACTAGGGACACTCTGTTTTGTCTATGTATTCACACATGTACTAAGTTTCCGGTTAATACAATTTTAGCATGAATAATAAACATTTATCATGATATAAGGAAATATAAATAACAACTTTATCATTGCCTCTAGGGCATATTTGCTTCACTAATCTTAGACATGATGTTTATATACATTATCATTGCCTTGGATATCATCATAATTATTTGCTCCTCTATCGATTGCCCAAAAGTAATTTGTTTATCCACCGTATGCTATTTTCTTGAGAGAAGCCACTAGTGAAATCTACGGCCCCGGGTCTATTTACTATCATATTGTTTTCAGATCTATTATTTCAAAAACCCAAAAATACCTTGCTGCACTTTTTATTAATTTATTTTATTTTGTGTTTTTGTCAGATCTATTTATCCAATCTTATACAGCTTATTCTATCTCAATACCGGGGAGGGATTGACAACCCATCTTACGCGTTGGGTTGCCAGTATTTGTTATTTTTTGTGCATGTACCGTTTACATAGTGTTGCTTGGTTCTCCTACTAGATTGATAACCTTGGTTTCATAACTGAGGGAAGTACTTACCGTTGTTGTGCTGCATCATCTTCTCCTCTTCGGGGAAATACCAACACACATACAAGCAATCAGGAAGAATTTCTGGCGCGTTGGCGGGGAGACATCATCAACATTTATCAGGTTCCTCATCACAAATCTCATCTCCTTGCAATTACTTTATTTTTCAATTTGCCTCTCGTTTTCATCTCCCCCACTTCACAATTTTTTTACCTTTTTATTTGCCTTCTTTTTTGTTTGTCTTTTTCTCGTTAGATCTCTTGTTTGCTTGCAATCTTGATTGTGTAGTCACGATGTCTCAAAGAAAATATTATCATGTTCCTTATTCCAATATTTTGCTTGAGATTGAGAAAAGTACCAAGGAATATATTACTATAAAATTTGGGCATAATAAGTTTTTCACCGAAGAGCTAAAGGAACACTCTATTGTGCTAGATGCTATAAAAAACAACTTGATCATGTTAGTAGAGAATTTTCTAATCTCCAATCTAAGTATACTCATGCTGAAAATTTACTAGGTAAAATATCTGATGCACAAGCTACACTAGTAAATCAAATGGCCGCTGATACATCTCCAACGTATCTATAATTTTTGATTGCTCCATGCTATATTATCTACTGTTTTGGACTAAACTGGGCTTTATTTTCCACTTTTATATTACTTTTGGGACTAACCTATTAACCGGAGGCCCAGCCCAGAATTGTTGTTTTTTGCCTATTTCAGTGTTTCGAAGTAACGGAATATCAAACGGAGTCCAAACGGAATGAAACCTTCGGGAACGTGATTTTCTCAACAAATATGATCCAGGAGACTTGGACCCTCCGTCAAGAAAGGAGGGAGGCGGTCACAAGGGTGGAGGGCGCCCCCCCCCTAGGGCGCGCCCCTGCCTCGTGGGCCCCCCTTTGCTCCACCGACATACTCCTTCCTCCTATATATACCTACGTACCCCCAAACGATCAGATACGGAGCCAAAAACCTAATTCCACCGCCGCAACCTTCTGTACCCATGAGATCCCATCTTGGGCCTGTTCCGGAGCTCCACCGGAAGGGGTATCCACCACGGAGGGCTTCTACATCATCACCATAGCCTCTCCGATGAAGTGTGAGTAGTTTACCTCGGACCTTCGGGTCCATAGTTAGTAGCTAGATGGCTTCTTCTCTCTTTTTGGATCTCAATACAATGTTCTCCCCCTCTCTCTTGGAGATCTATTCGATGTAATCTTCTTTTTGCGGTGTGTTTGTTGAGATCGATGAATTGTGGGTTTATGATCAAGATTATATATGAACAATATTTGATTCTTCTCTGAATTCTTTTATGTATGATTGATTATCTTTGCAAGTCTCTTCGAATTATCAGTTTGGTTTGGCCTACTAGATTGGTTTTTCTTGCAATGGGAGAAGTGCTTAGCTTTGGGTTCAATCTTGCGGTGTCCTTTCCCAAAGTGATGAGGGGCAGCAAGGCACGTATTGTATTGTTGCCATCGAGGATAACAAGATGGGGTTTTTATCATATTGCATGAATTTATCCTCTACATCATGTCATCTTGCTTAAGGCGTTACTCGCTTTTCTTGAACTTAATACTCTAGATGCATGCTTTGGATAGCGGTCGATGAGTGGAGTAATAGTAGTAGATGCAAAAGGTGAGTCGGTCTACTTGTCTCGGACGTGATGCCTATATACATGATCATACCTAGATATTCTCATAACTATTCTCAATTCTGTCAATTGCTCAACAGTAATGTGTTCACCCACCGTAGAATAATTATGCTCTTGAGAGAAGCCACTAGTGAAATCTATGGCCCCCGGGTCTATACTCATCATATCAATCTTCCATCACTTTATTATTGCTTTGCTTTTTACTTTGTTTTACTTTGCATCTTTATATCAAAAATACCAAAAATGTTATCTATCAACTCTATCAGATCTCACTCTAGTAAGTGACTGTGAAGGGATTGACAACCCCTAATCGCGTTGGTTGCGTTGAGCTATTTGTTTTGTGTAGGTACGAGGGACTTGCGTGTAGCCTCCTACTGGATTGATACCTTGGTTCTAAAAGCTGAGGGAAATACTTACTCTACTCTGCTGCATCACCCTTTCCTCTTCAAGGAAATCCAATGCAGTGCTCAAGAGGTAGCAGGAAGATTTCTGGCGCTGTTGCCGGGGAGGTCTACACAAAAGTCAACATACCAAGTACCTATCACAATTCCTTATCTCTCGCATTACACTATTTGCCATTTGCCTCTCGTTTTCCTCTCCCCCACTTCACCCTTGCCGTTTTATTCGCCCTCTCTTTTCCGTTTGCCTTCTTTTCACTTGCCTTGTCGTCATGGCTAGTCTTATACCTTCTCCGTTGTCTCCCGAGAATGAAGTTCTAAATTTTAAGCAAAGAGAGGGAGAAAATCTAAAAGACGCTTGGTATAGAATTTGCAATGCTCAAAATAGATCTACCAGGAAGCAATCTACTTCAGTTCTTCTCCGCATTTTTTATGTAGGTGCTAATCCTTGGTATAGATATATCCTTGATACCATTACCGGAGGGAATTTCTTGGGTAGCCATACTTTTGATTCTTATCATGCTATGATAGATTTATTTGGCTCCCCACCTCTTTTGGTTAATGGAACTATGTTAACTTTGGAGCATATAATGCAAAGACTTGAAATTATTGAAAATAAAGTTGCTACCATTGATTTAATTGAAAATCTAGATAAAAAGATCCACAATCAAATTACCCAATATGGATCTAAGGTAGGAGTAACTTTGAAAAATATTAAGGAGAAGGAACCCATAGTTAATGAGAGAATAAATCAAGATTCCACTAGAATCGATAAACTTGAGGGTATCATTACCAACTTGGGAACCGCTTTTTCTTCCGTAAAGAATACTCCAAGTCCTCCTGCTAAAATTGCCAAGCTTATGTATGTTCCTAAAAATAAGGGTGAATCCTCTAGTAAGGAAATTGCGGATCTTAAATCTATAAGTATTCATCCCAATCTTTTCGCTATCATTAAGGAACCATTTGCTACGAATGAATTTTTCGATCTTGTGCCTAAAAGTTGGATAATTACTAAAAAGAAAGAAATTTCTAAGGAAGGTAGATGCCTCATTGAAGAATTGCCTTCCAGAGATGGCAATACCTAGAATTATCCTTGCTTTTATGCCTAGCTAGGGGCGTTAAACGATAGCGCTTGTTGGGAGGCAACCCAATTTTATTTTTAGTTTTTTTGTTTTTGCTTCTGTTTAGGAATAAATAATCCATCTACCTTCTGTTTATATGTGGTTTTATGTTTTATTAGTGTTTGTGCCAAGTTAAACCTATAGGATCTTCTTGGATGATAGTTATTTGATCTTGCTGTAATTTCCAGAAACTTTCTGTACACGAAAACAATTGTTAAAAATCACCATAACGTGATAAAATACTGATTCCAATTGATGCTGATCAATAAACAAATTTCCTAGGTCTTCCTATTTTGGCTGATGTTTTGGAGTTCGAGAAGTTTGCGTTAGTTACAGATTACTACAGACTGTTCTGTTTTGGACAGATTCTGTTTTTCGTGTGTTGTTTGCTTATTTTGATGAGTCTATGGCTAGTAAAATAGTTTATAAACCATAGAGAAGTTGGAATACAGTAGGTTTAACACAAATATAAATAAACAATGAGTTCATTACAGTACCTTGAAGTGGTCTTTTGTTTTCTTTCGCTAACGGAGCTCATGAGATTTCTGTTGAGTTTTGTGTTGTGAAGTTTTCAAGTTTTGGGTGAAATCTTTTGATGGATTATGGAACAAGGAGTGGCAAGAGTTTAATATTGGGGATGCCCATGGCACCCCAAGATAATCTAAGGACACCAAAAAGTCAAAGCTTGGGGATGCCCCGGAAGGCATCCCCTCTTTCATCTACTTCCATCGGTAATTTTACTTGGAGCTATATTTTTATTCACCACATGATATGTGTTTTGCTTGGAGCGTCTTGTATGATTTGAGTCTTTGTCACTTAGTTTACCACAATCATACTTGCTGTACACACCTTCTGAGAGAGCCATACATGAATTGGAATTTGATAGAATACTCTATGTGCTTCACTTATATCTTTTGAGCTATATAGTTTTGCTCTAGTGCTTCACTTATATCTTTTAGAGCACGGTGGTGGATTTGTTTTATAGAAACTATCGATCTATCATGATTCACTTAGATTATTTTGAGAGTCTTAAATATCATGGTAATTTGCTTAATGATAATAATATGCTTGGTATTCAAGATTTGTAAAACTTTCTTTTGAGTGCGTTGAATACTAAGAAAAGTTTGATGCTTGATAATTGTTTTGAGATATGAAGATGGTGATATTAGAGTCATGCTAGTTGAGTAGTTGTGAATTTGAGAAATACTTGTGTTAAAGTTTGTGATTCCAGTAGCATGCACGTATGGTGAACCGTTATGTGATGAAGTTGGAGCATGATTTATTTATTGATTGTCTTCCTTATGAGTGGCGGTCGGGGACGAGCGATGGTTTTTTCCTACCAATCTATCCCCCTAGGAGCATGCGCGTAATACTTTGCTTTGATAACTTCTAGATTTTTGCAATAAGTATATGAGTTCTTTATGACTAATGTTGAGTCCATGGATTATACGCACCTTTCCCATCCCTCCACCATTGCTAGCCTCTCTAATACCGCCAAGACTTTTCACGGTATCATACACCCACCATATACCTTCCTCAAAACAGCCACCATACCTACCTATCATGGCATTTCCATAGCCATTCCGAGATATATTGTCATGCAACTTTCCACTGTTTCGTTTATTATGACAGCCTCCATCATTGTCATATTGCTAGCATGATCATGTAGTTGACATCGTATTTGTGGCAAAGCCACCGTTCATAATTCTTTCATACATGTCACTCTTGATTCATTGCATATCCCGCATTACATCACGGAGGCATTCATATAGAGTCATATTTTGTTCTAAGTATCGAGTTGTAATTGTTGAGTTCTAAGAAAAATAAAAGTGTGATGATCATCATTTTTAGAGCATTGTCCCAAGTGAGGAAAGGATGATGGAGACTATGATTCCCCCGCAAGTCGGGATGAGACTACGGGCGAAAAATAAAAAAAGAGAAAAAGAGGCCATAAAAAAAGTGAAAAAGGCCCAAATAAAAAAATGAGAGAAAAAGAGAAGGGACAATGTTACTATCCTTTTACCACACTTGTGCTTCAAAGTAGCACCATGATCTTCATGATAGAGAGTCTCTCATTTTGTCACTTTCATATACTAGTGGGAATTTTTCATTATAGAACTTGGCTTGTATATTCCAATGATGGGCTTCCTCAAAATGCCCTAGATCTTCCTGAGCAAGCGAGTTGGATGCACACCCACTTAGTTTCTTTTGTTGAGCTTTCATATACTTATAGCTCTAGTGCATCTGTTGCATGGCAATCCCTACTCACTCACATTGATATCTATTGATGGGCATCTCCATAGCCCGCTAATACGCCTAGTTGATGTGAGACTATCTTCCCTCTTTTTGTCTTCTCCACAACCACCATTCTATTCCACATATAGTGCTATATCCATGGCTCACGCTCATGTATTGCGTGAAGATTGAAAAAGTTTTGAGAATGTCAAAAGTATGAAACAATTGCTTGGCTTGTCATCGGGTTGTGCATGATTTAAATACTTTGTGTGGTGAAGATAGAGCATAGCCAGACTATATGATTTTGTAGGGATAACTTTCTTTGGCCATGTTATTTTGAGAAGACATAATTGCTTTGTTAGTATGCTTGAAGTATAATTATTTTTATGTCAATATGAACTTTTGTCTTGAATCTTTCGGATCTGAATATTCATACCACAATTAAGAAGAATTACATTGAAATTATGCCAAGTAGCACTCCGCATCAAAATTTCTGTTTTTATCATTTACCTACTCAAGGACGAGCAGGAATTAAGCTTGGGGATGCCTGATACGTATCCAACGTATCTATAATTTTTGATTGCTCCATGATATATTATCTACTGTTTTGGACTATATTGGGCTTTATTTTCCGCTTTTATATTAATTTTGGGACTAACCTATTAACCGGAGGCCCAGCCCAGAATTGTTGTTTTTTGCCTATTTCAGTGTTTCAAAGAAACGGAATATCAAACGGATTCCAAACGGAATGAAACCTTCGGGACGTGATTTTCTCAACAAATATGATCCAGGAGACTTGGACCCTCTGTCAAGAAAGGAGGGAGGAGGTCACGAGGGTGGAGGGCGCGCCCCCCTCCCTCGTGGCCCTCCCTTTGCTCCACCGACGTACTCCTTCCTCCTATATATACCTACGTACCCCCAAACGATCAGATACGGAGCCAAAAACCTAATTCCACCGCCGCAACCTTCTGTACCCACGAGATCCCATCTTGGGGCCTGTTCCGGAGCTCCGCCGGAAGGGGAATCCACCACGGAGGGCTTCTACATCATCACCATAGCCTCTTCGATGAAGTCTGAGTAGTTTACCTCAGACCTTTGGGTCCATAGTTAGTAGCTAGATGGCTTCTTCTCTCTTTTTGGATCTCAATACAATGTTCTCCCCCTCTCTCGTGGAGATCTATTCGATGTAATCTTATTTTTGCGGTGTGTTTGTTGAGAACGGTGAATTGTGGGTTTATGATCAAGATTATCTATGAACGATATTTGATTCTTCTCTGAATTCTTTTATGTATGATTGGTTATCTTTGCAAGTCTCTTTGAATTATCAGTTTGGTTTTGCCTACTTGATTGGTTTTTCTTGCAATGGGAGAAGTGCTTAGCTTTGGGTTCAATCTTGCGGTGTCCTTTCCCGGTGATGAGGGGCAGCAAGGCACGTATTGTATTGTTGCCATCGAGGATAACAAGATGGGGTTTTTTATCATATTGCATGAATTTATCCCTCTACATCATGTCATCTTGCTTAAGTCGTTACTCTAATTTCTTGAACTTAATACTCTAGATGCATGCTGGATAGCGGTCAATGAGTGGAGTAATAGTAGTAGATGCAGGCAGGAGTCAGTCTACTTGTCTCGGACGTGATGCCTATATACATGATCATACCTAGCTATTCTCATACCTATGCTCAATTCTCTCAATTGCTCAACAGTAATTTGTTCACCCACCATAGAATACTTATGCTCTTGAGATAAGCCACTAGTGAAATCTATGGCCCCCGGGTCTATACTCATCATATCAATCTTCCATCACTTTATTATTGCTTTGCGTTTTACTTTGTTTTACTTTGCATCTTTATATCAAAAATACCAAAAATATTATCTATCATCTCTATCAGATCTCACTCTCGTAAGTGACCGTGAAGGGATTGACAACCCCTAATCGCATTGGTTGCGTTGAGCTATTGATTTTGTGTAGGTACGAGGGACTTGCGTGTAGCCTCCTACTGGATTGATACCTTGGTTCTCAAAAACTGAGGGAAATACTTACTCTACTCTGTTGCATCACCCTTTCCTCTTCAAGGAAATCCAACGCAAAGGTTGCTCAAGAGGTAGCAAATTGCTAAGCCGCTTCTCTAGAGGATAATAATGATGAAGATCCTAACATGATTGGTGTTTCTTCTATTTATTCCTTGTTTAGTAATATTAAACTTGATGAAAAGAGGACTGGAGAAGAGCCAACTTTAGCTAGAGGGTGTCCTCATAATTCAGAGGGTGAAAATCTTGTAGAAAATTTTGATAAAAGTGGGTTTGGAGAGGTCAAAACTTTAACTAGCAATGTGCCCACTCTTTTGGATTACAAAGATTTTAGTTATGATAATTTCTCTTTGATTGAATGTATTTATTTGTTGCAATCCATGATAAATTCACCCAATGCCTATGAACAAAATAAAGTTTTTACTAAACATATTGTAGAAGCGATGATCAAAGCTTTAGAAGAAAAGCTGGAATTGAAGATTTCAATTCTTAGAAAATTATATGATGAGTGGGAACCTACCATTAAAGTCAAGATTAAAAATTATGAGTGCTTTGTTTTATGTGATTTGGGTGCTAGTGTTTCCACAATTCTGAAATCTCTGATGTGCTTGGTTTTACCAATATTGAAGAGTGTTCTCTTAATTTGCACTTGGTGAATTCTACTATTAAAAAGCCTTTGGGAAGAATTAATGATGCTCTTATTCTTGCAAATAGGAACTATGTGCCCATTGATTTTATTGTTCTTGATATTGATTGCAATCCGTCTTGTCCAATCATACTTGGTAGACCATTTTTACGAACTATAGGTGCCGTGATTGATATGAAAGAAGGCAATATTAAATTCCAATTTCACTGAGAAATGGTATGGAACACTTCCCTAGAACAATTATTAAGCCACCATATGAATCAATCATGAGGGAAACCTATGGATCAAAAACTAAAGATGACAATACTTGAATCTATGCATTATGCCTAGCTAGGGGCATAAAACAATAACGCTTGTCGGGAGACAACCCAATGAATAAAATTTATTTTTGCCTTTTTCTTTCTGTTCTTGAGTGTTGATACAATTATGCTACTGTTATGATTGTGTTTTTCATGTTTTAATTAGTGTTTGTGCCAATTAAATCCTTTGGGATCATGTTGGGTGATAGTTGATTTGATCTTGTTGAAAAACAGAAACTTTTGCGTCCACTAGCAGAATTTTTTAAATATCACAAAAGCAACGAAAAATTATGAATATTTTTACACAAGATCGGTATACAAATTGTGTATGTTTTCCTAATTTTTCAGAATTTTTGGAATTACAAAAGTATGTTTAGAGTCCAGATTACTACGGATTGTTCTGTTTTTGACAGTTTCTGTTTCCGTTGCATTGTGTGCTTATTTTGATGAATCTATGGATTATATCGGGGGGGTATAAGCCATGGTAAAGTTAGAATACAATAGGTATAATGCAATAATAAAATATGAATCAGGTTGCAACAGTACTTAAAGTGGTGATTTGCTTTATTATACTAACGGATCTCATGAAGGTTTTTGTTGAGTTTTGTGTGATTAAAGTTTTCAAGTTTTGGGTGAGATCACGATGGATGAAGGAATAAGGAGTGAAAAGAGCTTAAGCTTGGGGATGCCCATGGCACCCCAAGGTAATATTCAAGGATAACCAAACAACTAAGCTTGGGGATGCCCTGGAAGGCATCCCCTCTTTCTTCTAACAACCATCGGTAATTTTACTTGGAGCTATATTTTTATTCGTCACATATCATGAGTTTTGCTTGTATCATCTTGTATTATATGAGTCTTTGCTTGTTTTTCTTTTTAGTTTGTCACAATTATACTTACTTGACACACCTATTTGAGAGAGCCATAATGATTCTATGATTTGTTAGAATTGCTCTTTGTGCTTCACTTCAACTTTTTGAGCTATGTAATTGCTCTAGTGCTTCACTTATATCTTTTTTAGCACAGTGGTGCTTTAATTTTGAAAGAAATACTCTCATGCTTCATTTAGATCAAATTGAGAGTTAGTAAATTTTTCAAAAAATTCTCTCATGCTTCACTTATATTATTTTGAGAGATGTAAAAAATTATTTATGCTCATGTTCTTCATTTAAATTTGTTTGAGAGCTTGTTATCAGCAATGGTAATATATGAAACTAGTCCCAAAGTGATAGGTATTCGACAGGAATATAATAGAAACTTTCATGAAGATCATTGGATATTATAAACTTGATTATTTGTAATAGTTTTGAGATATGATGATAGTAATATGTGAGTCATGTTGGTGAGTAATTATGCTTTAGTAAGAATATTGGTGTTAAGGTTTGTGATTCCCTATGCAAGCACGAAAGTCAATAGTTATGCAATGAAATTACATCCTTCTTGTGGTGCATTATTCGGTGTAAGTTATGCTTAATGCTCGTTTATGAGAATTTTCGTTTCTTGGTTGGTTGCTTCTCAATCTATTTGCTAGCCTTTCCTTGTACTAAGTAGGAATACTACTTGTGCATCCAAAATCCTTAAAACAAGTTGTGCCATATGAGTCCACCATACCTACCTATATGTGGTATTTCTGTGCCGTTCCAAGTAATTTTGTATGTGTCAACTCTAATTTTAAAAATGAATTTCCATTTTGTGTGCCCGTACTGCTCATTAAGCGGCAGAGGGTGGCCAATATTTTTCCATGCTAGATGTGTTATTCTCAAGATGAGTGTTTATTCACTGGTCATTGCACGAGAGTGTGGCGGTAATAGGGATGCCCAGTCCTGAAATTAAAAAGAAATTTACTTTGTGTTGTCAAATAATAAATTCCATGGAAAGTGTTGGTATGGAAGGCACCCGTGGATACGGCTAGCCAGGGATTGTGAAAGAATGGCGGAAAAAGTTATAAACTTTATTTTATGTTTGGGAACTGCCTATGATGTATCTAGCATGGAAAGTATTGGGAATTCATGATTGTTTTCGTTGACGGGAAAAGTATGCCTCTCAAAATATTGTTATCTCTCAATTTAAGCCTCGAGCTCTGGCACCTCTACAAATCTCTGCTTCCCTCTGCGAAGGGCCTATCTATTTACCTTATGCAATTTTATTTTTATTTGAGTCTCCATCTTCTTTTATAAAGCACCAACTAGGGAGCACTATGATCATACTTGTGAATTGGATGTAGCTAATATTCGAGTGTGTTTCATGAATGGATCAATGATTGAGCATCATAGGCTAGGGATTACTTTCTTTAGTGTTGATATTTTTAAAGACATGGTTGCTTGAGTATTGAAATCTTCATGTCAAATATAGACTATTGCTTGAATCATCTAAGAGTCCAAATGTCCATGGTACAAAACAAAATAATATGTGACGAACATGTTAGGCAGCATTCCACATCAAAAATTCTATTTTTATCATTTACCTACTTGGGGACGAGCAGGAATTAACCTGGGGATGCTGATACGTCTCAAATGTATCTATAGTTTTTGATTGTTTCATGTTGTTATATTATCATTCTTGGATGTTTTACATTCGTTTTATAGGAACTTTATATCATTATTTGAGAATAACCTATTGACATAGTGCCCAATGCCAGTTGATGTTTTTTGCTTGTTTTTTACTTCACAGAATATTAGTACCAAACGAAGTCCAAATACCACGAAACATTTTGGAGATTTTTTCTGTCCAGAAGACAACTTGGGAGCCAAGGAAGTACCAGAGGGGAGGCCCGTGGGGCCCACAATAAACCAGGGTGTGCCAGAGGCCCCTGGTGCATCCAGGTGGGTAGTGGGGCCCATGGGAGTCCTTTCCACCACCTCTCAACTCTATAAATACCCAAATATTCCAAAAACCCTAGGGGAGTCGACGAAAAACAATTCCAGCCGCCGCAAGTTCAAGAACCACGAGATCCATCTAGAGCCCTATTCCGGCACCTTGCCGGAGGGGTACATGATCATGGAGGGGTTCATCATCCTCATGGGTGCTCCTTAGATGATGCGTGAGTAGTTTACCATAGACCTACGTGTCCGTAGGCAGTGGCTAGATGGCTTCTTCTCTCTTTTCGATTCTCAGTACAATATTCTCCTCGATGTTCTTGGAGGTCTATTTGATGTAATGACTTTTTGCGGTGTGTTTGTTGGGATCCGATGAATAGCGAGTTTATGATCAGATCTATCTATGAATATTATTTGAGTCTTCTTTGATCTACTATATGCATGATTATTATAGCCTCTCATTTCTTCTCCGAAATTTTGGTTTGGTTTGACCAACTAGATTGATTTTTATTGCAATGGGAAGAGGTGCTTTGTGATGGGTTCGATCTTGCGGTGTCCTCAACTAGTGACAGAAGGGGTAGCGAGGCACACATGTACCGTTGCTATTAAGGCTAAAAAGATGGGGTCTATTCCTACATGAATAGATCTTGTCTACATCATGCCATCGTTCTTATTGCATTTACTCCGTTTCTCCATGAACTTAATACACTAGATGCATGCTGGATAGCGGTCGATGTGTGGATTAATAGTAGTAGATGCAGGCAGGAGTCTTATCTACTAATCTTGGATGTGATGCCTATATACATGATCATTGCCTTGATATCGTCATAATTATTTGCGCTTCTATCAATTGCCCAACAGTAATTTGTTTACCCATCGTATGATATTTTCTCGAGAGAAGCCACTAGTGAAATCTACGGCCCCGAGGTCTATTTCCTATCATATTTTTTTCAGATCTATTATTCCCAAAACCCAAAAATACCTTGCTGCACTTTTTCTTTATTTATTTTATTTTGTGTTTTTGTCAGATCTATTTATCCAATCTCATACAATTTAATCCATCTCAATACCGGGGAGGGATTAACAACCCCTCTTATGCGTTGGGTTGCAAGTATTTGTTATTTGTGTGCAGGTACCGTTTACATAGAGTTGCTTGGTTCTCCTACTGGATTGATAACCTCGGTATCATAACTGAGGGAAATACTTACCGTTGTTGTGTTGCATCATCCTCTCCTCTTCGGGGAAATACCAACGCAGATACAAGCAATCACTCCCATCGCATTCTGAGTCTGATGCCTTGTTTTTGCAGATCGATCACACCCAATCCACCAAGATATTTGGGTCGGCATACTCGCTTCCAGGATACTACACATTTGCCTCCCTATCGGGGATATACCCCGCGGTATGACCCGGCCGGAAGTATGACCTGGTCGGACTTGGCGCTTCACTGATGACCCGCCGGAGGACTGGCGACTCACGGGTCTGGCGGCTCACTGGTCAGATGACTCACGGATGACCCCGACGGCGGGTCACATAGAAGACTAGGCCCAAGGCCCAGTAGGCCGGCTCATATTATGGTGGGCCGGCTTAAGACAGAAGGCATGAGGAATATTTCCTTTACGAGGAAGCAAGACCCGTACTTGTATCCGACTTGTAATAGAGAATAAGTTAGTTCTAATCCTAATAGGACTCTACATGTAAGCCGCCCCTTCCACTTATATAAGGAGGGGTAGGGCTCCCCAACGAGGGACAAGCAACAAGAAACAATATCTAGGGCTAGACACAAAGAGGGGAGCCGGCTTACGGCGACTCCCTCATGAGCATAATGAGACCTAGCCACAAACAGCATGTAGGGTTGTTACCGGATGATGTTTCCCGGGGCCCGAAGCTGTCTAAATCCTTGTCATGTGTGTTGATCCACCTCGCGTCTCTCGATTCCGACCAACCCCTTGAAGCTACCGCATAGATGCGTTGGCCTCATGACTAAGTCCTTGCAAGAGGACATCTTCCGTGACAAATCCATGACAGTTGGCGCCCACCATGGGGCCTGCGCACGGTGGTGTTGATTTTTTGGAGGGATTTCTCACATGGATCAAGAAGCTCGCGATCAATTGGATAAAGAAGAATTCAAGAGATTAGGGTTACGTTAGATGCGCCACTAAAAAATCGCTGAGTTGGAAAGATTGACACGCAATCTGATCGAGGCCTATACCAATTTTTTAAGCAGCCGCGCGTCGGCAAAACCGCCTGGATTTCCACCGAGGAACGCTATGAGCCGGCGGAACAGCGTCCGCGTATGTTTAATTAATAGATCATGAAGGGGTTATTTTTGTACGACCCTGGGACTTGACATCGCCATCGTTCCTGGCCTGTGCGTTTTCGGCATGATCAACAGAGACTCACCGAGATTACGGAGTCACCTGAAGTCTGATCAGTTTTCATGTTGTCAATTCTGGTTGCTACATGCATACAAGGAATCTGCCAGGAGACTTATTCAAAAAAAAAAGTGGAAGAAGGAAATAAGACCACGACCAGATGGGAGTTACAGATACGGACTCACAAGACCACCCACGACCCGAAGCAGGAGGGACTCCGCCGCCGCAGCTCGCCGGCCGCCCTCACCTTGCTGGCTCGCCTCCACCGCCATGGGCTCAGCCTCGCGGCCTCCACAGTCGTCTCTCCGCCTCCGAGCTGCCCTTGCCGTGCTCGCCTCGCCGCTGCGGCCAAACCTCGAGCCGCCTCCTCTGTCGGTCTCCACAAGCCGCCCGGCCTGTTCCGACGTTGAGCCGCTACATCAATTCACCGTTCGACCCGCCTCCAAACACCTACAAACTGGCCTTCCTCCTGCAGTTGAGACGCCCCCGCTACTCGTCGGCACCGCGCGGCCCGCCCGCACCTGCGCCTGCTCTGACCAGCCGCCTCTACGCATCAAGCCGGCTGCGCCGGGCCACCGGCCCCTGCCGCTGCGGGCCCGAGTCGTCGGCTACCTTCGCTGTCAAGCTGGCTGCACGCCTCTGCAAATCCGCCAGTATGCACATATGCAAAGACAGGTTGAGCATAGAAGTTTTTGTGTCAGCGTCTTCTACGTCGACTGTTTTCGCCACCCTGGATCCAAGTTGCCTCGCCGGCCTTGTCGAGCCGCCTTGTGACCCCATTGTGTCGAGCTGCCGACCCCGCCGTGATTGGCCTTGTCGTGGTCGCCTCCAAGCGTCCGCATGGCCCGCCTCCTCCGCCAAGAGCCGCCCAGAGCAGTCGCCTCCGACGCCACGGTCCCTCATCAAGCCGGCTTTTCAGTGGCCACGGTGCTGGCGCCGCCCGGATCATGCTGGACTGCTGGCGTTGGACATACGGCGGCCTGCAGCGGTGGTCTCTCAAAACTGCTGTTGGAAACGGACAAAGATAAAAGGAAAAATACTATACTACTACTGTGATGGTCAAGCCAGCCACAAGAATCAGAATAAAGAAAACAATTTGTATTGCATGGCATTTGCTAGTCACTGCCGCATTCATTTTTTCACAAGAAGTCAGAAGTAAAAGCAACTAGTATTAAAATACTAGTGCAACACAGGATTGCATGGTCAAGGAGTCAATTAATAGTACTGGCAGTACTCCAGGAAGACTAAAGTACTGGCCCGGTTAAACTCTAGCCTGCGCACGGATCATCTGTCGTCCGGACAAATCAGGTGATATCCATCTAAGTTTATTTTATTAGCACATGTTGTTTTTGTCAAAAAACAAGTTTTTCTTTGCCTTGGTCTGCAATATTGTTTATGCAGGGCAATTATTTATGATAAAAAGTGATATTATACCGCGGAGATGGTGGCACGCCAACATCTTTTGGCACAGGGGGTCATGTTACTCAACAGGCTACCGCACCGGCTTACAACGCCGTGGCCGTCTCTCGCGACCACGCCAGCTTACAACAAGGAGGACAACTTGCCAGTCCGCACCGGCTTACAATGCCACGGCCGGTTCATCTGTCTATGCCGCCTCTGATGTTACGGTCATCTTTACCGTCCGTCTCTCGCGGCCTGGTCTACATCGACATACCGAGCCGCATTTGTCTGGATGAGCTGTTTATTGAGTATGAGCAAGTCACTACTTGGGAAGCCCGGTTTTCTTCCAACAAATTAGAGGCAGTTTTCATATATTATCAGCCGCCGTCTGCACTGGATGGTTCAATCGGCAGGTGCACAAAGTCACCGTCACTATAGTTTGGTTAACTTCAAACAACCAGTTGGAAGGAACCATTGGCCGAGTTGCTGACACGGCTCATAGGGGATCATTTATAACCCGCTGCAGTCACCTCAATGTTAGGACCCCGATTCCAAGTCACATTGATCTAGCCGGTAACACCTCATATCACTTTGCGGCCTCACGCACGGTATTCCCACGGGTGTCGCCTTACCATGGCCCGGGACCGTTTGCGCCTTTTGGCTCACGTATATGATAGTGTCGCTAGCATCCATATGACAAAGAACCCGGGCCGACATGGCTAGTCGTGAACCCAAAGCGGCACTAACCCATGGGGACATGCATACATGAATCACATCGAGCATGTCGGTCATCAACGTGTGGATCCGGGCTGTAGCACTGGGCTAACAGGACTCCGGCAACCCGGGCTGTAGCAAGCTAGGCAGGACTCCGGATGTCACCACGTGACATTTCCCCGAAGGGACAGACACAGGAACGAAGTAAAACACATGCCGGCCAGTCAAGTGTACAGAAAGGTAGTCTTTGGGCTAGCAGGACTCCGGTGAACCGCCATGTAGCGGACTACTATCGCTCAGGAAGCACTATACTACATTTCCCCATATGAGAGGCTGCCAAGGATAAACAACTAGATTGTCGGATCCCACACATACCAAGCATTTCAAACATACACACAATATGCTCGATATGTGTAAATACAACATGGCGTCACAACATAACTCTACGACTCAAGTAATTATTCATTAGGCTCCGAGGAGCGAGATATTACAAACATGGGTCTCTCGACCCAAAGACTCAGAAACATACAAGTCAAACACATGCGGAAGCTTAACATGTATGAGTCTGCATAACTATAAATGAAAAAGGCCGAGAAGCTCGACTATCTACCGAGATCTGCCGAGGGCACAAGATCGTAGCTGAGGTAACAAGCTAAACGTCAAGTCCACACGGAACTACTAGCGAGGCTGGCGTCTCTCGCAAAACATAAAATAAGCAAGCGTGAGTACAAATGTACTCAGCAAGACTTACATCGTAACTAACTACATATGCATCATTATCAACAAGGGGTGGTGGAGTTTGACTGACAAGCCAGCTTTGACTCGGTGGCTATCCTAACTATGACTGCAAGTAACTCTTTTGAGGTGGCGCTTACGAGTCCACATATTCACCATATCAATACACCAATATGGATCCGCTCCCGCTTTCCTCACGAGAACGCCATCCATAGCACTCACGCTTATCTTGCGCATTTTAGAGTATCCACTTTCACTTGTCTATGAACCGTTATAGGCAACCCAGAAGTCCTTTACCGCGGACACGGCTATTCGAATAGATGATGTTAACCTGCAGGGTGTACTTCTTCACACACGCTCTCGCCACTTACCACCATGTACACGTCGTGGTATCTCGGCAACCTTGAAGCGGAAGCTGGCGAGGATTCGCCACGACCGACTAACCACACAAGTCTCTAGTCCAGGTTTATCACCTATTCGGGTTCCATCCACGAGGAGATCCGGCCGGGTGTCGCCACGGCCCCAAACGATGTGTGCAGGGTTCCCGAGACACCAAGCAGGCGCCAAGACACCGAGCCACGGTGTATCTACCGCATCATAGCCCACCCCTAGGGTCAGCCACGCACGGCCTCCAACACATATCCTACAAACACCGTAAACTAGTTGCAACTCCCGGACAGAGATCAAGTTGATTAATAAGTCGAGAGAGCTTGGAGCGCCGGAGCCCAATGTGTGGTAGTAACTGCTTTCTGGATCATAAACACGTAACTCGGTTCCTCGAGGACGGCTGCAATGAGACAACCCACCATGTACTCTTACATGGCCTCTCACCGCTACCTTTACCAAATCGTGTTCACACACTTAGCTCTCAACAAGAGGGACATGTTCACACCTCCGATTCATCCTCGATGAATCAGACTGACTCAACTCTAAGCGTTAGCAGGCATGACAAACAAGCATGAATGAGTAGGCACAACAGGGCTCAAACAACTCCTACTCATGCTAGTGGGTTTCATCTAATTACTGTGGAATGACTGGTCATGTAGAGGATAAAGGGGTTCAGCTACCGCAGCAAGTAATAGATGAATCGTTGTTGTCCTAATGCAGTAAAAGAGAGCAGGAGCGAGAGGGTGGGATTGTATCGAAATGAACAAGGGGGTTTTGCTTGCTCGGCACTCAAAGATATTATAGCTCTTCATCGGTGTCATCGAACTCATCGTCGGAACCACGTCTATCGAGAGGGACAAACACCGACAAGCGAGAAAGAACACAATCAATGCAATGCCACAATATGATGCATGATCATGACATGGCAATATGCTGTGATTTGAACTAATGCATCTAGCTATGATTTAAATGAAGTTGGTTTGAATACATGATTCAAATTCCAACTCCATATATGATTATTTAAATGCCCTTTATTTGTTTTGTCCAAAACAGAGGACAAACATTGTTCAAACATGCATGAAAATGATACAGATGGATAGGTTGCATTTTTCTGATAATTTTTCATATATAACTTATTTCTTTTGGAGCTACGGTTGAATTACTAAGAATTTTAGAAGTTTATACTAATTTCTGGAATTTCCTGAATAATAATAAATCCAGAAAATGAGTTATTGCGTCAGCATTAGGTCATGCTGACCTCAGCAGGTCAACAAGCGGGTCCAGGTCAAACATGACCAGTGGGGTCCAGCAGTCGGTGGCTGAAACTGGTTAGTGTCGATGACATGTGGGCCCAGTCAACAGCCACGTCAGCTTGGTCAAAGCTGACGCGTGGGCCCACTGAGGTTAATGAAAACTAAACAGAAATTAAGCTATGTTTAGTTAGACAGTTGGGCCTAGTTGTCAGTGTCTCTAAGCTTAATTAGTGGGGCTGTTAGTGGCTAATGACGGCCACGTCGACACGGCCGGAGTTTTCGCCGGCGACGACCATTTCGCGCGGCGGAGATCGTGGGATCTCGCTACAGCCCATGGTTTGAGGCGGGGTTTGCTCCTACGGCTTCCTGACGTTCTCGCGCATCTAGTGGTGGTAGCGGCAGCAGCGGGGATGGTCGGGGTTGACGGCGGCGAGCACTTCATGGGCGGCCGAAATTGGCACTGCGGGTTTGGCGTTCTGGCGTCTGGGCGAGAGGTGGTGCTAGCGGGTTGCGGGGGCGTCTTGAGCATGGGGCGTGCTAAGCGCGGCAGCGCGTGAGCTCTAGCCGCAGCGGCGACATCATCGGCGGCGGCGAAGCTTCGGTCAAGTGCGGCGAGCTGCTACGGTGCGAGGCGAGCAAATTGAAGGAGAAGCGATCGAGGGCCTCACAGGGTTCTCTATGGCGTCGTCGGCGAGCTTGGGGACGCGCTGGAGTCGACGAACGGGGGTGGCGATCGCCGGCGATCGAATCTTGAAGACGGAGTCGAGGCGGTCGTCTTGGGCATCCGGGCGCTCGGGGCTCGCTCAGCGGCGAACGGATGGTGGCGGAGCTTGCGGACGACACGGGGAGGCAAGGGAAGCACGGTGGGCGTGGCTACGGCGAGCGGCGGCGACGAGCTCCGCTCGGTGGTGCAGGGGAGGAGCTAGGGAGGAGTGGAGAGGCTCGGGAGAGAGGGGGCCGCGTGGCGTCTCCAGGGGGGTCGGCAAAGCGAGCAGGGAGGCAGGAGGAGGTGGAAGCAGTAGGTGGCCGCGGGTGCGCGTGCAGGCGACACGCCGGCGTCCTTCTGGCGTAAGGAGGAGGGCGACTGGCAGCGGTGGTGGGCTGGGCCAGCTCTGGCTACCGATCTTTGGGCACTGTAAGTGAGGGTAGGCGCCCGGTAAGTTTCCCCCTTTTTATTTCTTTTCTATTTTCTGACATATGTTTTGATTTAATAATAATAATACTAAATCATTTTATTTTCTTATGCCAAATTTTGTAGGGGCTAGTGGTGTTATTCTAGAGGTCCTCAACATATGGCACAATTTATGGACACATATTATATATATAACATATATATATCCAATGCAAATAATTATGCATTAATTCCAAATGCCCAAAATAAATACTTATGAGCTCCTAAAAATATTGGTTTGATTTTTATCTCTGTCCAATATTTTCAGAGAGCAACATGAGCATTTTCTTGAACCCTTTTGGAGCAATTTTTATTTGGGTCATTTCCAGAAATGATTATGAGGGTTTCACAAATCCCCGTTTCAAATTTAATGGAATTTAAACATGATGCACACATGACTAGCTAGTCTAGGTCTTACCAGAACTAGGGATGTGACAACTCGCCCCCACTAAACAAGAATCCCGTCCCGAGATTCAAGACGTAGGGTAAGCTGACAGAAGGGAACACGAAGCTAGCACGATCTTCACGATCCAAATGTCTCCTCGAGGTAGTTACTTTGTTGATTCCAATTGATCTTGACGTCTTTGCTTTCGAGATCTTCATCCAACACGAGGACAAAAAGCGAGACATGCCTACATAGATGGATCATCTTAATGATCACAGGATCAACTTACGGAATGAGACGTAGGAACATCTCTTGAGCTGAGAGGCAAAACACACCTTAAAAAAGGATGGAAGAAACAAGTGACGAGGGTTTCAAAGTAGCAAGGAGAAACTGCCATGATCCCATAACGGGGCACCTTAGGGAAGGTGACTCGTAGATTTGTTACCTTAAGTGGCAAAAAGAATTATTTTTGATCCAGAGATCATTGAAACTCTCCTCACCAACCTGAGGCAATTTACAATTGATCATTTGAAAGAGCTCAAAGAAATGGCATACTCGGACTAGGATGGATGATGTGGACTACCTTGTTGAAGGCAACGCGATGGATGATTTTGCTTATCATCGAAAATGGATGGGACCCATGGTAAGTCCACTTTTGAGGATGATCCTAGACATCAATTACTGAGAGGGGCAGCCCATGGAAATTGGCACAATGGCGATGCAAGCTGGGAACGAAATGCAAGCTGTTGAAATGTTCCAACCATCATATCTGCACGAGATTCAGATCCGGTTGGTGATAGGATACTTAGGACTCGGCATGTCCGAAAGGAAAGGTTGCAACACAAATCGACGAGATGATGTTGCGAGATTCTCGGGAGATGGACTATGGTAGTAAGCTCCAAAACATGAGTGGTTCTGCTACAAACATGTGAACACGCTGTCCCAGACAAGCATGGCCACGTAGTAGTCTTATATTAAACACTACCAAGTTCAGGTGGGGAAACCATCATCGAGGATATTGAAATATTTTCATGAGTCCGTATTAGCTCTTATGAAGGGACTCCTTCTCCTTGAGCAAATCAGTCAGTGGCTTGGTGTGCTAGGGATACATATAGGATGAAGGTTGCAAGTCTCCAGACTACAGAATACTTCGCACATATGCATGACTGATTTGGGATGATTCCAAAGGAAACAAAACAAACCTTTCTCAAATTCATGGCGGCAACTTACACCTAAAGCACATGAATTCGAGGAAGTCACTTCTTCCATCCAAGCATAGGCTTCATGAACGGCACACGAAGGCATTGCTTACAAAGTTTCCAACGCTAGGTTGATGCTCAACATGAATCATGGGGAAGACAAAATGCTGCTGATGGGCTCAACAACAACTCATCGGAATTTCCATATCACTGGACTTCCACCATCATGTGAACAAGGTGATAGCATTAGTCAGACCCAAAGAGTATAATGGTGTATGCTCGAGGAATCAACCACGAGTAAGACAACGTTACGAATATCGTTGGTTCTGATTTGACTTGACAATAGCCCATGCTCAAATCAAGGATTGACAAGGCAATAAATCCAACAACTGATCACAAGGACCAATTGATGGAGATATCATCTTTCTTCAGTACACACACACACACACACACAAAAGATATCCCTTAACATGAACTAAGTCAGACAAGCTTTTATCTTCCAACTCTCCAAGTTGTTGTTTAGCTTAACCAACTAGCTCAGGGTATCCAACATGATTCTTGGAGAAAGGGTGGTTTACAAGAAACCAACTTGATCACGAACTCAACATAGCGGTCGGTGATAACCAGTAATACTTCCAGAAGATATTCGTAATATCATGAACCACCGATATATTATCGAGCTCGAGAACAATCTTGCTTTTCGGGGCAAGACGATATGATCAAAGAGCAAGGGATTGATATAATCCTAACTCGTTGATCGAAGAGTGCACCGAATAAGGACTAGGTAGCACGATCAATCTTAGGATGATGATTTAATAACCAACACGCTAAGAATGAGATTATTGTCCATTAACTACCAAGCAACGAGGTTGCTAGGAGTATCGATTTCACACATCACCGTTCACTTGTCGGCATTCCGGTTACAACTACACGGAACCGAGGAATGAATAATGATAGCGAGAAGTATCACTACGTCAAGAATTCATGAGAAATGGTGCAATTCTCATGACAATCCTGACATAAAGGGGGTAATACTCCGAGGTAGAACAGAATCAAAACCTGGATTGGCATTTTATCCTGCGGAATACAACTACTTTGACCCAATCCTAGAAATGGATGAGGTACTAGAGTTTGTTTCCCCTAGTCATTCTGGAATAGAATGGCTTGATGGACCACAAGAGTAATAGGCATCGATAACGAATGCACACATACTCTTGACTATCAATTGATAGACCGGGGTCAGAATACAACTAAGGAGGAACAACTCGAGGAACATATAACTTTCTGAGTTGTGGATGCATAGGTTAGTATGTCGAATCAAGTTCAACAGGTTTCTTTCGGATAACCCATGCAGGAAAGTGGAACTAGCAGATTCGCAATATAGAATGGAGAACTCCTCAAGAGTACTCTGATTGTGATCCTTCGGTTCAGCGAGGAACTTCTGCCATAAGCGGTTCATAGTATTTGGAAGAAGGAAATACCACGGACCTCGAGGACTATCACAAAATTACTAATGTCCTGAAGGAACTAGCAAACACTATCAACAGGAGGTAAGTAGGGTGAATCTCGGGTTCAAGAACCCAGGAATGGAATACCTACTATTAAATGGCATCACAGGATGCTTTCTAGAATAATGGCCAGAATCATCACACGGGGAACACAAAACATGACTAGATTACTAGGTGACTCCCTAAAACACCTAGGGTCATAATAATGACTCCAACATATATGCCGAGGCAGCGGAGTACCTCAACATACTAATTTGTGTGATTAATCTGGCCCAAATGAACATTAGAATTGGAGAGAAGGGATTTGCAAATGCATCA
Source organism: Aegilops bicornis (assembly GCA_021605145.1). Lineage (NCBI taxonomy): Eukaryota > Viridiplantae > Streptophyta > Magnoliopsida > Poales > Poaceae > Aegilops > Aegilops bicornis. The sequence continues at coordinate 275,478,286 of CM038674.1, forward strand.
GACTATTTAGAAATCTGGGATGACTCGGACAGCATAACGGCTGTAATGCTCAAAATGATTTGAGACATCCTGCAAAAATGGTGGTATAACCACTCAGAAGCACAATAACAAGGTTCCGAGACCAACTATGAACATACGGACGTAGTAAAAACTGAACTGAGAGTTGAAACTATCAATTCTATAAGTCTATGGATTAGTAACACGTCATCCTGATAGATAGATGAGAAGGCCTAGTTCTTAAACCCCGTATAAGAGAAGAGGATGACTCAGATCAGAAGGCCATGAGGTATAAGGAGTAAAAAGAGCCTTACGTTCCCTTCCACAATCAATTCCCTTACATAACTAAAGCATTTCTAGACACAACTTCGACCAGTTTGGCTTGGTAATCCCACAGCAATCGGACTACGATACCAAAGCTGTCAGGACCCCAATTCCAAGTCACATCGATCTAGCCGGTAACACCTCATATCACTTTGCGGCCTCACGCACGGTATTCCCACGGGTGTCGCTTTACCATGGCCCAGGACCGTTTGCCCCTTTTGGCTCACGTATATGATAGTGTCGCAAGCATCCATATGACAAAGAACCCGGGCCGACATGGCTAGTCGTGAACCCAAAGCGGCACTAACCCATGGGGACATGCATACATGAATCACATCGAGCATGTCGGTCATCAACGTGTGGATCCGGGCTGTAACCTTTGGGCTAACAGGGACTCCGGTAACCCGGGCTGTAGTGAGCTAAGCGGGACTCCGGATGTCACCGCGTGACATTTCCCGAAGGACAGAACCACGAGAACGAAGTGAAACACATGTCGGCCAAGAAGTGTCCAGAAAAGAGCGCTGGCTAGCAGAGACTCCGGTGAACCGGTCAGAAGCGCACTACTATCGCTCAGGAAGCACTAGACTACATTTCCCCATATGAGAGGCTGCCAAGGATAAACAACTAGATTGTCGGATCCCACACATACCAAGCATTTCAAACATACACACAATATGCTCGATGTGTGTAAATACAACATGGCATCACTACATAACTCTACGACTCAAGTAATTATTCATTAGGCTCCGAGGAGCGAGATATTACAAACATGGGTCTCTCGACCCAGCACTCAGAGAATACAAGTCAAACACATGCGGAAGCTTAACATGTCTGAGTACAGACAACTATAAATGAAAAAGGCTGAGAAGCCTGACTATCTACTAGATCCTGCCAAGGGCACAAGATCGTAGCTGAGGTAACAAGCTAAACGTCGAAGTCCACACGGAACTACTAGCCAGATTGGCGTCTCTCTGCAAAACATAAAATAAGCAAACATGAGTACAAATGTACTCAGCAAGACTTACATCAGAACTAACTACATATGCATCATTATCAACAAGGGGGTGGTGGAGTTTGACTGCAGCAAGCCAGCTTTGACTCGGTGGCTATCCTAACTACGACTACAAGTAACTCTTTTGAGGTGGCGCACACGAGTACACATATTCACCATATCAATACACCACTATGGATCCGCTCCCGTCTTCCTACGAGAACGCCATCCATAGCACTCACGCTTATCTTGCACATTTTAGAGTATCCACTTTCACTTGTCTATGAACTGTTATAGGCAACCCAGAAGTCCTTTACCGTGGACACGGCTATCCGAATAGATGATGTTAACCCTGCAGGGGTGTACTTCTTCACACACGCTCTCGCCACTTACCACCATGTACACGTCGTGTATCTCGGCAACCTTGAAGCGGAAGCCTGGCGAAGGAGTCGGCCACGACCTGACTAACCACACAAGTCTCTAGTCCAGGTTTATCGCCTATTCGGGTTCCATCCGCAAGGAGATCCGGCCGGGGTGTCGCTCACGGCCCCAAACGATGTGTGCAGGGTTCCCAAGACACCAAACGGGCGCTCGGTACACCGGGCCACGGTGTATCTACCGCATCATAGCCCACCCCTAGGGTCAGCGCTACGCACGGCCTCCAACACATATCCTACAAACACCAGAAACTAGTTGCAACTCCTGGACAGAGATCAAGTTGATTAATAAGTCGAGAGAGCTTGGAGTGCCTGGAGCCCAATGTGTGATAGTAACTGTTTCATGGATCACAAACACGTAACTTCAGCCTCGAGGACGGCTGCAATGAGACAAGCCACCATGTACTCCTACATGGCCTCTCACCGCTACCTTTACCAAATCGTGTTCACACACTTAGCTCTCAACAGTAGGACATGTTCACACACCTCCAATTCATCCTCGATGAATCAGACCCGACTCAACTCTAAGCAGTAGCAGGCATGACAAACAAGCATGAATGAGTAGGCACAACAGGGCTCAAACAACTCCTACTCATGCTAGTGGGTTTCATCTAATTACTGTGGAATGACAGGTCATGCAGAGGATAAAGGGGTTCAGCTACCGCAGCAAGTAACAGATGAATCGTTGTTGTCCTAATGCACTAAAAGAGAGCAGGAGCGAGAGGGTGGGATTGTATCGGAATGAACAAGGGGGTTTTGCTTGCCTGGCACTCCTGAAGATATTATAGCTCTTCATCGGTGTCATCGAACTCATTGTCGGAACCACGTCTATTGAGAGGGGACAAACACCGGCAACTGAGAAAGAACACAATCAATGCAATGCCACAATATGATGCATGATCATGACATGGCAATATGCTGTGATTTGAACTAATGCATCTAGCTATGATTTAAATGAAGTTGGTTTGAATACATGATTCAAATTCCAACTCCATATATGATTATTTAAATGCCCTTTATTTGTTTTGTCCAAAACAGAGGACAAACATTGTTCAAACATGCATGAAAATGATATATATAGATAGGTTGCATTTTTCTGATAATTTTTCATATATAACTTATTTCATTTGGAGCTAAGGTTGAATTACTAAGAATTTTAGAAGTTTATACTAATTTCTGGAATTTCCTAAATAATAATAAATCCAGAAAATGAGTTATTGCGTCAGCATTAGGTCATGCTGACCTCAGCAGGTCAACAGGCGGGTCCAGGTCAAACCTGACCAGTGGGGTCCAGTCGTGATGGCTGCTGGTTAGTGTCGATGACATGTGGGCCCAGTCAACAGCCACGTCAGCTTGGTCAAAGCTGACGCGTGGGCCCACTGAGGTTAATTAAAACTAAACAGAAATTAAGCTATGTTTAGTTAGACTGTGGGGCCTAGTTGTCAGTGTCTCTAAGCTTAATTAGTGGGGCTGTTAGTGGCTAATGACGGCCACGTCGACATGGCCGGAGTTTTCGCCGGCGACGACCATTTCGCGCGGCGGAGATCGTCGGGATCTCGCTACAGCCCACGTTTTGAGGCGGGGTTTTCTCCTATGGCTTCTGGCGTTCTCGCGCATCTAGTGGTGGTAGCGGCGGCAAGGGATGGCGGGGTTGACGGCGAGCACTTCGGGCGGCCGGAGTTCGGGCACCTGCGGGTTTGGCGTTGCTGGGCGTCTCTGGGCGAGAGGGTGGTGCCAGCGGGTTGCCGGGGACGTGCTGAGCATGGGAGCGTGCTAGGGCGCGACGCCCGTGAGCTCTAGCCACGGCGACGACATCATCGGCGGCGACCGAAGCTCGGTCAAGTGCGGGCGAGGGTGCTACGGTGCGTGAGCGAGCAAATTGAAGGAGGGGAAACAGTCAGGGCCTCACAGGGATCTCTATGGCGTCGTCGGCGAGCTTGGGGACGCGCTGGAGTCGACGAACGGGGGTGGCGATCACCGGCGACCGAAGCTTGAAGACGGAGTCGAGGCGGTCGTCTTGGGCGTCCGGGCGCTCGAGGCTCGCTCCAGGCGGCATAACGGATGGTGGCGGAGCTTGCGGACGACACAGGGAGGCAAGGGAAGCACGGTGGGCGTGGCTACGGCGAGCGGCGGCGACGAGATCCGCTCGGTGGTGCAGGGGAGGAGCTAGGGAGGAGTGGAGAGGCTCGGGAGAGAGGGAGAGGAGAGAGGGGGCCGCGTGGCGTCTCCAGGGGGTCGGCTAAGGGAGCAGGGAGGCAGGAGGAGGTGGAAGCAGGAGGTGGCCACGGGTTCGCGTGCAGGCGACACGCCGGCGTCCTTTTGGCGTAAGGAGGAGGGCGACTGGCAGCGGTGGTGGGCTAGGCCAGCTCCTGGGCTACCAGTGCTGGGCCTGTGGGCTGAGGGTAGGCGCCAAGTAAGTTCTCCCCCCCCCTTTTTGTTTCTTTTCTATTTTCTGACATATGTTTTGATTTAATAATAATACTAAATCTATTTATTTTCTTATGCCAATTTTTGTAGGGGCTAGTGGTGTTATTCCAGAGCTCCTCAACATATGGCACAATTTTTGGACACATATTATATATATATATAACATATATATCCAATGCAAATAATTATGCATTAATTCCAAATGCTCAAAATAAATACTTATGAGCTCCTAAAAATATTGGTTTGATTTTTATCTCTGTCCAATATTTTCAGAGAGCAACATGAGCATTTTCTTGGACCCTTTTGGAGCAATTTTTATTTGGATCATTTCCAGAAATGATTATGAGGGTTTCACGAATCCCCATTTCAAATTTAATGGAATTTAAATATGATGAACACATGACTAGCTAGTCTAGGTCTTACCAGAACTAGGGATGTGACACTCAACCTTCTGTGGATTCACATCGCGCTATCAACGCCAATGATGTATACCTTCTGCTATGGTCAAATATGGGGAATCTCAAACCAACTCCTTGAGTCGTCTTGAGACTCGGGGGCTACAATGGTATGACTCGGCAAAATTAGCCGGTTTCAATGAATTCAAGAACTCCGGGCCATTGAAGGGAAAAATAACTCGGGCCCCGGAGATTACTGCTAGATCGATGAAAATTTAAAAGCCGTCAGAAGATTTCCGGCTCAAAATAAGGACTCTGGTTTAAAATCCGGTTCAAGAGACATCTTTCTCCCACAAAGCACTGAAGCTCTCAAATTCGTTTCAAAATCCGGCCCAGGGTAAATTTGTCCCTCGCAAAATTTTGAAGCTCTCAAATCCGGTTCAAAATCCGGCTCAAGGTAAATTTGTCCCTCACAAATTTTTGAAGCTTTCAAATCCGGTTTAAAGTTCCGGTTTAAAAAGAATTAATCTCTCGCAAGTTCAAGTTCTAAGAAAAATTAAAGGTTGCCAAAAAGAACTTGCTGCCATGATGCGTGGTTCAAACATAGGTATCCTGCCTTACGGCTTATCTTATTATGGTCACTTGGGGGCTTCCTACTCATTGAGCATAGCTGTCGGTACCCTCTTGATCGGTGCAATGCTAATATATGGTCACTTGGGGGCTTCCTGTTCAAACATAGGTCGTATTCGAACCAAAGAGAACATAGCTATCGAAACCCTTTTGATCGGCACACTGCCAAACTCACTAGGGGGCTTCTTGATCGTATTCGAATCATAGCTTAACCCCTTTTGGGTGCAACGTGGATCGTATTCGAATCAACGTCGTTAAACAACTCTCAAGGTCATTTGGGGGCTTCCTATTCAAACATAGGTCGTATTCGAACCAAAGAGAACATAGCTGTTGGTACCCTCTTGATCGGCAACGCCAAAGCCACTGGGGGCTATATGATCGTATTCGAATCTTAGCTCAACCCCTTTGGAACGGTTTTCTGATCGATATCTGAATCGAAGCCTTAAATTTTTAAAGTATTTTTTGCGAACAATTTTGGGTTTGACTTGAGATCTTTTTTGGATTATATCTCAAATGTATATAAGTGTTTTATGCTTAACCCGGCTTGACTTTTGACTATAAGTCGCCATCTTATGACAATCATCATCTATGTGGAAGCATTGGCTTCTAAGGATTGGGTTATCACCCTTACTGCACAGGTCATGTAAACCAGCAGTACAAATTCAATACCACAGTGGTTATATGTGAGGTATTATGACCCGCCCTGCGGCAAATCGCCAAGGGTTCTTGTGATCTACTTGTGTGTAGGGTAAGGCTACATTTGGGTGGTTACCCGCCCTGGCTCTTGACGTTAAGTCGCCAGTGCATATGTTGTTTAAACTCTTTGGAGGATTTGCAGAACTATGACTTACATAAATGCTTCAGTCCAAAGCTCATCACTAAAATTGGTGTCTCAAAAGGGTTATCAATTATTGAGTTTCTCAAGGGCTATAGGCCACCAGGTTACAAAAATTCCGGCTTACAATGAATGCGCATTAAGTCGTCATCGGCCAAGAGCCGCCAGGTATTTAAACGATTTACTTGTCAACCGATGAGGTATTCAAATCTTTAATAGCAAAAACTGGCTGGATTTTCATGATGATATTGAATGATTGAGGTTTTCATACCGGATTATATTATTCAAATCTTGAATAGCCAACATGGCTGGATTTCTATTGTGATTATCAATAACCAGTGTTATGATTGAGGTTTTCAAAGTCGCTTTAGCGCAACGGCTATTATTTTTATCAATGGGCATGATTTATTTTACAATGGAGGAAATAGTCCCGAGTCACTGCAGGCTTACGACCCGGCACTTGGGGGCTACATTGTTCAAATCAAGATTACATCGAATATACAAGTCCCATGTCACTGCCAAAGATGCACCATGGCACTTGGGGGCTAATGCAAAGTCATTTTTTGCTCAACTTATTGAAGACCCGACTCATCACATTTTTAATGAGCCGGCCCTTGGGGGCTACCAATTGCTCCTGTCAAAAATTCAAGGTACACAAGCATTAATCCATTATATTGAACGGTCCATTATTCAATTGGTGGATTACAAAGCTCTTAACCTTGTGGACGTGGGTTCAAGCCCCATGGTGGAGACTATATTATATGATGCTATTATCAATTATATACAAAGTCCCAGCTCAGTATTATCTTACTAAGCCGGCCCTTGGGGGCTACACACTGCTGTTCAAATTTACATGGTTATATCTACAAAGTCCCTGCTCATTATGGCATAATGACCCGGCCCTTGGGTGCTACACTGGTTGAAGTTTTCATGAGCATAAAGCAATTACAAGTCCCAGTTCTTTGCAAGCATGACAACCCGGCACTTGGGGGCTACATGTGTGGAATATTTAGTTTATATGATTGAGATGAATAAACCGGATTTCTTCAAGGTTGCAACATTTATTGGAGCAAGTCTTAAACCATCACTTTCTTCTGCTCAAGACTTGGGGGCTACAGGTAATATGGATATAAGGGAGAAAAATCTTCAAATTAACAGTTTTGAGAAAATCAGGAGGATCAATTACATAAACCAGTGTCGACAACAATTATGACCCGGCATCGTCTGTTTTATAATCCGACAGTTTTTGGTAATGATAAACCAGCAAAGTTTTACATCTTCAAGCCGGTTGAATATCAGATGAGTATTTGAAGACCAAAATTATTTAACCCGGCGCCTTGGAAGCCGACTCAAGTGGATTATTCTTCACAATATTTTTCTGTGAGAAACCAACATCAGGAAATTGAGTATGAAGCTAGCTTATTTGACCCGGATTTTCTAGACGAAGGAAATGACAATTGGACTTAAGGATAATCAGGTCCCGTCTCAGGAGAATATTTAACCCGGAGCACAAGGAATTAAGGATGATCAGGTGCCGGTGTACAAGAATTTTTAACCCGGAACACCATCTGCCAAAGTTGTTCTTGTGTTTGTTTTACAGGATCAGTTTAACATGGATAAATCCAAATTAAACTGGGGGCTAATGTCGGGGATATACCCCGCGGTATGACCCGGCCGGAAGTATGACCCGGCCGAACTTGGCGCTTCACTGATGACCCGCCGGACGACTGGCGACTCACGGGTCTGGCGGTTCACTGGTCAGACGACTCACGGATGACCCCGACGACGGGTCACATAGAAGACTAGGCCCAAGGTCCAGTAGGCCGGCTCATATTATGGTGGGCCGGCTTAAGACAGAAGGCATGAGGAATATTTCCTTTACGAGGAAGCAAGACCCATACTTGTATCCGACTTGTAATAGAGAATAAGTTAGTTTTAATCCTAATAGGACTCTACATGTAAGCCGCCCCTTCCACTTATATAAGGAGGGGCAGGGCTCCCCAAAGAGGGACAAGCAACAAGAAACAATATCTAGGGCTAGACACAAAGAGGAGAGCCGGCTTACGGCGACTCCCTCATGAGCATAATGAGACCTAGCCACAAACAGCATGTAGGGTTGTTATCGGATGATGTTTCCCGGGGCCCGAAGCTGTCTAAATCCTTGTCCTGTTTGTTGATCCGCCTCGCGTCTCTCGATTCCGACCAACCCCTTCAAGCTACCACATAGATGCGTTGGCCTCATGACTAAGTCCTTGCAAGAGGACATCTGCCGTGACAAATCCACGACACTCCCTGAATCTCATCCGATCCTGCCCAGAAAAACGCCTGACGTCCCTTGTCAATCCTCTCTAGTGCCCACTTGGGAGCTTCAGCCACAATTAAGTGATGTGGGCCACAGGCACGCATGACTTGATTAACCAAAATCCGCCGACCCGGCCTGGTCACCATCCTTCGTTGCCATCCAGGCAATATTTTGAGTGTCGCGTCAACCATGGGCTGCCACTCTGCGCATGTAAGTAATCTGATGCTTAGCTGTAGCCCCAAGTATTTGCATGGAAAGTGACCAATTTTCCATGGTAGAGCGCTTCTGACCGGATCCTCATCTCCTCTTCGCCTCTGATCAGACTGGCAGACGACTGATAACCCACAAGCATATGAGATCGCAACAGTTTTCGAGGGTAGAGTATTCAACCCAAATTTATAGATTCAGCACAAGGGGAGCCAAAGAATATTTGTAAGTATTAGCAGTTGAGTTGTAAATTCAACCACACCTATAGATTAAGTATCTGCAGCAAAGTGAACTGTAGCACAGTAATATGATAGTTTGATAGTAGTGGTAAAGGTAACAACAGTAACAATTTTGTAGCAGTTGTAACTGTAGCAATAGCAATAGTAACTTAGCAAGATCAATATGTGGAAAACTCGTAGGCATTGGATCGGTGATTACGTTGGATAATATTCATCATATAATAGTCATAATCTAGCATGACACAGAACTAGCTCCAGTTCATAAATATAATGTAGGCATGTATTCCGTAAATGGTCATACGTGCTTATGGAAAAGAACTTGCATGACATCTTTTGTCCTACCATACCGTGGCAGCGGGGTCCATAAGGAAACTAAGGGATATTAAGGCCTCCTTTTAATAGATAACCGGAACAAAGCATAAACACATAGTGAATACATGAACTACTCAAACTACGGCATCACTGGAAAGTATCCCAATTATTATCACCTTGGGGTTTATGGATTATAACACGTAATAGGTGCATATAACTTGCAAGATCGGATCACGAACATAGATATAATGGTGAAAATATAAACGGTTCAAATCTGAAATCATGGCACTCTGGCCCTACTGACAAGCATTAAGCATAGCAAAGTCGTAGCAACATCAATCTCATAGCATAGTGGATACTAGTATCAAGCCCTAACAAAACTAACTCGATTACATGATGAATCACATCCAACTCCTCACCGACCAGCGAGCGTACAAAGGAATTACTCACTCCCGGCGGTGAGCATCGTGAAATTGGTGATGGAGAGGATGGTTGGTGATGACGAAGACTAAAGATCCCCCTCCGCGGAGCCCCGAACGGGCTCCAGATCTGGCCTCCCGATGAAGAACAGGAGGTGGCGGCGGCTCCGTATCGTAAAACCTGATGAAACTTCCTCTCTTATTTTTTAGGACAAATAATATTTATAGCATCGGAATTAGGGTTACCGGAGCCTTGTGGGCCCCACTACCCACCAGGGCACGCGAGAGGGGGATGGTGCGCCCTGGTGCCTTGTGGACAGCTGCCCCCCCCCCCCCCTTCAGTAGGTCTTGGTTCAAGTGTTTTTTTATTTATTCCAAAATAATTCTTAAAAAATGTTTCGTCCAATTCCGATAACTTTTATTTCTGCATAAAAATCAACAGCGTGGTAGTTCTGCTGAAAACATCATTAGTCCGGGTTAGTTTCATTCAAATCATGCAAATTAGAGTCCATAACAAGAGCAAAAGTGTTAGGAAAAGTAGATACGATGGAGACGTATCAACTCCCCCAAGCTTAACACAATGCTTGTCCTCAAGGAATTCAGTTGACGAACTGAAAGTGATAAAGAAAAACTTTTATGAACTATTTGTTCTTGTTTACATATATATGCATAAATAGCACCCAGGTTTTCAGCAAAGATCATAACTAAGCATGCAAGCGGTAACTCTTAGAAATTATATTTACTCATATCAATGGCATAATCAACTAGTGAGCAATAATAAAATATTTCAAATGCCAACACTTTGTCAAAACAGTCATGATATAACATGACAATAATGGTATCTCGCTAGCCCTTTCTGAGACCGAAAAACATAAATGCAGAGCACCTCCAAAGTTCAAGAAGCGACTAAACATTGTAATTCATGGTAGAAGAGATCCAGTCCTGATGCATTCAACATTAACTATACACAATGCATGAGGATGACAATAGTGCTCTCAGGTCTGGTGCTTGTTTCAGAAGGTGATGACTCAACATAAAAATAAAATAAAATAAAAGTAAATAGATTGGCCCTTCGCAGAGGGAAGCAGGGATTTGCAAAAGTGCTAGAGCTCAAAGCTTAAATCAGAGATAAATATAATTTTGGGAGGTGCACCCTTCCTGTCAACGTTACGACCAAGAGTTTTCAATAGCTTCCATGCTAAACACATTAGCGGCGGTTCCCAAGCAGTAAATGGAAAGTTTAGTCCCCCTCCACCAACAAACACAAGCCATGGCTAACCGAATCCATGGGTGCCTTCCATGCCAAGAACAGTCCAGGGGAGTTTTGTTTAATTATTTGCATTTTTTATTTAGGGACTGGGCATCCCTATTACCGGTCCCTCTAATGCAAAGACGAGTAAACACTCATCAAGAGAATAACCCACTTAGCATGGAAGATACTGACCACCCCTGTCGCTCCATGTGTGGTCCAGGCACACAAAACATATGTTCATTTGAAATTTTAGAGGTGGCACATGCAAATTTACTATGAACGGCAGGGTAATACCCCATATAGGTAGATATAGTGGACTCATCTGGAATAACTTTGGTTTAAGGATTTTGATGCACAAGCAGTATTCCCGCTTAGTACAGACGAAGGCTAGAAATTAGATTGAGAAGCGACCAGCTAGAGAGGGAAAACAGTCATGAACATGCATTATGAATAATCAACATTTAATACTAGCATGAGTAGGATATAAACACCATGAACATAAATATCATGGAGGCTATGTTGGTTTTGATTCAACTATACATGCGTGAACATGTGGCAAGTCAAGCCACTTGAAACATTCACAGGTGGATACCATATCATCATACTACATCACAATCATTTTAATGCATGTTGACACCCAAGATAAATCATTATCCACTCCTAGCTACTTAAGCATGACATGACCAACTATAATCTCTAATTGTCATTGCAAACATGTTTAATCATAATATGCTAAATCATGGATACTGAGTTAAACATATTTACAAAACCGAAAAAAAGTTGAGTTCATACCCGCTTTTCCCTACCACAGTCACTTCATCAAATATCGTCATTATTGCCTTTCCCTTGCACGGCCGAATGATGTGAAAATAATAATAGTGCAAGAGTGCCGTGGACTAAGCTGGAATCTGCAACATTTTATTCAGAGGAGAAGACAAAATAATATGGGCTCTTTGTTAGATCAACAATAATGCATACGAGAGCCACTCAACATTTTCATCGTGGTCTTCCCCTTGGTACGAATCAATAAAAAAAGAATTTCAGAGAAACACACCGAAATGTTTTTGGGTTTTTTTAGTTTTTCTTGAAAGGAAGCAAAAGAAAGAAAAACAAAAGCGAGAAAAACTATTTACATGGGAAAGCTCCCAACAAGCAAAAGAAGAAATGGGAAATCTTTTTGGATTTTCTTTTAATACTACAACTAATTTAATCTAGAAAAAAAACAAAGAGAAGCAAGAGAATATTTTTGGATTTTCTCAAAGTTTTTCAAACACACAAGAAGAAAGCGAGAAAATAAATCTAACATGGATAATACAATGGAAAAGTGTGGACACCGACAACTGAAATGAAATGTGTCAACATGAATGTAATCTCTATCTCTACTCTTATAAAAAAATTGAGTTGGTGATGATGGTGTGCCTGCCATCGTGCAATATAGACCGTCTGATCTATATCTGATGGATAGAAAGCAAACTATGGCAATTTTGCAAAAAGATACCTGCACCTCTCTCCATATTTTCAGATAAGGCCTTCCCATGTTCATCCTTATCTCCCACAACCTCATTGTTGAGCAATTAAAAAGGGAATTCTATGGAACAATCTGGCATGGTGGCCGCTGCCGGCGTCGTCCATCCGCCATCCCCATGCCTTCGCCCAATCCGACCACCAATCACCACCACGCCCCACTCCTCGTCACCTTATCTCTCCTCTTTCTCGATATATCATTAGTTTTTACACATGGGATTACTCCCGCATGGGTCAATCACAACAGGTGTTTTATAAAAAAATGCATCTTGATGTTCCGTGCAATGCATGGGCATCTTGCTAGTGTCGATGGAAATACGTACTCCCCCAAGCTTAGGCTAATGGCCTAGCTTGGTAATCACCACCCGCGACCTGGATAATAATCAGAGTGATAACTCACGGAAGCTCTTGGTGCGGCCTTCTCAGCCCTTAGAGCAGCCTTGACTGCCGCATCGTACTCGCGGGCCTCGCTCTCAAGAATGTAACATGCACAATGGGTTTTTGATTGAACATCAAGTTAGTTATAGTTAGTGGTTGTGGCCTTAATGAACTTATGGCGCTTCATGGCCTCAAAGTCTAAGTACCGAGTAGGTAGAATGGGATCATTCGGCCTAGGTGACACACCCAACTCCTTAGCTAGACGGGAGGTATAAACCCCTCCATAAAAGTGGCCACTATCAGCATTGCGTTGCAACTCCGTGCAACGATTGCTCCAAGATTATAGCGTTTAATTCTTGTCAGAGAAGTGTGTATGAGGCTCAAGTTAGGGGCACACAGTGTGCTGCTATCTTGTTTGCCCACGATGCATTTTCCATTAAAGAGTTCAAAGTAATGAATTGATGGGAAATGTATACTTTTTATTCTAGCTTGTATCACTCCTCTATCCTCACCATAACAGACACTAGTCAAAAATGACTCATACTCAGATTTTTGTGGTTCGTCCAGCGAACCCCAATATGGAATTTTACATGCAACACAGAACGCTTCTATAGGCATGGTGAAAGCATCATCATAAAGGATAAATGAAACCCTAGACTCACGAGGATGATATTTAAATTTGTTAGTGAACGTCTGTGTGAGGTTGAGATGTTGAATGCATCATCTGTGATGAAGGGAGCAAGCTCGATGTTATGAACACTGCTCAAACGCTTCCTTTATGCCTGCACCCAACATGAATTCATTACACGACCATAGGCATGATTTGGTGTCGGTGTCCTGCATTGAGCTTGCATGTGGCTCAACATAGGACTGTCATATCGAGCTCCCGCTCGATGATGCCTCCGAGGACCTCCTCCTCGAAGAACTCCTAAAGAGGTACATTTTATTCACGAACAATTTTCTGAAATTTTTGGGTCACAATTTTTTTTGTCAACAAAACTTCACAAGATTGATAGCAGCTACTCATATGGATGCCTAGAGGCCATATTAAGTATTCAAACTACTTGGAACTCAAAGAATTTAACATGCAAGCTCAGTTACAGCAGCACCAAGAGTAGCTAATTACTCAGAATTTAAACCACTAGAACAAAAACTAATTGGAGCAATGGAGGAGTCACATACCGAGTAGCAATCCCCCAAAAAAGTTTCAAAAACAGAGCTTCGAGCAAAGAGATTGAAATCCGCGGGTTTGAGAGCAAGAACACGAGAGAGAGAGAGAGAGAGAGAGAGAGAGAGAGAGTTGGAGTGAATTTTTTCTAGAGGTAGGTGATGACATGGGCTATAGGGATAAGTGAGGGGGCCACATGGGGCCCACTACCCACCAGGGCATGCCTGGGGTAGCTGGCGCGCCCTAGTGCACTGTGGGCACCAGGGGCACCCCCTCCCCCTCCCCTGTGATGTTATTTGTACCAAAAATTCTTAAATTTTCGGGAAAAAATCATGTTAGAATTTCAGGTCATTCTGAACACTTCTATTTTTGACCACTTTTTACTGCACGGAAAACAGGTTAAACATGGCATTCTATTTTATTTTACTAAGAAAAACAGAAAACAAAAGTAGGGACAAAAAATTTTGCTTATGAAATTCATCAACCACATGCCTCTCGAAAGCAATCCATTAATAAGGTTGATCAAGTCTTATTAACAATCACTTCTAATTAGCATGAGCTAGAAGAACATTTGTGAAACACTAAGTTACCTCAACGGGGATATGCATATCCCCAAAAATAAGTATTTCATATTTCTTTCTGGTAGTAGGTAGAGGGAGTTGAAAACTTCAAATAGTAATGGTCGGAGATTTTTCAATAACATTAATACCATTCACTTGAAATTATTTCTTCAGAAAATGCACTGTATGCTCATTACCATTGATATGAAAAGTGACTTTGCCTTTATTGCAATCAATAACAGCCCCTGTAGTATTCAAAAAGGGTCTACCAAGGATAATCGACATGTTGTCGTCCTCGGGCATCTCAAGTATAACAAAGTCTGTTAAGATAGTAACATTTGCAACAACAACCACATCCTCACAAATACCGATAGGTATGGCAATTGATTTGTTAGCCATTTGCAAATGATATTTTAATAGGTGTGAGTTTATTCAAATCAAGTCTTTTATATAAATTGAAAGGCATAACACTAACACCGGCTCCCAAATCACATAAGGCAGTTTTGACATAATTTGTTTTAATAGAGCATGGTATAGTTGGTATTCTTGGATCTCCTAGTTTCTTAGGTACTCCATCCTTAAAAGAATAGTTAGCAAGCATGGTGGCGATTTCAGCTTCAGGTATTTTTCTCTTATTAGTGACAATATCCTTCACGTATTTAGCATAAGGAGCCATTCTTAAAATATCAGTCAAATGGGTACGCAAAAAGAGTGGCCTAAGCATCTCAGCAAAGCGTTCAAATTCTTCATCATCTTTTTTCTTAGATGGTTTAGGTGGAAAGGGCATGGGTTTCTAAACCCATGGTTCTCTTTCTTTACCATGTTTTCTAGCCACAAAGTCTCTTTTATCATAACGTTTATTTTTAGGTTGTGGGTTATCAAGATCAACTGCAAGTTCTATTTCAACATTATTATCTGGTTCTTTATCATTGTCTCTACATGAACATCATCATTACCATTTTCATTATCACTAGGTAAATGTTCATTACCAAATTGACTTTCAGCATCTGAGATAGAGACATTATTATCATCTTCAGAAGGTTTTTTCTATTTCAGGTTCACTAGAAGTATGCAGAGTCCTGTCATTTTTCTTTTTCTTGTTCCTTTTAGAAGCACTAGGTGCATCAACATTAATTCTTTGAGAGTCTTGTTCAATTCTTTTAGGGTGTCCCTTGGGATAAAGTGGTTCCTGAGTCATTTTGCCTCCTCTAGTTGCTACTCTAACAGCATAATCATTCATATTATTATTCATTCTAAGCAAGTCTTTTTGAGATGTAGCAACTTGTTCTAACAGAGTTTGGATCATAGAGGCATGTTTTCCTACACCTCTAACATCATTAGTGATTCTAAATAACAAGTCACTCAAGCAAGCTATCATATCATAATTTTGTTTTGGTTGTTTCATAACATAGGCATTGAAGTGATCTTGTTTCATAATGTAATTATCAAACTCATACAAGCATTGACTAGGATGTTTATTATAAGGGGTGTCACCTTCAGCAAACTTTAATAAAGAATTTATTTATACCACCCATGGTGGTGGTGTTTCAAGTCCATGTATTTCTTTAATAGGTGGTAAATTTTTAACATCCTCAGCTTTAATACATTTTTCCTTCATACATTTCTTTGCCTCTTGCATATCTTCAGGACTGAGAAATAAAATACCCCTCTTCTTCGGAGTGGGTTTAGGCGGTGGTTCAGGAAGTGTCCAACCATCATAGTTCTTTAATATATTATCCAATAATTCCTCAGCTTGTTCAATAGTTTGTTCCCTGGAAACACAACCAGCACAACTAACTAGGAAATCCCTAGAAGCATCGGTTAGTCCATTATAGAAGATATCAAGTATTTAATTTTTCTTAAGAGGATGATCAGGCAAAGCATTAAGTAATTGGAGAAGCCTCCCCCAAGCTTGTGGGAGACTCTCTTCTTCAATTTGCACAAAGTTAAATATTTCCTGTAAGGGAGCTTGTTTCTTATGAGCAGGAAAATATTTTTCAGAGAAGTAATAGATCATATCCTGGGGACTACGCACACAACCAGGAGCAAGAGTATTGTACCATATTTTAGCATCACCCTTTAATGATAATGTAAATAACTTGAGGATATAGTAATCGCCAATTTTCTCATCATGAACAAATAGGGTGGCTATATCATTTAATTTAGTAAGATGTGCCACTACAGTTTCAGTTTCATAGCCATGGAAAGGATCAGATTCAACCAAAGTAATTAACTCTGGGTTGACTGAGAATTCATAATCCTTATCAGTAACAAAGATAGGTGAAGTAGAAAACTTAGGATCACATTTCATTCTAGCATTCAAGGATTTTTCTTTCAACTTGCATAATAATTTCTTAAGATCATCTCTATCCTTGCAAGCAAGAAAGTCTCTAGCTACCTCTCCATCCATAAACATAACCCTCAGGCATCTTAGGCAATTCAAATCTAGGAGAGCTAGGTCTAATAGATGTTTCATATTTTTCAGTTTCGAAGACTTCAACGGTTTCAGTGATTTCATCAGTTTCAGCATTCTCAATATCTTTAGCTCTAACAAGTTGTTCATCAAGAAATTCACCTAGTGGCATATTATCATCAAGCAAGGTACTAGCATCATCATAAGCATCATTCATAGCAGAAGTAGCATCATCAATAACTTGCAACATATCAGGATTAATAGCATGTGGTGGTGTTGCAAGTCTATTCAAAACAGAAGCTGAATCAAGTGCGGAGCTAGATGGCAATTCCTTACCTACCCTCGTCTTAGAGGGAACAATCTTGGTTCTAGTATCTTTCAGATTCTTCATCGTGATAAATAGATACAAATCCCAAGTGACTCAACAAATATAGCTATACTCCCCGGCAACGGCGCCAGACAAAGGTCTTGATAACCCACAAGTATAGGGGATCGCAACAATTTTCGAGGGTAGAGTATTCAACCCAAATTTATAGATTCGACACAAGGGGAGCCAAAGTATATTTGTAAGTTTTAGTAGTTCAGTTTGTCAATTCAACAACACCTGGAGATTAAATATCTGCAGCAAAGTGATCAGTAGCACAGTAATATGATAGTTTGATAGTAGTAGTATGCTTGATGGTAATAAAGAATAACAAAGAATAGTTTTGTAGCAGTTGTAACAGTAGCAATAGCAATAGTAGCTTAGCAAGATCAATATGTGGAAAACTCGTAGGCATTGGACCGGTGATTACATTGGATAATGTTCATCATATAATAGTCATAATCTAGGGCAACACAGAACTAGCTCCAGTTCATAAATATAATGTAGGCATGTATTCCATAAATAGTCATATGTGCTTATGGAAAAGAACTTGCATGGCATCTTTTGTCCTACCCTCCCGTGGCAGCGGGGTCCATAAGGAAACTAAGGGGTATTAAGGCCTCCTTTTAATAGAGAACCGAACCAAAGCATTAACACATAGTGAATACATGAACTCCTCAAACTACGGTCATCACCGGAAAGTATCCCAATTATTGTCACCTTGGGGTTTACGGATCATAACAGGTAATAGGTGCATATAACTTGCAAGATCGGGTCATGAACATAGATATAATGGTGAAAACATAAACGGTTCAGATCTGAAATCATGGCACTCTGGCCCTAGTGACAAGCATTAAGCATAGCAAAGTCGTAGCAACATCAATCTCAGAACATAGTGGATACTAGGATCAAGCCCTAACATGGTAGAGCGCTTCTGACCGGATCCTCATCCTCCTCTTCGCCTCTGATCAGACTGGCAGAAGACTGATAACCCACAAGTATATGAGATCGCAACAGTTTTCGAGGGTAGAGTATTCAACCCAAATTTATAGATTCGACACAAGGGGAGCCAAAGAATATTTGTGAGTATTAGCAGTTGAGTTGTCAATTCAACCACACCTGTAGATTAAATATTTGCAGCAAAGTGAACTGTAGCACAGTAATATGATAGTTTGATAGTAGTGGTAACGGTAACAGCAGTAACAGTTTTGTAGCAGTGTAACTGTAGCAATAGCAATAGTAGCTTAGCAAGATCAATATGTGGAAAACTCGTAGGCATTGGATCGGTGATTACGTTGGATAATATTCATCATATAATAGTCATAATCTAGCATGACACAGAACTAGCTCCAGTTCATAAATATAATGTAGGCATGTATTCCGTAAATAGTCATACGTGCTTATGGAAAAGAACTTGCATGACATCTTTTGTCATACCATACCGTGGTAGTGGGGTCCATTAGGAAACTAAGGGATATTAAGGCCTCCTTTTAATAGAGAACTGGAACAAAGCATAAGCACATAGTGAATACGTGAACTCCTCAAACTACGGCATCACCGGAAAGTATCCCAATTATTATCACCTTGGGGTTTAAGGATTATAACACGTAATAGGTGCATATAACTTGCAAGATCGGATCACGAACTTAGATATAATGGTGAAAACATAAACGGTTTAGATCTGAAATCATGGCACTCTGGCCCTAGTGAAAAGCATTAAGCATAGCAAAGTTGTAGCAACATCAATCTTAGAACATAGTGGATCCTAGGATCAAGCCCTAACAAAACTAACTCGATTACATGATGAATCACATCCAACTCCTCACCGACCAGCGAGCGTACGAAGGAATTACTCACTCCCAGCGGTGAGCATCGTGAAATTGGTGATGGAGAGGATGGTTGGTGATGACGAAGACTGAAGATCCCCCTCTCCGGAGCCCCGAACGGGCTCCAGATCTGGCCTCCCGATGACGAACGGGAGGTGGCGTGACTTCCGTATGGTAAAATGCGATGAAACTTCCTCGCCTATTTTTTCTGGAAAAATAGGATTTTATAGCATCGGAATTAGGGTCAGTGGAGCCTTGTGGGCCCCACTACCCTATAGGGCGTGCCAGAGGGGGTGGCGTGCCCTGATGCCTTGTGGGCAGCTGCCCCACCCCCTCTAGTAGGTCTTGGTTCCAGTATTTTTTATTTATTCCAAAATAATTCTCCAAAATGTTTTGTTCAATTCTGAGAACTTTTATTTCTGCACAAAAAACAACACCATGGTAGTTCTGCTGAAAACAGTATTAGTCCGGGTTAGCTTCATTCAAATCATGCAAATTAGAGTCCAAAACAGGAGTAGAAGCGTTAGGAAAAGTAGATACGATGGCAAAGTTCACCGTGAGTCCAGTCGCTTTTCCTAATATGCCAACAATTTCTTTCACAAAGTAAATATCTGTTGTCGTTGGTTTGATGAACATCACTACATCATCCGCATATAAGGAAAGTCTCTGCATTGGCCCACATCCATTAATCATGCTCAAAACTTGTTGTTCATGGGCTTTCTTCATATTAGTGTGAGCACATCCATTTCTATGACGAACAGGAGCGGGGAAAGGGAGTCCCCTTGCCGTAATCCACAAACTTGCATAAACTTCTTGTCCGCATAGCCATTAACTACTGCCTGAGAACTTGCTATAGATAGGAGTGTTGTGAGCCAAGATAACCAAAATTCTGAGAAGCCTTTGGCCTTGAGCACCTCGAACAGGAAAGGCCATGATAATGAATCAAAAGCACGTGAGATATCCAATTTGAGCGGAACTCCATTGGCCTTCCTTTGGTGTATTCTTCTTTCCATTCGCCTTACTAGGAGAAAGTTGTCATGCAAGGTCCTGCCTTTTATAAAAGCCAACTGATTGATATGAACCAGCTCCCCCATGCGGGGCCGAAGCCTAGTGGTCATCGGTTTTGATGCAAGCTTTGGCATACTGTGTACCAGGCTGATCGGCCGGAAATCATGTATATGGTAGGCCTCCAGTGATTTTGGGATTAAAGTGATCGGCACTTGATTTAGTCTTCCAAATCCCCTACCATTGTTAAGGAAGAGTTTGTGAAGTATCGCAATAACATCCATCTTGACAATTTCCCAAGCCTTATGGAAGAAGATTCCTATGTAGTCGTCCGTTCCCAAAGCCCTATCAGAAGGTAACTCCTTTACAATGCCCAAATTTCGTCCTCACTGAACGGCAAATCAAGCTCCGATAGATCTATAGGCACTATTGTTGGGAATCCTTGCATGGAAAAACAAAAAAATTCTACGCACACGCAATGATCTATCCATGGAGATGCATAGCAATGAGGGGGGAGTGTGTCTACGCACCCTCATAGACCATAAGCGGAAGCGGTTGATGTAGTCGTACACCTTCACGATCCGCCCGATCAAGTACCGAACGCACGGCACCTCCGCGTTCTGCACACGTTCAGCTCGGTGTCATCCTCGTCATCTTCATCCAGCAAGCGGGACGAGGTAGTAGATGAGTTCCGTCAGCAGAACGGCGTGGTGACGGTGGTGATGAAGCAATCCTACAAGGCTTCGCCTAAGCACTGCGACGATCTAGAGCGGAGGAGTAAACTAGAGGCGGAGGGGTGCCGACACACGGCATGGAATCGGCTGTGTATTGTGTGGCACCCTTCCCCACATATATATAGGTGTGGGAGGGAAGGAGGAAGCCCTAAGGCTCCTCCAATAGGGCCGGTGGCCACCCTAGGGTTTTCCTAGTGGTGCGCCCCCCCCCCCCCTTCCTATAATGCACAAGGGAGAAGGAAAGGGGGGAGGCTCCCCTTCTCTTTCCTTTCTTCCTTCCGAAGATATGGTAGGAGGAGGTGGAGCCTCCCCTTTCCATCCAATTGGGTGTGGCTGCCTTTAGGGGGCGCACCAGCCCATGTGGGTTGGTGTGTTCCCTCTACATGGCCCAATAAGGCCCAATACTCTCTCGGTGCCTCTGGAACCCCTTCCGGTATTCCGATAACTTTCCGGTGCATTCCGAAACCATTCTGGAGACCAAATAGTATCGTCCTATATATCAATCTTTACCTCCGAATCATTCCGGAGCTCCTCGTCATGTCCGTGATCTCATCCGGGACTCCGAACAACATTCGGTCACCAAACCACATAACTCATATAATACCAAATTGACATCGAACGTTAAGTGTGCGGACCATACGGGTACGAGAACTATGTAGACATGACCGAGACACCTCTCCGGTAAATAACCAATAGCGGAACCTGGATGCCCATGTTGGCTCCTACATACTCTATGAAGATCTTTATCGGTCGAACCATTATGACAACATACGTAATTCCCTTTGTCCATCGGTATGTTACTTGCCCGAGATTCGATCGTCGGTACCTTCATACCTAGTTCAATCTCATTACCGGCAAGTCTCTTTACTCATTCCGTAATACATCACCTAGTGACCAACTCCTTAGTCATTTGCTTGCAAGCTTATGATGTGTATTACCGAGAGGGCCCAGAGATACCTCTCCGATACTCTGAGTGACAAATCCTAATCTCGATCTATGCCAACCCAACAAACACCTTCGGAGATACCTGTAGAGCATCTTTATGATCACCCAGTTACGTTGTGACGTTTGATAGCACAAAAGGCATTCCTCCGGTATCCGGGAGCTGAATAATCTCATAGTCGAAGGAATATGTATTTGACATGAAGAAAGCAATAGTAGTAAATTGAACGATCAATATGCTAAGCTAACAGATGGGTCTTGTCCATCACATCATTCTCCTAATGATGTGATCCCGTTATCAAATGATGACACTTGTCTATGGTTGGGAAACCTTAACCATCATTGATCAACGAGCTAGTCTAGTAGAGGCTTACTAGGGACACGGTATTTTTTTATGTATTCACACATGTATTTAGGTTTCCGATTAATACAATTCTAGCATCAATAATAAACCTTTATCATGAATAAGGAAATATAAAATAACAACTTTATTATTGCCTCTAGGGCATATTACCTTCAGTCTCCCACTTGCACTAGAGTCTATAATCTAGCTCACATCGCCATGTGATTAATGCCCATAGTTCACATCGCCATGTGACCAATACTCAAAGAGTTTACTAGAGTCAATAATCTAGTTCACATCGCCATGTGATTGACACCCAAAGAGTACTAAGGTGTGATCATGTTTTTCTTGTGAGAGAGGTTTAGTCAATGGGTCTGTCATATTCAGATCCGTATGTATTTTGCAAATTTCTATGTCTGATTACTTTCGCATGGAGCTACTCTAGCTAATTGCTCCCACTTTCAATATGTATCCAGATTGAGACTTAGAGTCATCTGGATCGGTGTAAAAGCTTGCATCGACGTAACCTTTACGACGAACTCTTTGTTACCTCCATAACCGAGAAACATTTCCTTAGTCCTCTTTAAGGTACCTAAGGATAATTTTGACCGTTGTCCAGTGATCTAGTCCTGGATCACTATTGTACCCACTTACCAAACTCATGGCAAGGCACACAATAGGTCTGGTACACAGCATGACATACTTCACAGAACCTATGGCTGAGGCATAGGGAATGACTTTCATTCTCTCTCTATCTTATGTCGTGGTCGGGTTTTGAGTCCTACTCAACTTCACACCTTGCCATACAGGCTAGAACTCCTTCTTTGACTGATCCATTTTGAACTCCTTCAAAATTTTGTCAAGGCATGTACTCATTGAAAATCTTGTCAAGCGTCTTGATCTATCTCTATAGATCTTGATGCCTAATATGTAAGCAGCTTCACCGAGGTTTTTCATTGAAAATTCTTATTCGAGTATCCTTTTATGCTATCTAGAAATTATATATCATTTACAATCAGCAATATGTCATCCACATATAATATCAGAAATGCTACAAAGCTCCCACTCACTTTCTTGTAGATATAGGCTTCACCATAAGTCTGTATAAAACCATATACTTTGATCACCTCATCAAAGCGTATATTCCAACTCCGAGATGCTTGCACCAGCCCATAGATGGATCGCTGGAGCTTGCACACTTTGTTAGCACCTTTAGGATCGACAAAAACTTCTGGTTGCATCATATACAACTCTTATTTAATATCCATTAAGGAATGCAGTCTTTGACATCCATTTGCCAGATTTCATAATTATAAAATGCGGCAATTGCTAACATGATTTGGACTGACTTAAGCATTGCTACGGGTGAGTAGGTCTCATCGTAGTCAACCCCTTGAACTTGTCGAAAACCTTTCGCGACAAGTCGAGCTTTGTAGACAGTAACATTACCATCAGTGTCAGTCTTCTTCTTGAAGATCCATTTATTCTCAATGGCTTGCCGGTCATCGGGCAAGTCCACCAAAGTCCACACTATGTTCTCATGCATGGATCCTATCTCAGATTTCATAGCCTCAAGCCATTTATTGGAATCTGGGCTCATCGTAGCTTCTTCATAGTTCGTAGGTTCGCCATGGTCTAGTAACATGACTTCCAGGATAGGATTACCATACCACTCTGGTGCGGAACATGCTCTGTTCGACCTACTAGGTCCAGTAGTAACTTGATCTGAAGTTTCATGATCATCATCATTAGCTTCCTCTCTAGTTGGTGTAGACATCACAGGAACGGATTTCTCTGATGTGCTACTTTCCAAATTGAGAGAAGGTACAATTACCTCATCAAGTTCTACTTTCCTCCCACTCACTTCTTTCGAGAGAAACACCTTCTCTAGAAATGTTCCGTTCTTGGCAACAAAGATCTTGCCTTCGGATCTGTGGTAGAAGGTGTACTGTAGCGACCAGACCTCAAACAGTCTGACCTCTGTGCATCAGTGTCATCCCTGGATCAGTAATGCTGACACGCACAGTACTTGAAGGCTTTATAACAAAGTAGCAATCACACACTCATTACATTGAATGTCTCAAAAGAGAACTTATTACAATAAATATGGCTTAAGGCAATCTAATACGATAACAGCGGAAGGCTTGGAAGATAAGCGAGTCCATCATCTCCAACGGCATCACTGAGTATAGAACCACGACCTAAGGCACCTTACTCGTCGTCTGAAAAGTCTGCAACATGAACATTGCAGCCCGAAAACGGGTTGACACATGGAATATCTTTGGCAATGTAACAATCGATACGTCTCCAACGTATCTATAATTTTGATTGCTCTATGCTACTTTATCTCTTGTTTTGGACTATATTGGGCTTTATTTTCCACTTTTATATTATTTTTGGGACTAACCTATTAACCGGAGGCCCAGCCCGTAATTGTTGTTTTTGCCTATTTCAAAGTGTTTTGAAGAAAGCAGAATATCAAACGGAGTCCAAACGGAATGAAACCTTCGAGCGTGATTTTCTCACGAACGTGATCCGGGGGACTTGCACCCTACTCCAAGGAACGAAAGAGGCGGTCACAGTGCCCCTAGGCGCGCCCCACGCCTCGTGGGCCCCTGCCGCTCCACCGACGTACTCCTTCCTCCTATATATACCTCACGCCCCCAAACGATTAGAGCAGGAGCCAAAACCTAATTCCACCGCCGCAACTTCCCGTATCCACGAGATCCCATCTTGGGGCACATTAGGAGCTCCATTTGGAGGGGGCATCCACCACGGAGGGCTTCTACATCAACACCATAGCCTCTCCAGGTGAAGTGTGAGTAGTTTACTTCAGACCCTCGGGTCCATAGCTAGTAGCTAGATGGCTTCTTCTCTTTTTGGATCTCAATACAATGTTCTCCCCCTCTCTCGTGGAGATCTATTCGATGTAATCTTCTTTTTGCGGTGTGTTTGTTGAGACCGATGAATTGTGGGTTTATGATCCAACTTATCTATGATTAATATTTGAATATTCTCTGAATTCTTTTATGTATGATTGAGTTATCTTTGCAAGTCTCTTCGAATTATCCGTTTGGTTTGGCCAACTAGATTGGTAGTTCTTGCAATGGGAGAAGTGCATGGCTTTGGGTTCAATCTTGCGGTGTCCTTACCTAGTGACAGAAAGGGTTGCAAGGCACGTATTGTATTGTTGCCATCAAGGATAACAATATGGGGTATTTATCACATTGCATGAATTTATTCCTCTACATCATGTCATCTTGCTTAAGGCGTTACTCTGTTTTTAACTTAATACTCTAGATGCATCTTTGGATAGCGGTCGATGAGTGGAGTAATAGTAGTAGATGCGAGAATCGTTTCGATCTACTTGTCTCGGACGCGATGCCTATATACATGATCATACCTAGATATACTCATAACTATGCTCAATTACATCAATTGCTCAACAGTAATTTGTTCACCCACCGTAGAATACTTATGCTCTTGAGAGAAGCCACTAGTGAAACCTATGGCCCCCGGGTCTATTCTCATCATATCAATCTCCATCACTTTAATACTTGCTTTGTTTTTACTTTGCTTTTTACTTTTTGCTTTGCATCTATATACCAAAAATACCAAAAATATTATCTCTATCAGATCTCACTCTCGTAAGTGACCGTGAAGGGATTGACAACCCCTAATCGCGTTGGTTGCGAGTAGCTATCATTTTGTGCAGTCTGAGGGACTTGTGCGTGGCCTCCTACTGGATTGATACCTTGGTTCTCAAAAACTAAGGGAAATACTTACGCTACTCTGCTGCATCATCCTCTCCTCTTCGGGGAAAACCAACGCAAGCTCAAGACATCGCAAACACATAGAGAGTAATATGAAAGAGTAATGCTATACTACATGCATATATGGCTGGTGGAAAGCTCTATGGTTACAGTTTTGCGTAAAGCCAATTTTTCCCTACTGCAAAGGAATAAATTTTATTTAACTATCATGGTGGTTGTTGAACATTGAGAATGGTTGACAGCATTCTCAATCCCAATTAAGCATCATCATTAAAAACCCAAAAATATTAATTAAAGTAACATGATGAGATTCACATGATATCCAAGTACTAGATACTCAAAACGTCCATAACCGGGGACACGGCTAACCATGATTAGTTTGATACACTCTGCAGAGGTTTGTGCACTTTTCCCCACAAGACTCGATCTCCTCCATTTGGATTCTCGCACTACATGGTGTTTGAGAAACGGATGACCGAGACATAGTCTTTCAGAAGCGCTAGCACCTTACGAACGGGTAGACTGTAACATCCCAAATTTTCAATTTGGAATGTTATACATTAGGTCATCATGCATATCATATTTTTCTCGCATTTTTCCGATCCTAGAAAATTTCATGCAACTCAAGGACCCTCGGAGAGAGTTGGAAGTTTCATTATTTTCATATTTGGGATTTCTCAAATTTTGAAAATAGGATCATTGGATTTATTTAATTATCTTCATAAAGTTTTTCCTATAACAATCTCAAGAGAGGGAATAATATGACTTTCCCAACATTTAGGAAAAATGAAGATATTATAAATAAACCAAATTTGGTTTTTGAAAGATTTATTTTGCTTAGGCAAAAATGAGCATTTTAAAAATATTATGCATGTTTGCCGTTTTTAAAGTTCATTTTGTTCGACTCATTTTTGGAGTCGGGAAAATTTGTTTTATTTAAATCGGAGTTCGTTTGATATTTTTTTTTAATTAGTTTGGTTTTATTTTTAAAAAAACGCCGCCCCCAGGCCAAGGCCCGGCCCAGCCCAGCCAGGCCCCAGCCCAGCCCCGGCCCACCTCCTCTCCTCCTCGCCTTTCGGCCGCCCGAGCGGAATCCCGCCACGCCACCGCGCCGCCTGTCCGGGTCGGACACCGCCGCCGTGCCCCCTCCTCAAGGCACCGGAGCCCCCTCCTATTTAACCTCATGGGACCCCCCTCTCTCCTCACCTCGCCCTTGCCGCCCACTCCCCAAGCCGAGCCGCCGCCGAGTACGCCGTCGCCGTCGCCGGAGCACCCGCCGCCTCGTCGCCCCTCCCGACCCGCCGCCACCCGCCGACCCACCGACCACGGAGACCCGCCTGAGCCCCGCCCGGCGATCACGGAGGTAGCCACCGCCCAGCGCCGCCCGATCCGGTTTTCCCTAGAAACCCGGTCCGGTTTTTTTGATGTTCGGTTTTTTTCAAAAACCTAGATTGGTTTTATTTTCTTGGTTTTCTTATTTAGTGAACGTTCACCGACCCGTTCGTTTCAATGAACGTGTTCGTTGGATTAGTTCTGTTAACTAACGTCCGTTATTTAGTTCGTTCGTCGTTTTCTTTTAAATCGGATTTAATCCGTTATTTTTCAGATTCGATTTCTGATCCGATTTTCAAATCTGTTTTATTTCTTGCTCGTTTATCGGAATCAGGTGATTCAAGCGCCTGGAGTTTCGTGACGAAATCGCCGTTCCGACTAACCTACTTACACAGAGTTTTGCTATTGTAAAATTTTGACCTAGTTTCAGATTGCTAAACCGAGTCGTTCTCTCTCGAGTTCCGACTTTCGATGCTTTATTTGATTTGATTCTTTTGCAACCAGGGTTCTTAAGTTGAACTATCTGTTAGATCTTTTATTCGAGATTTACCTGTGCATTAGATGAGTACTTATTGTATGCTTGTTGTTTGTCTGCGTTAGATCACCCGGAGTGCGCCGCTTGTTACTTCGAATCTCTAGGACTCGCGGATCATCAGCAAGGCAAGTAACACTTTGATCATACCTTTTCTACTACCCAGTTTTATTGCATTAGATCAAGCCCTCAAACACTTGCATGTTTAGGATCTAATTAAATTGTGGGTTTGGGAAGTAGATTGAGGTAGTACCTATTACTGTTTTACTTATGAAACCTTGGGAGTTACTTCTACGTTTGCTTATTGTGCCATGCTATGCTAGTAGACGTGGATTGGGTGAGTGAATATCCATGACAGATGTGAGATTGTTAATTAATGGTTTATCTAAGGTGGCAACCTAAACACACATCTGGGTGGATTGAGGCACTGGTTTCTATCGAGACTTGCTGTATTTCTTCGGACCGCCACCTGTGCTCTAAGGGATCATAAGATTATTCAAACTGGAAACTTCCGTGTGCAGCCACAAGCCAATTATGGGCTCTGGCGTAGTTGACTAAGTTGTGCGAACTCTTACGGGTAGGCTAGCTGATGTAGGGGATGTAGGTTGGTACGGTCTACCCACATGTAAGGTGCTAAGCGCTTACGAAAGACTATGTCTCGGTCATCCGTTTCTCAAACACCATGTGGTGCGAGAACCAAGCGGAGGCGATCGAGTCTTGTGGGGAAAAGTGCGCAAACCTCTGCAGAGTGTATAAACTAATCATGATTAGCCGTGTCCACGGTTATGGACATCTTGAGTATCTAGTACTTGAATATCATGTGAATCTCAACATGTTACTTCTAATAATAAAGTTATTGGGTTTTAATGAGTACTTTTAATGGGGATTGAGGATCTTTGTCAACCATTCTCAATGTTTAACAACCACCATGATAGTTAAATAAAATTATTCCTTTGATGTAGGGAAAAATCAGCTTTATGCAAAAATGTAAAGTAGAGCCTTACCACCAGCCATATATGCATGTAGTATAGGCTTGTTGCTTCATTGTTCTCTATGTGTTACATTGCGGATATTCCATGTCTTGACCGTTTTCGGGCTGCAACTTTTCATGTTGCAGACTTTTGAGACTGACAGTAAGGTGTTAGGTCGTGGTTCTATACTCGGTGATGCCGTTGGAGTTGATGGACTCACTCGTTTTCCAAGCCTTCATTGTTATTATTAGATGGCCTTAAGCCATATTATTGTATTAAGTTCCCTTGTGGACAACGATGTAATAAGTGTGTGATTGCTACTCTGCTATAAATCCTTGAAATCTTGTGTGGTGTCGACATTACTTGATCTAGGGATGACACTTTGAGCACGAGAGCGTTAGATCCATTCGGTGCAGTCGCTTCTGAGAGAGAATGGTATCGAGCACACGCCGACCTGTGAGGACACGACCACTAAGATAAAGCCATAGATCACTATTCTCTTCCCATTTTCTAACTCCTCATCTTTTCTACTCTCTTTAGGATGAAGGACGCGAAGATCAAGTACACCCAACCGGATGAAGGCACACCTTTTGGATTTCACTTGAAGGAAGTTACCAAGTACACGAACATAGGACTACCAAGCTTCACCGGACTTTCAATGCCACTCTGCACGAAGAGGATTTGGAAGATTCATGCTCACGTTCGGGAAGGACATTCGCCCCAATCACCAAGCCTATAGATAGTGTTTTCGGTGCACCAACTTGGAGTGCAGGAAAGAGCATGGCAGCTCACATCACCATGGGACGCATTGGAGAAGTTTATCAAGAAGACCTTAAGGACACAATCTACCAGATTTGCGGACGCCGAGATGACAAATGGGACGTCGTCGGCACCAAGAAGGATAGATCCATTGCAGCATTCATCCAGAGTTAAACCAGCACATTCGACGCCAGGAGAACCAGATGTGCAATGATATGTTGGAGTTGCAGAATTCAAAAGGAAGGATCATCGAGCTTGAAGAAGAACTAAAGACAACTCGCAAGGACTATATGGACGAGATCATAGCTCTAGCAAGACACAATAACGATCTTAAGTACGAGATTGAAGAACTCAAGAAGAAGTTGGCGCTCAGGAATGAAGACCAGTATGTCAATTGCCCAAGCAACTACATCAACATCGACGACACCGATTCGGATCCAAGTGAACCCGACTTTGAAGACGAAGCTGGAGGCGGACATTATGGAGTCTTCCACGGTTCAAATTAGTAGAAGTCCCCACATATTAGTAGTATTCCCTCCATGTAAATCCTTATAGTACACGCACTTTTGCGATAGTTAGATCGTTGTAAGCCTTTGTTTGATTGAATGAAGTGATTTTGTGTGTATTTGCTCATGTGCATTTGGGTAGTGATTCCCCTTAGACCTCATTCTATTCTAAATTCTCATCTTTTCTAAACCCATCGGATGCCTCCGAGACGCAGCGACCGGATTCGCTTTTCCGCCAGAGATCACCCAACTGATCCGGTGACGAGAATACCTGATTCAAACATTGGTGCAGAACCGAGGCAACAACAACAACAACAACCCACCACCACCACCACTGCGGATCATCCGACTCGTTTCCTTAGACTAAACCCGCCGGTGTATTCCAAAGAGCACCGAGCCAATTGTAGCAGATGGTGGCTCCGCAAGATAGGAAGGGAGCTGACCGCTGCAGGATGCACGGATGGAGAAAGAGTGAAGTTTGCAGCACATCAGTTGAAGGACCCGCGGCAGCATGGTGGGAGAATTTCACGACCACTTACCACCTGAGACAACATCACATGGGATCAATTTCAGCAAGCTTTTCAGACCGCCCATGTTTCAGCAGGAGCTATGGCCATGAAGAAGCGTGAGTTTCGCAATTTACGCCAAGGAGGAAGGATTTGTTGGCGATGCGTGGATGACTTTAGTAAACTAGCACGTTATGCCCTAGATGGCGTTACTCTTGATGCGACTAAGCGGAGAAGTTTCTAGAAGGGTGAATGATGAGTTGACATGCCGTTGATGGTAGCGATTTCAATAACTACCAGGAGTTAGTAGATCGAGCCCTCATGATTGAAGGAAAGCGGCGACAAATTGAGAACCGTGGCGGAAGTATGGACAAGGGAAGTATAACTCTGGAGCTCAGCAGAAACATCGTTATACCCCTAAGTCAGGAATTCAGTTTCAGCATACCCATGGAGGAAGTAATTCGCATAACCATAACAGCACCAAGAATGGGACTGGGAATGGAGGAAGTAATGGACAGAATCGCACCAACCCGTCAACACCATCCAAAGTAGACCTGAGTCATATTACTTGCTTTAAGTGCCGCAAGACTGGGCATTATGCCAATGATCGCCCGAAGGCCAGAATGGAAATGGCAATGGAAGCTCGGAAAGAAGCCCAACCCTTTCAATAGGGGACGGTGAACCACATTGAAGTGGAGGAGGTTGAAGATCAGCCCGATGCAAGATGTCGGTAAGTTTTTGGTTAAGTCATTTACTGCGGTTGTTCTTTTCGAAATCTTGGTGCATCGCATTCATACATATCAAGGGGATTTGTGGATAAGTACAAGTTACCAACCCAAGCCCTTAGGTCACCCATGCTAGTAACCTCACGGAGGCAGTACATGGCTAGTAAATGGTGTGATCGACTGCCATTAAGGATTGG
This sequence comes from Aegilops bicornis, assembly GCA_021605145.1. Classification (NCBI taxonomy): domain Eukaryota; kingdom Viridiplantae; phylum Streptophyta; class Magnoliopsida; order Poales; family Poaceae; genus Aegilops; species Aegilops bicornis. The sequence continues at coordinate 275,509,611 of CM038674.1, forward strand.
ACACTATGTTTTCCCCTCAGACCTAATAGTTCTGGAATCCCAAGGATTGGATGTGATATTAGGTATGGATTGGTTATCAAGGTATGGAGGAAACATTGATTGCCCCACTAGATCAATCTTACTCACCACACCAGAGGGAAGAAGGATTAAGTATGTATCACGGCACGAGCCGAGAAGAGCGCAAGTTAATTGCTTATCGGGGTGAATGCAGGAAGAAGTACCCGGTGGTGAAGGATTTTCTGATGTATTTCGGAAGAGTTGCCGGGAATGCCACCGGATAGAGACATTGAGTTTTTGATCGAGCTGTTGCCAAGGACGGGCCCGATATCGAAGCGACCATATAGGATGCCAAAGACAGATTTGGCGGAAATCAAGAAGCGATTAAGGAGCTTTTGGATAAAGGTTTTATACGCCCAAGTTCTTCACCTTGGGGATCACCCGCTTTGCTAGTGGAGAAGAAGGATGGATCGTTAAGAATGGTTGTTGATTATCGTGGATTGAATGAAGTAACAATCAAGAACAAGTACCCACTACCTATGATAAATGATCTGTTTGATCGCTTGCAAGGAGCCAAGGTGTTTTCCAAGATCGACTTGCGATCAGGGTACCATCAGTTGAAGATTCGGGAGCAGGACATACCCAAGACGGCATTTACCACGAGATATGGACTATACGAGTATACCGTTATGTCATTTGGGTGACTAACGCACCAGCCTATTTCATGAACACGATGAACAAAGTGTTTATGGAGTTTTGGATAAGTTCGTAGTGGTGTTCATTGATGACATTTTGATTTTTCGAAGAATGAAGAGGAACACAAGGAACATTTGCGATTGGTTTTGGAGAAACCGAGGGAACACCAGTTGTATGCCAAGTTCAGCAAATGTGAGTTTTGGCTAAAGGAAGTTGGATTTCTCGGACATGTTATATCCGGAGAAGGGATAGCAGTTGACCCCACAAAAGTTGAGACCGTAACCAAATGGGAAGCACCAAAGGCAGTTGGAGAGATTCGGAGTTTCCTTGGACTCGCAGGATACTACGAAGGTTCATTGAGAATTTCTCAAGGATTGCCAAGCCTATGATGTAATTGTTGAAGAAGGAAAACAAATTCATATGGACCGAGGACTGTGAGGCAAGTTTTCGGGAGTTGAAGAAAAGATTAGTTACCTCACCGGTTTGATATTGCGAGATCGGACTAAGGATTATGAGGTGTATTGCGGCGCTTCACGCCGAGGACTGGGAGCAGTGCTTATGCAGGAAGGAAGAGTTGTTTCAGTATGCTTCACGACAACTTAAGCCCCATGAGTTGAATTATGCCACTCATGATTTGGAGTTAGCAACCGTTGTGCATGCCACGAAGGCGTGGAGACATTTTCTCATTGGAAATCATTGTGAAGTATATATGGATCACAAGAGTTTGAAGTACATCTTCACACGGAAGGAATTGAATCTCGAGACAAAGGAGATGGTTAGAGCTTATCAAGGATTATGACATGAGATTGCATTATCACCGGGAAGGCTAATGTCGTAGCAGACGCATTGAGCCGTAAGAGCCACGTCAATACCCTAATGATGGGAGGAATACCCAATGAGTTAGCGAAGACCTTCGAGAGCCATGTTTGGAAATAGTTCCGAGAGGCTATGTAGCGACATTGGAGATTGATCATGACGATGGACAAAATCGGAGAAGCCCAAAAGGCAGATAAGGAAGTTGCCTCTATAAAGGAGAAAATGAGCAAAGGAAAAGCTAAAGGATTTCGTGAGGATGAGCACGGTACCCTATGGTTTGAGGACCGTGTTTATGTGCCCAATGACCCAGAGATCAGGAAGCTGATTTTACAAGAAGCCCATGATTCACCCTATTCGATTCACCCAGGAAATACCAAGATGTATTTGGATTTGAAGAATACTTTCTGGTGGACCGGAATGAAGAAGGATATTGCGGAGTATGTAGCAGTTTGTGATGTATGTCAGAAAGTAAAAGCAGAGCATCAGAAGCGGCCAGGATTGTTACAACCATTGCCGATACCGAATGGAAGTGGGATAAACTAGGCATGGATTTTATCACAGGATTGCCAAAGACTCATTCAGGATATGACTCGATTTGGGTTATAGTCGACCGTTTAACAAAGGTAGCTCATTTTATTCGGTCAAGACTACCTATAGCGGTGCTAAGTTGGCAAAGATATACATGACCAGAATTGTGTGCTTACACGGAGTTCCGAGGAGCATCGTATCGGATAGAGGAACCCGGTTTACCTCGAAATTTTGGAACCGGTTGCACGAAACATTGGGAACCCGATTGGAATTGATCTGACTTTCCACCCACGGACCGATGGATGCACCGAGAGAGTCAATCAGATTTTGGAGGACATCTTTGAGAGCTTGTGCCCTAGATTATGGATCTAGCTGGGATGAAAATTTGCCGTATGCAGAATTTTCCTACAACAACAGTTACCAAACCAGCTTGAAGATGGCACCTTCGAGGCTCAGTATGGAAGAAGGTGCGGAGACACCGTTGTTATGGGACGAATGGCCCGGAGATCGTCGGTTGTTTGGACCAGATTTGATTAAGGAGTGCGAGCAGAAAGTTAAGTTGATTCGAGACAGGCTCAAGGTAGCCAGGTCCGGACAAAAGAGCTATGCCGATCCAAAGCGCCAGCGATTGAGTATGAAGTTGGAGATAGAGTATATCTCGAGTATCCCGCTTCGAGGAGTTAAGCGTTACGGAGTTAAAGGAAAGTTAGCACCCGTTTCGTTGGACCGTATAAGATTTTGCAACGCATGGGAGAAGTTGCTTATAAGTTGGAATTGCGGAAGGACTGTCGGGGAGTTCATGATGTATTCCATGTTTCTCGATTGAAGAAATGTCACCCGAGATAGCAGAGGTACCGTTAAGAATCTTGTACCATTGGAAGCAATTCAGTTGAAGGATGACTTGACATATGAGGAGAAACCGGTTAAGATTCTCGATTATGCCATGAGTTACCCTTGACAAGGTTATCAAGTTTTGCAAAGTTCGGTGGAGCCACCACACTGAGGATGAAGCCACACAGGAAAGAGAGGAAGTTTTGCTAAAGGACCACCCTCACCTATTTTCTAGCCAACCCGAATCTCGAGGGCGAGATTCATCTTAAGAGGTAGGTTTGTAACATCCCAAATTTTCAATTTGGAATGTTATACATTAGGTCATCATGCATATCATATTTTCTCGCATTTTTCCGATCCTAGAAAATTTCATGCAACTCAAGGACCCTCGGAGAGAAGTTGGAAGTTTCATTATTTTCATATTTGGGATTTCTCAAATTTTGAAAATAGGATCATTGGATTTATTTAATTATCTTCATAAAGTTTTTCCTATAACAATCTCAAGAGAGGGAATAATATGACTTTCCCAACATTTAGGAAAAATGAAGATATTATAAATAAACCAAATTTGGTTTTGAAAGATTTATTTTGCTTAGGCAAAAATGAGCATTTTAAAAATATTATGCATGTTTGCCGTTTTTAAAGTTCATTTTGTTCGACTCATTTTAGGAGTCGGGGAAAATTTGTTTTATTTAAATCGGAGTTCATTTGATATTTTTTAATTCGTTTGGTTTTATTTAAAAAACGCAGGCGCTGGGCCAAGGCCCAGGCCCGACCAGCCAGCCCGGCCAGCGCCCCCGGCCCACCTCCTCTCTCCTCCTGGCCGGCCGCCCGCGGAGTCCCGCCGCCATGCGCCACGCGCCGCCCGTGTCCGGGTCGGACACCAGCCATGCGTGCCCCCCTCCTCAAGGCACCGAGCCCCCTCCTATTTAACCGCGGACCCCCCTCTCTCCTCACCTCGCCCGCCGCCCGCCCAAGCATGAGCCGCCGCCCGCAATGCCGCCGCCGTCGCCGGAGCACCCGCCGCCCCTCGTCGCCCCTCGACCCCGCCGCCACCGCCGACCCATGAGCCACGGAGACCCGCCGGAGCCCGTGGCGATCACCGGAGGTAGCCACCGCCCCGCGCCGCCCGATCCGGTTTTCCCCTAGAAAACCCGGTCCGGTTTTTTTTTGCGATGTTCGGTTTTTTTTCAAAAACCTAGATTGGTTTTTATTTTCTTCGGTTTTCTTATTTAGTGAACGTTCACCGACCCGTTCGTTTCAATGAACGCGTTCGTTGGATTAGTTCTGTTAACGAACGTCCGTTATTTAGTTAGATTCGTCGTTTTCTTTTAAATCGGATTTAATCCGTTATTTTTCGATTCGATTTACGATCCGATTTTCAAATCTGTTTTATTTCTTGCTCGTTTATCGGAATCGAGGTGATTCAAGCGCTGGAGTTTAAATGACGAAATCGCCGTTCCGACTAACCTACTTACACAGAGTTTTGCTACTGTAAAATTTTGACCTAGTTTCAGATTGCTAAACCGAGTCGTTCTCTCTCGAGTTCCGACTTTCGATGCTTTATTTGATTTGATTCTTTTGCAACCAGGGTTCTTAAGTTGAACTATCTGGTTAGATCTTTTATTCGAGATTTCCTGTGCATTAGATGAGTACTTATTGTATGCTTGTTGTTTGTCTGCGTTAGATCACCCGGAGTGCGCCGCTTGTTACTTGAATCTCTAGGACTCGCGGATCATCGGCAAGGCAAGTAACACTTTGATCATACCTTTTCTACTACCCGGTTTATTGCATTAGATCAAGCCCTCAAACACTTGCATGTTTAGGATCTAATTAAATTGTGGGTTTGGGAAGTAGATTGAGGTAGTACCTATTACTGCTTTTACTTATGAAACCTTGGGAGTTACTTCTACGTTTGCTTATTGTGCCATGCTATGCTAGTAGGCGTGGATTGGGTGAGTGAATATCCATGACAGATGTGAGATTGTTAATTAATGGTTTATCTAAGGTGGCAACCTAAACACACATCTGGGTGGATTGAGGCACTGTTTCTATCGAGACTTGCCTGTATTTCTTGGACCGCCACCCGGGCTCTAAGGGATCATAAGATTATTCAAGCTGGAAACTTCCGTGCAGCCACAAGCCAATTATGGGCTCTGGCGTAGTTGACTAAGTTGTGCGAACTCTTACAGGTAGGCTAGGCGATGTAGGGGATGTAGGTTGGTACGGTCTACCCACATGTAAGGTGCTAAGCGCTTACGAAAGACTATGTCTCGGTCATCCGTTTCTCAAACACCATGCGGTCACGAGAACCAAGCGGAGGCGATCGAGTCTTGTGGGGAAAAGTGCTAAACCTCTGCAGAGTGTATAAACTAATCATGATTAGCCGTGTCCCGGTTATGGACATCTTGAGTATCTAGTACTTGAATATCATGTGAATCTCAACATGTTACTTCTAATAATAAAGTTATTGGGTTTTAATGAGTACTTTTAATGGGGATTGAGGATGTCATCAACCATTCTCAATGTTTAACAACCACCATGATAGTTAAATAAAATTATTCCTTTGATGTAGGGAAAAATCAGCTTTATGCAAAAATGTAAATCAGAGAGCCTTACCACCAGCCATATATGCATGTAGTATAGGCTTGTTGCTTCATTGTTCTCTATGTGTTACATTGCCAAAGATATTCCATGTCTTGACCCGTTTCGGGCTGCAACTTTTCATGTTGCGAGACTTTTCGAATGACAGTAAGGTGTTAGGTCGTGGTTCTATACTCGGTGATGCCGTTGGAGTTGATGGACTCACTCGTTTTCCAAGCCTTCATTGTTATTATTAGATGGCCTTAAGCCATATTATTGTATTAAGTTCCCTTGTGGACAACGATGTAATAAGTGTGTGATTGCTACTCTGCTATAAATCCTTGAAATCTTGTGTGGTGTCGACATTCTTGATCCAGGGATGACACTGAGCACAGAGCGTTAGATCCATTCGGGTCTGGTCGCTACATAGACCGTACCAACCTACATCTCCTACATCTGCTAGTCTACCACTGTAAGAGTTCGCATGACTTAGTCAACTATGCTAGAGCCCATAGTAGCTTGTGGCTGCACACCGAAGTTTCTAGCATGAATAATCTCATGATCCCTTTGAGCACGGGTGGCGGTCCAAAAGAAAGCAGTAATCTGGAATACCCATGTACCTCAATCCACCCGGATGTGTGTTTACGTTGCCACCTTAAATAAACCATTAAATAACAATCTCACATACATCATGGATACACTCACCCAATCCACGTCTACTAGCTTAGCATGGCATAATAAGCAAGCGAGAAGTAACTCCCAAGGGTTTGATAATAAAACAGGTAATAGGTACTACCTCAACTACTTTCCCAAAACCCACAGTTTAATTAGATCCTAACCATGCAATGTTTGAGGATTTGATCTAATGCATAAAAACTGGGTATGAAAAGGGATATGATCAAAGTGTTACTTGCCTTGCTGATAATCCGCGAAACCTAGAGATTCAAAGTAGCAAGCGGCACACTCCGGGTACTCTATCGCAAACAAACAAGCACACAATAAGTACTCATATAATGCACAGGTAAAACTCAAATAAAAGATCTAACCAGAAAGTTCAACTTAAGAACTCCGGTTTGCAAAAAGAAACAACTCAAACGAAGCAACGAAGATCAAACGGCGAAAGAAACAAGCTTCGTTTACTAATCTGGACCTAAGTCAAATTTTACAGTAGCAAAAACTTTTTTGAGTTGATTATTCGGAAAGAGGGTTTCGAGACGAAACTCTAGGCGCTTGAATCGCCTGATTCCGACAAACGAGCAAAAAGATATACTAGATCAAAAATCGGATCAGAAATCGCGATCAGAAAAATCATGGAATAAATCCGATAAAAAGAAAAACGACGAACAGATTAACGAACGAACGTTCTTTATCTGGATCTAAACAATGAACGCGTTCGTTAAAACGAACGAATGAGCGAACGCTCGCTAATTAACCTAACCGAAAAAACCGATCTAACTAAAAAACGGAAATCTAAAAAAACCGGTGAAAACCGACAGAAAACCAAACGGTTTTCTAAAAAAACCGGCAGCGGGGTCAACCTCGGCGGACGTGACGTGATCGGCGGCTCAAGGCGCCGGGCGGCTAGGGTTTGGGCGGCGGGGCGGGTGGGGCTGAGGCGGGGGGTCGGCTGGGCGGCGCTTTATAAAGCCCGGCCGAGTGAGTCTGGCGATTCTACAAAGGCGGTTCGGATTTTTTTTAAAATTAACTACGCGCAGAAAAACTGACGAAAGAAATACTAAACGGACTCCAAAATTCCCGAAATAAATTTTCCCCGGCTTCTAAAATCAAGCTGGACAAGATGAACATTTATTTGGGGCCTAAATGCAATTTTGAAAAACATGAATTTTTTCTAAATTCAAATAAAATGGTGAAAAACTCCAAATAAAAATCTTATTTGATTTTTTTTATTAAACCTTCAATATTTCTTTATTTTGGGAAAGTCATTTTATTCCCTCTCTCATATTTTGATAATAGAAATAATTGAAGATAAAATAAATATGAAAATAAGGAAATCTCCCACTCTCTCTGTGGGTCCTTGAGTTGCGTGAAATTTCTAGGATCGAGCCAAATGCAATAAAGTATGATATGCAATTGATGCTCTATGTTTAACATTCCAAATTGAAAATTTGGGATGTTACATATAGGACATGCAAGTTGCTCAAAGCATATAGTCAAATTCGTACGTGAAAGGATTTTTTAATTTTTGAAAGCTAACGTGAAAGGAATTTTTTAGAATGCTCTTGGCATGTCGCTAACATGTGATGAGTTAACCGACCTCACTAGACGGCAAAACGCCATTTCGCCGCACTTTGAGAGAGACGAGGAGGGAGAAGCGTCTGGGTTCTTTGGATTACTAGAGATAGGTGTCGCACGGAAGCCAAGAAATATGGTGATAGCGTGGGTTAGCCATGTACTAGTATGATGTAACGCTGCCGTGTTTCGTACTCTTGGAGTCCACTGTGGAGATGATTGGTTGATTTTATATCACTGAATAATATAAAATATGATGAGTGCAGACGCTCCACCCCGAGGTTCCTTGCTCCTTCTCGATCATCAGGAATCTATGTTCTTCCACTCTATTTTTTACGTGAGCTTTGTTCATCCTTTTGCCAACACGCGACACATCTAGCATCAAGGTGCATGTGTCATGCAAGGATCGTTCCATCTATATGAAGAACATGTGGGACTGGAACTACGAGACGGACATGTACCCAGGAGTGGACGTGTGAACCTGTGTAATGTAGTGCAGTAAGTGAAGTAGAAAGGCACAAATAGTATGGACATGCGTGGCATATAGGCATTTGTTTCTTACTACCACTAAATGTTGTACGTGCAATGCCCGGTGATGTTATGGAGTACGTGACTAAGTACTCAACTACTACTATATTAATTGGAGGCACATATTAGGTTTTATATTTGTGTACGTGTATGCCTCGAGACCTTCCAACTAGACGTGTCTTTCTCTCCGGGTCGCACTTTGTATCGTTCATACCACTAGTACAGTAGTACTACTACGTGTGGTCTCCGACCCAGAAGTGGAGACGCTCTACCACGCTGTTCATGTCCCACTCCTTTCGCTGACGTGTGCGACATCCAGCACGTGCCGTGTGTTTGGCACTCCTTCATCGTAAGAGTTGAAACACTAGCATTCATTAGAAATAAAAAATAAATATAAATCACCAGTGATACTATACCATGCAGTTTCCTTGCTTCTCGATAGTTGTTAAACATTGAGAATGGTTGACAGCATTCTCAATCCCAATTAAAATATCATCATTAAAAACCCAACAACATTAATTAAAGTAACATGATGAGATTCACATGATAATCCAAGTACTAGATACTCAAGATGTCCATAACCGGGGACACGGCTAACCATGATTAGTTTGATACACTCTGCAGAGTTTTGTGCACTTTTCCCCACAAAACTCGATCTCCTCTGTTTGATTTCTCGCACTACATGATGTTTGAGAAACGGATGACCGAGACATAGTCTTTCAGAAGCGCTAGCACCTTTAACGGGTAGACGGTACCAACCTACATCCCCTACATCCGCTAGTCTACCACTTTGTAAGAGTTCGTGACGACTTAGTCAACTATGCTAGAGCCCATAGTAGCTTGTGGCTGCACACGGAAGTTTCTAGCATGAATAATCTCATGATCCCTTTGAGCCTCGGCGGTCCAAAAAGAAACAGTAATCTGGAATACCCAGTACCTCAATCCACCCAGATGTGTGTTTAAGTTGCCACCTTAAATAGACCATTAATTAAAATCTCACATTTGTCATGGATACACTCACACAATCCACGGTCCTACTAGCATAGCATGGAAATATAAGCAAACGTAGAAGTAACTCCCAAGGGTTTGAAAATAAAACAGGTAATAGGTACTACCTCATCTACTTCCCAAAACCCACAATTTAATTAGATCCTAATCATGCAATGGTTGAGGATTGATCTAATGCATAAAAACTGGGTATGAAAAAGGGATATGATCAAAGTGTTACTTGCCTTGCTGATGATCCGCGAAACCTAGGGATTCAAAGTAGCAAGCGGCGCACTCCGGGTACTCTATCGCAAACAAACAAACATACAATGAGTACTCATCTAATGCACAGGTAAAACTCAAATAAAAGATCTAACCAGAAAGTTCAACTTAAGAACTGCGGTTTGCAAAAAGAATCAAATCGAACGAAGCAACGAAAGTCAAACGGCGAAAGAAACAAGCTTCGTTTACTAATCTGGACCTAAGTCAAATTTTACAGAAGCAAAAACTTGTTTGAGTTGATTATTCGGAAAGAGGGTTTCGAGACGAAACTCTAGGCGCTTGAATCGCCTGATTCCGATAAACGAGCGAAAAGTTATACTAAAACGAAAATCAGATCAGAAATCGCGATCTGGAATAATCGCGGAAAATCCGAGAAAAAGAAAAAACGGACGAACAGGCTAACGAACGAACGTTCGCTATCTGCGAAAAAACCAGAAATCATTCATTAAAACGAAAGAACAAACGGGCGTTCGCTAAATAACTAAACCGGGAAAAAACCGATCTACAAAAAAACGGATCAAAAAAACCGACGAAAACCGACGGAAAAACCGAACGGTTTTTCTAAAAAAAAGGGCGGCGGTGGGGTCAACCTCGGTGTGCGTGGCGGCGGGATTCGGCGCGGCGGCGGCGGCGGGATCCGGGGCGGCGGCGGCTAGGGTTTGGGGCGGCAGGGCGGCTCGGGTGGGCTGGGGCTGCGGCGGCCCGGGGTGGCGCTATATAAAGTCCCCGGCCAGAGGAGTCCTTGCCGATCCCGGACCATAGTCGGTTCGGACTTTTTTTTAAAAAATAATTTTCGCGCAGAAAAACAAACGAAAGAAATACTAAATGGACTCCAAAAGTCCTGAAAGAAATTTTCCCCGACTTCTAAAATCAAGCCGGACAAGATGAACCTTTATTTGGGGCCTAAATGCAATTTTGAAAAACACGCATTTTTCCTAAATTCAAATAAAATAGCGATAAACTCCAAATAAAAATCTTATTTGATTTTTTATTAAACCTTCAATATTTCTTTATTTTGGGAAAGTCATTTTATTCCCTCTCTCATATTTTGATAATAGAAATAATTGAAGATAAAATAAATAAAATCAAATGATCCTATTTTCAGAATTTGAGAAAACTCAAATATGAAAATAACGAAATCTCCAACTCCCTCCGTGGGTCCTTGAGTTGCGTGAAATTTCTAGGATCGAGCCAAAATGCAATAAAATATGACATGCAAATGATGATCTATGTATAACATTCCAAATTGAAAATTTGGGATGTTACAAACCTACCCCCTTAAGATGAATCTCGCCCTCGAGATTCGGGTTAACTAGAAAATAGGTGAGGGTGGTCCTTTGAGGTCTTCTTCTCGCTCCCAGGTGGCTTCATCCTCCGTGTGGTGGCTCCGCTGGACTTTGCAAAACTTGATAACCTTGCTGCGGGTGACTCGGCTGGCATACTCGAGAATTTTGACTGGTTTCTCCTCGTAGGTCAAATCATTACCCCAACTGAATCACTTCCAGTGGCACAGTATCTCTCAGATGTATATCAGCCATCTCTGCGTGGCACTTCTTCAACTGGGAAACGTGGAACACGTCGTGAACTCCTGACAATCCTTCGGGCAATTCCAACTTGTAAGCAACTTCTCCCATGCGCTCCAAAACTCTGTATGGTCCCATAAAACGTGGCACTAATTTCCCTTTAACTCCAAAGTGCTTAACTCCTCGAAGTGGAGATACTCGAAGATAGACTCTATCTCCGACTTCGAAAAATGTCTCCTTACGTTTAGAATCCGCATAGCTCTTCTGCCTAGACTGGGCTACCTTGAGCCTATCGCGAATCAACTTCACCTTCTGTTCAGAATCCTTAATCAAATCTGGTCCAAACAACTGGCGGTCTCCAACTTCATCCCACAACAGCGGGGTTCTGCACCTCCTTCCGTACAAGGCTTCGAAAGGGGCCATTTTCAAACTGGATTGATAACTGTTGTTGTAAGAGAACTCCGCATACGGCAAATTGTCGTCCCAACTAGATCCATAATCTAGTGCACAAGCTCTCAAAGATATCCTCCAAAATCTGATTGACTCTCTCGGTCTGTCCATCTGTCTGCGGATGAAAAGTTGTACTGAACTCTAGCCCGGTACCCAAAGTTTCGTGCAACTGATTCCAGAACTTTGAGGTAAACTGGGTTCCTCTATCTGATATGATGCTCCTCGGAACTCCATGCAGACATACGATCCTGGTCATGTATATCTTAGCCAACTTGGCACTGCTGTAAGTGGTCTTCACTAGAATGAAATGAGCCACCTTCGTCAAGCGATCAACTACAACCCAAATCGAGTCATAGCCTGAACGAGTCCTGGGCAATCCAATGATAAAGTCCATGCCTAATTTTTCCCACTTCCATTCGGGTATCGGCAATGGCTGTAACAATCCTGCTGGCTTCTGATGCTCTGCCTTCACTCTCTGACATATATCACAAACTGCTACAAACTCCGCAATATCTTTCTTCATTCCGGTCCACCAGAAAGTGTCCTTCAAATCCAAATACATCTTGGTATTTCCTGGGTGAATCGAGTACGGCGAATCATGGGCCTCTTGCAAAATCAACTTCCTGATCTCCGGATCATTAGGCACGTAAACACGGTCCTCAAACCACAAGGTATCGTGCTCATCCTCACGAAATGCCTTAGCTTTTCCCTTGCTCATTTTCTCTTTAATAGAGGCAATCTCCTTGTCAGTCGTCTGAGCTTCTCTGATCTTATCCATCAAAGTAGACTGTATTTCCAATGCTGCTACATAGCCTCTCAGAACTATCTCCAAACATAGCTCTCGAAATTCCTAGGCTAACTCCTTTGGTAAACCTCCGGTCATTAGTGTGTTGGCATGGCTCTTGCGGCTCAACGCATCGGCTACTACGTTAGCCTTTCCGGGGTGATAATGCAATCTCATATCATAATCCTTGATAAGATCCAACCATCTCCTTTGCCTGAGATTCAACTCCTTCTGCGTGAAGATGTACTTCAAACTCTTGTGATCCGTGTACACCTCACAGTGGTTTCCAATGAGAAAATGTCTCCAAGTCTTCAATGCATGTACTACGGCTGCTAACTCCAAATCATGTGTAGCATAATTCAACTCATGGGGCTTAAGTTGTCGTGAAGCATACGAAACAACTCTTCCCTCCTGCATAAGCACTGCTCCAAGTCCTCGACGTGAAGCATCACAATACACCTCATAATCCTTGCGCTGATCAGGCAGAATCAACACTAGTGATGTAACCAAACGTTTCTTCAAATCTTGGAAACTAGCCTCACATTCTTCAAATTCAATTGAACTTGGTATCCTTCTTTAATAACTCCGTCATAGGCTTCGCAATCTTCGAGAAATTCTCAATGAATCTCCGGTAGTATCCTGCCAGTCCAAGGAAACTCCGGATCTCTCCAACTATCGTTGGTGCTTCCCAGTTTGTCACAGTGACCACCTTGGTGGGATCTACTGCTATACCTTCTCCAGATATAACGTGTCCAAGGAATCCCACTTCCTTCAACCAAAACTCACATTTGCTGAACTTGGCATATAACTGATGTTCTCTGAGCTTCTCAAGTACTAAACGCAAATGCTCCTTATGCTCTTCTTCATTCTTTGAATAAACCAAAATATCATCAATGAACACCATGACGAACTTATCCAAAAACTCCATAAACACCTTGTTCATCATGTTCATGAAATAGGCAGGTGTGTTAGTCAGCCCAAATGACATAACGGTATACTCATACAATCCATACCTGGTGGTAAAAGCCTTCTTGGGTATATCCTGCTCCCGAATCTATAACTGATGGTATCCTGATCGCAAATCGATCTTGGAAAATACCTTAGCTCCTTGCAATTGGTCAAACAAGTCGTTGATCATCGGCAACGGGTACTTGTTCTTAATTGTTACTTCATTCAATCCTCGATAATCAACAACCATTCTCAATGATCCATCCTTCTTTTCTACTAGAAATCTTGGCGATCCCCAAGGCGAAGAACTTGGGCGAATAAAACCTTTATCCAGTAACTCCTTAATCTGCTTCTTAATTTCTTCCAAATCTTGTGCGGGCATCCGGTACGGTCTCTTAGATATCGGCCCTGTGCCTGGTCAACAGCTCAATCAAAAACTCAATGTATCTATCTGGTGGCATACCTGGCAACTCTTCTGGAAATACATCAGGGAAATCCTTCACCACTGGTACTTCCTCCTGCACAACTCCTGATAAGGAATTTACTTGTGTCCTCTTCGGCTCATGCCGTGATACATACTTGATCCTTCTTCCTTCTGGCGTTGTAAGCAAAATCGTCTTACTGGCGCATTCAATGTTCCCTCCATACTTCGATAACCAATCCATGCCTAACATCACATTCAATCCTTGCGATTCCAATACTATTAGGTCCGAGGGAAACACGTAGTTACCAATCCTTAATGGTAATCGATCACACCATAGACTAGCCATATATTCTGCTCCAGGCGAGGTTACTAACATGGGTGACCTAAGGGCTTGGGTTGGCAGTTTATATTTATCCACAAATCCCTTGATATGTATGAATGCGATGCACTGTATCAAAAAGAACGATCGCAGAAATGTCTTAACCAAAAACTTACCTATTATTGCATCTGGCTGAGCTTCAACCTCCTCCATGTTAACATGGTTCACCTGTCCCCTGTTGAAAGGGTTCGGCTTCTTCCCTGAGCTTCCATTGCCATTTCCATTATGGGCTTCAGGACATTCATTGGCATGATGTCCAGTCTTCTGACACTTAAAGCAAGTGACTTGGCTCAGGTCTCTCTTGGCTGGGGTTGACGGGTTGGTGCGGTTTTGTCCGTTGCTTCCTCCATTCCCGTTACCATTCTTGGAACCATTATGAGTGTGCGAGCTACCTCCTCCATGGGTATGCTGAAATTGTCCTCCCGGTTTCGGGGTAAAGCGTAGCTTTTGCTGAGCTCCAGAATTGTACTTCCCTTGACCATACTTCCGCTTGCATGTTTTCAATCTTCTGTCGCTTCCTTCAATCATAAGAGCACGATCTACCAACTCCTGGTAGTTGTTGAAAGTTGCTACCATCAACTGCATGCTCAGCTCATCATTTAGTCCTTCCAGGAACTTCTCCTACTTGGCTGCATCTGTAGCAACGTCATCCGGGGCATAACGTGCTAACTTGCTAAAATCCTCCACATACTGGCTTACAGTGCGTCCTCCTTGGCGTAAGTTGCGAAACTCACGTTTCTTCATGGCCATAGCTCCTGCTGAAACATGGGCAGTACGGAATGCTTGCTGAAATTGATCCCATGTGACTGTGTCCATAGGGTGTGTGGCTGTGTAATTTTCCCACCATGATGCTGCGGGTCCATCAAGCTGATGTGCGGTGAAACGCACTCTCTCCGCATCAGTGCATCCTGCAGTGGTCAGCTCCTTCCAACCTTGCGGAGCCAATCATCTGCAACAATCGGCTCGGTGCTACTGGAAAACACCGGCGGATTTAGCCTCAAGAAACGAGTCAAATGGTCAACAGGTGGTGGTGGTGGTGGGTTGTTGTTGTTGTTGTTGCCTTGGTTCTGTACTAGTGCTTGCATCAAAGCATTCTGCTGCTGAATCAACTGAGTGATCTCCGGTGGGAAAACAAATCCGGTGTCGCGTCTCGGAGGCATCTGAGGGTGTTAGAGAAGATGAGAATATAGAACAGAATGAGGTCTAGTGAGAAAACACTACCCATATGCACATGAGACAAATGCAAACAATATCACTCCAATCAATTCAAACAAAGGAAAACAACGGTCTATCTATCGTTACAAAAGTGCTCGGACTATACTGGATACATAGGGAAATACTACTACTGTTATGGTGGTCAATCTAGAAAAACTGCTCCGATGAAGACTCCATGATATCCGCTCCAGCTTCATCAACATAGTCATCATCGCTGTCGTCGGGGTCTGAGTCGGTGTCATCGATGATGATATAGTTATTCGGGCAAGTGGAATCGTCGTCTTCTCTGCCTGGTGCGGGGTCTCCCATGAAAACTCCTAGCTTCCTGGTTAAGTCGTCATTCTTCTTCACTAGCACTTTAATTTCTTCCATGTAATCTTCACATGTAGCCTTGAGGTCTTCCTCTAGCTCTGTGATCTTGGTCAAGGCCTTCTGCAGATCCATCATGCATGTGCACATCTGGTTCTCCTGACGTCGGATGTGCTGCAATTGATCTATCCTTCCTGGTGCTGATCATCTCCCATTGCTCATCTCGGTGCCCACAAATCTGGTAGATAGTATCCTTGAGATCATTGCGGTAAACTTCTCCAATACGTTCCATGGCGATGTGGGCTGCCATGCTCTTTCCTAGATTCCAGGTTGGTGCATCAAAGGAAACTCTATGGGCTCCGTGACTGGTGCGAATGTCCTTCCTGGAACTTGAACTTGAATCATCCAGCGCTCCTCTTCGGGTAAACTGGCGTTGTAGGTCCCGATGAAGCTTGGTACTCCGGTGTTCAGGTATCTAGTGACTTCCTTCAAGTGACATCCAAAGGGTGTATCATCATCTGGTTGCATGAACTTGTTCCTTGCACCCGCCATCCTAAAAGAGTAGAAAAGATGAGGAGTCAGAAATGAGAACAAAGAGTAGTGATCTAGGGCTTTAGCTTAGTGGTCGTGTCCTACCGTTAGCGTGTGCTCTGATACCATCTTGTAGCGACCAGACGTCAAATAGTCTGACCTCTGTGCATCAGTGTCATCCCTAGATCGAGAATCTTGACACGCACAAGATTTCTTGAAGGATTTATAACAGAGTAGCAATCACACACTCATTACATCAAATGTCTCAAAAGAGAACTTATTACAATAAATATGGCTTAAGGCCATCTAATACGATAACAGCGGAAGGCTTGGAAGATAAGCGAGTCCATCAACTCCAACGGCATCACTGAGTATAGAACCACGACCTAAGGCACCTTACTGTCGTTCGAAAAGTCTCGCAACATGAACGTTGCAGCCGAAAACGGGTCAAAGACATGAAATATCTTTGGCAATGTAACACATAGAGAGTAATATGAAAGAGTAATGTTATACTACATGCATATATGGCTGGTGGAAAACTCTATGGTTACAGTTTTGCGTAAAGCCATTTTTTCCCTACTGCAAAGGAATAAATTTTATTTAACTATCATGATGGTTGTTAAACATTGAGAATGGTTGACAACATTCTCAATCCCAATTAAAATATCATCATTAAAAACCCAACAACACTAATTAAAGTAACATTATGAGATTCACATGATAATCCAAGTACTAGATACTCAAGATGTTCATAACCGGGGACACGGCTAACCATGATTAGTTTGATACACTCTGCAGAGGTTTGTGCACTTTTCCCCACAAGACTCGATCTCCTCCGTTTGATTTCTCGCACTACATGATGTTTGAGAAGCGGATGACCGAGACATAGTCTTCGGAAGAGCTAGCACCTTACGAGCGGGTAGACAGTACCAACCTACATCCCCTACATCTGCTAGTCTACCACCGTAAGAGTTCATACGACTTAGTCAACTATGCTAGAGCCCATAGTAGCTCGTGGCTGCACACGGAAGTTTCTAGCATGAATAATCTCATGATCCCTTTGAGCACGGGTGGCGGTCCAAAAGAAATAGGCAATCTGGGATACCCAGTACCTCAATCCACCAGGATGTGTGTTTAAGTTGCCACCTTAAATAAACCATTAATTAAAATCTCACATCTGTCATGGATACACTCACCCAATCCACGTCTACTAGCATAGCATGGCAATATAAGCAAACATAGAAGTAACTCCCAAGGGTTTGATAATAAAACAGGTAATAGGTACTACCTCATCTACTTCCCAAAACCCATAATTTAATTAGATCTTAATCATGCAATGGTTGAGGATTGATCTAATGCATAAAAACTGGGTATGAAAAAGGGATATGATCAAAGTGTTACGTGCCTTGCTGATGATCCGCGAAACCTAGGGATTCAAAGTAGCAAGCGGCGCACTCCGGGTACTCTATCGCAAACAAACAAACATACAATGAGTACTCATCTAATGCACAGGTAAAACTCAAATAAAATATCTAACCAGAAAGTTCAACTTAAGAACTCCGGTTTGCAAAAAGAATCAAATCGAACGAAGCAACGAAAGTCAAACGGCGAAAGAAACAAGCTTCGTTTACTAATCTGGACCTAAGTCAAATTTTACACAAGTAAAAACTTGTTTGGGTTGATTATTCGGAAAGAGGGTTTCGAGATGAAACTCTAAGCGCTTGAATCGCCTGATTCCGATAAACGAGCGAAAAGTTATACTAAAACGAAAATCGGATCAGAAATCGCGATCTGGAATAATCGCGGAAAATTCGAGAAAAAGAAAAAACGGACGAACAGGCTAATGAACGAACGTTCGCTATCTGCGAAAAAATAGAAATCGTTCATTAAAACGAACGAACGGGCGTTCGCTAAATATTTAAACCGGGAAAAACTGATCTAAAAAACCGACGAAAAGCGACGGAAAAACCGAACGGTTTTTCTAAAAAAACAGCGGCGGCGGGGTCAACCTCGTCATCCGAGGCGGCGGGATCCATGGCGGCCGAGCGGCGGGGGGGTTTGGGGCGGTGGGGCGGCTCGGGTGGGCTGGGGCTGCGTCGGCCCGGGGTGGCGCTATATAAAGGCCCCGGCCAGAGGAGTCCTGGCCGATCCCGGCCCATAGTCGGTTCGGACTTTTTTTTTAAATAATTTTTGCGCAGAAAAACAAACGAAAGAAATACTAAATGGACTCCAAAAATCCTGAAATAAATTTTCCCTGACTTCTAAAATCAAGCTGGACAAGATGAACATTTATTTGGGGCCTAAATGCAATTTTGAAAAACACGCATTTTTCCTAAATTCAAATAAAATAGCGATAAACTCCAAATAAAAATCTTATTTGATTTTTATTAAACCTTCAATATTTCTTTATTTTGGGAAAGTCATTTTATCCCCTCTCTCATATTTTGATAATAGAAATAATTGAAGATAAAATAAATAAAATCAAATGATCCTATTTTGAATTTGAGAAAACTCAAATATGAAAATAACGAAATCTCCAACTCTCTCCGTGGGTCCTTGAGTTGCGTGAAATTTCTAGGATCGAGCCAAAATGCAATAAAATATGATATGCAAATGATGATCTATGTATAGCATTCCAAATTGAAAATTTGGGATGTTACATGTACCCAATTGTTTCCTTAGGGTATCTTATGAAGACACACTTCTCTGATTTGGGTTTGAGCTTATCAAGCTGAATCATTTTGACATAAGTGTCACAACCCCAAACTTTAAGACGACAGCTTAGGTTTCTTGCCAAACCATAGTCCATACGGTGTCGTCTCAATGGATTTAGACGGTGCCCTATTTAACGTGAATGCAGCTGTCTCTAATGCATAACCCCAAAACGATAGTGGTAAATCGGTAAGAGACATCATAGAATGTACCATATCCAATAAAGTATGGTTACGATGTTCAGACACACCATTATGCTGTGGTGTTCCTGATGGCGTGAGTTGTGAAACAATTCCACATTGTTTTAAATGAAGGCCAAACTCGTAACTCAAATATCCGCCTCCCGCAATCAGATCGTAGAAACTTTATTTTGTTGTTTACAATGATTCTCCACTTCACTCTGAAATTCTTTGAACTTTTCAAATGTTTCAGACTTGTGCTTCATCAAGTAGATATACCCATACCTACTCAAATCATCTGTGAAGGTCGGAAAATAACAATACCCGCCGCGTGTTTCGACACTCATCGGACCGCATACATCGGTATGTATTAGTTCCAATAAGTCATTAGCTCGCTCCACTGTTCCGGAGAACGGAGTTTTAGTCATCTTGCCCATGAGTATCAAATGATTCATAATCAAGTGATTCCAAAATCAAGTGATTCATAATCAAGTGATTCCAAAATCCCGTCTGCATGGAGTTTCTTCATGCGCTTTACACCAATATGACCTAAATGGCATTGCCACAAGTATGTTGCACTATCATTATTAACTTTGCATCTTTTGTCATCAATATTATGAATATGTGTATCACTACGATCGAGATTTAATAAACCATTCACATTGGGTGTATGACCATAGAAGGTTTTATTCATGTAAATAGAACAACAATTATTCTTTGACTTAAATGAATAACTGTATTGCAATAAACATGGTCAAATCACATTCATGCTCAACACAAACACCAAATAACGTTTATATAGGTTCAACACTAATCCCGAAGATAGAGGGAGTGTGCGATGGTGATCGTATCAACCTTGGAACCACTTCCAACACACATCGTCACCTCGCGCTTAACTAGTCTCTGTTTATTCTGCAACTCCTGTTTCGAGTTAATAATCTTAGCAACTAAACCGGTATCAAATACCCAGGGGCTACTATTAATACTAGTAAGGTACACATCAATAACATGTATATCAAATATACCTTTGTTCACTTTGCCATCCTTCTTATCAGCCAAGTATTTGGGGCAGTTCTATTTCCAGTGACCATTTCCTTTGCAGTAGAGGCACTCAGTTTTAGGCTTGGGTCCAGCTTTGGGCTTCTTCATGGGAGCGGCAACTTGCTTGCCATTCTTCTTGAAGTTCCCTCTCTTTCCCTTGCCCTTTTTTCTTGAAACTAGTGGTCTTGTTAACCATAAACACTTGATGCTCTTTCTTGATTCCTACCATCACCGATTTCAGCATCAGGAAGATCTCGGGAATCATTTTTGTCATCCCTTGCATATTATAGTTCATCACGAAGTTATAGTAGCTTGGTGATAGTGACGAGAGAACTTTGTCAATCACTATCTTATCTGGAAGATTAACTCCCACTTGATTCAAGCGATTATAGTGCCCAGACATTCTGAGCACATGCTCACTGATTGAGCTATTCTCCTCCATCTTGTAGGCAAAGTACTTGTCAGAGGTCTCATACCTATCGACACGGGCATGAGTCTGAAATATCAATTTCAGCTCTCGGAACATCTCATATGATCTGTGGCGTTCAAAACATTTTTTAAGTCCCGGTTCCAAGCCGTAAAGCATGGCGCACTAAACTATTAAGTAGTCATCATATTGAGCTTGCCAAAACATTCATAACGTCTGCATCTGCTCCTGCAATAGGTCTATCACCTAGCGGTGCATCAAGGACATAATTCTTTTGTGCAGAAATGAGGATAATCCTCAGATCACGGACCCTGTTCGCATAATTGCTACTATCATCTTTCATCTTATTTTCTCTAGGAACACATATATATAGAAAATAGGGGAGCTATATCACGAGCTATTGATCTACAACATAGATATGCAAATACTATTAGGACTAAGTTCATGATAAATTAAGTTCAATTAATCAAATTATATAAGAACTCCCACTTAAATAGACATCCCTCAACTCATCTAAGTGATACGTGATCCAAATCAACTAACCATGTCCGATCATCACGTGAGATGGGGTAGTCATCAATGGTGAACATCTCTATGTTGATCATATCTACTATATGATTCACGTTCGACCTTTCGGTCTCCAGTGTTCTGAGGCCATGTCTGTACATGCTAGGCTTGTCAAGTTTAACCCAAGTATTTTGCATGTGTAAAACTGTCTTACACCCGTTGTATGTGAACGTAGAGTCTATCACACCCGATCATTACGTGGTGTCTCGAAACGACGAACTTTCGCAACGGTGCATACTCAGGGAGAACACTTTTACCTTGAAATTTAGTGAAGGGATCATCTTATAATGCTACCGTCGTACTAAGCAAAATAAGATGCATAGAAGATAAACATCACATGCAATCAAAAGATGTGACATGATATGGCCATCATCATCTTGTGCTTTTGGTCTCCATCTCCAAAGTATCGTCATGATTTCCATCGTCACCGGCTCGACACCTTGATCTCCATCATTGTGTCGTGGTCGTCTCGCCAACTATTGCTTCTACAACTATTGCTAACTCATAGCGATAAAGTAAAGCAATTACATGGCGTTTGCATTTCATACAATAAAGAGACAACCATAAGGCTCCTGCCGTTTGCCTGATATCTTACAAAACATGATCATCTCATACAATAAAGTATATCACATCATATCTTGACCATATCACGTCACAATATACCCTGCAAAAACAAGTTAGACGTCCTCTACTTTGTTATTGCAAGTTTTACGTGGCTGCTACGGGTTTCTAGCAAGAACCGTTCTTACCTACGGCAAAAACCACAACGGTGATTCGTCAAGTTTGTTGTTTTAACCTTCTTCAAGGACCGGTTGTAGTCAAATTGGATTCAACTAAACTAGGAGAAACAGACACCCGCCAGCCACCTTTATGCAAAACTAGTTACATGTCAGTCGGTGGAACCGGTCTCATGTGCGTGGACATGTAAGGTTGGTCCGGGCCGCTTCATCCCACAATACCGCCGAATCAAATTAAGACATTGCTTGTACGCAGTATGACTATCACCGCCCACAACTCTTTGTGTTCTACTCGTGCATATCATGTACGCATAGACCTGGCTCGGATACCACTGTTGGGAATCGTTGCATGGAAAAACAAAAAAAAATCTACGCACACGCAATGATCTATCCATGGGGATGCATAGCAACGAGGGGGAGAGTGTGTCTACGTACCCTCATAGACCGTAAGCGGAAGCGTTTATTCAACGCGGTTGATGTAGTCGTACACCTTCACGATCAGCCCGATCAAGTACCGAACGCACGGCACCTCCGCGTTCTGCACATGTTCAGCTCGGTGTCGTCATCGTCATCTTGATCCAACAAGTGGGACGAGGTAGTAGATGAGTTCCGTCAGCATAACGGCGTGGTGACGGTCGTGATGAAGCAATCCCGCAGGGCTTCGCCTAAGCACTGCGACGATCTAGAGCGGAGGAGTAAACTAGAGGCGGAGGGGTGCCGACACACGGCATGGAATCAGTTGTGTATTGTGTGGCACCCCTCCCCACATATATATAGGTGTGGGAGGGGAGGAGGCAGCCCTAGGGCACCTCCAATAGGGCCGGCGGCCACCCTAGGGTTTTCCTAGTGGTGCCCCCCCCCCTCCATGTAATGCACAAGGGAGAAGGAAAGGGGGGAGGCGCCCCTTCTCTTTCCTTTCTTCCTTCCGGGGATATGGTAGGAGGAGGTGGAGCCTCCCTTTTCCATCCAATTGGGTGTGGCTGCCTTTAGGGGGGCGCACCAGCCCATGTGGGCTGGTGTGTTCCCTCTACATGGCCCAATAAGGCCCAATACTCTCCCGGTGCCTCTGGAACCCCTTCCGGTATTCCAATAACTTTCCGGTGCATTCCGAAACCATTCCGAAGACCAAATAGTATCGTCCTTTATATCAATCTTTACCTCCGAACCATTCCGGAGCTCCTCATCATCTCTGTGATCTCATCCGGGACTCCAAACAACATTCGGTCACCAAACCACATAACTCATATAATACCAAATTGACATCGAACGTTAAGTGTGCGGACCTACGGGTTCGAGAACTATGTAGACATGACCGAGACACCTCTCCGGTCAATAACAAATAGCGGAACCTGGATGCCCATATTGGCTCCTACATATTCTACGAAGATCTTTATAGGTCAAACCGTTATGACAACATACGTAATTCCCTTTGTCCATCGGTATGTTACTTGCCCAAGATTCGATCGTCGGTATCTTCATACCTAGTTCAATCTCGTTACCGGCAAATCTCTTTACTTGTTCCGTAATACATCACCTAATGACCAACTCCTTAGTCATTTGCTTGCAAGCTTATGATCTGTATTACCGAGAGGGCCCAGAGATACCTCTCCGATACTCGGAGTGACAAATCCTAATCTCGATCTATGCCAATCCAACAAACACCTTCGGAGATACCTGTAGAGCATCTTTATGATCACCCAGTTATGTTATGATGTTTGATAGCACACAAGGCATTCCTTCGGTATCCGGGAGTTGCATAATTTCATAGTCAAAAGAATATGTATTTGACATGAAGAAAGCAATAGCAATAAACTGAACGATCAATATGCTAAGGGAACGGATGGGTCTTGTCCATCACATCATTTTCCTAATGATGTGATCCCATTATCAAATGACAACACATGTCTATGGTTTGGAAACCTTAATCATCTTTGATCAATGAGCTAGTCTAGTAGAGGCTTACAAGGGACACGATATTTGTTTATGTATTCACACATGTATTTAGGTTTACGATCAATACAATTCTAGCATGAATAATAAACCTTTATCATGAATAAGGAAATATAAAATAACAACTTTATTATTGCCTCTAGGGCATATTTCCTTCAGCTATATCCAGTGCTTCTAGATTAATGGCATGCTCCCTCGTCGTATCCTTCCCAAGGAGTTCCTTATATGCCTCATGGAAGGCCGCCTCCTTGCCTAGTTGATCAGCAATTACATGGCCATCAACTAAAATTGCCGGTATGAAGTTCTTGGCCTTCCCCCCGTTGGCAATTAAGTGGAACAACTGTGTATTGGCATCTCCCTCACCTAGCCATCTGACCCGCGACCTCTGCCTCGCAATAGTTCTTTCAAGTGAAGCAAGTCCTAGCACCATGTGCTTTAAGGTCATCATGAGCGACCTTTCCTCCTGTGAAAGTAATCTTCTTTCATGTGCCACGTCAAAACGAAGAATGACCATGTTGGCTATGGCGATCTCTAGTTTGATGTTGCCCACTTTCTTTTGCCCCCAAGCAGTGAGGTAATGCGTTGTGTTTCTCAACAACATGTCCAGCCTCACGATGGGATCCGAGATCTCCGCATCACAGATCCATGCTTCCTTGACCGCGTCCAAAAAACCCTCAATCTTCATCCAGAATAGCTCGAATCTAAACCTCCTCTTCGGTTGTAAGTGTTCCTCCAGAGACAAGTATAGGGGACAGTGATCGGAACAAGCAGTAGAAAGTGTCTGAAGTAAACATTCAGGATGACCAAGCTCCCAATCAACCGAAACAAACCCCGATCGATCTTGGTGAGGGTGGGCACTTCCCGCTCGTTGCTCCACGTGTACGTACGTCCGTGCAAGAAAAGCTCCTTAAGCGCATTATCATCCACAAATCTCTTGAACTTCTCCATCATCTGTCTATCGGTCAGAGAATTATTTTCATCCGCTGCTTGGAGGATGAGGTTAAAGTCCCCAATAACTAGCCATGGCCCGAGGTAGTAGCTCCGTCTTTCTGCGAGCTCCTCCAAAAATGGGATCTTCTGAGCGTCCTCTTATAGCCCATACACAACCGTGAGCCACCACACAGCTCCCTCTTTTGGCAAGACATATCCGGTTATGGAGTTATAGTCATTACCAAAGTTTGACAAGTTGACTTTCGTGGAATCCCAACCCACGAAGATGCCTTCTCTAGTATCCGAAGTCAGGAGATAAGCAAAGCCATCATAGGATGGCCCAAGACATTGCATTATAGTGTACTGGTTTACGACCGCTAGTTTAGTTTCTAATATACAAATTATCGCGACATGCACTGTGTGTACGAACTCCCTCAGCGCCTCCTTCTTGGCAGGGCTATTTAGCCCTCTCACATTCCAGCACACCATCTCCAGTGCGTTGTAAGACATTGGGAAACAAGATTGGCCTGGGGTTGCATTCTCCCATGAGATCTCTTCTCCCATAATTAGCGTTACGTGGGATTAGTGCGCATAAAACTAGTCGTTTCCGTTTTGAGCCCTTATCGTCCGCCCGCCTCTTCTCTCTGCCCTGCTGCTCAGGATCCGATTCATATGGCTAGGGCGCGACGCAACATGCTTCCCTGTCAATTCTTCCGGCTCCAAAAGCGAACTAGCCAAGGTTTAACATATCACACTAGTATATTTTAGGCTGGATTAGTATATACTAATCTCTCTCAATTTTCATCTTGTATTAGTGTCGAATTTATACTGTTATGCATAAGATTGTTGTTGTTTGATTGTCTGATCTGTGACGCTACGATTCTCTGAAGAGTTCATATCTATCAAGAGTTCATATCTTTGTGTGTGTCCTACTCCCTCCTAGCCTACCAAAACGTCATATACGTATTTAGGTACGAAGGGAGTAGGTACTATCTAATTGTGATGCAAATTATTTTGTGTGAGTTGCTAATATTACAATTTTTTCCCTAAGTTGAACTTATAGATTGTTTGTATTGCATACTTTTTTTTTCTACTTGGTTTGCCCCCCCCCCCCCCCCTCCCCCTACCCAAATCCTGGCTTCGCCACTGCTCGGCCCTATATTGCCCTCTCTGTAGCCACCTCCATCGTCTCTTGCGCTATATTTCTACTAGTACCTTGTCAATGATAGTGTGATCGTTCATGCATCATGACACTTATTTTAGAACAGAGAGAGTACATGATAACGACGGTTAAGAAATAAATAGTAGAGCATGGTAAAATGACATTTCGTTCTAGCCATACGATATGAGAGTTAAAAGGATTTCAAATTTAATATGGCTCTACAACTAATGCAGCTGACTTTTATTGTTTAAAAAAGTGAGCACTGCATGTAACACCCGAGTACCAGAGTTTTCAGCCGCCTAATCTGATCTTACAGTCAAAAATACATCTCTCGTTAAGATAGGAATTGACACAATTTCCTTTCCGATTCTTGTCGATGATAACG
The DNA here is from genome assembly GCA_021605145.1 of Aegilops bicornis. Lineage (NCBI taxonomy): Eukaryota > Viridiplantae > Streptophyta > Magnoliopsida > Poales > Poaceae > Aegilops > Aegilops bicornis. The sequence goes on from CM038674.1 coordinate 275,535,762, forward strand.
CGTTCTTGGGTGCAATAGTAGTAATACACGTCTCTTTTTCGATGTTAATTGCTTCAAAATTGAACGTGCACAATGGCCTTAGTTTACAATTCTGCCTACATATCGAGAAAATGCAAAATTCAGCTACAAGTCCAACGCCGGCTTCGTTCAGCTGCCGCTACCAAAAGAAATCGCTCAAAGATCCTAGGGCAACATCTCTATATACCCCAGATGGAGCAGAGCACGTCCATCCTGGACAATCTCAAGGAGCTGAACGCCCTGAGACCTCCGCTTCGCGTTGTGCAAGCTCGTTTCCTTTTCCTTCCCAACGCGCCACCGTCTTTGCTAGGCTCCAAAGCATCAGCGGCGGCTGCTTTCCTCACAAACAGCGCTATGAAGAATCCCTCCAGGTCATCCTCGGGATCCGTCCGAAGCAAATGCTGGGCTGCAAACAAGGAAAGCCGTGAGGGTGTATAATTTCATGCCAACAGAAGGTCATCCAGAAGCATATTTGAGTTGTTCAGGGAAAGGGAGCATACCTCCGTCGAAGACCGGAAGGCCACGGCGCCTCCATTGAGGGAATGGGGTAGCGAGCTCGAAACCGAGTGATGAGGCTAAAGGTAGCACAGAGCTGACGACATCCTCATTCTCTGCCTGGTGTATTGAACAGGTGCTGTACACCAATCTCTCTACAGAGGGAACTGCAGACGTGGACGGAAGCTTTTCACTTCAGTTTCTGCGACAGTTGTCCATAGAAATGTGATCATTAAACAGACCGAGTAGAGTAGGAACTTACATGATAGAGCATGTGAGAGAGCTTTCCGCTGAAAGGCGGACAGTTTCGGATCCTTGTGCTTGAACCTGCATCATCCTGATCATCTGCAGAACAGGGTTTCTTTAGTTTAAATGTTCCAGTTGGATACTGGTATGATGGTGGTGGGGTGAATCTGTTTCCCTCACTTGCATCTTTGAAAAAATGTAGACTTTAAGAAACATCCCTGACACTCAAATGTTTCACTATTTCAGGTCAAAATTGACCAAGCAAGCAAAGCCCCTGTGCCAACTACAGAACTACAGAAGGCCGGATGACCCATCAGAGTATCAGACTGCATAAGATGCTAACAGAACCTTAGCCTTCTTATTTTGTCCAGGAAAAAAAATAGAAGTTCATTTTCATGGTTTGCGGACAAAACTAGGATGAATTCAATGTGGCATGAACACACATTGAATACGAGAAGATTCAATGTGGTATGAAAACTAGGATGAACTCAATGTGGTATGAACACACAATGCAGATTCCAAGTTTTCATATTGAATACAAGAAGTACATATATGTCGTAAGAGCAGCCTCCATAGCATACAGTTACCTATAGGATGTGAAGGAAGCAAGTGGTCGAGTCTCTCGGTAGAGATTCCAGATCCAGAGCAAGAGGGGTCTAATAGAATAGCACGAACCTGCACAATCATCATTGTATTGAAGGACACAACACAATTAGGGTTGATTGTTAGACAAGACAAATGGAAAGCTCAAAAAATGTATGCTTGTCTGAAGTTTTCATCAATAGACAATACTCCCGCCGTCCCATAATGTAAGACGTTTTTTGACACTACACTGTGTCAAAAAATGTCTTACATTATGGGACGCTACACTGTCAAAAAACGTCTTACATTATGGGACGGAGGGAGTAGATCATTATGGATGTCAATACCGGAATTTCAATACATGAATCTAATCTTTCTAACAATAGTAAGAATAACAACACAAGTACTACAAACCTCTGCATATGACGGATCATTGCTATCTATATTCAAAAAGTCACCAATAACTGTTTCAATATCTACAAAACTGGTTAAGAAAATCTGATCATTGTATCATGTCACAAACTTTGTAACATAGTATATGGTGAACAGGTGGATACAGTTGCAAATTGGAAGGAAAAGACTACATACAATAACAAAGAAATGATCACCATAGATAGTCCACATATATCACAGCGAACCCCTTGACATAATGGTTTGTGTATTACACTTTAGAGAAAAATGATATCAAGGGTTGGGTCAAAGTAGCCAGAAGACAAGTGAATGCATGATTATTTCCACATACACAAAGAAGGTGCAAAGATATACCTGATTGAAAGATGGAATGCTGTTAGTTTTGTGCCATTGTGAATAAATGTCAAAGAAACATATGAAAGCTACTGTCACAAAACAAAAGCATTTGAAACCTCACTCGGGTTAGCAGGGGATTTGTATTTGAAGGTCAAAAGAATTCACAAGGTACTTAGGGCCTGTTCTGATCTCCTCCCACTTCAAACTTCTGAAAATCTCAGCCTGAAGCCAGCCCGAACGCAATAGCTTCAAGAAGCTGAAATCCAGGAAGCCACGACGGGCTGTAGTGCATTTTTGTGAAGCTACCGATTCCCAGCTCCACGTTTTTGTGAATCAGAAGTTGCAGTTATTTACAGCCGTGTGCCACCGCCGGAGAAAACGATTCGTCACCTCGTCCCTTGATCGAACCCGCAACAGAACCGCTCGCTCCCATCTCCCATCTCCCTCGTCTTCTCCCTTCGAACCCTCACGGCCACCGTTCCCCGCCGCCGCGCCAGGCTGCCCCCGTTGCCGACCGTATCCTCGCCTCTTCCTACAGATCCGGCCGTCCCAGCTTGTTTCCCGCCGGATCCAATCCTCGGCGGGGCGAATCGCGTGGGGTGCTAGGAGCTGCGACCCCATGGCACTGAGGTGCTAGTCCCGACGCCATTGACGTCCAGAGGAGCGGCCCGGATCCTCCGAGCCAGGAGCAGCACTGGGACGACCACGCCCCCAAGCCCAAATCGCAAGCCCAAACCAGGCCCAGCTTGTTTCTCTCTTTTTTGGGCCCGTGTGCGGGAAGAAGCTGCCTTCTCTCCAGAACGGTTTGCTGGACGCCAGGTGAAGTGAGAAGTCGGGTGAGAAGCTGGATATGAGAAGTTTTGAAGAAGCTAGCGAGTCTCCGAACAGGCCCTTACTTCACTGCAGAAATTATGCGAACTTATAAACATTGTTTTTCCTAGATTAAATACAAGGTGAAAAGCATGATTTTAACAGTAAAATAATGCCTAGGAAATATATAATTGCTAGATCACTAGAGCTAGAGGTAATAATAAAGCATTTAAGAAAGGATACTGTTTGCTCCAGATCTTCTGACAGTATGTTGCAATGTCTTGGCCCTCTCTTTGTTAAGTTCACAAGCAATAATACTCCCTTCTCCATTCATGAGTGCAGCAAGATGGACTGTTTTGTTCCCTGGAGCCGCACATGCATCAATAACCTAAGTTTAATGTTCAACTGGAAATTAATGATCTGACATGATACAAGTCCTAAGTATGTAAAGTGATACTTATCAACTGCTCAGAATGCAACATTCGTTCCATAATCATGAGTCATGAAGCATAGTAAATAAGCATAGACTTTTCATTTGCAAATTTTAAAAACGATATACAAATTGTTAAGTGATAAATTTCAGGATTATTATATTTTACACTGCGGGCATCCCTCAAAACTTTTCTTTCCAAGAAAACTCCGCGTCGCCACAAATTTACGTCCTAGTACTAAGGTCCAGAATATTGTTGTGTAAAATCCTATAAATTAAGAAAGATGGAAATGTAATTAAAATTAAATAGTTCACTTAGCTCAAATGGTTGCAACTAGCAAGACAAAAATAAATATATGCGATAAGAACTAGTGCGATTAAATACACTACACTAACCTTCCAACCCGGCTTAGGGCTCAATGCAGCTGCCACCATACAACTTGCTTTTCCCTGTGCAAACAGGTTAAAGTGAGAGAGGAAATGATACTAGATAAAGTTTGTTTCAGATGCAGATGCTACAGAATCACAAGGCTTCACCTGCAAAAACACCTTTCCATCTGTGACCAAAGGATGATTATGCATATCAGTTCCAGGCGGAGCACCAACATGTCTGGAACCATATCATCTTTATCAACCTACCAATAGGCGAATTTCGAGTATCACTAAGAATGGTAGAGCATGAAAGTGATATCTAAGTTATACCAAGAAACATTGGACAGCAGGCTTGTTACTTGGAGAAACATGCTTGCTAAACAGTACTACTCCTTCCGATCCATAATAAGTGTTGCAGTTTTCAACTGAGGTTAAACTAACCTTAGTTCAAAACTGCGACACTTATTTTGGATCGGAGGGAGTAGAAGATAGGTGAAGTACCTTGTGCATTTTACTTAGTACTTCAATAACCGATCCAGTTGTGGTCTTGAGTCTGTTTACACGAACAAACCTGGGCTTCGGTTTGACTGCAGAAATAAAAGAATAATGAACAGCATTGCATGCACAAAATTTTGCTTGTACCATTTAATTTGTGTATACTGAGGATGGCATATCACTGACATGTCAAAATTGAGCAAATGCACAGCAGCAGTTGTGGTGCACCTTCTCCAGGACACGGTTGTGATCTAATATTGAAAATTAAACTGTTTTTTCCAAGTGTATGAAAATGGCTACTGTTTTATCAGTTGTTCTTTTGAAGGATACTATCTAAAATACAATTAACAGATTTCCCTAAGTTAACCAGAACTTATCAATTATTATATGGGGTCAGAAAGTACTCGACATAAAAAATGTTTAAAGTCTCAAACCTAGCATGAAAGTCAGTGTTGAGCGTTGACACAAGAAAACAACCTCATATAATACACTGCATATGAAATAGTTGAAGTTCATAGCTGTAACACCTCACATAGATGCTGCATATGAAAAAACTCAACTTTTCAGCTCTGACACAATCTATTATGCCGTGTACAGAGAATTATGTGATCAAATGAATGCATTTGATCTGGATGGTCAAGATCCTCAGGCGGCTCAGAGATGCAGGGGCAATCATATTAGAGGAACAGTCAATGATCTACTACAAAAGGAACATGTCAGAGAGAATAGAGAAGGATACCTGTAGTTTTCTCGCTTAACAAATCCTCAACATTACTGACTTTCCTTTTAACACATATTTTCTGAAGAGCAGTCCTAAAAGTATCTTTATGTAGCATAATATACTCCTCGACAGATCCAGAAACTGCAATTTCCTACGAATGCTACTTCATGTCAGATTTTCTTTGAATGGGAAGAAGAAGCGGAACAACAAGACTGATCAAGTGAATGACATGGCAAACTAGTGCTTAATTCCATAACTCAAGTTTAACTGTTTTATAGCGACAAGGTTAGAACTCAGCAATTAGAAGGTTAGACACTGATCCAAAGAACCTAGTAACTGACAAACCTGACCGAAGAGGATGTCGTAGGCCGTCACATAAACTAATTCCTCTTGTTTCTGCAAGAAAAATGGAATGCATAGTCAATCCATGCCTTACTTCCTTCTCTGACGGTGTTATAACTTATAAGTAGACACTTAAGGGCCATGAAACCTATCAACACAAGACTGGTATAAACAGTGTATAGCAAGAAGGGAATCAATTAATTCATAACATTTAGTTCAAATGGCCGACCTTCCATTTGCTGCTGAATACTCCACTTGATGCTAAAACCTCCTTAAGAATTGGAAGATCTGATTAAAGGAAACAAAGAAATTATGAGGGAGAAGTCAATGCAGGAACATACAAACTGAGTTAAAGCACAAGGGGAAAAGCATAACTGCAGAGAACTTGTGTTTGCTTATTTCAAGCAGCACCACGTATGGTTTTATTTCCTGGTCGTCAGCTATGTACATTCTCATCGGATGGACTAACATACTGATCGAATATGTACATTTCTTCAAGGTTAGTTGTTTTATAATTAGAGTTCGCGGAGCATCATTCTCCGGAAGCTTGAGTTAGCCAGAAATCCACTCTGTTAACATTGGCATATTTATTCATTCTATAGATAGTGCTTGGACGAAAAGGATTATGTCACAGGTAGTAATAAAGACATTAAAGTATCTTCAACTAGGGCATTAAACAGAAGTTGATGCGCACAATTAGCAGCATATCTTCACAGCGGCATTCTATCGGACGCATTGGATATCATAGCGAGAATGCAGCAACGAGGCTCTGGACTGGCATTACATCGAACACCTTGCACGCGAGCGCGCGAGAAGGCAGCCGGTTGGAGCTGGGGGGCTTACACTTGAGGGTCTGACAGACGAGGGCGAAGGTGGCGCGCTTGTTGCGTACGGAGGGTGAGAAGACGAGGGACTTGATGGATCCCCCGGAGCGCTTGGAGGCGTCCCCGCGTAGCACGCGCCGGAGCACCGTGGCCGCCTCGCGCCGCGCAAAGAAGGCCGCTCGCTCCCCAGCGTCGCGGCTCGCCATCCGCCGCCCCGGCTGGCGTGGCGGCGGCCGGCTCTGCCCGGCCTTCGCGGGAGCGTGGCTGCGATTCTTGAGCGGCGGCGGCATGGCTGCCGAGTTGCGGGTTCTGGGTTTTAGGTAACGGTAAGCGTCTGGAAAGAATTGCGATTGCTGGGTTTTATGGTGCGCGGCCAAAATCAAGTCAGGTCTAGAAAAGGGGAATAAATATCAAAGAGTAAAATGCATCCGTGATCATCGAACTTGTGTCGGAAACTCACTTTGATCATTGTACTTAAGTACAATTAATATGGTCACTATATACAACTTGAGATGATTATACGGTCACTGCCTCACCATATAGCTCCGTACTTTGCCCTGTTGACTGGTCAAACATCACAACACCCTCTCTTAACTTATGTGGGACCCACCTGTCAAATTTTTTCAAGAAAAAAACACCGCGTCGCATGAGAATCAAACCAGGGATCTCTGCTGAAGCCCACGTACTCTAACCACTATGCCCACACAAGTTTGTGTTAAATCATATAGCTCCGTACTTTGCCCTGTTGACTGATCGAACATCACAACACCCTCTCTTAACCTATGTGGGACCCACCTGTCAAATTTTTTCAAGAAAAAAACACCGCGTCGTATGAGAATCAAACCAGGGATCTCTGCTGAAGCCCACGTACTCTAACCACACTGCCCACACAAGTTTGTGTTAAAAAACACCGCGTCGCATGAGAATCAAACCAGGGATCTCTGCTGAAGCCCACATACTCTAACCACTATGCCCACACAAGTTTGTGTTAAATCTATGGAACGTTATGAATATTTAATTAACACGTACAAAACACACTTACACAGTTACACGCATGCACACAACACTTTTGAACCCTTGTCGTGCTCATCATGGTGTCCACGTTGTGGAGCGGCCTATGCGGCTGTACGTGTATGCTGGTGAATAGGAACATGTCAGTGTTCAAGCGAGGACACGGGGCTGAGCTGCTTGCGCCCGACGTTGGATAGTCCATGTCCGGCTTGGACTGGAACAATCATCCGAGCTTGTTAGAGCTCCTTCATATGATCATGTGCCCCTGTAATATTTTGAATCAGCTCAATAGAAAGAAGACAAAGATAACTGATACGGTCCTGTGGCCATCAACTCGGCGTGACTCACGTGTTCTCGTATTGTCCCGGGTGCGTGTGCTTCGAGCGATCAGATTGATCAGCCGGCAGCGTGTTGTTACATATACATGCATGTGCTACCTAGCCTAGGAAAATGGATCGAGCAGCTAGCCAGGCTTCTTCGTGCATCTCTCGCCGTCTACGTCTGAACGGAACCGATTTAGCTCAGAAATTACTCGAGCTAGCCTCATACACGTGTATCAATGAAAAGCATTAGGCTATATCACCGTTGAGGTCGGTACCTGCGCGGCAACACCAAGAGCGGCGATGGTGGCCGGGCTCGTCGAAGTGCAGGAGGCAATGACGTGAGCGTAGCGGCGCATCCTTGGATGATGCGCCCGTCGGTGAAGACGGCGAACATCTGATATAGTACTATGTATATATTTATGTCACAGACGTACATACTAGAGGTATAACAATGACCCCGTGGCTGAGTCTTGAGTATAAGGATTGTTGTCTTTTTTTGTTCTGGGGAAGGAACACTGAAGGGAACTGAGCGGCCGAGAAGAAAGTCGGGAGCAGGGATCATAGCATGCAGCCCCGTCCAGCAAGCGCTCGATAGCATGCATGCATGCACACATGAGGCGGTACCAGCCTAAGAAAAATTGTTGATGTGTGCTGTCCACAGATCGATCCAGAGGTCAACTGACAGGTGGGACCCTCATAGGGTAGAGAGAGGGTGTTGTGATGTTTGACCAGTCAACAGAGCAAAATACGGAGCTATACAAATGAGGCAAAGGATCAGATAATCACATCAAGTCGTATATAATGACCGTATTGACTGTATTCTTAAGTACAATGCCCAAAGTGAGCTTTCTACACAAGTTCAATGATCGCGGGTGCATTTTACTCAATATCAAAATGCTCACATCTAATCTAAAAGGAGTACAGTTCATGAATACATTCCTGAATTTTTTTGGAGTTTCAAACACTATTCAGTACTTCATTTGTTTTCATTTACTTCGCGCGTTAATTTTGGATGTGCTACGCGCCGGTCGGGTGATATTTATATGCCGCCTTCTTAGCCGTTGGATGGCGAGTTCGGCAGTCGTCCAATCTTCTCCGCGTGAGTGTGCACCAGCCTTTCCAACGAGGCCCATGTTGCTCTCGGCACTTTGCAGCACGAGACTTGTTGCGCTCCCGCCGAACCATTTTTTCTTTGAAACAAGGCATGTGAGAAACAAGACCCTTGTTGTAGAAACGGCGCTGTTGCCCCCTTTGCAACAAACATAGTGCGCTCGGCCGTCTGCAACAAGAGGCTTGTTGCAGAAAACTAAATCCCCTTTGTCGTTTGCCGCCCAATTTGGAACAGTGTCGTTGTTGCACAAACTCGTCTCTGACCTCTTGATGGACGTGACGGTGGTGCTGGAGGCCGGGAAATGGAGGCCCAAAGGAGGATGCAAACATTGTTGGTGGCCGGCCTGGAACATGTAGGCCACCGGCGTAGGGCTAGTAGGGGCGGCGTGACTGCCACCGGGCGTGAAGGAGGGTGGTCGAGGTCGCGCTGAGGCGGAGGCCTTGATTCGTCGTGGACCGGCAGGAAGGTGCCGACGGCCAACGTGATTGTGGTGTGCTGAATCCGTTGAAGAAAGGAGGAAGAAGAAAAAGATGAAGAAAATAAGTTGCTCACATTTGTTGTGTACAAGATAAGGTAAAGGAAGGGACTCATGAGGGACAAGTGGCACGCGTATGAGGATGGTTGCGTGATGGGCGTGTGGTACTTGTGAGCTGCATTAGGGTTTTCCCCGAAGAGGAAGGCAATATAGTAGCTGATAAGTATTTCCCTCAGCAAGAACCAATGATGCGGAGCATCCCTTGACTACCCACACCGACGACACTCCATCACCACCGCAAGAACTGAGAGGACCAATGACAAGAGCACGTGCACACAACATCTCTAACGAGGTCACTTCTTTCCTCTCCGAGTTTCGTTCGGTTTCCCACAAGAATGAGATTCTACCTCAAAGAGATACACTATGCATTCTTAGGTACCAAGAAGATGATCGTGAGAAGGAGAGGACGGAAACCCAAGCATCCGGGAAGGAGAAGAAGGAGGAAGGAGTCGTGAAGGAGAAGGACGTGGAGGTCTGGACATCCCGGTGCCCGGCCGTCCACTCTCGGTGCCCGCCACCACCGGGATCGCCTGCCACCACGGGTGCTCGGCCTCCGTCAAGGCCAAGCTAGAGCAGCCCGTGCCCGGCCCCTTCAGCCGCCCACGGGCCGGCTCCCTGACCGCCCCGGGTGCCCGGTCCCCTCAGCCACCCAGCCTCCTGTGCACCCCGGGTGCCCGGGCCTCACCCCCCCCCCCCCCGGGTGCCCGACCCACCTTCCCAGGCGCGCCCCGGGTGCCCGGACCCCATGACTCCGGGTGCCCGGCCCCCTCCTTGGTGGCTACGTGTTTTAGGGATATTTTGGTCCTTTGTACCCCTCTTTCTTCAAGTTTCGTCCCTAGCCTTTATATACTCTTTGCCTAGCTCATTTGGAAGGATAGCAAAGTATTTAGAACACAAAGAGAGAGCTTTGCTCCTTGTATCCCCTCCTCTTGGAGATCAAGCCCCCACCTAGGGAAGAATCATTTGGATTATCAAGCCCTCCTCTTGGAGAAGATCAACATCAAGACCTCATCTAGTGGGAAGAACTTACCTAGTGTTATTTTCCTTGAATTGTTCATGTAATCTTGTGGATCTCATGTATACTACTCTAGTGGATGTGATATTTGGGTTTGTTTGAGTGATTTGTTCCTTGTGTTCTTGAGTGTTCTTCCTCTCCCCCCCCCCCCCTCCAAGTGTGAAAAGATCTCATCTAGGGTTTCACCCTACAACATCTTGGTATCATGAGCAAGGTCGATTCACAGTTTGGAGTCCCATCCCCCCATTTGCTAGCTTGATTTTGTTGTTTTTCGTCCAAATTCGAAAATCCCCACAAAAATAGCCCCAAAAAATGTTCTTGCAGTTTGTTGGATCTTATGAGATTTGGTTGTTTTGGTCCATGATTTGATGTTTGGCAAGTGGATCTAGCCCCTACCCAACAACCCCCACCCTTCCCACCACGAAATCCACGGAATTTTGCCTTTCCCCAAAATTTTCTGCCCAAATCGACCACCACCGGGTGCCCACACCCCCGTGCCAATTCCCCTGACCACCCCGGGCACCCGCACCTCTCACCCCCGGGTGCCCGCACCCCCCCCCCCTGAATCAACCCAACTACACCACCGTTTTGGCCATAACTTCCAACTCCCAAGTCTGTTTTTGTGTTCCTTAGCTCGTTTGGAAGCTCTTGACATCCCCCATCCACATATATCATTACCACCACCATTAGCCTCCATCCAAAAATTCATCATCATAGCACCCACCTTCCACATTTGACCGATTTTGAGTTGCGATTTCCATTTCCTAAGGTGCTTCGGCTACTTAGGAACGTGTGACATCGACATCACCGCCATTCATCATCACCTAGGAGTCATCTTCATCGCTAACCGTAAGAAAGGACGGTAACCTCGACGACACTTACTTCTTACCCTTGCTTTTGCATTGATAACCCGAGCCATTTTGCGTTGCTTACCCATCGAGACTAGAAAGTTGAGAATTGTCGGGCCACGCTATTGTGCACCGTAGTGATCTTATTATCATCTTAGTACCATAAGTCTCTCCCGTGCATATCTTACATACTTGTCTCATATCATACTTGGCTCGAGCATCAAGCATAGAAAAAAAAGCTTTAAAGCAAAAGAGGAGAAACAAAGAGCTTGTAAGCAATAGCATTGAGCCATTTTGCATAGACATATCATCTTGGTCACCTCATACATAGCATATATAGTTGGGATTGAAGACGGCACGTTTCTCTCATAGGTTGGTGCACAAGCGCCCATTTGAGCAATCGAGCTAGCGTCTCTCTAGCATTCGCACAACAAGAGCATTTTCCGTGGTTGCACATTTTGAGCTCACTCCTTGGTTGTGCGGATCCCATCTATCTTCCGTGTGTGTTCCTAGTGATAGTCTTGGCTTTGATCTATTTGCTTTACTTGCATTTTTGTGAACCTTCTCAACCTTATCGATATCTTGACTAACATTTTGTTTGGAAAATTTGATACCATCCTAACCGAGCTACTCCATAAGCCTTTTACTTGTAGGTGTGAGAAACAAACCCGTTCCAATTCTCCTATTGTGGCATTACATTGAGTGACACTTGTTACATCCTCAATCCTCGGAAAAGGTAACTTCGGTATTGTTCTCTCATTTTCCTACTCACTCCACTTGGTTATGATGGATAGGCCAAGTTCGTCAGCGAACCCGCTTTTTGAGGAGCAAGGTGTTGATCCCGGCTACGTCACCAAGGGCCACTTATTCATCGCGCAAAGAGATCTCCATCAAGAAAGTGAGGCCTTGGGTGAACGCCTTGAGCAACTCGCCACCGACCTTCGTCAATCGGAAGCAAGGAACCGCGACTACATCGATGACAAGTTCACCACCCAAATGGAAGAACTCCGCAACATGATCGTGGGACGCCCATCTTCCTCGTCCTCTTCATCAAGATGGCGCCACTCAAGTCGGAAATCTTCGGACTACTCCTCTTATGATACAAGTCCTCCCCGAGTTCGGGTCCCTTGACGTGATGATCCTCAAGATCGCCTAGCTCAAGAAAATCCATTCCATGGTAATGGCTTACAAGACCGAGTACGAGCACGTGAAAGGGCGCGACAACAAGCGCAAGAAGAAATGGAGCAAGAGCAAATACCTTCGCAAGTGCCACGTCAAGAACCACAAGATGATGACGCCATCCGTCAAGCACAAGCACTCGAAGCACAACGCGCACTCCATGAGTCCACTAGAGCTGTTGAAGAGAGCAACCGCCAAATGCGAGAACAAGAGGAAGCTCTTCGTCGGGAGATACAAGAAGAAGCCGCACATTGCGAAGAACAACAAGAAAGGCGCAACCAAGCGCATATTCCTCGTCCTCCTCCACGACAAGAACGCCACCAAGTGGAACAAGTGCCTCAAGACTCTCCCCCACGCCAAGAGCGACATCTTGAGGGACGAGCATTTGAAGACCTTCCTCCACGGCAAGAGCGACATCAAAGCCGCTACTATGATGAAGAACTCCACTACGGCAAGCTCAGGTTCACCATGCCCAAGTTTACCGGAAGCAATGATCCCGAAGAATATCTCTCATGGGCCTTGAAGGTGGGCAAGATATTCCGTCTCCACAACTACGATGAGGAAAAGAAGATCGCCATGGCCTCCTACTACCTCTTGAGCACTGCGTTGGATTTCCTTGAAGAGGAAAGGGTGATGCATCAGAGTAGAGTAAGTATTTCCCTCAGTTTTTGAGAACCAAGGTATCAATCCAGTAGGAGGCTACGCGCGAGTCCTTCGTACCTACACAAAACAAATAGCTCAACGCAACCAACGCGATTAGGGGTTGTCAATCCCTTCACGGTCACTTACGAGTGAGATCTGATAGAGATGATAGATAATATTTTTGGTATTTTTGGTATAAATATGCAAAGTAAAATAAAAGGGAAAAGTAAAAAAGCAAAGCAATAATAAAGTGACGAAGATTGATATGATGAGAATAGACCCGGGGGCCATAGATTTCACTAGTGGCTTCTCTCAAGAGCATAAGTATTCTATGGTGGGTGAACAAATTACTGTTGAGCAATTGATGAATTGAGCATAGTTATGAGAATATCTAGGTATGATCATGTATATAGGCATCACGTCCGAGACAAGTAGACCGACTCCTGCCTGCATCTACTACTATTACTCCACTCATCGACCGCTATCCAGCATACGTCTAGAGTATTAAGTTCAAGGAAACAGAGTAACGCCATAAGCAAGATGACATGATGTAGAGGGATAAATACATGCAATATGATAAAAACCCCATCTTGTTATCCTCGATGGCAACAATACAATATGTGCCTTGCTGCCCCTACTGTCACTGGGAAAGGACACCGCAAGATTGAAACCAAAGCTAAGCACTTCTCCATTGCAAGAAAAACCAATCTAGTAGGCCAAACCAAACTGATAATTCGAAGAGACTTGCAAAGATAACCAATCATACATAAAAGAATTCAGAGAAGATTCAAATATTGTTCATAGATAAACTTGATAATAAACCCACAATTCATAGGTCTCAACAAACACACTGCAAAAAGAAGATTACATCGAATAGATCTCCACGAGAGAGGGGGAGAACATTGTATTGAGATCCAAAATGAGAGAAGAAGCCATCTAGCTACTAACTATGGACCCGAAGGTCTGAGGTAAAATACTCACACTTCATCGGAGGGGCTATGGTGATGATGTAGAAGCCCTCCGTGGTGGATTCCCCTTCCGTGAGCTCGGAACAGGCCCCAAGATGGGATCTCGTGGATACAGAAGGTTGCGGCGGTGGAATTAGGTTTTTGGCTCCGTATCTGATCGTTTGGGGGTACGTAGGTATATATAGGAGGAAGGAGTACGTCGGTGTAGCAAAGGGGGCCCACAAGGCAGGGGGCGTGCCCTCCACCCTCGTGGCCACCTCCTTTCTTTCTTGACGGGGGGTCCAAGTCTCGTGGATCATATTCGGTGAGAAAATCACGTTCCCGAAGGTTTCATTCCGTTTGGACTCCGTTTGATATTCCGTTTCTTCGAAATACTGAAATAGGCAAAAAACAACAATTCTGGGCTGGGCCTCCGGTTAATAGGTTAGTCCCAAAAGTAATATAAAAGTGGAAAATAAAGCCCAATATGGTCGAAAACAGTAGATAATATAGCATGGAGCAATCAAAAATTATAGATACGTTGGAAACGTATCACCTCCCTCGAGTTTCAAGACTACGTCCTCATTTAGTGGGAACAAGTGATCGAACGATGACAAACAAGAGGCGAACCACCAATCACAACTTGGACGGAAATGAAGGATGTCATGAGATCTCGCTTCATGCCTACACACTACACCCGTGATCTCTTCAAGAAGTTGCAACTCCTCAAGCAATGCACAAAGACGGTGGAATAATACTACCAAGAAATGGAGATTGCCATGATACGAGCCAATGTCAAGGAAGACGACGAGCAGACAATGGCACGCTTCTTGAACGGCCTCAGCCACCCAATCAAGCGGATTGCTGACTTCCAGCCATACTCAAACCTTCTCAAGCTAGTTCATCAAGCGACCAAGGCCGAGCGACAAGTGCAAGATGACTTCAAATACGCCAAGTACTTGTCCAAGACCTACGGCTCCTACTCTCAAGCTCTCGTGACTTCGGCAACTCCTACCTCAACTAGAGCATCACCAAGTACCAGCGACAAGTCAAGTTCCAAGCAAGCTACGCCTTCCTTGACTCGTCCTCCGGCAAGCACCTACAAATCCAAGACTCCCTCATCTTCGGTCCACCGAACGACTCCGTCAAGACAAGTGCTTCACTTGTGGTGGCCGAGGACACAAGTCCTTCGAATGCACCAACAACCGAACCATGATCTTTAACGATGATGGCACATATGACTCGATGAGTGAAGAAGAAATGGAAGCCCTTGAGCACGTGGCCATGCACCGGCGCATGAACAAAGATGAAGATGATCAAGTGTTTTGTGACAACGATTCAAGTCCCTCTCTCGTGGTCTCCAAGGTCTTGACGCTCCAACACCACCAAGAAGAAGACCAACAGTGCCACATCTTCCACACCAAGGCCGGCATCAACGGGCATTCCGTGAAAGTCATCATCGACGGAGGAAGTTGTCACAACTTGGCAAGTGAAGAGCTATGTTCCAAGCTGCAATTAGTCAAGAAGAAGCACCCTCATCCCTACAAGGTGCAATGGCTAAGAGACTCCAACACTATTCAAGTAGAGCATATGGTGCAAATTTGTTTCAAGATCGGCGCCTACGAGGACACCTTGGAGTGCGACGTAGTTCCTATGTCCGTGTGCCATCTTCTCTTGGGACGACCTTGGCAATTCGAATGTGGAGTCATCCACAATGGAAGAACCAACCACTATAGCTTCAAGATGAAGGGCAAGGAGTATGTGCTTTGACCAATGTCACCAGGCCAAGTGATCACCGACAAGCTAGCATCCACCCATCATGGAGATACTAGTGAGAGAGAGAGAGAACCACCAAAAAGAAAGTGAGCGCCACAAGCCAAAATTGAGCGACTCTTCGCCAAGAGAGAAAAACTTAGTCCTCTTAGCCACAAAAAGAGAGATGAGAGAAGTGTGTGAGAACCCATCGAGTGTCATCCACTTTGTCCTCCTATGCAAAGATGAGGTGGCAAAAACTAATACTCCTAATCCGCTTCCTATAGTGTTTTCTAACTTGTTGCAGGAATTCGAGGATGTCTTTCCCGATGAGCTACCTCCCGGTCTCCCTCCTCTACGTGGCATTGAACATAGGATCGACCTCATCCCCGGAGCGCCTCTTAGAACAAGGCTCCCTACCGTGTCAACCCCGAAGAAACTAAGGAGATCCAACGGCAAGTACAACAACTCATCGACAGCGGCCATGTACGTGAAAGCTTAAGCCCTTGTGCCGTTCTGGTTATACTTGTGCCCAAGCAAGATGGTAGTTTTCACATGTGCTCCGATTGTAGACCCATCAATGCTATCACCGTTCGTTATAGGCATCCCATTCCTCGCCTTGATGATATGCTAGACGATCTTAGCGGTGCCACCATTTTCTCAAAAATTGATCTTAAAAGTGGCTATTATCAAATCCGCATACAAGAAGGTGATGAATGGAAAACCGCTTTCAAAACTAAATTTGGCTTGTACGAGTGGTTGGTTATGCCTATGGGTTTATCGGAAGCTCCCGGTACTTTCATGCGTCTTATGCATTTTGTGCTTCGTCCTTACATTGGAGTGTTTGTTGTGGTCTACTTCGATGATGTAACATCCCAAATTTTCAATTTGGAATGTTATACATTAAGTCATCATGCATATCATATTTTCTTGCATTTTGTTGATCCTAGAAATTTCACTTAACTCAAGGACCCTCGGAGAGAGTTGGAGGTTTCGAAATTTTCATATTTGAGTTCTCTCAAAACTATGAAAAGAGGATCGTTGGATTTATTTATTTTATCTTCAAATATTTTTCCAATAAAAAAATAAGAGAGGGAAAAATATGACTTTCCCAAAATTTTAGGAAAGATGAAGATTTAATAAATAAATCAAATTTTGGAATTTCTCGGAGTTTATTTGCCTTAGGGAAAAATGCGTGTTTTCAAAAATTGCATTTTGGCCCCGAGTTAAAGTTCATTTTGTTCGACTCATTTTAGGAGTCGGGGAAAGTTTACATTATTAATTTTGGAGTTCGTTTAGATTCTTTTTATTTATTTTTCTACGCGCGCAAAACCGTTAAAAAAAAGGAGCACAGCGCCTTGGGCCAAAGGCCCAAGCCGCCAAAGCCACCGGCCGGCCGAAGGCCAAGGCCAACGCACGCACGCACGCACCTAGGGGAGCCAGGGAGCCCCAAGTTCCCTATTCTTTTACAAATCCTAGTAGGATTTGATCCCGTTTTGTTATTCCGTTTTTTATTCCTAGGATTCCTAATCCTAATCTATTTCTTGTCCCCTTCCCCAAGCAAAACCCCTCCCTCCCCAATATAAATACCCAAGCACCCCCCAACACATCAAATCAACTCTCCTCTCCTCAAGAAGAAGAAGAAGAAGAAGCCGCCGCCGCCATAGCCGCCGCCGCCCCACACCGCCGCCCGCCTTACGCCACCTAGTCACGGAGCCCCTCGCTTCTTCGAGGTACTAGCCCCGCGCCGCGTCACCTTTTCTTTTCCGTTCCGATTTTGTTCCGGTTTTCTAGATCGGTTTTTCGTTTCGGTTTTCTTTCCGAAACCCTAGATCGGTTTTTCTCGCCGGTTTTTATTTCCGATTTTGTTTAGCAATCGTTCGCCGGACCGTTCGTCCTAACGAACGTGATCACCGGTTTGCTTCGGTTAATGAACGTCCGTTCGTTCAACCGTTCGTCATTTCTCTTTTAATCGGATTTATTCCGCTATTTTCTGATCACGATTTCAGATCCAATCTTCGTTCTAGTTTATCTTCTCGCTCGTTTATCGGAATCAGGTGATTCAAGCGCCTGGAGTTTCGTTTCGAAACCGCCGTTCCGACTAATCAACTTAAACAAAGTTTTGCTACTGTAAAATTTTGACTTAGTTTCAACTTGCTAGAACCGAGTTGTTTTCTTTCGTCGTTGGATTTTCGTTGCTTTATTTCATTCGATTCTTTTTGCCACCAGGGTTCTTAAGTTGAACTTTCTGGTTAGATCTTTTATTCGAGATTTACCCGTGCATTAGATGAGTACTTATTGTATGCTTGTTGTTTGTCTGCGATAGATCACCCGGAGTGCGCCGCTTGTTATTTCGAATCTCTAGGTTTCGCGGATCATCAGCAAGGCAAGTAACACTTGATCATACCTTTTCTACTACCCAGTTTTATGCATTAGATCTATTCCTCGAACACTTGCATGATTAGGATCTAATTAAATTGTGGGATGGGAAGTAGATTGAGGTAGTACCTATTACTGCTTTACTTATGAAACCTTGGGAGTTACTTCTACGTTTGCTTATTATGCTATGCTATGCTAGTAGACGTGGATTGGGTGAGTGAATATCCATGACAAATGTGAGATTGTTATTAATGGTTTATTTAAGGTGGCAACTTAAACACACATCTGGGTGGATTGAGGCACCTGGTTTCTATCAGACTTGCTGTATTTCTTCGGACCGCCACCTGTGCTCAAGGGGATCATAAGATCATTCATGCTAGTAACTTCCGTGTGCGGCCACAAGCCATTATGGGCTCTGGCATAGTTGACTAAGTTTTGCGAACTCTTACGGGTAGACTAGCAGATGTAGGGGAAAGTAGGTGTACCGGTCTACCCACAAGTAAGGTGCTAGTGCTTCTGAAGGACTATGTCTCGGTCATCCGTCTCTCAAACACCATGTAGTGCGGGAAACCAAACGGAGGCGATCGAGTCTTGTGGGGAAAAGTGCTAAACCTCTGCAGAGTGTACAAACTAATCATGATTAGCCGTGTCCCGGTTATGGACATCTCGAGTATCTAGTACTTGAATATCATGTGAATCTCAACATGTTACTCTAATTAATATTGTTGGGTTTTTAATGAGTACTTTTAATTGGGATTGAGGATCTTTGTCAACCATTCTCAATGTTTAACAACCACTATGATAGTTAAACAAATTTATTCCTTTGCGATGAGGGAAAACTGGCTTTATGCAAAAGCTGTAATCAGAGAGCTTATCCACCAGCCATATATGCATGTAGTATAGGCTTATTGCTTCATTGCTCTCTATGTGTTACATTGCGGCATATTCCATGTCTTGACCCGTTTCGGGCTGCAACGTTTCATGTTGCGAGACTTTTCGCATGACAGTAAGGTGATTTAGGTCGTGGTTCTATACTCGATGATGTCACCGGAGTTGATGGACTCACTTATCTTCCAAGTCTTCCGCTGTTATCGTTATTAGATGGCCTTAAGCCATATTTATTGTAATAAGTCCTATTTTGGACAACGATGTAATAAGTGTGTGATTGCTACTCATTATAAATCCTTGAAATCTTGTGTGGTGTCGACATTCTTGATCCAGGGATGACACCTGAGCACAGAGACTTGATCCATTCGGGTCTGGTCGCTACAGAGATGGTATCAGAGCACACGCTGACTGTAGGACACGACACTAAGTTAAAGCCATAGATCACTACTCTCTTCTCATTTTCTAACTCCTCATCTTTTCTACTCTTTTAGGATGAAGGACGCGAAGATCAAGTACGCCCAACCAGATGAAGGCACACCTTTTGGATTTCACTTGAAGTAAGTCACCAAGTACCTGAACATTTGGATTATCAAGTTTCACCGGGACTTTCAATGCCACTCTGCCTGAAGAGGAGCGCTGGAAGATTCAAGCTCACGTTCCGGGAAGGACATTCGCCCCAATCACCAACCCTATAGATAGTGTTTTCAGTGCACCAACACGGAGTGCAGGAAAGAGCATGGCAGCTCATATCACCATGGGACGCATTGGAGAAGTTTACCAAGAAGACCTCAAGGACACCATCTATCGATTTGCGGACGCCGAGATGAACAATGGGAGATAGTCAAGACCAAGAAGGATAGATCCATTGCAGCTTTCATCCAGAGTTAAACCAGCACATTCGACGCCAGGAGAACCGGATGTGCAATGATATGATCGAATTGAAGGATGCGAAGGGAAGGATCATCGAACTTGAAGAAGAACTAAAGTCTACACGCAAGGACTACATGGGCGAGATCGTAGCTTTAGCAAGACACAATAACGATCTTAAGTATGAGATTGAAGAACTCAAGAAGAAATTGGCGCTCAAGAATGAAGACAAGTACGTCGACCGTCCGAAGCAGCTACATCAACATCGACGACACCGATTCGGATCCAAGTGAACCCGACTTTGAAGATGAAGTCGGAGCAGACATCATGGAGTCTTCCACCGGTTCAAATTAATAGATGACCCCCACATATTAGTAGTATTCCCTCCATGTAACATTTTTGTTCACGCACTTTTGCGATAGTTAGACCGTTGTAAGCCCTTTGTTTGAATTGATTGGAGTGATATTGTGTGTTTTGTCTCATGTGCATATGGGTAGTGTTTCTCTCTAGACCTCATTCTATTCTCATTTCTCGTCTTTTCTAAACCCATCAGATGCCTCCGAGACGCGACCCCGGGTTTGTTTTTCCGCCGGAGATCACCCAGTTGATTCAGCAGCAGAACACTTTGATCCAAACACTAGTACAGAATCAAGGCAACAACAACAACAACAACCCACCGCCACCACCACCAGTTGACCATCTAGCTCGTTTCTTAAGGCTAAACCCGCCAGTGTTTTCCAGTAGCACCGAGCCGATAGTAGCAGATGATTGGCTCCGTAAGATAGGGAGGGAGTTGACCACTGCAGGATGTACAGATGGAGAGAAGGTGAAGTTTCTGCACACCAGCTTGAAGGACCCGCAACAAAGATGGTGGGAGAATTTTACACCACTTACCCTGTAGAATCTTGTCACATGGGATCAGTTTCAGCAAGCTTTCCGCAGTGCCCATGTCTCAGCAGGAGCTATGCCCATGAAGAAGCGTGAGTTTCGCAACTTACACCAAGGAAGAAGGATTAAGTATGTATCGCGACATGGACCAAATAGGAATCAAGTAAATTCCTTATCAGGAGTTGTGCAGGAAGAGGTGCCAGTGGTGAAGGATTTCCCTGATGTATTTCCTGAGGAATTGCCGTGAATGCCACGGATAGAGACATTGAGTTTTGATTGAGCTGTTGCCGTGAACAGGCCCAATATCAAGCGACCATACGAGGATGCCCGCACGGGATTTGGCGGAAATCAAGAAGCGATTAAGGAGCTATTGGATAAAGGTTATATACGCCCAAGTTCTTCACCTTGGGGATCACCCGCATCGTTAGTGGAGAAGAAGGATGGATCGTTAAGGATGGTTGTTGATTATCGTGGATTGAATGCGGTAACAATCAAGAACAAGTACCCACTACCAATGATAAATGATCTGTTTGATCGCTTGCAAGGAGCTAAAGTGTTTTCCAAGATCGATTTGCGATCGAGGTACCATCGATTGAAGATTCGAGAGCAGGACATACCTAAGACAACATTTACCACGAGATATGGACTGTATGAATATACCGTTATGTCATTTGGACTGACTAACGCGCCTGCCTATTTCATGAACCTAATGAACAAAGTGTTTATGGAGTTTTTGGATAAGTTCGTCGTGGTGTTCATAGATGATATTTTGGTTTTGTCAAAGAATGAAGAGGAACATAAGGAACATTTGCGATTGGTTTTGGAGAAACTAAGGGAACATCAGTTATATGCCAAGTTCAGCAAATGTGAGTTTTGGCTAAAGGAAGTTGGATTTCTTGGACATGTTATATCCGGAGAAGGGATAGCAGTTGACCCCACAAAGGTTGAGACAGTAACCAAATGGGAAGCCCCAACGACAGTTGGAGAGATCCGGAGTTTCCTTGGACTCGCAGGATACTACCGAAGGTTCATTGCGAATTTCTCAAGGATTGCAAAGCCTATGACAGAATTGTTGAAGAAGGATACCAAGTTCATATGGACTGAGGATTGTGAGGCAAGTTTTCAGGAGTTGAAGAAAATATTGGTTACCTCACCAGTGTTAATTTTGCTAGATCAGACCAAGGATTTTGAGGTGTATTGCGACGCTTCACGCCGAGGACTTGGAGCAGTGCTTATGTAGGAAGGAAGAGTTGTTTCGTATGCTTCACGACAGCTTAAGCCTCATGAGTTGAATTATGCCACACATGATTTGGAGTTAGCAGCCGTTGTGCATGCATTGAAGACATGGAGACATTTTCTCATTGGAAATCATTGTGAGGTGTACACGGATCACAAGAGTTTGAAGTACATCTTCACGCAGTATGAATTAAATCTCGCATGAGGAGATGGTTGGAGCTTATTAAGGATTATGATATGAGGTTGCATTATCACCCCGGGAAGGCTAACGTTGTAGCAGACGCATTGAGCCGTAAGAGCCACGTCAATACACTAATGATGGGAGGAATACCCAAGGAGTTAGCCGAGGACCTTCGAGAGCTATGTTTGGAGATAGTTCCGAGAGGCTATGTAGCAGCATTGGAGATTCAGTCTACGTTGATGGACAAAATCAGAGAAGCTCAAAAGGCGATAAGGAAGTTGCCTCTATAAAGGAGAAAATGAGCGAAGGAAAAGCTAAGGGATTTCGTGAGGATGAGCACGATACCCTATGGTTTGAGGACCGTATTTACGTGCCAAATGACCCGGAGATCAGGAAGTTGATTTTGCAAGAAGCACATGATTCACCCTATTCGATTCACCCAGGAAATACCAAGATGTATTTGGATTTGAAGGAAACGTTCTGGTGGACCGGAATGAAGAAGGATATCGCGAGTATGTAGCGATTTGCGATGTATGTCGAGAGTGAAGGCGGAGCATCGAAGCTGCCAGGATTGTTGCAACCATTGCCAATACCCGAATGGAAGTGGGATAAACTAGGCATGGATTTCATCACAGGATTGCCAAGGACTCGTTCTGGCTATGACTCAATTTGGGTTATAGTCGACCGCTTGACGAAGGTAGCTCATTTCATTCCAGTCAAGACTACCTATAGCAGTGCTAAGTTGGCAAAGATATACATGACCAGAATTGTGTGTTTACACGGAGTTCCGAGGAGTATCAGACGATAGAGGAACCCAATTTACCTCAAAGTTTTGGAATCGGTTGCACGAAACATTGGGAACCAGGCTGGAATTCAAGATGCCTTTCCACCCATAGATGATGGACAGATCGAGAGAGTCAATCAGATTTTGGAGGATATCTTTGAGAGCTTGTGCACTAGATTATGGATCTAGTTGGGATGATAACTTGCCGTATGCAGAGTTTTCTTATAACAACAGCTACCAAACCAGCTTGAAGATGGCACCTTCGAGGCTTTATGCGGAAGGAGGTGCAGGACACCGTTATCATGGGACGAAGCCGGAGACCGTCGATTGTTTGGACAAGATTTGATTAAGGAGTGCGAGCAGAAGGTTAAGTTGATCCGCGATAGGCTCAAGGTAGCCCGATCCTGCATGAAAAAGCTATGTGGATTCAAAACGCAAGGCGATAGAATATGAAGTTGGAGACAGAGTATATCTTAGAGTATCCCCACTTTGAGGAGTTAAGCGTTTTGGAGTTAAAGGAAAATTAGCACCACGTTTCGTTGGACCGTATAAGATTTTGCAACGCATGGGAGAAGTTGCTTATAAGCTGGAATTGCCAGAGGGACTGTCAGGAGTTCATGATGTATTTCATGTTTCTCAGCTGAAGAGATGTCACGCCGAGATGGCGGAAGTACCGTTAAGGGATACAGTGCCACTTGAAGCAATTCAGTTGAAGGATGATTTGACATAGGAGGAGAAACCAGTCAAGATTCTCGATTATGCCAGCAGAGTTACTCGCAGCAAGGTTATCAAGTTTTGCAAAGTTCAGTGGAGCCACCACACTAAGGATGAAGCCACAGGGAAAGAGAAGAAGATTTGCTCAAGGATCACCCTCACCTATTTTCTAGCCAACCCGAATCTCGAGGGCTAGATTCATCTTAAGGGGGGTAGGTTTGTAACATCCCAAATTTTCAATTTGGAATGTTATACATTAAGTCATCATGCATATCATATTTTCTTGCATTTTGTTGATCCTAGAAATTTCACGCAACTCAAAGACCCTCGGAGAGAGTTGGAGGTTTCGAAATTTTCATATTTGAGTTCTCTCAAAACTATGAAAAGAGGATCGTTGGATTTATTTATTTTATCTTCAAATATTTTTCCAATAAAAAAATAAGAGAGGGAATAATATGACTTTCCCAAAATTTTAGGAAAGATGAAGATTTAATAAATAAATCAAATTTTGGAATTTCTCAGAGTTTATTTGCCTTAGGGAAAATGCGTGTTTTCAAAAATTGCATTTTGGCCCCGAGTTAAAGTTCATTTTGTTCGACTCATTTTAGGAGTCGGGGAAAGTTTACTTTATTAATTTTGGAGTTCGTTTAGATTCTTTTTATTTATTTTTCTTGTGAAACCGTTTAAAAAAGGGCATGGCCTTTGGGCCAAAGGCCCAAGCCGCCAAAAGCCACCGGCCGTGAAGGCCAAGGCCAACGACGACAAGACGCACCTAGGGGAGCCAGGAGCCCCAAGTTTCCTATTCTTTTACAAATCCTAGTAGGATTTGATCCCGCTTTGTTAGTCCGTTTTTTATTCCTAGGATTCCTAATCCTAATCTATTTCTTGTCCCCTACCCCAAGCAAAACCCCTCCCCTCCCCAATATAAATACCCAAGCACCCTCCCCCCCCCAACACATCAAATCAACTCCCCTCTCCTCCGCAGCAGCAGCAGCAGCAGCAGCAGTGCCGCCGCCGCCATAGCCGCCGCCGCCGCCCCACACCGCCGCCGCCGCCTACGCCACCTAGCCGCCGGAGCCCCTCGCTTCTTCGAGGTACTAGCCCCGCGCCGCGTCACCTTTTCTTTTCCGTTCCGATTTCGTTCCGGTTTTCTAGATCGGTTTTTCGTTTCGGTTTTCTTTCCGAAACCCTAGATCGGTTTTTCTCGCCGGTTTTTATTTCTGGTTTTGTTTAGCAATCGTTCGCCGGACCGTTCGTCCTAACGAACGTGATCACCGGTTTGCTTCGGTTAATGAATGTCCGTTCGTTCAACCGTTCGTCGTTTCTCTTTTAATCGGATTTATTCCGCTATTTTCTGATCACGATTTCAGATCCAATCTTCGTTCTAGTTTATCTTCTCGCTCGTTTATCGGAATCAGGTGATTCAAGCGCCTGGAGTTTCGTTTCGAAACCGTCGTTCCGACTAATCAACTTAAACAAAGTTTTGCTACTGTAAAATTTTGACTTAGTTTCAACTTGCTAGAACCGAGTTGTTTTCTTTCGTCGTTGGATTTTCGTTGCTTTATTTGATTCGATTGTTTTTGCCACCAGGGTTCTTAAGTTGAACTTTCTGGTTAGATCTTTTATTCGAGATTTACCCGTGCATTAGATGAGTACTTATTGTATGCTTGTTGTTTGTCTGCGATAGATCACCGAGTGCGCCGCTTGTTATTTGAATCTCTAGGTTTCATGGATCATCGGCAAGGCAAGTAACACTTGATCATACCTTTTCTACTACCCAGCTTTTATGCATTAGATCTATTCCTCGAACACTTGCATGATTAGGATCTAATTAAATTGTGGGATGGGAAGTAGATTGAGGTAGTACCTATTACTGCTTTTACTTATGAAACCTTGGGAGTTACTTCTACGTTTGCTTATTATGCTATGCTATGCTAGTAGGCGTGGATTGGGTGAGTGAATATCCATGACAGATGTGAGATTGTTATTAATGGTTTATTTAAGGTGGCAACTTAAACACACATCTGGGTGGATTGAGGCACCTGGTTTCTATCAGGACTTGCTGTATTTCTTGGACCGCCACCTGTGCTCAAAGGGATCATAAGATCATTCATGCTAGTAACTTCCTTGTGCAGCCACAAGCCATTATGGGCTGTGGCATAGTTGATTAAGTAGTGCGAACTCTTACGGGTAGACTAGCAGATGTAGGGGAAAGTAGGTGTACGGTCTACCCACAAGTAAGGTGCTAGTGCTTCTGAAAGACTGTGTCTCAGTCATCTGTCTCTCAAACATCATGTAGTGCGAGAAACCAAACGGAGGCGATCGAGTCTTGTGGGGAAAAGTGCGCAAACCTCTGCAGAGTGTACAAACTAATCATGATTAGCCGTGTCCCCGGTTATGGACATCTCGAGTATCTAGTACTTGAATATCATGTGAATCTCAACATGTTACTCTAATTAATATTGTTGGGTTTTTAATGAGTACTTTTAATTGGGATTGAGGATAGTCAACCATTCTCAATGTTTAACAACCACCATGATAGTTAAACAAATTTATTCCTTTGCAAGAGGGAAAATTGGCTTTATGCAAAAATCAGAATCAGAGAGCTTATCCACCAGCCATATATGCATGTAGTATAGGCTTATTGCTTCATTGCTCTCTATGTGTTACATTGCCAAAGATATTCCATGTCTTGACCCGTTTTTGGGCTGCAACGTTTCATGTTGCAGACTTTTCGCATTGACAGTAAGGTGATTTAGGTCGTGGTTCTATACTCGATGATGTCATTGGAGTTGATGGACTCACTTATCTTCCAAGTCTTCCATTGTTATCGTTATTAGATGGCCTTAAGCCATATTTATTGTAATAAGTCCTATTTTGTACAACGATGTAATAAGTGTGTGATTGCTACTCGTTATAAATCCTTCAAATCTTGTGTGGTGTCAAGATTCTTGATCCAGGGATGAAACCTGAGCACAGAGACTTGATCCATTTGGGTCGGGTCGCTACAGATGACATACTTGTTTTTAGCAAATCCATCAAAGATCATGTAAATCATGTTAGGGCCGTTTTGCAAACTCTTCGCAAGGAACGTCTTTATGCAAACATGAAAAGGTGCACTTTTGGAGTTGACAAGCTTGTTTTCTTGGGTTTTTTGTTTCCTCAAAGGGTGTCCATGTTGATGACTCTAAAATTGAAGCAATTAAAACTTGGCCACAACCCACTAATTTGCAACAAGTGCGTAGTTTTCTTGGCCTAGCGGGTTTCTATCCCCGCTTTGTGAAATATTTTAGCACTATTGTCGCACCGTTGCATGCCTTGAGTAAGAAAAATGCTCCTTTTGTTTGGGGACCTTTGCAATCTACCGCTTTTGATGAGCTCAAATCCTTGCTTACTCATGCTCCGATTCTTGCTTTGCCCAACTTTGACAAAACTTTTGAGGTTCATTGCGATGCTAGTGGTAATGGAATTGGTGGAGTTTTGATGCAAGAAAAGCGAGCTATTGCATATATTAGTGAAAAACTCTTCGGTGCTCAACTTAACTATCCCATCTATGACAAAGAATTGTATGCGTTAGTGCGTGTGTTGCATGTTTGGGAGCATTATCTTAGACCACATGAGTTTTTCATACATACCGATCATGAGACACTTAAGTACCTTAAAGGTCAAATCAAGTTGAATAAACGACATGCTAAATGGAGTGAACTTATTGAATCTTTCCCCTATGTGATCAAGCACATTAAGGGCAAAGAGAATGTTGTATGGATGCCCTTTCCGCAAATGCATGTTACTTACTCAACTTGAATTTAATGTTTTTGGATTTGATCATATCAAAGATTTGTATGAGCATGACGTGACTTTTGCTACTCCTTATGCTAAGTGTGTGACGCATACTTCTTGGGAACGATACTATATCAAAGATGGTTATCTAATGAGAGCTAACAAATTATGCATTCCCGAGTCTTCTCTTCGTTTGTTACTTTTAGAAGAGGCTCATGGAGGTGGACTCATGAGACACTTTGGACGCGACAAGACTTTTGCCACGCTCTCCAAGAACTATTTTTGGCCCAAGATGTTTCACGATGTCGCCCGCTTCACCAACTGGTGCTCTACATGTTGCAAAGCTAAGTCACAATATCAATCCCATGGTTTACATATGCCACTACCTATTCCACATCAACCTTGGGAAGATATTAGCATGGATTTTGTGCTTGGATTACCTAGGACTCAAAATGGCAAGGACTCCGTATTTGTTGTAGTGGACCGCTTCTCTAAAATGGCTCATTTTATCCCATGCAATAAGATAGACGATGCTTCACATGTTGCAAATCTCTTTTGTAGGGAAATCTTGAGGTTGCACGGCATGCCAAAGACAATTGTGTCGGACCGAGACGTCCAGTTCTTAAGCTACTTTTGGAACATGCTATGCGCCAATCTCGGAATCAAGCTACTCTTCTCCACGGCGTATAATCCGCAAATCGATGGCCAAATGGAAGTCACCAACCGGACGCTTGCCACTCTCCTCCTCGTGTTGATAAAGAAGAACATCAAGGAGTGTGAGGAGTGCCTTCCCATCGCCGAGTACGCCTACAACCGTGCAAGACACTCTACCACCGGCAAGTCCCCCTTCGAGGTTGTCTACGGTTTCAACCCATTGTCGCCGTTGGACATCCTTCCTCTACCGCTTCAAGAACGAGCAAACATGGATGCTAGTGCAAGAGCCACCTACCTCAAGAAGATGCATGAAGAAACACGTTCCACGATCGAGCGCCAAGTACAATGACTCGCCTCCAGGCTCAACATCCACAAGTCTCCGATGGTGTTCCAACCAGGTGATCAAGTATGGATACATCTCCGCAAGGACCGCTTCCCCAAGGAACGCAAGTCCAAGCTACTCCCGAGAGCCGATGGATCATTCAAGGTGCTCACATGCTACAATGAGAACGCCTACAAGGTCGACATCCTGCTACCTCTTGAGCACTGCGTTGGTTTTCCCTTGAAGAGGAAAGGGTGATGCAGTAAAGTAGCGTAAGTATTTCCCTCAGTTTTTTAGAACCAAGGTATCAATCCAGCAGGAGATCACGCATGAGTCCCTCACAGCTACACAAACAAATAAGAACCTCGCAACCAACGCGATAAAGGGGTTGTCAATCCCTTCGCGGTCACTTATGAGAGTGAGATCTGATAGATATGATAAGATAATATTTTTGGTATTTTTATGATGAAGAGAAATAAAGATGCAAAGTAAAATAAAAGATAATAAAAATAACTAAGTGTTGGAAGATTAATATGATGGAAAATAGACCCGGGGGCCATAGGTTTCACTAGTGGCTTCTCTCAAGAGCATAAGTATTACGGTGGGTAAACGAATTACTATCGAGCAATTGAAAGAATTGAGCATAGTTATGAGAATATCTAGGTATGATCATGTATATAGGTATCACGTCCGCGACAAGTAGACCGAAACGATTCTGCATCTACTACTATTACTCCACACATCGACCTCTATCCAGCATGCATCTAGAGTATTAAGTTCATAAGAACAGAGTAATGCTTTAGGTAAGATGACATGATGTAGAGGGATAAACTCATGCAATATGATATAACCCCATCTTTTTATCCTCGATGGCAACAATACAATACGTGTCGTTTCCCTTACTGTCACTGGGATCGAGCACCGCAAGATTGAACCCAAAGCTAAGCACTTCTCCCATTGCAAGAAAGATCAATCTAGTAGGCCAAACCAAACTGATAATTTGAAGAGACTTGCAAAGATAACCAATCATACATAAAAGAATTCAGAGGAGATTCAAATATTGTTCATAGATAATCTTGATCATAAACCCACAATTCATCGGATCTCGACAAACACACCGCAAAAGAAGATTACATCGAATAGATCTCCAAGAAGATCAAGGAGAACTTTGTATTGAGATCCAAAGAAGATCAAGGAGAACCCATCTAGCTAATAACTATGGACCCGAAGGTCTGAGGTAAACTACTCACACATCATCGGAGAGGCTATGGTGTTGATGTAGAAGCCCTCTGTGATCAATGCCCCCTCCGGCGGAGCGCCGGAAAAGGCCCCAAGATGGGATATCACGGGTACAGAAGGTTGCGGCGGTGGAAATAGGTTTTTGGCTCCGTCTCTGATAGTTTGTGGGTATGTAGGTATATATAGGAGGAAGAAGTACGTCGGTGGAGCAACGTGGGCCCCGTGAGGGTGGAGGGCGCGCCTGGGGGGTAGGCGCGCCCCCCTGCCTCGTGCTCTCATCATTGATTGTTTTGCGTAGACTCCAAGTCCTCTGGATCACGTTTGTTCCGAAAATCACGTTCCCGAAGGTTTCATTCCGTTTGGACTCCGTTTGATATCCTTTTTCTGCGAAACACTGAAATAGGCAAAAAAAACTGCAATTTGGGTTGGGCCTCCGGTTAATAGGTTAGTCCCAAAAATAATATAAAAGTGTATAATGAAGCCCATTAAACATCCAAAACAGAATATAATATAGCATGGAACAATAAAAAATTATAGATATGTTGGAGACGTATCAAGCATCCCCAAGCTTAATTCCTGCTCGTCCTCGAGTAGGTAAATGATAAAAACAGAATTTTTGATGTGGAATGCTACTTAGCATAATTTCAATGTAATTCTCTTATTTGTGGTATGAATATTCAGATCCGAAAGATTCAAGATAAAGGTTTAATATTGACATAACAATAATAATACTTCAAGCATACTAACTAAGCAATTATGTCTTCTCAAAATAACATGGCCAAAGAAAGTTATCCCTACAAAATCATATAGTCTGGCTATGCTCTATCTTCATCACACAAAGTATTTAAATCATGCACAACCCCGATGACAAGCCAAGCAATTGTTTCATACTTTTGGTGTTCTCAAACTTTTTCAATCTTCACGCAATACATGAGTGTGAGCCATGGACATAGCACTATATGTGGAATAGAATGGTGGTTGTGGAGAAGACAAGAAGGAGAAGATAGTCTCACATCAACTAGGCGTATCAACGGGCTATGGAGATGCCCATCAATAGATATCAATGTGAGTGAGTAGGGATTGCCATGCAATGGATGCACTAGAGCTATAAGTATATGAAAGCTCAACAAAAGAAACTAAGTGGGTGTGCATCCAACTCGCTTGCTCACGAAGACCTAGGGAATTTTGAGGAAGCCCATCATTGGAATATATAAGCCAAGTTCTATAATGAAAAATTCCCACTAGTATATGAAAGTGATATCATAGGAGACTCTCTATCATGAAGATCATGGTGCTACTTTGAAGCACAAGTGTGGAAAAAGGATAGTAGCATTGTCCCTTCTCTCTTTTTCTCTCATTTTTTATTTGGGCCTTTTCTCTCTTTTTTATGGCCTCTTTTTTTCTTATTATTTTTCGTCCGGGGTCTCATCCCGACTTGTGGGGGAATCATAGTCTTCATCATCCTTTCCTCACTTGGGACAATGCTCTAATAATGATGATCATCACACTTTTATTACTTACAACTCAACAATTACAACTCAATACTTAGAACAAAATATGACTCTATGTGAATGCCTTCGGCGGTGTATCGGGATATGCTATGAATCAAGAGTGACATGTATGAAAGAATTATGAACGGTGGCTTTGCCACAAATACGATGTCAACTACATGATCATGCAAAGCAATATGACAATGATGGCGCGTGTCATAGTAAACGGAACGGTGGTAAGTTGCATGGCAATATATCTCGGAATGGCTATGGAAATGCCATGATAGGTAGGTATGGTGGCTGTTTTGAGGAAGGTATATGGTGGCTGTATGATACCGTGAAAAGTCTTGGCGGTATTAGAGAGGCTGGCAATGGTGGAAGGAAGAAAAGTGTGTATAATCCATGGACTCAACATTAGTCATAAAGAACTCATATACTTGTTGCAAAAATCTACAAGTTATCAAAGCAAAGTATTACGCGCATGCTCCTAGGGGGATAGATTGGTCGGAAAAGACCATCGCTCGTCCCCGGCCGCCACTCATAAGGAAGACAATCAATAAATAAATCATGCTCCGACTTCATCACATAACGGTTCACCATACGTGCTTGCTACGGGAATCACAAACTTTAACACAAGTATTCATCAAATCCACAACTACTCAACTAGCACAACTTTAATATTACCATCCTCATATCTCAAAACAATTATCAAGCATCAAACTTCTCATAGTATTCAACACACTCATAAGAATATTTTATTTTATTTTTTCTTTACTAATCTTGGATACCTATCATAATTGAAGCAAATTACCATGCTGTTTCGTAGGACTCTCAAAATAATATAAGTGAAGCATGAGAGAACAATAGTTTCTATAAAACAAATCCACCACCGTGCTCTAAAAGATATAAGTGAAGCACTAGAGCAAAAACTATATAACTCAAAAGATATAAGTGAAGCACATAGAGTATTCTAATAATTTCCGAATCATGTGTGTCTCTCTTAAAAGGTGTGTACAGCAAGGATGATTGTGGCAAACTAAAAAATAAATACTCAAATCATACAAGACGCTCCAAGCAAAACACATATCATGTGGTGAATAAAAATATAGCTCCAACTAAAGTTACCGATGGACGAAGACGAAAGAGGTGATGCCTTCCGGGCATCCCCAAGCTTTGGGTTTTTGGTGTCCTTAGATTACCTTGGGGTGCCATGGGCATCCCCAAGCTTAGGCTCTTGCCACTCCTTGTTCCATAATACATCAAATCTTTTACCCAAAACTTGAAAACTTCACAACACAAAACTTAACAGAAAATCTCGTGAGCTCCGTTAGCGAAAGGAAACAAAACACCACTTCAAGGTACTGTAATGAACTCATTCTTTATTTATATGGGTGTTAAACCTACTGTATTCCAACTTCTATATGGTTTATAAACTGTTTTTATTAGCCATAGATTCATCAAAATAAGTAAACAACACACGAAAAACAGAATCTGTCAAAAACAGAACAATCTGTAGTAATCTGTAACTAACGCAAACTTCTGGAACTCACAAATCTCTACTAAAATAGGACGACATAGACAACTTGTTTATTGATCTACTGCAATTGGAATCAATATTTTATCACATTCTGGTGATTTTTAGCAATTGTTTTCGTGAACAGAAAGTTTCTGGAATTTTCAGCAAGATCAAATAACTATCATCCAAGAAGATCCTATAGGTTTAACTTGGCACAAACACTAATTAAAACATAAAAACAAATCTAACCAGAGGCTAGATCAAATATTTATTCCTAAACAGAAGAAAAATAAAAAAAACTAAAATAAAATTGGGTTGCCTCCCAATAAGCGCTATAGTTTAACGCCCCTAGCTAGGCATAAAAGCAAGGATAGATCTAGGTATTGCCATCTTTGGTAGGCAATCCATAAGTGGATCTCATAATAGATTCATATGGAATTTTTATTTTCTTTCTAGGGAAGTGTTTCATGCCTTTCCTTAACAGAAATTGGAATCGAATATTCCCTTCCTTCATATCAATAGTTGCACCAATCGTTCTAAGGAAAGGTCTATCAAGAATAATAGGACATGAAGGATTGCAATCTATATCAAGAACAATAAAATCTACGGGCACATAATTCCTATTTGAAACAATAAGAACATCATTAATTCTTCCCATAGGTTTCTTGACGGTGGAATCCGCAAGATGCAAATTTAAAGAACAATCATCAAAATCACGGAAACCTAGCAAATCACACAAAGTATTTGGAATCGTGGAAACACTAGCACCCAAATCACACAAAGCATAGCATTCATGATCTTTAATTTTAATTTTAATAGTAGGTTCCCACTCATCATAAAGTTTTCTAGGGATAGAAACTTCCAATTCAAAATTTTCTTCGTAAGATTGCATTAAAGCATCAACGATATGTTTAGTAAAAGCTTTATTTTGGTTATAAGCATGAGGAGAATTTAGCACGGATTGCAACAAGGAAATACAATCTATAAAAGAGCAATTATCATAATTAAATTCCTTGAAATCCAAAATAGTGGGTTCATTAATATATAAAGTTTTGATATCTTCAATCCCACTTTTACCAATTCTTGCATCAAGATCTAAAAACTCCGAATTTTTGGGACACCTTCTAGGTAAAGGTGACTCATCTCCAGTCCCATCATTATCAATATTCATATTTCAAAACAAAGATTTAATAGGAGACACACCAATAAATTTTAGATCTTCATCTTTATTTTCATCGAAACTTGAAGAACACGCTTTCATAAAGCAATCTTCCTTAACACGCATCCTAGCGGTTCTTTCTTTGCACTCATCAATGGAAATTCTCATGGCTTTGAGAGACTCATTGATATCATGCTTAGGTGTAATAGATCTAAGTTTCAAAGAATCAACATCAAGAGAAATTATATCAACGTTCCTAGCCAATTCATCAACCTTAAGCAATTTTTCTTCAAGCAAAACATTGAAATTCTTTTGCGAATTCATAAACTCCTTAACAGTAGTCTCAAATTCAGAGGGCATATTATTAAAATTTCAATAAGAATTGTTGTAGGAATGACCATAATTATTAGAGGAATTACTAGGGAACGGCCTAGGATTAAAGTTTCCTCTATACGCGTTGTTACCAAAATTATTCCTACCAACAAAATTCACATCCATAGATTCAGTATTATTCTCAATCAAAGTAGACAAAGGCATATCGTTAGGATCAGAAGAAACACTTTTAGTAGCAAATAATTTCATAAGTTCATCCATCTTTCCACTCAAAACATTAATTTCTTCTATCGCATGCACTTTTTTATTAGTAGATCTTTCATTGTGCCATTGAGAATAATTAACCATAATATTATCTAGGAGTTTAGTAGCTTCTCCTAAAGTGATTTCCATAAAAGTGCCTCCCGCAGCCGAATCTAAAAGATTTCTAGAAGCAAAATTCAATCCGGCATAAAAAAATTGTATAATCATCCAAAGATTCAAACCATGTGTAGGGCAATTACGTATCATTAATGTCATCCTCTCCCAAGCTTGTGCAACATGTTCATGATCAAGTTGCTTAAAATTCATGATATCATTTCTAAGAGAGAAGATTTTAGCGGGAGGAAAATACTTAGAGATAAAAGCATCTTTGCACTTGTTCCATGAATCAATACTATTTTTAGGCAAAGATGAAAACCAAACTTTAGCATGATCTCTAAGAGAAAAAGGAAATAGCTTCAATTTAACAATATCATTGTCCACATCTTTCTTCTTTTGCATATCACACAAATCAACGAAGCTATTTAGATGGGTAGCGGCATCTTCACTAGGAAGGCCGGCGAATTGATCTTTCATGACAAGATTCAACAAAGCAGCATTAATTTCGCAAGATTCAGCATCGGTAAGAGGAGCAATCGGAGTGCTAAGAAAATCATTGTTGTTGGTATTGGTGAAGTCACACAATTTAGTATTATCTTGAGCCATCGTGACAAGCAAGCAATCCAACACACAAGCAAACAAGAAACGAGCGAGAAAGAGGCAAACGGAAAAGAAAGAGGGCGAATAAAACGGCAAGGGTGAAGTGGGGGAGAGGAAAACGAGAGGCAAATGGCAAATAATGTAATGCGAGGGATAAAAGTTTGTGATGGGTACTTGCTATGTCTTGACTTGACTTGACTTGGCGCGAATCTCCCCAGCAATGGAGCCAGAAATCCTTCTTGCTACCTCTTGAGCACTGCGTTGCTTTTCCCTTGAAGAGGAAAGGGTGATGCAGTAAAGTAGCGTAAGTATTTCCCTTAGTTTTTTAGAACCAAGGTATCAATCCAGTAGGAGATCACGCACGAGTTCCTCACACCTACACAAACAAATAAGAACCTCACAACCAACGCGATAAAGGGGTTGTCAATCCCTTCACGGTCACTTACGAGTGTGAGATCTGATAGATATGATAAGATGATATTTTTGGTACTTTTATGATAAAGAGAAATAAAGATGCAAAGTAACATAAAATATAATAAAAATAACTAAGTGTTGGAAGATTAATATGATGGAAAATAGACCCGGGGGCCATAGGTTTCACTAGTGGCTTCTCTCAAGAGCATAAGTATTACAGTGGGTAAACGAATTACTGTCGAGCAATTGATAGAATTGAGCATAGCTATGAGAATATCTAGGTATGATCATGTATATAGGCATCATGTCCGCGACAAGTAGACCGAAACGATTCTGCATCTACTACTATT
Source organism: Aegilops bicornis (assembly GCA_021605145.1). Taxonomy (NCBI): domain Eukaryota; kingdom Viridiplantae; phylum Streptophyta; class Magnoliopsida; order Poales; family Poaceae; genus Aegilops; species Aegilops bicornis. The sequence goes on from CM038674.1 coordinate 275,571,361, forward strand.
ACTCCACACATCGACCGCTATCCAGCATGCATCTAGAGTATTAAGTTCATAAGAATAGAGTAATGCTTTAAGTAAGATGACATGATGTAGAGGGATAAACTCTTGCAATATGATATAAACCCCATCTTTTTATCCTCGATGGCAACAATACAATGCGTGCCTTGCTGCCCCTGCTGTCACTAGGATCGAGCACCGCAAGATTGAACCCAAAGCTAAGCACTTCTCCCATTGCAAGAAAGATCAATCTAGTAGGCCAAACCAAACTGATAATTCGAAGAGACTTGCAAAGATAACCAATCATACATAAAAGAATTTAGAGGAGATTCAAATATTGTTCATAGATAATCTTGATCATAAACCCACAATTCATCGGATCTCGACAAACACACATAAAAAAGAAGATTACATCGAATAGATCTCCAAGAAGATCAAGGAGAACTTTGTATTGAGATCCAAAGAGAGAGAAGAAGCCATCTAGCTAATAACTATGGACCCAAAGGTCTGAGGTAAACTACTCACACATCATCGGAGAGGCTATGGTGTTGATGTAGAAGCCCTCCGTGATCAATGCCCCCTCCGGCGGAGCGACGGAAAAGGCCCCAAGATGGGATCTCACAGGTACAGAAGGTTGCGGCGGTGGAAATAGGTTTTTGGCTCCGTCTCTGATAGTTTGGGGGTACGTAGGTATATATAGGAGGAATAATTACGTCGGTGGATGATGACCCACAAGTATAGGGGATCTATCATAGTCCTTTCGATAAGTAAGAGTGTCGAACGCAACGAGGAGCAGAAGGAAATGATAAGCGGTTTTCAGCAAGGTATTCTCTGCAAATCTTGAAATAAGTGGTAACAGATAGTTTTATGATAGGATAATTTGTAACGAGCAACAAGTAACAAAAGTAAATAAAGTGCAGCAAGGTGGCCCAACCCTTTTTGTAGCAAAGGACAAGCCTGGACAAACTCTTATATAAGGAAAAGCGCTCCTGAGGACACATGGGAATATCGTCAAGCTAGTTTTCATCACGTTCATATGACTCGCGTTCGGTACTTTGATAATTTGATATGTGGGTGGACCGGTGCTTGGGTGCTGTTCTTACTTGAACAAGCATCCCACTTATGATTAACCTCTATTGCAAGCATCTGCAACTACAACAAAAGTATTAAGGTAAACCTAACCATAGCATGAAACATATGGATCCAAATCAGCCCTTACGAAACAGCATAAACTAGGGTTTAAGCTTACATCACTCTAGCAACCCATCATCTACTTATTACTTCCCAATGCCTTCCTCTAGGCCCAAATAATGGTGAAGTGTTATGTAGTCGACATTCACATAACACCACTAGAGGCTAGACAACATACATCTCATCAAAATATCTAACGAATACCAAATTCATATGACTACTAATAGCAAGACTTCTCCCATGTCCTCAGGAACAAACGTAACTACTCACAAAGCATATTCATGTTCATAATCAGATGGGTATTAATATGCATAAAGGATCTGAACATATGATCTTCCACCAAATAAACCAACTAGCATCAACTACAAGGAGTAATCAACACTACTAGCAACCTACTAGTACCAATCTCGGACTTGGAGACAAGAATTGGATACAAGAGATGAACTAGGGTTTTGAGAGGAGATGGTGCTGGTGAAGATGTTGATGGAGATTGCCCTCTCCCGATGAGAGGAGCGTTGGTGATGACGATGGCGATGATTTCACCCTCCCGGAGGGAAGTATCCCCGGCAGAACAGCTCTGCCGGAGCCCTAGATTGGTTCCGCCTCGTGGCGGCGGAGTTTCATCCCGAAAGGTTGCTTATGATTTTTCTCTCATCGAAAGACCTCATATAGCAGAAGATGGGCATCGGAGAGCCAGCAGGGGGCCCACGAGGTAGGGGGCGCGCCCTCCACCCTCGTGGACAGGTGGGCCCCCCTCTGGTGAACTTCTTCCGCTGGATATTTTTATTATTTCCAAAAATGACTTTCGTGGAGTTTCAGGACTTTTGGAGTTGTGCAGAATAGGTCTCTATTATTTGCTCCTTTTCTAGCCCAGAATTCCATTTAGGCATTCTCCCTCCTTATGTAAACCTTGTAAAATAAGAGAGAATAGGCATAAGTATTGTGACATAACATGTAATAACATCCCATAATGCAATAAATATCGATATAAAAGCATGATGCAAAATGGACGTATCAACTCCCCCAAGCTTAGACCTCGCTTGTCCTCTAGCGGAAGCCGATAATGATAAATATGTCCCGATTTTTAGAGCTAGAGGTGTCGATAAAAATAAAATACAGACATGGAGGCATCATGATTCTTCTCATAACAACAACATATATAGATATTGTCATATGATTTCTTATGCTCAAGTAATAATCCATTCTCAATGCAGAGTACGAATCATAAAGTTTATTGAGAACCAACAAACTATAATTTCAGTCATTGAAGCAATTGCAATTTATCATAACATCAGAAAGAGTCTTTGTCAGAGCTTAAAAGCAAGCCCACATACTCAACTATCATCTAGTCCTTCATAATTGCTAACACTCACGCAATACTTGTGGTTACGAAGTTTTAATCAGACACAGAGAAAGATAGGGGCTTATAGTTTCGCCCCTGACCTTTTACCTCAAGGGTAATGTCAACAATAATAACTCATGCTCCCCTACATCCAATTAGATATATCTATCAGGATCTTTCAAACATACTGTGCTTGCCAAAGGATAAAATGAAAAAGGAAAGGTGAAGATCACCACGACTCTTGCATAAGGTAGAAGATAATAATAAAATATAGGCCCTTCGCAGAGGGAAGCAGATGTTTCCATGCGCTTTTATGGTTGGATGCATAAAATCTTAATGCGAAAGAATGTCACTTTATATTGCCCCTTGTGATATGAACCTTTATTATGCAGTCAAATCGCTTTTATTACTTCCACATCACAAGATCGTATAAAGCTTATTTCTCCCACACCAATCAATCATACATATTTAGAGCACTTTTTATTGCTTTGCACCAATGGTAACTTACTTGAAGGATCTTACTCAATCCATAGGTAGATATGGTGGACTCTCATGGCAAAACTAGGTTTAAGGGTATTTGGAAGCACAAGTAGTATCTCTACTTGGTGCTGAGAATTTGGCTAGCATGAGGGGGAAAGGCAAGCTCAACATGTTGGAGGATCCATGACAATATACTTTATCTCAGATATAAGAAAACATAACTCATTACGTTGTCTTCCTTGTCCAACATCAACTCTTTAGCATGTCATATTTTAATGAGTGCTCCCAATCATAAAAGATGTCAATAATAGTATATTTATATGTGAAACCTCTCTTTCCTTATTACTTCCTATTATTTGCAACGATGACCAAAGCTATGCCTGCTAACTCCCAGCAACTTTTAATCATCATACTCTTTCTATGTGAAGTCATTACTCTCAACAAGATCAATATAAGCTCTTTGTTTCTTTTTATTCTTTTCTCTTTTCTTTTATTCACTCAAGATCATGGCAAAATAATCAAGCCCTTGACTCAACACTAATCTTTATTATATATAGCTCACGGACTCGATTACATAGAGAGATCATAAAGAAAAACTCAAAACTAGATCATGCCATAAACTTTATTCTACTAGATCAAGATGCTACTAGTAGGATCGAACTAAGAAAAGCGGTAAAGGTAGGAGATGTGTGTGTGATACGATACCAGGGCACCTCCCCCAAGCTTGGAAGTTGCCAAGGGGAGTGCCCATACCCATGTGATTATATCTCCTTCTTTGTTGGTGAAGAGGATGGTGGTGATGATGGATAGTCACAGATCGAGCGTAAGAGGTCCTCCAGCTTGCGGATAATGCCCTTGAGTGCAATAATATGCTCCTTCAACAAAATATTTTCACTTGTGAGATACTTGTTCTGTATACGAGCTAACTCAATCATCTTGAAAGCTTCGATCTCAGTTGGGGTAACAAGATTATGATCAAGTTGAAGGATGTCTTCTACCGGAGCTTGATCCTCCGTGGCCTTCTTGATCCTTTCATCCTTGTTGATCTTCATGGGTTCTTCCCTCTTCAGATCTATCTTCATTAGCCAAGCATCGTTGTCACCATTGTTGGAGGAGGGGCGACATGATGCCTAGCCTTGAAAACCCCGACGAAAACAACTTGAAAGCGAGCAGAGGATATTTGCGTGATACAGAGTCAAAACCTTCGGACAATATATAATGAATTTTTACCGACCAAAATACGTATCGTGCAAGAAAAGCGAGTCCGGAAGGCACACGAGGTGCTCACGAGGTAGGGCGCGCCCAGGGGTAGGCGTGCCCTCCACCTCGTGGGCCCTCGTGTCCTTCCCGGACTACTTCTTATTTTCCTATTTTTCTAAATATTCCAAAACGGAGAAATATTGCCTTAAAAATTGTTTTGGAGTCGGTTTACTTACCGTACCACATACCTATTCCTTTTCGTAGTCTCAAACGCTCGAAAGTGTCCCTTATGTATTCCTCTGGGGTTACGGTTTCAATAATATTGGTTTCAACATTTATGGGATTACCTGAGATATAATGTTTAATTCTTTGACCGTTTACCACCTTCCGATTTGTGCCTTCAAAATTGTTGATTTTTATGGCACCGGAACGATAGACCTCCTCGATAACGTAAGGGCCTTCCCATTTAGAGAGAAGTTTTCCTGCAAAAAATCTTAAACGAGAGTTGTATAGCAATACATAATCACCTACGTTGAACTCACGCTTTTGTATCCTTTTGTCATGCCATCTTTTAACTTTTTGTTTAAACAACTTGGCATTTTCATATGCTTGGGTTCTCCATTCATCAAGTGAGCTATAATCAAATAACCTCTTCTCACCGGAAAGTTTGAAATCATAGTTGAGCTCTTTAATAGCCCAATATGCCTTATGTTCTAGTTAGAGAGGTAAGTGACATGCTTTTCCATAAACCATTTTATACAGAGACATACCCATAGGATTTTTATATGCAATTCTATAAGCCCATAATGCATCATCAAGTTTCTTGGGCCAATTCTTTTTAGACCTATTGACAGTCTTTTGCAAAATTAATTTGAGCTCTCTATTACTCAATTCTACGACCACTAGGCATGGGTGATAAGGAGATGCAATTCTATGATTAACATCATACTTAGCAAGCATTTACTGAAAGCACCATGAATAAAATGTGAACCACCATCGGTCATTAAATATCTAGGGACTCCAAACCTCGGAAAAATAACTTCTTTAAGCATTTTAATAGAAGTGTTATGATCAACACTACTAGTTGGAATAGCTTCTACCCACTTAGTAACGTAATCAACAAAGAACTAAAATATGTGTATAACCATTAGAGGCAGGAAAAGGTCCCATATAATCAAAGCCCCAAACATCAAATGGTCCAATAACGAGTGAATAATTCATAGGCATTTCTTGACGTCTACTAATATTACCAATTCTTTGACATTTATCACAAGACAAGACAAACTTACGGGCATCCTTGAAGAGTAGGCCAATAAAGACCAGATTGCAATACCTTATGTGCAGTTCTATCTCCAACGTGGTGTCCTCCATAAGCTTCGGAATGACACTTGCGTAGGATCTGTTCCTGTTCATGCTCAGGTACACAACGTCTAATAACACCATCTACTCCTTCTTTATAAAGATGTGGGTCATCCCAAAAGTAATGTCTCAAATCATAGAAGAACTTTTTCTTTTGTTGGTATGTGAAACTAGGTGGTATAAATTTAGCAACAATATAATTAGCATAATCAGCATACCAAGGAGTACTACGAGAAGTATTTATGACATTTAGTTGTTCATCAGGAAAGCTATCATCAATAGGTAGTGGGTCATCAAGAACATTTTCTAACCTAGACAAGTTATGCGCAGCAGGGTTCTCGGCTCCTTTTCTATCAACAATATGCAAATCAAATTCTTGTAGCAAGAGAACCCATCTAATAAGTCTAGGTTTAGCATCTTTCTTTTCCATAAGATATTTAATAGCAGCATGATCGGTGTGAATAGTTACTTTAGAATCAACAATATAAGGTCTGAACTTATCACAAGCAAATCATTTGCTAACAGTTCCTTTTCAGTAGTAGCATAATTTCTTTGAGCTTTGTCTAGAGTCTTACTAGCATAATGGATAACATTTAATTTCTTATCAACTCTTTGCCCTAGAACAGCACCTCTGACATAATCACTAGCATCACACATAATTTCAAAGGGTAAATTCCAATCGGTGGCTGAACAATAGGTGCGAGACCAATGCTTTCTTAAGTATTTCAAATGCTTCTACACAATCATCATCAAAGACAAATGGTATATCTTTTTGTAATAAATTAGTCATAGGCCGAGAAATTTTTGAGAAGTCCTTAATGAACCTCCTATAAAATCTGGCGTGATCAAGGAAACTTCTTATACCTTTGATGTCCTTGGGACATGGCATCTTTTCAATAGCATCAACCATGGTTTATCAACTTCAATACCTCTTTCAGAAACTTCATGCCCCAAGACAATACCTTCATTAACCATAAAGTGGCACTTTTCCCAATTCAAGACAAGATTAGTTTCTTCACATCTCTGCAAAACTCGATCAAGATTGCTCAAGCAATCATCAAAAGAAGATCCATAGACGGAAAAGTCGTCCATGAAAACCTCACAAATCTTTTCACAAAAGTCAGAGAATATAGCCATCATGCATCTTTGAAAGGTAGCAGGTGCATTACATAAACCAAAAGGCATACATCTATAAGCAAAGTACCAAAAGGGCATGTAAAAGTAGTCTTTGATTGATCTTTATTCGACACAGGTATTTGATAGAAACCAGAATAACCATCTAGAAAGCAGTAGTGTGTATGTTTGCATAATCTTTCTAGCATTTGATCAATAAAAGGTAAGGGGTAATGATCTTTCTTAGTAGCCTTATTTAATTTGCGGAAATCAATTACCATCCTATAACCTGTAATAATTCTTTGTGGAATCAATTCATCTTTATCACTAGGAACAACGGTAATACCTCCCTTCTTAGGGACACAATGAACAGGACTTACCCACTGACTATCAAGAACGGGATAAATTATACCCGCCTCCGTAAGCTTGATTTCTTTTCTTACCACTTCTTTCATTTTAGGATTAGGGACGTCGTTGAGGATCACGAATTGGTTTGGCATCTTCTTCCAAATTTATTTTATGTTGACATAGAGTGGGACTAATGCCCTTAAGATCATCAAGAGTATATCCAATAGCAAAGATGATGCTTCTTGAGTTTTCAATAATCTTTCTTCTTCATGCTCACGAAAGGTTAGCACTAATAATAACAGGATATATCTTCTTTTCATCAAGATAAGCATATTTAAGATTATCAGGCAACGGTTTAAGCTCAAACATGGGATCACCCTTGGGTGGACGAGGATCTCCTAAGATTTCAACAGGCAAATTGTGTTTCAGAATAGGTTCCTGCTTAAAGAATACTTCATCTATTTCCCTTCTTTCATTCATAAACATATCATTTTCATGGTCTAGCAAATAATGTTCTAAAGGATCACTAGGAGGTACGGCAATAGAAGCAAGACCAATAATTTCATCCTTACTAGGTAATTCTTCTTCATGGTGTTTTTTACTAAATTTAGAGAAATTAAACTCATGAATCATATCATCCAAGCCAATAGTAACAACATTCTTTTTGCAGTCTATCTTAGCATTAACAGTATTCAAGAAGGGTCTACCAAATATAATGGGACAAAAGCTATCTTGTGGGGAACCAAGAACAAGAAAATCAGCAGGATATTTAGTTTTCCCACACAAGACTTCAACATCTCTAACAATTCCCACTGCTGAAATAGTATCTCTATTGGCAAGTTTAATTGTAACATCAATATCTTCTAACTCAGCAGGTGCAATTTCGTGCTTAATTTCTTCATATAAGGTAATAGGTATAACGCTAGCACTAGCACCCATATCACATAAGCCATGATAACAATGATCTCCTATTTTAACAGAAATAACATGCACGCCTACCATAGGTCTATGCTTATCTTTAGCACAAGGTTTAGCAATTCTAGCAGTTTCACCGTAGAATTGAATAACATGCCCATCAATATTATCAGCCAAGAGATCTTTAACAATAGCAATACTAGGTTCAACTTTAACTTGCTCAGGAGGTGTATAAGTTCTAATATTGCTTTTACGAACCACAGTTGAAGCTTTAGCATGATCCTTTATCCTAACGAGGAAAGGTGGTTTCTCAACATAAGAAGTAGGAACAATAGGATCATTATAAGTGACAGTCTTTTCTTCAACTTTAATAGGTGCAGCTACTTTTACTTCTATGGGAGGATGATATTTAAACCACTTCTCCTTGGGAAGATCAACGTAAGTAGCAAATGATTCATAGAAGGAAGCTACTATCTCAGAGTCAAGTCCATATTTAGTGCTAAATTTATGGAAAATATCGGTATCCATAAAAGATTTAACACAATCAAACTTAGGTGTCATACCTGACTCCTTACCTTCATCGAGATCCCAATCTTCAGAGTTGCGTTTAATTCTATCCAATAAATTCCATTTGAATTCAATAGTCTTCATCATAAAAGAGCCAAAGACAAGAAGTATCGAGCATGGTTTGATTATTATGAGAAAGCCGAGCATACAAACTTTGAAGAATTATTTCTCTTGGGAGCTCATGATTGGGGCATGAATATAACATTGATTTAAGCCTCCCCCAAGCTTGAGCGATGCTTTCTCCTTCGCGAGGCCAAAAATTATATATAAAATTGCGATCACGATGAACAAGATGCATAGGATAATATTTTTGATGAAATTCCAGCTTCATTCGTTTATAGTTCCATGATCCTGTATCATCACATAACCTATACCATGTCGATGCATCTCCTTTCAAAGATAAAGGGAAGACCTTCTTCTTAACAACATCATCGGGTATACCTGCAAGCTTAAATAATCCACAAACTTCATCCACATGTAGTAGATGTTCATCAGGATGTTTTGTTCCATCTCCTGTAAAAGCATTAGCTAGCAGTTTTTCCATCATACCCGAAGGAACTTCAAAGGGAATAATTTCATTTTCAATAGGTTCAGTAGGTTGAGGAGCAACTCTTTGCTCTACTGGTTGGGGTGAAGATACAACGAACAAGCCCCTCAGAGGATTTCTTTCCATAGTAACAAGTGACGATGAAATTTGGCACACTATATAAACTTTTCCTTACCAAATTACACCTACCAAAGGCGCTTCACTCCCGACAGCGGCGCCAGAAAAGAGTCTTGATGACCCACAAGTATAGGGGATCTATCGTAGTCCTTCGATAAGTAAGAGTGTCGAACCCAACGAGGAAGCAGAAGGAAATGATAAGCGGTTTTCAACAAGGTATTCTCTGCAAGTACTAAAATAAGTGGTAACAGATAGTTTTGTGATAGGATAATTTGTAATGAGCAACAAGTAACAAAAGTAAATAAAGTGCAGCAAGGTGGCCCAATCCTTTTTGTAGCAAAGGACAAGCTGGACAAACTCTTATATAAGGAAAAGCGCACGAGGACACATGGGAATATCGTCAAGCTAGTTTTCATCACGTTCATATGACTCGCGTTAGGTACTTTGATAATTTGATATGTGGGTGGACGGTGCTTGGGTGCTGTTCTTACTTGAACAAGCATCCCACTTATGATTAACCTTTATTGCAAGCATCCGCAACTACAACAAAAGTATTAAGGTAAACCTAACCATAGCATGAAACATATGGATCCAAATCATCCCTTACGAAGCAACGCATAAACTAGGGTTTAAGCTTACATCACTCTAGCAACCCATCATCTACTTATTACTTCCCAATGCCTTCCTCTAGGCCCAAATAATGGTGAAGTGTTATGTAGTTGACGTTCACATAACACCACTAGAGGCTAGACAACATACATCTCATCAAAATATCAAACGAATACCAAATTCATATGACTACTAATAGCAAGACTTCTCCCATGTCCTCAGGAACAAACATAACTACTCACAAAGCATATTCATGTTCATAATCAGATGGGTATTAATATGCATAAAGGATCTGAACATATGATCTTCCACCAAATAAACCAACTAGCATCAACTACAAGGAGTAATCAACACTACTAGCAACCTACAAGTACCAATCCCGGACTTGGAGACAAGAATTGGATACAAGAGATGAACTAGGGTTTTGAGAGGAGATGGTGCTGAAGATGTTGATGGAGATTGCCCTCTCGATGAGAGGAGCGTTGGTGATGACGATGGCGATGATTTCACCCTCCGGAGGAAGTATCCCGATGTAACAGCTCACGGAGCCCTAGATTGGTTCCGCTTCGTGGCGGCGGAGTTTCGTCCCGAAAGGTTGCTTATGATTTTTTTCTCATCGAAAGACCTCATATAGCAGAAGATGGGCATCGGAGAGCCAGCAGGGGGCCCACGAGGTAGGGGGCGTGCCCTCCACCCTCGTGGACAGGTGGGCCCCCCTCTGGTGAACTTCTTCCGCTGGATATTTTTTATTATTTCCAAAAATGACTTTCGTGGAGTTTCAGGACTTGTGGAGTTGTGCAGAATAGGTCTCTAATATTTGCTCCTTTTCGGTAGAATTCCAATTTGTAGGCATTCTCCCTCCTTATGTAAACCTTGTAAAATAAGAGAGAATATGCATAAGTATTGTGACATAACATGTAATAACAGCCCATAATGCAATAAATATCGATATAAAAGCATGATGCAAAATAGACGTATCAGTGGAGCAACATGGGCCCCACGAGGGTGGAGGGTGCGCCTGGGGGGGGGGGGGTAGGCACGCCCCCCTGCCTCGTGCTCTCCTCGTTAATTGCTTTGCGTAGACTCCAAGTCCTCTGGATCATGTTTGTTCCGAAAATCACGTTTCCCGAGGGTTTCATTCTGTTTGGACTCCGTTTGATATCCTTTTTCTGCGAAACACTGAAATAGGCAAAAAAACAGCAATTTGGGCTGGGCCTCCGGTTGATAGGTTAGTCCCAAAAATAATATAGAAGTGTATAATAAAGCCCATTAAACATCCAAAACAGAATATAATATAGCATGGAACAAGCAAAAATTATAGATACGTTGAAGACGTATCACATCCCACGTGACAAGTACAACGTAAGCGACATCTTCAACGTCAAAGACTTGGCCAAGTACCATGGTGATGAAGAGCACGATCCGTGGACGGATCTCTCCCAAGGGGGGGGGGAGATGACGCGGAGCATCCCTCGACTACCCACACCGACACTCCATCACCACCGCAAGCACCGAGAGGATCAATGACAAGAGCACGTGCACGCAACATCGCTAACGAGGTCACTTCTTTCCTCTCCGAGTTTCGTTCGGTTTCCCACGAGAATGAGATTCTACCTCAAAGAGATACGCTATGCATTCTTAGGTACCAAGAAGATGACCGTGAGAAGGAGAGGACGGAAACCCAAGCATCCGGGAAGGAGAAGAAGGAGGAAGGAGTCGTGAAGAAGAAGGGCGTGGAGGTCCTGGACACCCCGGGTGCCTGGCCACCAGTTAGGGATCGCCCCGGCCACCCCGGGTGCCCGACCCCTTTGCCTGGCGCTGGCTGGAGCAGCCCGGGTGCCCGGCCCCTTCAGCCGCCCGCGGGCCGGCTCCCTGACCGCCCCGGGTGCCCGGACCCCATGACTCCGGGTGCCCGACCCCCTCCTCCATGGCTACGCGTTTTAGGGATAGTTTGGTCCTTTGTACCCCTCTTTCTCCAAGTTTCGTCCCTAGCCTTTATATACTCTTTGCCTAGCTCATTTGGAAGGATAGCAAAGTACTTAGAACACAAAGAGAGAGCTTTTCTCCTTGTATCCCCTCCTCTTGGAGATCAAGCCCCCGCCTAGGGAAGAATCCTTTGGATTATCAAGCCCTCCTCTTGGAGAAGATCAACGTCAAGACCTCACCTAGTGGGAAGAACTTACCTAGTGCTATTTTCCTTGAATTGTTCATGTAATATTGTGGATCTCATGTATGCTACTCTAGTGGATGTGATATTTGGGTTTGTTTGAGTGATTTGTTCCTTGTGTTCTTCCTCTTTTCCCCCTCCAAGTGTGAAAAGATCCCATCTAGGGTTTCACCCTACAACAACCAAGGTTTATCGAACCAATAGGAGAATCATTCAATCCTAGTGAACAACACCTACACACACAAAAACAAATATTTGCACCCAACGTGGGAAAGAAGGTTGTCAATCCCCTTGAACTCGTTACTTGCAAGGATTAAATCTTTTAGTGGTAGATAGATAAAAAGAAAAGTAAAATTGCAGCAAGGTATTTTTAGTTTTAGCAATATGATTAAGTAGACCCGTGGGGCATAGTTTTCACTAGAGAGTTCTCTCTCAAAACAAAAGTGTACGGTGGGTAGACAAATTACTGTTGGGAAATTGATAGAAAATCACATTGTTATGATGTTATTCATGTCAATGATCATGTATATAGGCATAACGTCCGTGACAAGTAGACCAAAATGATTCTGCATCTACTACTATTACTCCACTTTGAGAGCGCTTTTATGTTTGCCTCTCTACGTATTAAGTTCATAACAAATAGAGTAATGCATGAAGTATGATGACATGATGTAGACAAAGTAAACTCAAGCAATATAAATAAACCTCATCATTTTACCCTTAATGGCAACAATACAAATACATGCCTCACTACCTTTCTGTCACTGGGTGAGGAGACCGCAAGATTGAACCCATCACAAAGCACCTCTCCCACTGAAGATAAATCAAGCTAGTTGGTCAAACCAAACGGATAGATCGGATAGAAATGCAAAGCTATAATAACTATGCATAATAAAAATTCAGAAAAGACTCAATTACTTTCATTGAATGATTTTATGATAAAACCACAATTCATCGGATCCCAACAAACACACCGCAAAAGAAGATTACATCGGGTAGAACTCCAAGAAGATCGAGAAAAACATGGTATTGAAGATCAAAGAGAGAGAAGAATTCATCTAGCTACTAGCTATGGACCCGTAGGTCTGTGGTGAACTACTCACGCATCATCGGTAGGGCAGCAAGTTTGATTTAAAGGGCCTCCGTGGTCGATTCCCCCTCCGGTAGAGTACAGGAAAAGGCCTCCAGATGGGAATGCGGAACAACAGAGGCTTACGACTGAGGAAAATGTGTTTCAGATGTCTCTCTGTTGGTTTGGGAATATTTGGGAATTTATAGAGGTGGAATTAGGTCAAACGAAGTTGCGTGGGAGTCATGAGCTCAGGGGGCGCGCCTTGTGAGCTTGTATCTCTCCCGTACGTCTTATGGCCTCCTCCCAAACCTTCTAGGGTCCCTCCTAGTCCAGAAAAATTCATCGTAAAGTATCATCATGTTTGGACTTCGTTTGGTATTGATTTCCTGAAAAGTAAAAAACAAGCAAAAAAACAAAAACTGACATTGGGCACCGAGTTAATAGGTGAGGGAGTCCTGGATTAAGGGTCGGGTCGCCGACCCATTACTTGTGGGCCAGACTGATGGGCTACTATGAAGCCGAACTAGGGCGTGGACCCGTGACCGGACATAAGATCTTTGGAGTCATGGTGTGCCCTCCAAGTCAAGACTAGCGTGATCTTTGCTTTGCTGTAACTGATCACATGTAACCCTAACCCTACTGGTACCTATATAAACCAGAGGGTTTTAGTCTTTAGGGCTAGAACAACATCCATCACCCCATCAACCTAGGGTTTAGCTCACCTGATCTCCTGGTAGATCGACTCTATAAACATATCATACACATCAAATACAATCAAGCAGGATGTAGGGTTTTACCTCTTTGAGAGGGCCCGAACCTGGGTAAACACCATGTTCATCGTCCCTTGTTCCCCATTGATCCTAGATCCACAGCTCGGGACCCCCTACCCGAGATCCGCCGGTTTTGACACCGACATTGGTGCTTGTTGGTGAATGTAGTAATTTTAAAAAAATCCTACGCACATGCAAGATCATGGTGATGCCTAGCAACGAGAGGGGAGAGTGTGTCCACGTACCCTCGTAGACCGAAAGCGTAAGCGTTAGCACAACACGGTTGATGTAGTCGTACGTCTTCATGATCTGACCGATCAAGTACCGAACGCATGGCACCTCCGAGTTCTGCACACGTTCAACTCGATGACGTCCCTCGAACTCCGATCCAACCGAGCTTTGCGGGAGAGTTCCATTAGCACGACGGCATGGTGACGATGTTGATGTTCTACCGTCGCAGGGCTTCGCCTAAGCACCGCTACGATATTATCGAGGTGGATTATGGGGGAGGGGGGCACCGCACACGGCTAAGAGATCCAAGAGATCAATTGTTGTGTCTATGGGGTGCCCCCTCCTTCGTATATAAAGGGGGGGAGGAGGAGAGGGCCGACCAAGGGGAGAGGCGCGCCCAAGGGGGGGGGGGCAATCCTGCTCCAAGTAGGTTTGCCCCCCCCTTTCCTATTCCAAGTAGGAGAAGGGGGAAGGAGGAGGTGGAGAGAAGGAAGGAGAAGGGGGGCTGCCGCCCCCTTCCCTTTCCCAATTCAGATTGGGGCAAGGGGGGCCGCGCGCCACCTCCTGGCCTCCCTCTCTCCTTTCCACTAAGGCCCATAAGTCCCAATAGCTTCCCGTGGGGGGGGGGTCCAGTAACCCCCGGTACTCCGATAAATGTCTGAAACCTCCCGGAACACTTTCGGTGTCCAAACATAGTCGTCCAATATATCAATCTTTACGTCTCGACCATTTCGAGACTCCTCGTCATGTCCGTGATCACATCCGGGACTTCGAACTACCTTTGGTACATCAAAACACATAAACTCATAATATAACCGTCGTCGAACTTTAAGCGTGCGGACCCTACGGGTTCGAGAACTATGTAGACATGACCGAGACACGTCTCCGGTCAATAACCAATAGCGGGCTGGATGCTCATATTGGCTCCCACATATTCTACGAAGATCTTTATCGGTCAAACCGCATAACAACATACGTTGTTCCTTTTGTCATCGGTATGTTACTTGCCCGAGATTCGATCGTCGGTATCTCAATACCTAGTTCAATCTCGTTACCGGCAAGTCTCTTTACTCGTTCCGCAATACATCATCCTGCAACTAACTCATTAGTTGCAATGCTTGCAAGGCTTAAGTGATGTGCATTACCGAGAGGGCCGGAGATACCTCTCCGACAACCGGATGACAAATCCTAATCTCTAAATACGCCAACCCAACAAGTACCTTCGGAGACACACAGTAGAGCACCTTTATAATTACCCGGTTACATCGTGACGTTTGGTGCACACAAAGTGTTCCTCCGGTAAACGGGAGTTGCATAATCTCATAGTCATAGGAACATGTATAAGTCATGAAGAAAGCAATAGCAACATACTAAACGATCAAGTGTTAAGCTAACGGAATGGGTGAAGTCAACCACATCATTCTTCTAATGATGTGATCCTGTTAATCAAATGACAACTCTTTGTCTATGGCTAGGAAACATAACCATCTTTGATCAACGAGCTAGTCAAGTAGAGGCATACTAGTGACACTCTGTTTGTCTATGTATTCACACATGTATCATGTTTCTAGTTAATACAATTCTAGCATGAATAATAAACATTTACCATGATATAAGGAAATAAATAATAACTTTATTATTGCCTCTAGGGCATATTTCCTTGATCTCCCACTTGCACTAGAGTCAATAATCTAGATTACATAGTAAGTGATTCTAACACCCATGGAGCCTTGGTCTTGATCATGTTTTGCCTTTCGTTGAAGAGGCTTAGTCAATGGGTGCGCAACATTCAGATCCGTATGTATCTTGCAAATCTCTATGTCTCCCACCTGGACTTGATCCCAGATGGAGTTGAAGCGTCTTTTGATGTGCTTGGTTCTCTTGTGAAATTTGGATTTCTTTGCCAAAGCAATTTCACCAGTATTGTCACAAAAGTTTTTCATTGGACGCGATGCACTAGGTATGACACCTAGATCAGATATGAACTCCTTCATCCAGACTCCTTCATTTGCTGCTTCCGAAGAAGCTATGTACTCCGCTTCACATGTAGATCCCGCTACGACGCTTTGTTTAGAACTGCACCAACTGACAGCTCCACCATTCAATAAAAACACGTATCCAGTTTGCGATTTAGAATCGTCCGGATCAGTGTCAAAGCTTGCATCGACGTAACCATTTATGATGAGCTCTTTGTCACCTCCATAAGTGAGAAACATATCCTTCGTCCTTTTCAGGTATTTCAGGATGTTCTTGACCTGTCGATTGATCCACTCTGGATTACTTTGGTACCTCCTCGCTAAACTAATAGCAAGGCACATATCGTGTCTGGTACACAACATTTCATACATGATAGAGCCTATGCATTTGAAGCATAGGGAACATCATTCATTTTCTCTCTATCTTCTGCAGTGGTCGGGCATTGAGTCTTACTCAACTTCACACCTTGTAACACATGCAAGAACCCTTTCTTTGCTTGATCCATTTTGGACTTCTTCAAAAAATTGTCAAGGTATGTGCTTTGTGAAAGTCCAATTAAGTGTCTTGATCTATCTCTATAGATCTTGATGCCCAATATATAAGCAGCTTCACCGAGGTCCTTCATTGAAAAACTCTTATTCAAATATCCTTTTATGCTATCCAGAAATTCTATATCATTTCCAATCAACAATATGTCATCCACAGAAAATATCGTAAATGCTACTGAGCTCCCACTCACTTTCTTGTAAATCTGAGGCTTCTCCAAAAGTGCATATAAAACCATATGCTTTGATCACACTATCAAAACGTTTATTCCAACTCTGAGAGGCTTGCACCAGTCCATAAATGGATCGCTGGAGCTTGCACACTTTGTTACCTCCCTTTGGATCGACAAAACCTTCCGGTTGCATCATATACAACTCTTCTTCCAGAAATCCATTCAGGAATGCAGTTTTGACATCCATTTGCCAAATTTCATAATCATAAAATGCGGCAATTGCTAACATGATTCAGACAGACTTAAGCATCGCTACGGGTGAGAAGGTCTCATCGTAGTCAATCCCTTGAACATGTCGAAAACCTTTTGCAACAAGTCGAGCTTTATAGACAGTAACATTACCGTCAGCATCAGTCTTCTTCTTGAAGATCCATTTATTCTCGATGGCTTGCCGATCATCGGGCAAGTCAACCAAAGTCCACACTTTGTTCTCGTACATGGATCCCATCTCAGATTTCATGGCCTCAAGCCATTTTGCAGAATCTGGGCTCACCATCGCTCCTTCATAGTTTGTAGGTTCATCATGGTCTAGTAACATAACCTCCAGAACAGGATTACCGTACCACTCTGGTGCGGATCTTACTCTGGTTGACCTACGAGGTTCAGTAACAACTTGATCTGAAGTTTCATGATCATCATCATTAACTTCCTCACTAATTGGTATAGACGTCACAGGAATCGGTTTCTGTGATGAACTATTTTCCAATAAGGGAAGCGAGTGCTTATTACCTCATCAAGTTCTACTTTCCTCCCACTCACTTCTTTCGAGAGAAACTCCTTCTCTAGAAAGGATCCATTCTTAGCAACGATTCTTGCCTTCGGATCTGTGATAGAAGGTGTACCCAACAATTTCCTTTGGGTATCCTATGAAGACACATTTCTCCGATTTGGGTTCGAGCTTATCAGGTTGAAGCTTTTTCACATAAGCATCACATCCCCAAACTTTAAGAAACGACAACTTTGGTTCTTGCCAAACCACAGTTCATAAGGCGTCGTCTCAATGGATTTTGATGGTGCCCTATTTAACGTGAATGCGGCCGTCTCTAAAGCATAACCCCAAAATGATAGCGGTAAATCAGTAAGAGACATCATAGATCGCACCATATCTAGTAAAGTATGATTACGACGTTCGGACACACCATTACGATGTGGTGTTCTGGGTGGCGTGAGTTGCGAAACTCTTCCGCATTGTTTCAAATGTAGACCAAACTCGTAACTCAAATATTCTCCACCACGATCAGATCGTAGAAACTTTATTTTCTTGTTACGATTATTTTCAACTTCACTCTAAAATTCTTTGAACTTTTCAAATGTTTTAGACTTATGTTTCATTAAGTAGATATACCCATATCTGCTTAAATCATCTGTGAAGGTGAGAAAATAACGATACCTGCCGCGAGCCTCAACATTCATTGGACCACATACATCAGTATGTATGATCTCCAACAAATCAGTTGCTCGCTCCATAGTTCTGGAGAACAACGTTTTAGTCATCTTGCCCATGAGGCATGGTTCGCAAGTACCAAGTGATTCCAAAAGTCCATCAGTATGGAGTTTTTTCATGCACTTTATACCAATATGACCCAAACGGCAGTGCCACAAATAAGTTGCACTATCATTATCAACTCTGCATCTTTTGGCTTCAACATTATGAATATGTGTATCACTACTATCAAGATTCATCAAAAATAGACCACTCTTCAAGGGTGCATGACCATAAAAGATATTACTCATATAAATAGAACAACCATTATTCTCAGATTTAAATGAATATACGTCTCGCATCAAACAAGATCCAGATATAATGTTCATGCTCAACGTTGGCACCAAATAACAATTATTTAGGTCTAAAAATAATCCCGAAGGTAGATGTAGAGGTAGCGTGCCGACGGCGATCACATCGGCTTTGGAACCATTTCCCACGCGCATCGTCACCTCGTCCTTAGCGGTGTTCGCAATCCGTAGTCCCTATTTTGAGTTGCAAATATTAGCAATGAACCAGTATCAAATACCTGTGGTACTGCGAGCTCAGTAAGGTAGACATCAATAACATGTATATCACATATACCTTTGTTCACCTTGCCATCCTTCTTATCCGCCAAATACTTGGGGCAGTTCCGCTTCCGGTGACCGGTCTGCTTGCGGTAGAAGCATAGTCTCGGGCTTAGGTCCAGACTTGGGTTTCTTCTCTTGAGCGACAACTTGTTTGCTGTTCTTCTTGAAGTTCCTTCTTCTTCCCTTTGCCCTTTTCTTGAAATCGGTGGTCTTATTGACCATCAACACTTGATGCTCCTTCTTGATTTCTACCTCAGCCTTTAGCATTGCGAAGACTCGGGAATCGTCTTATCCATCCCTTGCATGTTATAGTTCATCACGAAGCTCTTGTAGCTTGGTGGCGATGATTGAAGAATTACATCAATGACGCTATCATCCGGAAGATTAACTCCCGGTTGAATCAAGTGATTGTTATACCCGGACATTACGAGTATATGCTCCTTGTGAACTATTCTCCTCCATCTTGCAATTTGTAAAACTTATTGGAGACTTCATATCTCTAAATCCGGGCATTTGCTTGAAATATTAACTTCAACTCCTGGAACATCTCATATGCTCCATGACGTTCAAAAGCGTCGTTGAAGTCCGGTTCTAAGACGTAAAGCATGGCACCTTGAACTATCGAGTAGTCATCGATTTGCTCGCTAGACGTTCATAACATCTGGTGTTGCTTCTCTGAGGTTTGGCACCTAGCGGTGCTTCGGGACGTAATTCTTCTGTGCAGCAATGAGGATAATCCTCAAGTTATGGACCCAGTCCGTGTAATTGCTACCATCACTTTCAACTTTGCTTTCTCAAGGAACGCATTAAAATTCAACGGAACAATAGCACGAGCCATCTATCTACAACAAACATAGACATGCAAAATACTATCAGGTACTAAGTTCATGATAAATTTAAGTTCAATTAATCATATTACTTAAGAACTCGCACTTAGATAGACATCCCTCTAATCATCTAAGTGATCACGTGATCCAAATCAACTAAACCATAACCGATCATCACGTGAAATGGAGTAGTATTCAATGGTGAACATCACTATGTTGATCATATCTACTATATGATTCATGCTCGACCTTTCGGTCTCAGTGTTCCGAGGCCATATCTGCATATGCTAGGCTCGTCAAGTTTAACCTGAGTATTCTGCGTGTGCAAAACTGGCTTGCACCCATTGTAGATGGACGTATACCTTATCACACCCGATCATCATGTGGTGTCTGGGCATGATGAACTTTGGCAACAGCGCATACTCAGGGAGAACACTTTTATATTGAAATTTAGTGAGAGATCATCTTATAATGCTACCGTCAATCAAATCAGCATAAGATGCATAAAAGATAAACATCACATGCAATCAATATAAGTGATATGATATGGCCATCATCATCTTGTGCTTGTGATCTCCATCTCGAAGCAACATCATGATCACCATCGTCACCGGTAGCGACACCTTGATCTCCATCGTAGCATCGTTGTCGTCTCGCCAACTATTGCTTCTCGACTATCGCTACCGCTAGTGATAAAGTAAAGCAATTCTGATGGCGATTGCATTGCATAGAATAAAGCGACAACCATATGGCTCCTGCCGATGCCGATAACTTCGGTTACAAAACATGATCATCTCATACAATAAAATATAGCATCATGTCTTGACCATATCACATCACAACATGCCTGCAAAAACAAGTTAGACGTCCTCTACTTTGTTGTTGCAAGTTTTACGTGGCTGCTATGGGCTGAGCAAGAACCGTTCTTACCTACGCATCAAAACCAAACGATAGTTCGTCAAGTTAGTGCTGTTTTAACCTTCTCAAGGACCGGGCGTAGCCACTCTCGGTTCAACTAAAGTTGGAGAACGACACCGCTTGACAACCTGTGTGCAAAGCACGCGTCGGTAGAACAAGTCTACGCATAAGCGTCTGGCGTAATGCCGGTCCGGGCGCTTCATCCAACAATACCGCCCGAACCAAAGTATGACATGCTTGTAAGCGGTATGACTTGTATCGCCCATAACTCACTTGTGTTCTACTCGTGCATATAACATCAACGCATAAAACCTGGCTCGATACCCTTTGTTGGGGAACGTAGTAATTTCAAAAAAAATTCCTACGCACACGCAAGATCATGGTGATGCATAGCAACGAGAGGGGAGAGTGTGTCCACATACCCTCGTTGACCGAAAGCGGAAGCGTTAGCACAATGCGGTTGATGTAGTCGTACGTCTTCACGATCCGACCGATCAAGTACCGAACGCACGGCACCTCCGAGTTCTGCACACGTTCAACTCGATGACGTCCCTCGAACTCCGATCCAACCGAGCTTTGAGGGAGAGTTCCGTCAGCACGACGACGTGGTGACACTGTTGACTACCGTCGCAGGGCTTCGCCTAAGCACCGCTACGATATTATCGAGGTGGATTATGGTGGAGGGGGGCACCGCACACGGCTAAGAGATCCAAGAGATCAATGGTTGTGTCTATGGGGTGCCCCCTCCTCCGTATATAAAGAGGGGGAGGAGGAGAGGGCCGACCAAGGGGAGAGGTGCGCCCAAGGGGGGGGCAATCCTACTCCAAGTAGGTTTGCCCCCCCCCCCTTCCTATTCCAAGTAGGAGAAGGGGGGAGGAGGAGGTGGAGAGAAGGAAGGAGAAGGGGGGCCGCCGCCCCATTCCCTTTCCCAATTCGTATTGGGGCAAGGGGGGCCGCGCGCCACCTTCTGGCCTCCCTCTCTCCTTTCCACTAAGGCCCATAAGGCCCAATAGCTTCCCGTGGGGGGCGGGGGGTTCCGGTAACCCCCGGTACTCCGATAAATGTCAGAAACCTCCTGGAACCCTTCCGGTGTCCAAACATAGTCGTACAATATATCGATCTTTACGTCTCGACCATTTCGAGACTCCTCGTCATGTCCGTGATCACATCCGGGACTTCAAAATACCTTTGGTACATCAAAACACATAAACTCATAATATAACCGTCATCGAACTTTAAGCGTGCGGACCCTATGTGTTCGAGAACTATGTAGACATGATCGAGACACGTCTCCGGTCAATAACCAATAGCGGAACCTAGATGCTCATATTGGCTCCCACATATTCTACGAAGATCTTTATCGGTCAAACCGCATAACAACATATGTTGTTCCCTTTGTCATCGGTATGTTACTTGCCCGAGATTCGATCGTCGGTATCTCAATACCTAGTTCAATCTAAATTCTTGGCAAGTCTCTTTACTCGTTCCATAATACATCATCCATAACTAAATCATTAGTTGCAATGCTTGCAAGGCTTAAGTGATGTGCATTACCGAGTGGGCGAGAGATACCTCTCCGACAATCGGAGTGACAAATCCTAATCTCGAAATACGCCAACCCAACAAGTACCTTCGAGACACTGAGAGCACCTTTATAATTACCCAGTTACATTGTGACGTTTGGTAGCACACAAAGTGTTCCTCCGATAAGCAGGAGTTGCATAATCTCATAGTCATAGGAACATGTATAAGTCATGAAGAAAGCAATAGCAACATCTTGAGCGATCAAGTGCTAAGCTAACGGAATGGGTCAAGTCAATCACATCATTCTCCTAATGATGTGATCCCGTTAATCAAATGACAACTCTTTGTCTATGGCTAGGAAACATAACCATCTTTGATCAACGAGCTAGTCATGTAGAGGCATACTAGTGACACTCTGTTTGTCTATGTATTCACACATGTATCATGTTTCAGGTTAATTCAGTTCTAGCATGAATAATAAACATTTATCATGATATAAGGAAATAAATAATAACTTTATTATTGCCTCTAGGGCATATTTCCTTCAGTGCTTTCATGGAGAGTTCTGTTGTTGGGACGCCGAAGGATCGATGGCTCGCCTGATCATCGGAGATGGCGTTAGCTCCGGGGACCTCTTTGTACATAGCCAACTGTTCGCGTTCGGCAGCATGTTGCTGCACACCAACCCAACTGGTCATCTTGTCCAAATCAACAATTTTGCCCCTAAGCACCGGATTAGATTCGGCAACTTGGAGTATGTTGTGGACGCCCGAGGCGATCTGGTCTTTGCCGGATTTGCAGCCTCTCCCCATACCCCTATGGGCCCCGCTACACCCGCTCTGGAGCTCTCTCCCGATCCGATCTACGGATCAACCTCAATCCATCAGCCGGCCTAGAGCTCGGATGGCTCCACCCTATCCGGAGGCCAAGAACCCCCTTCGACCACACTAGTGATGCCCACCGAAGACCCAGCTTCGGGCCCCAACACGGAAGTCGTGTTCGGACGCCAAAAGTCACTCTCGGCCGAACCCTCTCCTCATGACACGCCTCTGTCCTTGAGCCCCAATGACGAGTCGACGTTCAGAAGCCAGGAATCATCCCTGGATGAACTCCCCTTCATCAACTCGGCTCCGAGCCCCAATACAGAAACATCGTTCGGAGCCTAGGTTTTGCCCTCGGTCTCTTACGACTGTCTGCCCCCAGGCTTCGATGTTAACTCGGCCCTTGAAGACCAGGATCCAGCCCGGGCCCAGATCATTCCTTGTCCCTCCATGTCGGAGGCCGGCCCTCGACGACCACCGCGTACCAGTCCGGCAACCCTTGCCTTATTAAACGAGATGCTGGACCGAATCCGGATGATGTCTATTCGGGAGGATCCACCCTCGGCTTGCATTCAGCAGCCCCTTGAGGCAGATTTCAGGGAATTTTGCGTCCCACCCACCACCCACTTAGTGGCCACAGTTGAAGACTTAACCGACATGTTGGACTACACCTTGAAAAATGTCGAATACATGGACAAGGATAGTGGAGTGATACGTTTCTGCCGTATCTATAATTTTTGATTGTTCCATGCCAATATTCTACAACTTTTACATACTTTTGGCAACTTTTTATACTATTTTTGGGACTAACATATTGATCCGATTGCCCGATGCAGTTCACATTTTGTTGCATGTTTTTTGTTTCACAGAAAATCCATATCAAACGGAGTCCAAACGGGATAAAAACTGAAGGAGATTTTTTTTGGAATATATGTGAATTTTGGGAAGTGGAATCAACGCGAGACGATTCCCGAGGGGCCCACGAGTGTGAGGGGCGCGCCCTGGGCCCTCGTGGCCACTATGTAAGGCGGTTGGTGCCCTTATTTTTCCGCAAGAAAGCCAATATCCGGATAAAAATCGTGTCCAAATTTCAGCCCAATTGGAGTTACGTATCTCCGGGAATTTAAGAAACGGTGAAAGGGCAGACTCAGGGAATGCAGAAACAGAGAGAGACAGAGAGACAGATCCAATCTCGGAGGGGCTCTCGCCCCTCCCATGCCATGGAAGCCAAGGACCAGAGGGGAAACCCTTCTCCCATCTAGGGGGAAGGTCAAGGAATAAGAAGAAAGAAGGGGGGCCCTCTCCCCCTCTCTCCCAGTGGCGCCGGAACGCCGCCGGGGCCATCATCGCGACAACGATCTACACCAACACCTCCGTCATCTTCACCAACATCTTCATCACCGTCACCCATCTATCTACAACGGTCCACTCTCCCGCAACCCGTTGTACCCTCTACTTGAACATGGTGCTTTATGCTTCATATTATTATCCAATGATGTGTTGCCATCCTATGATGTCTGAGTAGATTTTCGTTGTCCTATCGGTAATTGGTGAATTGCTATGATTGGTTTAATTTGCTTGTGGTTATGTTGTTGTCCTTTGGTGCCCATCATATGGTAGCAGCGTGGATCACACCATAGGGTTAGTTGTATGTTGATAGGACTATGTATTGGAGGCAAGAATGATGAAGCTTCAACCTAGCATAGAAATTGATGCATCTGAGGATTGAAGGGGGACCAATATATCTTAATGCTATGGTTGGGTTTTACCTTAATGAATGTTAGTAGTTGCGGATGCTCGCTAATAGTTCCAATCATAAGTGCATAGAATTCCAAGTAAGGGATAACATGCTAGCAGTGGCCTCTCCCACATAAAACTTACTATCGGTCTAGTAAAGTAGTCAATTGCTTAGGGACAATTTCGCAACTCCTACCACCACTTTTCCACACTCGCTATACTAACTTTATTGCTTCTTTATCTAAACAACCCCTAGTTTTTATTTACGTGCTCTTTATATTCTTGCAAACCTATCCAACAACACCTACAAAGTACTTCTAGTTTCATACTTGTTTTAGGTAAAACGAACGTTAAGCGTGCGTAGAGTTGTATCGGTGGTCGATAGAACTTGAGGGAATATTTGTTCTACCTTTAGCTCCTCGTTGGGTTCAACACTCTTACTTATCGAAAGAGGCTACAATTGATCCCCTACACTTGTGGGTCACCGGCCGCTAGAAGGCCACGTCCACCTACGACGTCTACATGGTGGACACCCCGAAAGAAGACAACAACACTTCCGGGAAGGATAACAGCAGGCCCAGCGATGAGCCACCGAAACGCCGCAGACAGCACCGCTGCTCCAAGGCACATCGAAGCCACGCGAGCAACACGGACACAGGAGAAAATGCCACTCCGGACAATGTGGACAACTTGACGACCCCGGCACCGACGAAAAACAACCATGGGGAGCACGAGGACCCTCTCGATCCTGAATACCTCGATGACTCCGAAGACAGCAATTACCTCCCCCTTTCTGAAGAGGAGGTCAGCTTCGGCGACGAAGATTTCATCGTCCCTGAAGAACCGCTGGATCAAGAGCGGTTTGAGCGGCAGCTTATTGCCACTATGCGTAGCCTGAAGAAACAACGGCAAAAAAGGCCGAACAGGATACCCTCAATGACAGATGGACCCCACATGAGACAAACCAAAAGCTACCTGAAGCGAAGGCTATTGTCTCAATTCGATGACGAGGCCATAGAGCTAGTGCCTGCAAGGTACACTCAGGCGGACCAACCGGACCGCCCCCCTCGAGGACGAGACCGGACAACTGATAAAACCGAACAACCTCCCACTCACCCTCGCCGTCAAGGCAAGGAGGCAGTACGACCAGGCTATGAGTACGACCTATGCCATGACCTGGATGCTCGGGCAGGTCTGACAAGGTCCATGTACGGACCTAAAAGAGATCCTCCTGTTAGACGAGACGGATAAAAATCCTGGCTAGACCAAAATGATAGAGCTCGGGAGCTGCAACGAGCCTGGATGACAGATGATCTCTGACGCGACGTAGCCCAAATCAAGGGTGCCACTCATCCTCTTTGCTTCACAGATAGAGTGATGCATCAGCAATTCCTAGAAGGTTTCAAACCTATAAATATTGAGCCCTGTGACGGGACAACTGATCTGACAGTATGGATCGAAGATTTTCTGTTGCACATTCACATGGCACGAGGGGACGACCTCCATGCCATCAAGTACCTACCACTAAAGCTCAAGGGTCCGACTCGACACTGGCTAAATAGCCTCCCCGAAGAATCCATAGGATATTGGGAGGAGCTTGAGGATGACTTCCGGGCTAACTTTCAGGGCACTTATGTCCGGCCCCCGGACGCTGATGACCTGAGCCACGTAATCCAGCAGCTCGACGAGTCAGCCTGGCAATTTTGGAACCAATTTTTGACCAAGAAGAACCAGATCGTGGA
The DNA here is from genome assembly GCA_021605145.1 of Aegilops bicornis. Lineage (NCBI taxonomy): Eukaryota > Viridiplantae > Streptophyta > Magnoliopsida > Poales > Poaceae > Aegilops > Aegilops bicornis. The sequence goes on from CM038674.1 coordinate 275,597,762, forward strand.
CTGTCCGGACGCCGAAGCTATAGCCGCCTTTAAGCATAGTATTCAGGATGAATGGCTAGCATGCTAGCTCGGCCAGGACAAGCCAAGAACGATGTCAGGGCTCACCTCCCTGATGACCCACTTCTGCACCGGAGAGGATATTTGGCTGGCTCGTAGAAGCACCAAGCCCGACACCCCCGGCACCTCGGAAGTTCCGGATGGGAACCGGAAGCCACGAAGGAACAAGAACAAACGCCACCCTAATGACAGCGAAGCGAACGAAATGGAAGTCAATGCCAGATTCCGTAATCCAAAGTCCGGGTCATGGAAAAAGCCTTCTAAAGGCAACCAGGACAGCCCAACCAAGCTGGACGCAATCCTGGATAGGCCCTGCCAGATTCATGGCATCGCCGAAAAGCCTGCCAACCACACCAACAGTAATTATTGGGTGATAAAACAGGCCGGCAACTCACAACTGAAGACTCGGGAAAAAGCCCACGAAGCAAGGATGATGAGGAGCCCCGCAGGCCGAACAGTGGAGGCCAAAAACCCTTCCCTTCCGAGGTCAAGATAGTGAACATGATCTACGCCACCCACATACCAAGAAAGGAGAGGAAGCGCGCGCTGCGGGATGTGTATGCCGTCGAGCCCGTAGCGTCGAAGTTCAATCCGTGGTTGGCTTGCTCGATCACCTTCGATCGTAGGGACCATCCGACTAGTATCCCTCATGGAGGATCGGCGGCCCTGGTTCTTGACCCCATTATAGATGGGTACCACCTCATGAGAGTCCTAATGGACGGAGGCAGTAGCCTCAATATGATTTATGCATACACGGTGAGGAAAATGGGGATCGATCCGTCAAGGATCAAATCCAGCAACACCACCTTCAAGGGGGTTATTCCGGGTGTAGAGGCCCACTGCTCAGGCATGATAACTTTGGAAGTGGTATTCGGCTCGTCGGATAACTTCTGAAGCCAAGACCTAATCTTCGATATCATCCCATTCCACAGTGGCTACCATAACCTCCTCGGCCGAATGGCATTAGCCAAATTCAACGCCGTCCCGCATTACGCATACTTCAAGCTGAAGATGCCTGGTCCCGCGGGCGTCATAATGATCAACAGCAACATGGAGCGCTCATTCCGGACGGAGTAACACACTGCGCCTGATAACCCACAAGTATGGGGGGGGGGGTCAATTGTAGCCTTTCTTGATAAGTAAGAGTGTTGAACCCAACGAGGAGCTAAAGGTACAATTTATATTCTCTCAAGTTCTATTGACCACCGATACAAGCCTACGCACGCTTGGCATTCGCTTTACCTAGAACAAGTATAAAACTAGAAGTACTTTGTAGGTATAAAGGGATAGGTTTGCAAGATAATAAAGAACACGTAAATAAAATGTAGGGGCTGTTTAGATAAAGAAATAAGTAAGTTAGTTTTAGTAGAGAGCTTTTTGTCACAAGAAAGTTATTTGTACCTAGGCAATCGATAACTAGACCGGTAATCATTGATACGTCTCCAACGTATCTATAATTTATGAAGTACTCATGCTATTATATTATCCTTCTAGGATGTTTTATATGCTACTTTATATGATTTTTGGGACTAACCTATTAACCTAGAGCTCAGTGCCAGTTTCTGTTTTTTCCTTGTTTTTGAGTATCGCGGAAAAGGAAAACCAAACAGAGTCCAACTGACCTGAAACTTGATAGAGCTTATTTTTGGACCAGAAGAAGGCCATGGAGTAAAAGAGTTGGGCCAGAAGAGTCCCAGGCTGCCCACGAGGGTGGGAGGCGCGCCCACCCCCCTGGGCATGCCACCCTACCTCGTGGACAGCCAGGAGACCCCCCTGACTTGTTCCCGACGCCAAAAGCTCTTATATATACAGAACCCCCCCAGAACATAACCTAGATCGGGAGTTCCGCCACCGCAAGCCTCTGTAGCCACCGAAAACCAATCTAGACCCGTTCTGGCACCCTGCCGGAGGGGGGGACCCTCCCCGATGGCCATCTTCATCATCCCGGCGCTCTCCATTACGAGGAGGGAGTAGTTCACCCTCGGGGCTGAGGGTATGTACTAGTAGCTATGTGTTTGATCTCTCTCTCTCTCTCTCTCGTGTTCTTGAGGTGGTACGATCTTGATGTATCGCGAGCTTTGCTACTATAGTTGGATCTTATGATATTTCTCCCCCTCTATCTCTTGTAATGGATTGAGTTTTCCCTTTGAAGTTGTCTTATCGGATTGAATCTTTAAGGATTTGAGAACACTTGATGTATGTCTTGCATGTGCTTATCTATGGTGACAATGGGATATTCACGTGATCTACTTGATGTATGTTTTGGTGATCAACTTGCGGGTTCAGTGACCTTGTGAACTTATTCATAGGGGTTGGCACAATTTTTCGTCTTGACTCTCCGGTAGAAACTTTGGGGCACTCTTTGAAGTACTTTGTGTTGGTTTGAATAGATGAATCTGAGATTGTGTGATGCATATCGTATAATCATACCCACGGATACTTGTGGTGACATTGGAGTATCTAGGTGACATTAGGGTTTTGGTTGATGTGTGTCTTAAGGTGTTATTCTAGTACGAACTCTATAATAGATCGAATGGAAAGAATAGCTTCATGTTATTTTACTACGGACTCTTGAATAGATCGATCAGAAAGAATAACTTTGAGGTGGTTTCGTACCCTATAATATCCTGTTCGTTTGTTCTTCGCTATTAGTGACTTTGGAGTGACTCTTTGTTGCATGTTGAGGGATAGTTATATGATCCAATTATGTTATTATTGTTGAGAGAACTTGCACTAGTGAAAGTATGAACACTAGGCCTTGTTTCCTAGCATTGCAATACCGTTTACGCTCACTTTTATCAATAGTTACCTTGCTGTTTTTATATTTTCAGATTACAAATACCCATATCTACCATCCATATTGCACTTGTATCACCCTCTCTTCGCTGAACTAGTGCACCTATACAATTTACCATTGTATTGGGTGTGTTGGGGACACAAGAGACTCTTTGTTATTTGGTTGCAGGGTTGCTTGAGAGAGACCATCTTCATCCTACGCCTCCCACAGATTGATAAGGAAACCTTAGGTCATCCACTTGAGGGAAATTTGCTACTGTCCTACAAACCTCTGCACTAGGAGGCCCAACAACGTCTACAAGAAGAAGGTTGTGTAGTAGACATCAAGCAGTTTCTGGCGCCGTTGCCGGGGAGGTGAGTGCTTGAAGGTATATCTTTAGATCTTGCAATCGAATCTTTTAGTTTCTTGTTTTATCACTAGTTTAATTTATAAAAGAAAACTACAAAAAAATTGGAATTGAGGGTGCCTCATATGCTTCATCTTTTTAATATCTTTCATGAAAATAAGGAATCCGATAATTGCGCTCAATTGCTAGAGGAAGAATGCATTAGGATGTTTGGCACTAAATATTTGAATGATGAGCATGATTGCAATGTTGTTAGTATGAATTCTTTGAATATCCATAGTACTAATGATGATTGCACTAGTCATGATGAAAATGTCTCTTATAAGCATGTCAACTTTTGTGGAATACATAGAGCTTGCAAGTACACACCAAATAGGGAAGATAGATTTTGCAAGAGGCATAAGTATTTGGAAACTAAATGGTTGCAAAAGAGGCTAGATGCTTGTGCTGAAAATTTAAAATTTCTTTGCCATCCTTGTGAACTTTGCAATGAACGTGATCATTTAAATCCCCAATGCAAGTTGTTTCATGATCGTATTGTGTCCAAAAATTGTGATGACTTGATTTCCCTTGCACATCATAGTGAACTTAGTTTGCTTTTGGGTTATGAAGAAATGAAACGTATAACTAAGGATACATGAGAATTTGTCCTTGATAAAGTTCTTGATTTTGATCTAGAAGAAATTTTTATGTATTGTGCGGTGAATTGCAGAAAATCCTTATATTGCCAATTACATAAAGAAAAGAAAACAAATAGAAGATGAAGAGAATACTAATTAAAGGGAAGAGACTTTAATATCCTCCTATTATTTCTTATGATGAACCGGAGTAACGAGGAGGAGCTTTCTATTCAACCAATCTCATTAATAAGGAGCTCAAAAAAGAGGGTTAAACCCACACATGATGTGAAGAATAAAAAGAAAAGATGGAGAAGCAAAGGTAGAAAGGTATCCCTCCCAAATGATGTTGCTCCTATTACTCATTGTAATGATGATAATTGCTATACTATTGCTGCTATCCATACTATTAATGATGAGAGTGATTATGCTTATGATATGAAAAGGCCCAAGCTTGGGGATGCTATGTTTGATGAGAATGACATGTTTGAGAATATATTTGCTGCAATTAATGTTTGTCCCATGCTTGGGGATTCTATGTTTAATGAAGATGTATTTTTAGCCTCCCAAGTTTTGATGAGCAAATTTATTATGATAGCATGCCTCCTATTTATGATGGTTATATTGATGAAAGTGGGTTTGGAAGAGTGTCAACTTTAGGAAGTAATGATCCCACTATTTTGGAGGGTGTTGAATCTTATAATATTTATGAAAGTGGATTTGGAGAGGTCATGACTTTATTTAGTGACGAATCCACTATTTCGGAAGAGGTTTCAATTGATTATGATCAGAACCAAGTTGCTACTTATGATGATTATTGTGATGAAACTTATGCTATAAAAAGTAGTGATGATTATATTTATAAAACTCGTCATGATTATGATTACCCTTTTTCTGAACATTACCCTTTTAATATGGAAACAATTTATAGTATTCGAGTTTCTTATGATACTCCCACTATTTCGAATGAGAAGAATTTTGCTTATGTGGAGAGTAATAAAATTTCTATGCTTATGGATCATGAAAAGAATGCTTTATGTGATGGTTATATTGTTGAATTCATTCATGATGCTACTGAAAATTATTATGAGGGAGGAATATATGCTTGTAGAATTGCAATAATATCAAGTTTCCTCTCTATGTGCTTAAAGTTTTGAAGTTATGCTTGTTATGCCTTCCTATGCTAGTTGATTATTGTTCCCATAAGTTGTTTGCTCACAAAATCCCTATGCATAGGAAGTGGGTTAGACATAAATGTGCTAGTCATATTCTTCATGATGCTCTCTTTATGTTTCAATTCTTATCTTTTAGGTGAGCATCATTGAAATCATCATGCCTAGCTAGGGGTGTTAAACGTTAGCGCTTGTTGGGAGGCAACCCAATTTTATTTTTGTTTCTGTTTAGTAATAAATAATCCATATAGCCTCTGGTTATATGTGGTTTTACGTTTTAATTAGTGTTTGTGCCAAGTAGAACCTTTGGGAAGACTTGGGTGAAGTCTTTGTGATCTTGCTGTAAAAAATAGAAACTTTAGCGCTCACGAGATTAGCTGCCATTTTTTTTACTGGAGAGTGATTTTAGGTTGATTCGTTTTTCAGATGATTAATAGACAAATTACTCAGGTCCACGAATTTATTTCAGAATTTTTGGAGTTACAGAAGTATTCGAACAAAACAGATTACTACAGACTGTTCTGTTTTTGATAGATTCTGTTTTCTATGTGTTGTTTGCTTATTTTGATGAATCTATGAGTAGTATCAGAGGGTATGAACCATAGATAAGTTGGAATACAGTAGATATTACACCAATATGAATTTATAATGGGTTCACAACAGTACCAAAAGTGGTGATTTATTTTCTTATACTAAAGGAGCTTACGAGTTTTCTATTGAGTTTTGTGTTGTGAAGTTTTCAAGTTTTGGGTAAAGATTCGATGTACTATGGAATAAGGAGTGGAAAGAGCCTAAGCTTTGGGATTACCAAGGCACCCCAAGGTAATATTCATGGAAAACCAAGAGCCTAAGCTTGGGGATGCTCCGGATGGCATCCCCTCTTTCGTCTTCGTTCATCGGTAACTTTACTTGGAGCTATATTTTTTCACCACATGATATGTGTTTTGCTTGGAGCGTCATTTTATTTTCTTTTGTTTTGCTTTCTGTATGAATAAAATACCAAGATCTGGAATTCTTAAATGAGGGAGAGTCTTCACATAGCTACATAATTATTTAACTACTCATTGATCTTCACTTATATCTTTTTGGAGTAGTTTGTCATTTACTCGTGTGCTTCACTCATATCCTATGGGTAAATGGTTGAATGATTTGAATGTCATAAATCTGAAATTATATATGTTTCATATGCCTTTCCCATGGGGAGTAATGCCTTCACATATAAGAATTAGAGGTGGTAAATTTTTTGAAGTTTAGCAAACATTGTATTGGTCACTTGAAAAATTCATGAAAGAATATTGAAGGAAGAGAGATTTCACATATAAATATACTATCTTGGACATCTTCTATGATTGTGAGCGCCATTAATTATTTTCAAACCTGAGCAAATTAGTTGAAGTTGGACAAGGAAGACAACATAATGAGTTATGATTGGGTATATTTGTATAGAAGTTATATTGTTATGGATCCTCTAACATGTGGTGCTTGCTATTTAGAATCCTTTGCTAGCCAAAATATCTGTACTAAGCGAAAATACTGCTTGTGCATCCAAATTCCTTGAACCAAGTTTATTCCACGAGTGTCCACCATATCTACCTATATGCGGTATTTAGCTGCCGTTCCAAGTAAATTTGCATGTGCCAAACTCTAAACCTTCAAATAATAATTTGTTTTGTATGTGAATCGCTCATGTAGCGACTAGGGGCTGTCAGTATCTTCCATTCTAGGTGGGTTATTCTCACGATGAGTGGACTCCGCTCATCATTCATGAGAAAATGGCTGGTAACTGGGATGCCTAGTCCTATGATCAAAAGATCAAAAACAAATTAGCAAATAATTTAAACAAAACTCCCCCAGGATTGTCGATAGTTGGACGACACCCGTTGTTTCGGACAAGCCGTGGAGTGTGATTGTTGGTGGAGGGGGAGTAAAATCTTTACCTTTCTGTTTGGGAACTGCCTATAATGTATCTAGTATGGAAGATATTGGGAACTCTTGGTCGTTATGTTGACAATGAAAGCATACCTCTCAAAATTATTTTCATCTCTGTTTTAGCTTCGAGCTGTGGCACCTCTGCAAATCCCTGCTTCCCTCTGCGAAGGGCCTATCTTTTACTTTTATGCAAGAGTCAGTAGTATTCCTTCTCATTCCAACCTACTTTTTAGTTGGAAAGCATCATGTGGTGGAGAAAGATCTAAGCATATATGGCCATTCAAATATATTTGATCATAAATTATTATTGTTGACAATTATCTATATGGTAAATAAGTTGGGAGGCGAAACATTAAGCCCCTATCTTTCTCTGTGTTCGATGCATGCTATTTGTTCTAAAATATGCTTTAAGTGGTAGCAATCATGGAAGACTATATGATAGTTGAGTATGTGGGATTTGCTAAATCAAAGCTCTTACTTAGACCCTTCCTGAAAATATGATGAATTGCAATTGTTTGATGACTGAGAACGTAGTTTGTTAGTTTCCAAGAAAGTTTATGGTATATGCTTTAACATGTGAATAGCTTGTTACTTGATCATGAAAAGTTTTATGATATGAGCTACTCTTATGACATATAATGATGCTAGAAAAGGTGATTGAAATTATCATTGATCAAACTTGTGCACCTGCTAGCATTCACACTTCATAAATTATTTCTTTTATCATTTACCTACTCGAGGATGAGCAGGAATTAAGCTTGGGGATCTTGATCGTCTCCAACGTATCTATAATTTATGAAGTATTCATGCTATTATATTATCCTTCTAGGATGTTTTATATGCATTTATACGCTATTTATATGATTTTTGGGACTAACCTATTAACCTAGAGCCCAGTGCCAGTTTCTGTTTTTTTCCTTGCTTTTGAGTATCGCAGAGAAGGAAAACCAAATGGAGTCCAATTGACCAGAAACTTGACGGAGCTTATTTTTGGACCAGAAGAAGGCCATGGAGTAAAAGAGTTGGGCCAGAAGAGTCCCGGGCTGCCCACGAGGGTGGGAGGCGCGCCCACCCCAGGCGTGCCCCCTACCTCGTGGACAGCCGGAGATCCCCCTGACTTGTACCCGACGCCAAAAGCTCTTATATATACAGAAACCCCCAGAACATAATCTAGATCAGGAGTTCCGCCGCCGCAAGCCTCTGTAGCCACTGAAAACCAATCTAGACCCGTTCTGGCATCCTTCCGGAGGGGGGAACCCTCCCCGGTGGCCATCTTCATCATCCCGGCGCTCTCCATGACGAGGAGGGAGTAGTTCACCCTCGGGGCTGAGGGTATGTACCAGTAGCTATGTGTTTGATCTCTCTCTCTCTCTCTCTCTCTCTCTCGTGTTCTTGAGATGGTACGATCTTGATGTATCACGAGCTTTGCTATTATAGTTGGATCTTATGATATTTCTCCCCCTCTATCTCTTGTAATGGATTGAGTTTTACCTTTGAAGTTGTCTTATCGGATTGAGTCTTTAAGGATTTGAGAACACTTGATGTATGTCTTGCATGTGCTTATCTGTGGTGACAATGGGACATTCACGTGATCTACTTGATGTATGTTTTGGTGATCAACTTGCGGGTTCAGTGACCTTGAGAACTTATGCATAGGGGTTGGCACAAGTTTTCGTCTTGACTCTCTGGTAGAAACTTTGGGGCACTCTTTGAAGTACTTTGTGTTGGTTTGAATAGATGAATCTGAGATTGTGTGATGCATATCATATAATCATACCCACGGATACTTGTGGTGACATTGGAGTATCTAGGTGACATTAGGGTTTTGGTTGATGTGTGTCTTAAGGTGTTATTCTAGTACGAACTCTATGATAGATCGAACGGAAAGAATAGCTTCATGTTATTTTACTACGAACTCTTGAATAGATCGATCAGAAAGAATAACTTTGAGGTGGGTTCGTACCCTACAATAATCTCTTCGTTTGTTCTCCACTATTAGTGACTTTGGAGTGACTCTTTGTTGCATGTTAAGGGATAGTTATATGATCCAATTATGTTATTATTGCTGAGAGAACTTGCACTAGTGAAAGTATGAACCCTAGGCCTTGTTACCTAGCATTGCAATACCGTTTACGATCACTTTTATCATTAGTTACCTTGCTGTTTTTATATTTTCAGATTACAAATCCCCATATCTACCATCCATATTGCACTTGTATCACCATCTCTTCGCCGAACTAGTGCACCTATACAATTTACCATTGTATTGGGTGTGTTGGGGACACAAGAGACTCTTTGTCATTTGGTTGCAGGGTTGCTCGAGAGAGACCATCTTCATACTATGCCTCCCACAGATTGATAAACCTTAGGTCATCCACTTGAGGGAAATTTGCTACTGTCCTACAAACCTCTGCACTTGGAGGCCCAACAACATCTACAAGAAGAAGGCTGTGTAGTAGACATCAATCATTATTGCAATTTTATATGATGGAGAGGCATAAGCTAACATACTTTCTCTACTTGGATCATATGCACTTATGATTGGAACTCCAGAAAGCATCCGCAACTACTAAAGATCATTAAGGTAAAACCCAAACATAACATTATAAGGTATCAAGTCCTCTTTACTCCCATACGCAACAACCCCCTTACTCGGGTTTAAGATTATGTCACTCTAGCAACCCACTATAAGCAAATTATGAACACATTGCAACACCCTACAACGGGGATCCCTCACGCTTGCGCGATGATACGTCTCCAACGTATCTATAATTTTTTATTGTTCCATGCTATTCTATTATCTGTTTTGGATGTTTAATGGGCTTTATTATGCACTTTTATATTATTTTTGGGACTAACCTATTAACCGAAGGCCCAGTGCAAATTGCTGTTTTTTGCCTATTTCAGTGTTTCGCAGAAAAGGAATATCAAACTGAATCCATACAGAATGAAACCTTCGCGAGGATCATTTTTGGAACAAACGCAATCCAGGAGACTTGGAGTGGACGTCAAGAAAGAAACAAGGCGGCCACGAGGTGGGGAGGCACGCCCAGGGGAGTAGGCGTGCCCCCCACCCTCGTGGCCCCCTCGTGGCTCCACCGACCTACTTCCTTCGCCTATATATACTCTTATACCCTGAAAACATCGAGGAGCACCACGAAACCCTGTTTCCACCGCCGCAACCTTCTGTACCCGTGAGATCCCATCTTGGGGCCTTTTCCAGTGCTCCGCCGGAGGGGGAATCAATCACGGAGGGCTTATACATCAACACCATGGCCTCTCCGATGATGCGTGAGTAGTTTACCACAGACCTTCGGGTCCATAGTTATTAGCTAGATGGCTTCTTCTCTCTCTTTGGATCTCAATACAAAGTTCTCCTCGGTTATCTTGGAGATCTATTCGATGTAATTATTTTTGCGGTGTGTTTATCGAGATCCGATGAATTGTGGGTTTATGATCAAGATTATCTATGAACAATATTTGATTCTTCTCTGAATTCTTATATGCATTATTTAATATCTTTGCAAGTCTCTTCGAATTATCAGTTTGGTTTGGCCTACTAGATTGATCTTTCTTGCAATCGGAGAAGTGCTTAGCTTTGGGTTCAATCTTGCGGTGTCCTTTCCCAAAGGATGTTAGGGCAGCAAGGCACGCATTGTATTGTTGCCATCGAGGATAAAAGATGGGGTTTACATCATATTGCTTGAGTTTATCCCTCTACATCATGTCATCTTGCCTAATCGTTACTGCATTCTTATGAACTTAATACTCTAGATGCATGCTGGATAGCGGTCGATGTGTGGAGTAATAGTAGTAGATGTAGAATCGTTTTGGTCTACTTGCCACGGACGTGATGCCTATATACATGATCATGCCTAGATATTCTCATAACTATGCGCTTTTCTATCAATTGCTCGACAATAATTTGTTCACCCACCGTAGAATATGCTATCTTGAGAGAAGCCACTAGTGAAACCTATGGCCCCTGGGTCTATCTTCCATCATATTAATCTTCTGTTAATTAGCTATTTCTGTCACCGTTTATTTTGCAATCTTTACTTTCCAATCTATACAAAAAAATACCAAAAATATTTAGCTTATTATCTTTATCAGATCTCACTTTTGCAAGTGGTCGTGAAGGGATTGACAACCCCTTTATCGCGTTGGTTGCAAGGTTCTTATTTGTTTGTGTAGGTACGAGGGACTTGCGTGTAGTCTCCTACTGGATTGATACCTTGGTTCTTAAAAACTGAGGGAAATACTTACGCTACTTTGCTGCATCATCCTTTCCTCTTCAAGGGAAAACCAACGCATGCTCAAGAGGTAGCAAGAAGGATTTCTGGCGCCGTTGCCGGGGAGATCTACACACAAGTCAAGACATACCAAGTACACATCACAGACTCTTATCCCTCGCATTACATTATTTGCAATTTGCCTCTCGTTTTCCTCTCCCCCACTTCACCTTTTGCCGTTCTATTCACCCTCTTTTTCCGTTCATCTCTTTTCGCTTGCTTCTTGTGTGTCCGTGTGTTAGATCGTTTGTTTCGTCGTCATGGTTAGTCCTTCTATCATTATTAGTACTCCCGATCATGAAGTTCTTAATTTTAAACAAACGGAGGGAGAAAACCTAAAAGATGCTTGGCACAGAATTTGCAATGCTCAGAATAGATCTACTAGGAAGCAATCTACTTTTGTTCTTCTTCGTAATTTTTATGTAGGCATCACTCCTTGGAACATATATATTCTTGATACCATTACTGGAGGGAATTTCTTGGGTACCCATACTTTTGATTCTTATAATGCTATGTTAGATTTGTTTGGCGACCACCTCTTTTGGTTAATGGAACTATTTCAACTTTGGAACATGTGATGCAAAGGCTTGAAATTATTGAAAATAAAGTTGCCACTGTAGAGTTGATTGAAAATTTGGATAAAAAGATCCACAACCAAATTACCCAAACGTATCTAAGGTAGGAGTTACTCTGAATTTTTTTAAAGAAAAGGAACCCATAATTAACGAAAGGATAGATCAAGATTCCACAAGAATTGATAAACTCGAGGATATTATTACCAACTTAGGGTCTGCCTTTTCTTCCATAAAAAATACCCCAAATCCTCCTACGACTAAAGTTGCCAAGTTTATGTATGTGCCTAAAAATAAAGGTGAATCTTCTAGTAAGGAAAACGCGGATCTCAAACCCATAAGTGTTCACCCCAACTTTTTTGCTATCATTAATGAACCTTTTGCTACAAATGAATTTCTTGATTTCTTGCCTAGGAGTTTGATCATTAACAAAAAGAAGAAAACTCCTAAGGGTTATAAGTGTTCTATTGAAGAATGGCCTACCAAATATGATAATACCTAGATCTATTATTGTTTTTATGCCTAGCTAGGGGTGTTAAACGATAGCGCTTGTTGGGAGGCAACCCAATTTTATTTTTGTTTCTTGCTTTTTGTTTCTTTTTAGTAATAAATAATTCATCTAGCCTCTCTTTGGATGTGTTTTTATGTTTTTATTAGTGTTTGTGCCAAGTAGAACCAATAGGATCTTCTTGGGTGATAGTTGTTTGATCTTCTTTGAAAAGACAGAAACTTTGCGCTCACGAAAATAATTGTTAAAATTCACCGTAACGTTATAAATTGCCAATTATTTTTCAGTAGATCAATATACAAATTATACAGGTTGTCCTAGTTTTTCAGAATTTTTGGAGTTCGGAAGTATTGAACAAATCTGATTGCTCTGATTTGTTCTCTTTTTTACAGATTCTGTTTTTCGTGTGTTGTTTGCTTATTTTGATGAATCTATGGCTAGTATCAGGGGGTATGAACCATAGAGAAGTTGGAATACAGTAGGTTTAAAACCTATATAAATAAAGAATGAGTTCATTACAGTACCTTATGGTGGTGATTTGTTTTCTTATACTAACAGAGCTCATGAGATTTTCTGTTGGGTTTTGTGTTGTGAAGTTTTCAAGTTTTGGGTAAAGATTTGATGGATTATGGAATAAGGAGTGGCAAGAGCCTAAGCTTGGGGATGCACAAGGCACCCCAAGGTAAAATTCAAGGACAACCAAAAGCCTAAGCTTGGGGATGCCCCGGAAGCATCCCCTCCTTCGTCTTCATCTATCGCTAACTTTACTTGAGGCTATATTTTTATTCACCACATGATATGTGTTTTGCTTGGAGAGTCTTGTATGATTTGAGTCTTTGCTTTTTAGTTTACCACAATCATCCTTGCTGTACACCTTTTGGGAGAGATACACATGAATCAGAATTTATTAGAATACTCTATGTGCTTCACTTATATCTTTTGAGCTAGATAATTTTGCTCTAGTGCTTCACTTATATCTTTTAGAGCACGGTAGTGGTTTTATTTTATAGAAATTGATCTATCATGCTTCACTTATATTATTTTGAGAGTCTTTTAGAACAACATGGTAATTTGCTTTGGCTATAAAATTAGTCCTAATATGATAGGCATTCAAGATGGGTATGATAAAAACTTTCATATAGAGTGCATTAAATACTATGATAAATTTGATACTTGATAATGGTTTTGAGATATAAAGGTGGTAATGTTAGAGTCACACTAGTTGGGTAATTGTGAAATTGAGAAATACTTGTGTTAAAGTTGGCAAGTCCGTAGCATGCACATATGGTGAACGTTGTGTGACAAATCTAAAGCATGGGGTGTTCTTTGAGTGCTTTCCTTATGAGTGGCGGATGGGGACGAGGGATGGTCTTTTCCTACCAATCTATCCCTCTAGGGGGATGCGTAGTAGTACTTTGCTTCGAGGGCCAATAAACTTTTGCAATAAGTATATGAGTTCTTTATGACTAATGTGAGTCCATGGATCATACGCACTCTTACCATTCCGCAATTTGCTAGCCTCTCTGATGCCGTGCATTGCCCTTTCTCACCTTGAGAGTTGGTGCAAACTCGGTGCATCCAAACCCCGTGATACGATACGCTCTATCACACATAAGCCTCCTTATATCTTCCTCAAAACAACCACCATACCTACCTATTGTGGCATTTCCATAGCCATTCCGAGAGATATTGCCATGCAACTTTCCACCGTTTTCGTTTATTATGACACGCTCCATCATTGTCATATTCCTTTGCATGATCATGTAATTGACATCGTATTTGTGGCAAAGCCACTTTCATAATTCTTTCATACATGTCGCTCTTGATTCATCGCATATCCCGGTACACCGCCGGAGGCATTCACATAGAGTCATATTTTTGTTCTAGTATCGAGTTGTAACATTGAGTTATGAGTAAATAAAAGTGTGATGATCATCATTATTAGAACATTGTCCCATGTAAGGAAAGAAAAAAATAAAAATAAATAAAAAAGAGGCCAAAGAAGCCCAAATAAAAAAAGAGGCCAAAGAAGCCCAAATAAAAAAAGAGGCCAAAGAAGCCCAAACAAAAAAATGAGAGAAAAAGAGAGAAGGGACATTGTTACTATCCTTTATCCACACTTGTGCTTCAAAATAGCACCATGATCTTCATGATAGAGAGTCTCTTGCTCTGTCACTTTCATATACTAGTGGGAATTTTTCATTATAGAACTTGGCTTGTATATTCCAACGATGGGCTTCCTCAAATTCCCTAGGTCTTCGTGAGCAAGCAAGTTGGATGCACACCCACTTAGTTTTCAGTTTGAGCTTTCATACACTTATAGCTCTAGTGCATCCGTTGCATGGCAATCCCTACTCCTCGCATTGACATCAATTGATGGCCATCTCCATAGCCATTGATTAGTCGCATCAATGTGAGACTTTCTCCTCTTTTTTTGACTTCTCTCATAACCCCCATCATCATATGCTATTCCACCTATAGTGCTATATCCATGGCTTGCGCTCATGTATTGCGTAAGGGTTGAAAAGGCTGAAGCGCGTTAAAAAGTATGAACCAATTGCTCGGCTTGTCATTGGTTTATGCATAATGGGAGCATTTTGTGTGACGAAAATGAAGCATGGCCAAACTATATGATTTTGTAGGCATGAGCTTTCTTTGGCTATGTTATTTTGATAAGACATAATTGCTTGGTTAGTATGCTCGAAGTATTACTATTTTTATGTCAATATTGAACTTTTATCTTGAATCTTTTGGATCTGAACATTCATGCCACAGTAAAAGAGATTACATTGAAAATTATGTTAGGTAGCATTCCACATCAAAAATTCTATTTTTATCATTTACCTACTCGAGGACGAGAGGAATTAAGCTTGGGGATGCTTGTTACGTCTACAACGTATCTATAATTTTTTATTGTTCCATGCTATTATCTTATCTGTTTTGGATGTTTAATGGGCTTTATTTTGCACTTTTATATTATTTTTGGGTCTAACCTATTAAAGAAGGCCCAAAGGTAAATTGTTTTTTGCCTATTTCAGTGTTTCGCAGAAAAGGAATATCAAACAGAATGAAACCTTCACGAGGATCGTTTTTGGAACAAACGCAATCCAGGAGACTTGGAGTGGACGTCAAGAAAGCAACAAGGTGGCCACGAGGTAGGGAGGCGCGCCCAGGGGGTAGGCGCGCCCCCACCCTTGTGGGCCCCTCGTGGCTCCACCGGCCTACTTCCTTGGCCTATATATACTCTTATACCCTGAAAACATCGAGGAGCACCACGAAACCCTATTTCCACCGCCGCAATCTTCTGTACGCGTGAGATCCCATCTTGGGGCCTTTTCCGGCGCTCCGCCGGAGGGCGAATCGATCACGGAGGGCTTATACATCAACACCATGGCCTCTCCGATGATGCGTGAGTAGTTTACCATAGACCTTCGGGTCCATAGTTATTAGCTAGATGGCTTCTTCTCTCTCTTTGGATCTCAATACAAAGTGGTCCTCGATTCTCTTGGAGATCTATTCGATGTAATTATTTTTGCGGTGTGTTTGTCGAGATCCGATGAATTGTGGGTTTATGATCAAGATTATCTATGAACAATATTTGATTCTTCTCTGAATTCTTATATTCATGATTTAATATCTTTGCAAGTGTCTTCGAATTATCAGTTTGGTTTGGCCTACTAGATTGATCTTTCTTGCAATGGGAGAAGTGCTTAGCTTTGGGTTCAATCTTGCGGTGTCCTTTCCCGGTGACAGCAGATGCAGCAAGGCACGCATTGTATTGTTGCCATCGAGGATAAAAAGATGGGGTTTATATCATATTGCTTGAGTTTATCCCGCTACATCATGTCATCTTGCCTAATGCGTTACTCTGTTCTTATGAACTTAATACTCTAGATGCATGCTGGATAGCGGTCGATGTGTGGAGTAATAGTAGTAGATGCAGAATCGTTTCGGTCTACTTGTCACGGATGTGATGCCTATATACATGATCATGCCTAGATATTCTCATAACTATGCACTTTTCTATCAATTGCTCGACAGTAATTTGTTCACCCACCATAGAATATGCTATCTTGAGAGAAGCCACTAGTGAAACCTATGGCCCCCCTGTCTATCTTCCATCATATTAATCTTTCGTTAATTAGCTATTTCTGTCGCCGTTTATTTTGCAATCTTTACTTTCCAATCTATACAACAAAAATACCAAAAATATTTATCTTATTATCTTTATCAGATCTCACTTTTGCAAGTGGCCGTGAAGGGATTGACAACCCCTTTATCGCGTTGGTTGTAAGGTTCTTATTTGTTTGTGTAGGTACGAGGGACTTGCGTGTAGTCTCCTACTGGATTGATACCTTGGTTCTCAAAAATGGAGGGAAATACTTACGCTACTTTGCTGCATCACCCTTTCCTCTTAAAGGGAAAACCAACACATGCTCAATAGGTAGCACGCGATACAGAGAGCATCATAGGACAACACCAATAATAAAACATGCAACTCAAACCAATCATGATCATCAATCAACCCATAGGACAAAATAGATCTACTCACACATCATAGGATAGCCACTTATCATTGGATAATAATATATAGCGTTGAGCACCATGTTTAAGTAGAGATTACAACAGTGAGAAGAGGTGTTACACTGCTACATAGAGGGGGAGAGAGTTGGTGATGATGGCGGTGAAGTTGTTGGTGTAGATCACTGTCACGATGATGGCCCCATCGGTGTTCCGGCGCCACCGAGAGAGAGAGAGAGGGAGAGAGCCCCCTCTTCTTCTTATTCCTTGGCCTCCTCCTAGATGGGAGGAGGGTTTCCCCTATGGTCCTTGGCCTCCATGGCGGAAGAGGGGCGGGAGCCCCTCCGATATTGGATCTCTCTCTCTCTCTCTCTCTCTCTCTCTCTCTCTCTCTGTTTCATTTTGTTTCTGCGTTTCTATTTTCTGGCCTTTCACCGTTTCTTAAATTCCCGGCCGAAGAAGGGCACCAACCACCTTATGGGGTAGCCACAAGCCTCCCAGGCGTGCCTAGGGTTGGGGACGCACCCCTAGGGCTTGTGGGCCCCTCGAGCATCGTCTCGCGTTGATTCTTTTTCCCAAAAATCACATATATTCCAAAAAAACTCCGTAAGTTTTTATCGCGTTTGGACTCCGTTTGATATGGATATTTTGCGAAACAAAAAACATGCAACAAATAGGAACTGGCACTGAGCACTGGATCAATATATTAGTCCCAAAAATAATATAAAATGTTGCCAAAAGTATGTGAAAGTTGTAGAATAATGGCATGAAAGAATCAAAAATTATAGATAAAACGGAGATGTATCAACATCCCCAAGCTTAATTCCTTGTTGTCCTCGAGTAGGTAAATGATAAAAAAGATAATTTTTGGTGTGGAATGCTACCAAGCATAATCATGATCATATAATCTAATCATGGCATGAATATTAAGACACGAGTGATTCAAAGCAATAGTCTATCATTTGACATTAAGACAATAATACTTCAAGCATACTAATGAAGCAATCATGTCTTCTCAAAATATCATGGCTAAAGAAAGTTATCCCTACCAAATCATATAGTCTGGCTATGCTCCATTGTAACACCCCCGGTGTCATGCTACAGTAATCCCCTGTTAATGGTGCAATGTCATCATGATCTTATTGCTAACCTTCACTTGATCCAAATCTCAATTCAAATTCAAATCCAATCTAAAGTCAAAAATTCATATTTGTCAAACATGAAATCTAAAATGTTCATTTTGTGGAAAATAGTCATTTGTTAATATTGGTGGTGAACCAACATTTTTGCAAGGTGTTTAAATGGCCTAAACCAATTAAAACAGTGACCTAAGCAATAAATTAAATGTCTTTTTAGTTTATAAAAATTTCAAACTATTTCAAAAGCCTCCCAATCTTTTTGTGGCAGTGCCCAGTGTTTCTTTGAAATTGTTTTGGCCAGTTGCTTATTTTTGTTAAGTCAATTGTGACTAAATGAAAAGGCAAAAGGCTGCTGAAAAGAAAAGAAAAGAAAAGGCAACCCCCCTGGCCAACTGGGCCGAACGGCCCAGCTGGCCGCCGAACCAACCGGCCCAGGCCGGGCCCCCTCACTCCATTATCACCCCGCACCCCCCGAACCCTAACCCTATCCGCCCCACTTCCCACTCACCCCCTTTTTCGCCCCTACCCCGATCCAGATCGAGATCGGAGGCGCACAACCCCGCGCCCTGCCGCTGGGCTCTGTCACTGGTCGCCGCCCCGCCGTGCCTCCGTCCTTCCCCGCGATGCCACTACGCCGGAGCCCCCCCCTCGCCGTGACACCCTCCCGCCTCTGCGCCAACCCCGGTGAACGCCGCCCCGTCACCGTCGCCGGATCGCCTCCTCGTCCTTCTCCCCACCGGATGCCATCGCAGTCGTCCTCCCCTGCGTCACGTCATCCCCGACCTCCTCCCAGAGCCCCACTGCCCTTTCCCTACGGCCACCATGAGCCCCCTCTCCTCCTCTCTCCCTCGCGCACGCACGCCGCTCGCTTCCGCCGTGGCCTCGCTTGGCCCAGCGCCAGCTGGAGCCCACGCCCGGGCCGCACTCGACCAAGACGGGCGCGCAGCGCATGCGCCCGCCTCCCCTGCGCCGGCCGTGCTCACCGTGCCCAGGCGTTCCACCGCCCACCACTCGCCTCGTCTGCGCTGCCGTCTTCGCTCCGCGACGCAGCAGCGTCACGCGCCAGCGCCTTGCTCGCCACGTTCTTGCCCGAGCTGCGTGCGCCGTTCCGCTGGCGTCCGCAGCCCCTCAGCGCCGCGCCCTCGGCGCTTCTTTCGCGCATCCAGCGCCACCACCTCCAGCCGACATCGTGCTCTGCCCGTCGCTGCGGCCACCCCTCCGACGCCTCCCCTGGCCCTGGCCGCCGGCGCCGTCATGCGCCATGCGTGCCTAGCGCCCCTCGGGCACGCGCCCGTTCGGGCGCTTGCCCCGCAGCTCGCCCGACCCGCTAGGCCTATGGGCCTATGGCAAACGGGCCCCACGCCAGAACGTTTTTTAGAAAGAACACAGAAAAATATAATTATTAATTAAAGTTAATTAATTAATTAAATTAATTAACTTAACCTAATTAATCGTTTAATTAAACTAATTAACTTGGTTAGTTAGTTAACAATCAATGACAGTAGGACCCACACGTCAGTTTGACTAAGTCAACTCACTGTTTGACTGCTGACATCACCCTGACATCATGTTGACGTCATAATTGCTTTTTCTAATTAAATTAATTCTGTTAATTCTAAAAATGAAATAAATCTTTAAAAAATAATATAAAATAAACTGTAGCTCGGATCGAAAAACTTTGTACATGAAAGTTGCTCAGAACAACGAGACAAATCCGGATACGTAACTCGTTCGTCCGCCACGCATCCCTAGCATAGCGAACACGCAACTTTCCCCCTCCGGTTCATCTGTCCAAAAATGCGAAACACTGGGGATACTTTCCCGGATGTTTTCCCCCTTCGCTGGTATCACCTACTACCGCGTTAGGGCACACCTAGCACCGCGTATTGCCTTGTTATATTTTGTGATGCTTTGTTTGCTCCATATTTACTGTTTCTTCCCCCCTCTTCTTCTCCGGTAGACCCGAGACCATGATGCCACCGAAATGCGAGTGCATCATCGGCGACCCTTCTTCCTGTGTGAGCTTCGTGCAAGCCCCCTTTGATCATCCCGATATCGCCCATTCCATTCTCTCATGCTTGCATTAGATTTTGCTACTGTTATTGTTTGCTCCTATTCTGATGCATAGCCTGCTTTTGTAACCTGCTCATTGTACCCTACCTGCTTATCCTAAACTTCTTAGTATAGGTTGGTTAGTGATCCATCAGTGACCCCCACCTTGTCCTTGTTGCCGCTGCTTCATCATTGAAGACCCGATCAACGGGATCAAAGACCAGGCCCCGAAACCGCACATCACTTTCCCCTTAGTTGCTCGACACAACTGGGTTACTATCGAGTGCCGAGGGTGAGACCTCTACATCACTTCTGATGTTATCCTGTAGTGTAGCTATTCGGTCGTGGTCATCGAGGGTGATTCTGCCTTAACCACTTCCGATACGACTCTGTCGTGCAACCCCTCAAGTGTGAACCTCAGGGTGGTTCCTCTTACGTTCACCTTGATGATTACATCGAGTGGATCCGTCGAGGGTGATTCCTCAGGTTTTCCTCTTGGTGTTAGACACACGGATACTATGGTTACTATGACTTTACATTGAACCATGTTACTAAAGACGGGTCGACCCTGAGGGGTACCCACGCGAGCTTAATTACGAGTGATGTGGAGTCGGGTTGACCTGGAAGGTGCCCGCGAGATAATTACGAGGCGTGGCCGGGCATTCTTAGCCCTTGCCGCAAGTCCTCGAGACGGGGCAACGGGGTCACATCTTTCGTAAGTCTCTTCTTGTTACCGCGCGTTCCTAATCCACTACGATTTGAATATTTGATCCGAGGGGCCTCTGGCCTGATAGAACTAACCATCACGTGGGCATAGTATGGGCGTTATGCGTCGTATGCATCAGCCGAAGCTTAATAGGCGTCGGCCCGAAGGCGGCGACGCCCGGGTTGGACTGTAAGCACCTGCCTTTTTGAAGGAGGTAGGCGGCGTGCATAGCGTCACGAGGAGTTCGGGGAGATGGCCCATGACCCACGGGGCATAGGTTTAGTCCGGCGTCTTGACCTCTCTATTAAGCCTAGGTCAGGTTGCGGCGTATTGTTTGGCCGAGGCCGGGCATGACCCAGGAAAGTGTGTCCGGCCGGAGTTAATCGAGCGTGGTGGGTAAGTTGGTGCCCCCCTGCAGGGAAGAAAACATTTATCGATAGCCTGTCCTACGGTAACGGACACTTGGAGTTGTATCCCGATCGATACAACTAGAAATGGATACTTGAGATGAGACATGGATATGAGAATTGGATTCTGATGAGAAATGGATAGTATGGCTCTGGGATTCCTTTCTCGCAGGGAGTCGAGAAAGGATCTCTGGCCGAGGTTGATAACACTGCTACTACTTTACTTTATGCTACTCTACTCCCTCCTGTTCTTTGCCAAGATGGTGGTTTCAGAAGATGCTAGTCTTGATAGGACTAGGTTCTCCCTCTATTACGGCATTTACGCAGCCCGATCCACATATACAACATTCCTTTGATAATGTTGCATATGTAGTGTAGATCCTTGCTTGCGAGTACTTTGGATGAGTACTCACGGTTGCTTTGCTACCCCTTTTTCCCCCTTTCTTCTTCTTCTCGGATGTCACAACCAGATGGTGGAGCCCAGGATCCAGACGCCACCTTTGACGACAAATGCTACTACACTGAGGGTGCCTACCACTACGTGGAGGCCGCCGACGACCAGGACTAGTTAGGAGGCTCCCAGACAGGAGGCCTTGCCTTTTCGATCGATGTTGCTTTTGTGCTAGCCTTCTTAAGGCAAACTTGTCTAACTCATATGCGTACTCGGATATTGTTGCTTCCGCTGACTCTTGTGTTTTCGAGCTATGTATTCGAGCCCTCGAGGCCCCTGGCTTGTAATATAAAGCTTGTATTATTTTAATTTGTGTCTAGAGTTGTGTTGTGATATCTTCCCGTGAGTCCTTGGTCTTGATCGTACACATTTGCGTGTATGATTAGTGTACGATTGAATCGAGGGCGTCACAAGTTGGTATCAGAGCCAACTGCCTGTAGGTAGCCCCCTTTCCAACTCCTTGGCCGAAGTTGAGTCTAGTCATCCAAAACTGTTTACTAACTTGGATGTGTGGCTTACGGGCCCACGTCGCCATTGGGTGGTATTATGATCTTTTATTCCTCGTCTATACTCTGGGACTCTGATCTCTTGTCTATTCGGGTTAAACATTTTACTAACTCTGACATTAGGTTCTCGTACCCACTTCCTCCCAGAGAGCCCCGACATTATCGATGATCGCTTGCTTCGCCAGAAGATTCTGCGGATACTCCTCGATGTTTCTCAAGACCCTATGCCAACTGCCTTGCAGTTCCTGACCACCGATAATCCCCCCTGAATAACATTCTTGCCGCTTGTACCTTCTTCCCCAGTTGCTCCTGTTGTTAATAGATACCCCTAGTACTCTCCGTGTTCCGAGAATCCTTTGTTCCTTCTGCTTTTCAACTTCTTTTTCACTGCGGATAATTCACTTAACCGGGGATCCGTTCATCCCCAGTTGTTCATGTGTTTCACAAATTCTTTGGAATACTATTCGATCTTCCGATAATCCTCAGTAGCCTATTGCTCATGTTCTTCATTATCGTCTTGCATTATGGTTAATTCCATATGCCTAACAATATTCATTAAACTCCTTTGAGTTTGTCATTATTATCCTATTGATTCGACATGTGCGTGAATGCACACATTCATTAGTTATTCCCCTGGTTGTTATTTATCCTTCTGGCTCAGACTCCACTCCAGACATGAGTTGGTTTTGGACAAATCAAACCTTGGTTGATTGCCGTTCTAATTCTATTCAACTTACCCACCATTTGATCAGAGCGTCTGCTTCTGATCCTTCATTTTGGAAATCATAATTCCGTTGTTAATTAAACTTTTAAAATTCGGTTGTTTCTATAATCTCATCTCCTTGCATTATTTATTCGTCTGATTGGGTACCAATACCCACATCAGCTTTGTTATGGGTCATCAGATCCTTTGTTGGACTACCATCCGACAGCATCCTTCATATTTAATCACCTTGTGAATTCTTCCCTGATACATAATGCCTTTGGTAAATTGTACCCCTCTACTTTTGTCAACCATGCCCTGCTTACGAGCTGGTGTTGTTTACTTCTGAAGTTTGTGGAATAGGTTCCTAAGATGCCCCTATGGGTTGAACCTATGCCTCCCATAATTCGTTTGAACCCCAGAGTTTTAAAGAGTCTTGCTCTTCTCGTGTTTTGCCAGATAACATCTCAACACTACAACTTCATCAAAAGCGAGAAGTAAATGAAATTATATGCATTGAAGAAGTGGGAGTCGACCTTGAACTGTTCATGCCCATGGACACGATGTAGATCTTATCATGGAAGCTTCTCTTAAAATTAATTATCCCCATGGTATAAGATCATCTTATATCTAGGATTTGATCCCTTGCAACCGTGGTTCTGACCATGAGTGTTCCTATTTGATTCCTTTTCTCGGACAAGCTAAAGCACTTGTCTTCTGCAGATAAATGCATCTCCACAACCTCTGTTTTGATCTACCTTCGAGTATTACCCTCTGGTATCTCGAGAATACCAAAGAACCGTGTTTCTTCCTACGAGTCTTCATCTGGTATTGCTTCTCATCGGTTTCAGATTTCCCCCGGGATCTGAGTTATTAATCACTCGAGGACACCGATAAGTGAATCGGTTGAATCAATTCCGCACTCCGATTCTATAACTCTAAGTAATTTTCTTTGCTTACGAGTTTAATAATCCTTTAAGTCATTCCTAGCCTGGCTGACTATGTCATTATCGTGCTAAATTTTAACTATGCTACCTAGTCCTTCTTCCCAGAACAGAATTTTCGACGATGAGCTAAGCTTATGTCGATCTTCCTCATCATACCATTTCGCCTTGAACAACAAGCTTGCTTTTGAGTTTGTGTCGTACCCGTGGTCCCAATAACTTTTCGCTTAATCAATCCTTTGACTTGATGTCATCGCCGATCGATTACATCTTCCTGAAATCTCTCGACAATTGTGTCGTGGTCGTCAACATTCAGAGCTCTTCCAGCATATCAATCAAATTCGTGATGAGAAATACCATTCTTGACCTTCGATGATTTGAGTTATCATCGACAACCCCCTTGTCTTCTTTCCAACACATGTTTGATCATGTCTTGGTTATACCTTGGACTCCTTGCTATTCCTGCAATTGTTCCTTGAGTATTTTTTGTGATCTTCAAATCCAACCCCTACTTGTAACACCATGTTAATGCTACCTAGAAGCATGACTGAGGTATTCCGAATATCAACAAGAACATTGGAAGCACATTGTTGAACGTTTCTTGATCTATTATCCAAACACTGTTGTATGGGTAATATCATGATTCTTCCCTCGCCCCCTTTAACTAAATGCTTTTGAACTTGCGATCATATCATGTATATCCTGCTTCGCTTCCCCTTGGGAAGGATATACTCCCAATTCTTGTGTGTAAACACATTTTTCTTTCTAATGTTCTGATTAATCTAATGATCACCTTTTCTTTTCCATTGTTTTGTTTAACCTTTCTTGTGGTTTATGAGATCTAAGAAGTAATAGTTCCCTGCTTATGAAAACACCTCCATGTACAAGCTCTGTCAGTAAGACCTTGTTACTATAGTTGATGACATTCCGGTAGCTACCGATGGACGAGAACTTTGCCTAATGGTCCGCCTCGTTCAACGAGCAGGAAAATGGTTCTCTTCGTCCCTCGCCCTTGGTATCGACATTGTTGCCAACATAACTGATAGGCTACCCTCTGACATGTCTTGCTATCATGACCGTGCAAGGTGTCAACGCCTTTCCTACTTTCAACCACATGGTGGGCCCATAACCCATAGTTCCACAAGATTGAAACCTGACTCTCCTGTACCCCCTGTTTCTAAGGTTATTCCTCATGCTTGGCTTCGTATCCTGTCACTAGCCACCTTCCAAGAGAAGATCTATTCCCGATGCTCTGAACCCCTTTCTCTCACTCTGTTCAGATATCAATCGATTGTCCATTCGTTTGAAACTTCCTATGTACCTTCATACTTTGCTCTCGATGTTTCATTAAGTTTCAACTCGAGAGATACCTCTGCCTCATTCCCTGAATTGTTCACCAGATAATTAACCCTATAAGGGTTAGTTCTCCCGGAGTTACTCTTTACTTCCCCACTTAAATCTCAGGACGAGATTTCTTGTAGTGG
Organism: Aegilops bicornis; assembly: GCA_021605145.1. NCBI lineage: Eukaryota > Viridiplantae > Streptophyta > Magnoliopsida > Poales > Poaceae > Aegilops > Aegilops bicornis. The sequence continues at coordinate 275,622,965 of CM038674.1, forward strand.
AGGAGATTTGTTGCACCCCCGGTGTCATGCTACAGTAATCTCCTGTTAATGGTGCAATGTCATCATGATACTGTTGCTAATCTTCACTTGATCCAAATCTCAATTCAAATTCAAATCCAATCTAAAGTCAAAAATTCATATTTGTCAAACATGAAATCTAAAATGTTCATCTTGTGGCAAATAGTCATTTGTTAATATTGGTGGTGAACCAACATTTTTGCAAAGTGTTTAAATGGCCTAAACCAATTAAAACGGTGACCTAAGCAATAAATTAAATGCCTTTTCAGTTTATAAAAATTTCAAACTATTTCAAAAGCCTCCCAATCTTTTTGTGGCAGTGCGCAGTGTTTCTTTGAAATTGTTTTGGCTAGTGGCTTATTTTTGTTAAGTCAATTGTGACTAAATGAAAAGGCAAAAGGCTGCTGAAAAGAAAAGAAAAGAAAAGGCAACCCCCCTGGCCAACTGGGCCGAACGGCCCAGTGGCGTCAGAACCAATCGGCCCAGCCGACCCCTCACTCCATTATCGCCCCGCACCCCCCGAACCCTAACCCTATCCGCCCCACTTCCCACTCACCCCCCTTTTTCGCCCCTACCCCGATCCAGATCGAGATCGGAGGTGCCTGACCCCGCGCCCTGCTGCTGGGCTCTGTCACTGGTCGCCGCCCCGCCGTGCCTCCGTCCTCGCCCGCGATGCCACTACGCTAGAGCCCCCCTCGCTGCGACGCCCTCCCGCCTCTGCGCCAACCCCGGTGAACGCCGCCCCGTCACTGTCGCCGGATCGCCTCCTCGTCCTTCTCCCCACCGGACGCCATCCCCATCGTCCTCCCCTATGTCGCGTAGTCCCCGACCTCCTCCCCGCGCCCCACTGCCCTTTCCCTACGGCCACCATGAGCCCCCCTCTCCTCCTCTCTCCCTCGCGCCCGACGCGCCCGCTCGCTTCCATGGTGGCCTCGCTTGGCGCACCAGCGCCCGTGGCTGAGCCCATGCTTCGGGCCACACTCGACCGCCAAGACGGTGCGCCACAGCACAAGACTTCGACCGCCTCCCCTGCGCCGGCGCGCTCACCGTGCCAGGTGGCCTTCCACGCCGCCCGACCACTCGCCTGCGTCTGCGCTGCCCGTCGCCGCTTCGCGACGCAGCGTGTCCGCGCCCGCGCCTCGCTTCGCCCGTTCTTGCCCGAGCCGCGCTTTGCCGTTCCGGCCGCGTACCCCTCGCGTGCAGCGCTCGGCGCTTGCTCGCGCGACGCCCAGCGCCACCACCTCCGGCCGACATCGCGCTCCGCCCGTCATTGCGGCCACCCCTCCGCCGCGCCTCAGCCTGGCGTCGGGCCCGGCATGCACCGTGCACTGCCTGGCGCCCCTCGGGCATCGCCCGTCAAGGCGCTTGCCCAGCTCGCTTGACCGCTTAGGCCTATCGGCCTATGGCAAACGGGCCCCACGCCCAGAATGTTTTTTAAAAGAACAGAGAAAAATATAATTATTAATTAAAGTTAATTAATTAATTAACCTAATTAATCTATTAATTAAACTAATTAACTTGGTTAGTTAGTTAACAGTCAATGACAGTAGGACCCACACGTCAGTTTGACTAAGTCAACTCACTGTTTGACTGCTGACATCACCCTAACATCATGCTGACGTCATAATTGCTTTTTCTAATTAAATTAATTCTGTTAATTCTAAAAATGAAATAAAACTTTAAAAATTGATATAAAATAAACCGTAGCTCGAATCAAAAAACTTTGTACATGAAAGTTGCTCAGAACGACGAGACAAATCCGGATACGTAGCCCGTTCGTCCGCCACACATCCCTAGCATAGCGAACACGCAACTTTCCCCCTCCGGTTTATTTGTCCAAAAACGCGAAACACTAGGGATACTTTCCCGGATGTTTCCCCCTTCGCGGGTATCACCTACTACCGCGTTAGGGCACACCTAGCACCGCGTAATCCTTGTTATATTTTGTGATGCTTTGTTTGCTCAGCCTTTACTGTTTCTTCCCCCCTCTTCTTCTCCGGTAGAGACCCGAGACCGGTACGATGCCACCGAGTCTGTTGCATCATCAAAGACCCTTCTTCACGTAACATGAGCTTCGAGCAAGCCCCCCTTTGATCATCCCGATGTCGCCCATTCCATTCTATCATGCTTGCATTAGATTTTGCTACTGTTATTGTTTGCTCCTATTCTGATGCATAGCCTGCTTTTGTAACCTGCTCATTGTACCCTACACCTTATCCTAAACTGCTTAGTATAGGTTGGTTAGTGATCCATCAGTGACCCCCACCTTGTCCTTGTTGCCGCTGCTTCATCATTGAAGACCCGATCAACGGGATTAAAGATCAGGCTCCGGCACCGCACATCACTTTCCCCTTAGTTGCTCGACACTACTGGGTTACTATCGAGTGCCGAGGGTGAGACCTCTACAACACTTCTGATGTTAACCCTCTAGTGTAGCTATTCGGTCCTGGTCATCGAGGGTGATTCCGCCTTAACCACTTCCGATACGACTCTATCATGCAACCCCTCAAGTGTGAACCTCGGGGGTGGTTCCTCTTACGTTCACCTTGATGATTACATCGAGTGGAATCCGTCAAGGGTGATTCCTCAGGTTTTCCTCTTGGTGTTAGACACACGGTTACTATGGTTACTATGACTTTACATTGAACCATGTTACTAAAGATGGGTCGACCATGAGGGGTACCCGCGCGAGCTTAATTGCGAGCGATGTGGAGTCGGGTTAACCTGGAAGGTGCCCGCGAGATAATGACGAGGCGTGGTCGGGCATTCTTAGCCCTTGCCGCTAGTCCTCGAGACGGGGCAACGGGGTCACATCTTTCGTGAGTCTCTACTTGTTACCGCGCGTTCCTAATCCACTATGATTTGGATATTTGATCCGAGGGGCCTGTGGCCTGATAGCACTAACCATCACGTGGGCATAGTATGGGTGTTCTGCGTCATATGCATCAGCCGAAGCTTAATAGGCGTCAGCGACTGAGCGGCGCGCGCCGGGTTGGACTGTGTAAGCACCTTCCTTGTTGAAGGAGGTAGCTAGGTCTGCTCACCATACGCGTCACATAGCGTCACGAGGAGTTCGGGGAGATGGCCCATGACCCTGGGGGCATAGGTTTAGTCCGTCGGTTGACCTCTCTATTAAGCCTAGGTCGGTTTGCGGCGTATTGTTTGGCGAGGCCGGGCATGACCCAGGAAAGTGTGTCCGTAGGAGTTAATCGAGCGTGGTGGGTAAGTTGGTGCACCCCTGCAGGGAAGAAAACATCTATCGATAGCCTGTCCTATGATAACGGACACTTGGAGTTGTATCCCGATCGATACAACTAGAACTGGATACTTGAGATGAGACATGGATATGAGAATTGGATTGTGATGAGAAATGGATAGTATGGCTCTGGGATTGCTTTCTCGTAAGGAGTCGAGAAAGGATATCTGGCCGAGGTTGATAACACTGCTACTACTTTACTTTATGCTACTCTACTCCCTCTTGTTGCTGCAAGATGGTGGTTTCTAGAAGATGCTAGTCTTTGATAGGACTAGGTTCTCCCCTCTATTCTGGCATTTCTTGATCCACATATCTGACCTTCCTTTGATAATGTTGCATATGTAGTGTAGATCCTTGCTTGCGAGTACTTTGGATGAGTACTCACGGTTGCTTTGCTGCTCCTCCCCCCCCCCCTTTCTTCTTTTTCTCGGATGTCGCAACCAAATGGTGGAGCCCAGGATCCAGACGCCACCTTCAACGACAACTGCTATTACACTGAGGGTGCCTTACGTGGAGGCCGCCGATGACCAGGAGTAGTTAGGAGGCTCCCAGGTAGGAGGCCTTGCCTTTTCGATTGATGTTGCTTATGTGCTAGCCTTCTTAAGGCAAACTTGTCTAACTCATATATGTACTCAGATATTGTTGCTTCAGCTGACTCTTGTGTTTTCGAGCTATGTATTCGAGCCCTTGAGGCCCCTGGCTTGTAATATAAATCTTGTATTATTTTAATTTGTGCCTAGAGTTGTGTTGTGATATCTTCCCGTGAGTCCTTGGTCTTGATCGTACACATTTGCGTGTATGATTAGTGTACGATTGAATCGAGGGCGTCACATTGTAACATCCCAAAATTTTGAATATTGGAATGTTATAAACAAATAGATAGATTTGATTTGATTGTTTGATTGGTCTTGAAAGTGAGTGAATTGAAACTTTGAAAGTTAAATGAGAGGGAATAAAAGGACTTTCCCAAACTTTCATTTTTCATTTTATGATCTTCGGAATTCAAATTCTTTTCATCACAAAACCACGGAGAGAAGATGACATGACTTCTTCCATTTATTTAAATGACAAGGGGTGTTGAAAATATTTGAATTTCATTTGAGAATATTTCCAATTCTGAAACTTTAAGCAACTCAATGATTTTCACGAGCGAAGATAAAATGACTTCTTCAAAACATATGAAATATGAGTTGGGGGTTTCAAAGAATTAAAAGTTCTTTTGAATTTATTTTCAATTTGGAGTTATTTGAGTTTTATTCAAATTATTTTTCTCCAAAAATAAAATATATGGAAAATAGGGTAACATGATTCCCTACATCAGAAAAATGGAGAGAAATAAATTTGAATTCATTTTGATATTTTTTAAATGATTCTTATTGGATTTTATTGGACCAGTAGCACTATTTGAATTTTTTGAATTTTTGTGTATTTTAATTGAAGCTAGAATAATGTTCATCACGTAGGAAATATTTTTCTGAAAATTTTGATATATTATATGCCTATATAATATTTCTATTTTATTGTTGTTTTTATTTTGTTTGTTGTTTAAAAAAGAACTCCCTCACTGGTAGGCGGCCAGTAACCAGGCCAGCTGGCCAATGTTTGCCGCTTCCGAAGCTCCCGGCGGGAGTCCCGCCGCACAAGACGACTCATGGCCACCGCTGGTGATCGAGTCGGCCTCCCCGCCCTCCGTGCCCTCCCGCACGCATAAGCCGACCCCCTCCTCCTATAAAGGCGCGCCTCGGCCCGTTCCTCCCCTCTCTCCCCTCGCTCGCCGCCCCAAGTCGCCGCCGCCCGATCCGCCCAGCGCCGCCGCCTCTCCCCTCGCGCCTGCCACCTTGCCCGAGCGTGGAGCCGCCGCCACCGCGCCACCCCGACATCGCCCGCACTCGTCGGACATCGCCGCCGTCCCAACGCCCGCGCCGGACGTTCGTCGCCGGCCAGATCCGTCTGCCGCCGGTTTTATTTTCCCCGAGCCGGTAAAATCTATAAAACCGCCCGGTTTTCCAAATTTGATCGGTTTTATTTTTCTACAGAAAACCTAGATCTGTTTTTTTATGTTTAGTTATGTAGTGAGCGTTCGCTAGTTAGTCTTCTGGAGCGAATGGTTTTCGTCGGTTTAGGTTCTGTAGCGAGCGTTCGCTCGATAGGTTTTTCTTTTTATTTTTAGTTTCCGGCCAGGGACCTATCTGTGATGATTTCCTTTACAAATTAGTCCCTGATTTTCAAACGACTATAACTTTTTACTCGTTAGTCCAAATCCAACGAAACCAACGCCCACTTCTTCGTTATGATCCCCTCTATCCAGTAATCCAAATCAAACTTGTTTTTGAAAGTTTTAAAATTTGAATTCAAACAGATTTGTATTCAAACTTCGTTTGATCATAACTTGAGTTTTATAACTCCGTTTGAGTTGATTCTTTTTGCAAATCGAAGCTCTTGACCTAAACTTTCTGTTAAGGCCAAATTCATATAATTTTGGTACTGTTAGAAATTGTTTTATGTTGCAAGAGTTATTCGCCTGGTTTTGATGTTTTCCGAGTCGTATTCTTCGTTCTTTCCGATCTTTTGAGTGATTGCTTATGTGTGGTTACTATTGCTTGCTTACGATAGATTGACCGGAGTGTGACGAGTAGAACTATCAAGAGTTTTGAGTGCGAACCATCTTCATCAACATTGCAGGCAATTAACACTTGATCATACCTGGTTCTACTATCCAGTTTTTATGCATTAGATCAATCCTCAAACACTTGCATGATTAGGATCTAATTAAAATTGTGGGATGGGAAGTAGTTGAGGTAGTACCTATTACCTGTTTTACTTATGAAACCTTGGGAGTTACTTCTATGTTATGCTTATATTGCCATGCTATGCTCGTAGACGTGGTTTGGGTTTGAGAGATATTCACGACAGATGTGAGATTGTTAATTAATGGTTTACTTTAAGGTGGCAACTTAAATACACATCTGGGTGGATTGAGGCACCTGGGGTATCCAGTGATTGCCTGTTTTTTTTGGGACCGCCACCCAGGCTCAAAGGGATCATGAGATTATTCAGACTAGTAACTTCCGTGTGCAGCCACAAGCCATTATGGGCTCTGGGATAGTTGAGTAAGTCGTGCGAACTCTTATAGTGGTAGACTAGCAGATGTAGGGGAAAGTAGGTGTACCGGTCTACCCGTCGTAAGGTGCTAGCGCTTCTGAAAGACTATGTCTCGGTCATCCGTTTCTCAAACACCTTGTAGTGCGAGAAACCAAACGGAGGCGATCGAGTCTTGTGGGGAAAGCGTCATGAAACCTCTCAGAGAGTGTATAAACTAATCATGATTAGCCGTGTCCCCGATTATGGACATCTTGAGTATCTAGTACTTGAATATCATGTGAATCTCAACATGTTACTCTAATTAATATTGTTGGGTTTTTAATGAGTACTTTTAATTGGGATTGAGGATCTTGTCAACCATTCTCAATGTTTCACAACCACCATGATAGTTAAATAAATTTATTCCTTTGCAAGAGGGAAAAATTGGCTTTTCGCAAAACCATTATAACCATAGAGCTTTTCCACCACCATATATGCATGTAGTATAGCTTATTCTTTCATTACTCTCTATGTGTTACATTGCGGCATATTCCATGTCTTGACCCGTGTTCGGGCTGCAACTTTTCATGTTGCAGACTTTTCAGACGACGAGTAAGTGATACGTTAGGGTTACGATTTCCTATACTCAACTTTGCCGTTGGTGTTGATGGGAATCCACAACCTTGTTGCTTCCGCTATATTTTAGATTGAGGTAATAATATTTACGTTATTTATACATGTGATTTACCTCTGTTATAAATCCTTCGAGTCGTGTGTGTCAAAGATACCGATCCGAGGATGACACCTAAGCACGAGACTTGATCCATTCGGTCGGTCGCTACAAGATGGTATCGAGCACATGTTGACCGTAGGACGTGACCCTAAAAACTGGCAAGCCCATAGGAAAGATTTTTCTCTACAACTTCATTTTCAAAAGATCTTTTACCTCTCTTCTCTTCTGAGCTTATTCAAATATTCCCTTTTAGTGAGACCATACCCCTTTTCCCCTTTTGACCACTCGAAGATTCGGCTGATGAGACCACTCCAAGGAGAAAAGATATCGGACAACCAAGGCCATTTGGAATGAAGAGGATTTTACCGTGTAAATGGAAACTACAACTGTTGAAGACTCTGAAGACTATGAGATTTTGAAGGCTCTGAAGAATTCCCATATTTTTATGACCTAGGAAGGCACCCCTTATGGAACTTGGCAGACTATGGAAGTTGTCAATACCCGAGATCAAGGTGTATCGTTGAAAGATTGGAGCATGGAGAGTTAAAAACTCAAAGTTTTTGTTAATAAAACCCTAAAGGCGGAGATATCAATTATGGAATGAAGCTCATGGCGATAACATGGGCATAGACACGGTGACCATGGTATTATTGTTGCTTATGCTATTGTCACCGTATGCGGAGTTAAGCATGCAGATGCATGGAAGGATTGGATGGTAGAAAGCTGATGGAGCATCTATCTGCAAACGTTGGAGTTTTAACCTTAGCTGGTGTATCACCAGGATCTGGAGCAGTACATCAAGGATATTAAGATGGACTTACAGGAAGCTATATTCGACAAAGAAGTATTTCGTGAAGAAACTCAGGAACCGGAAACTGAAAGTAGCCAAGCTGGAGGAGCAAAACCTCGAGATACCGGAGATTCGTTAGAACTGAAGGATAGTAGGACCATGGTTCATGTCGAGGTTGATGAAACCGAGAAGTTTGGAATGCCACTCCAGAAATATTAAAGGACGTCGCAAGAGACTTCGCGTCAACAGAGATGATTTGACAAAAGAACTTGAGAAGGACAAGCACGATGGGAAGAAGCTATCAGAGACATGAACAAGACTTGAAGAGTTTGATGGCATTGAAGATTCATTTGACCTTTAGAAGACCCAACCCCTGTTATATACCTTACGTTAGATGCGACGATTGTGAGCTGTCATTTGTTTGATGTTTTTCCGACAGCCACAATAAAATCTGTTTTTCAAAAACTTTTGTTTGTATTGTGTGCATCCCTCTCGATCTCTCTTATCCCACCCCAAACCCATGGACCTGTTAGAAGATGAATGGTGAAGAGCTTATATTTTACGGACCGATGAGTCAATTGGAGATGTAACCGATAGATTCGAACATGAGGATCACATGGAGAATAATCCTATAGCCAGGAAAGGATATGGCCCAAGATGCCCTTGATTGCTTTGAAAGAGATGTTGCTACTTGGTGGAGGATGTACGGCACCATCAATGGATTGCAAGGAGTAACCACTTGGAAGGAATTTAAGTTGACTTTGCCAAAGTCTCGGTTTGTGTCCCAGAAGTTGAGGCCTTATGGAAAGGATATGAAGAAACCTTGTGCATACAAGCTTTGTGGAGAAATAGGACACAACCATAAAGAAAACAAGGACGAATACCCTCATAAGTGGAGGATTATCAAAGGAGTTAGCCGAGGATCTCGTGGAACTTCGGTTGGAGATTGTTCCCAAAGGTTTTGTTGCGATAATGGAAGTTCAGGTCTACAATGTTGGGAAGAGATCAGTGAAGCTCAGAAGGATGACAAAGAGATTGCTGAGGTAAAATAGAGGATGAGCAAAGGAAAGGCCGAAGGTTTTCATAAGGATGAGCACGACACCTTATGGTTTGAGGATAGTGTACATGTACCCAATAATGCAAGGATCAGGAAGTTAATACTTCAGGAGGCTCATGACTCACCATACTTGATTCGCCCTGGAAACACCAAAATGTATTTGGATTTGAAGGAGTGTTTCTGGTGGACTGGTATGAAAAAGGATATTGTCGAGTATGTAGTCATATGTGACGTATGTCAGAGATTTAAGGCAAAGCATCAGAAGCCAGCAGGATTACAACAGCCTATGCCGAGACCCGAATGGAAGTGGGATAAAGCTTGGCATGAATTTCATTACCAGATTTTCCAGAACCCGATTGGGATATGATTCTATCTGGGTAGTAGTTGATTCACTTGACCAAAATGGCTCACTTTATCCCAGTGAAACCACCTATACAAGTGCGAAGTTGGCCAAGATATTTTTTGACAAGGATCGTATGTCTGCATGGAGTTCCGAGGACCATCGTAGAGGAACACAGATTACCTCAAAGTTTTGGGATCAGCTGCACCAGACTTTGGGTACTAGGCTAGAGTTTAGTACAGCCTTTCATCCGCAGATAGATGGATAAATCGAGAGAGTCAGTCAGATTCTGGAGGACATGTTGAGAGCTTGTGCGCTAGATGATGGATCTAGTAGTGATGATAATCTACCTTACGCGGAGTTCTCATACAACAACAGTTACCAAGCCAGTTTGAAGATGGCCCCTTTTGAAGCTTTGTATGGGAGAAGGAGCCAGACACCGTTGATGTGGGATGAAGTTGGAGACCATCAGTTGTTTGGACCAAATGTGATCAAGGAGTCAAGAGAATGTTAAGTTAATTCGAGATAGATCAAGGTAGCTCAGTCCGAGCGGAAAGAGTTATGCAGACTCAAAACGCAAGGAGGTAGTCTATGAAATTGGAGATGAGCATGTCTTCGTGTGCCCTCTGCGAGGAGTTAAACGATTTGGAGTTAAGGGAAAGTTAGCCCGAGATTTGTAGGACCATACCGAGTTTGGATCGTATGGGAGAATTGGCTAACAAGTTGGAGTCACCAAGGACTGTCAGGAGTTCATGATGTGTTTCATGTTTCCCAGTTGAAGAAGTGCCATGCAGAGATGGCCAATATTCCCTGTAAGGACGCTTGACCCTGGAAAGGATAATGATGTTCCACGAAGTGGAGTATGGATTTCATAAGTATAAGTTTTTTTTCTCGATAGGTGGGATATCCCACGAGGATGAAGAGATGAATTACTATTGGATATAAAGGAGGTATGATGTTGGAAATATGGATCAAGGTAAATTCCATGATGAGTCTGAGTAATCATGTCCTAGTTTGGTGCAAATATAAGGAAAAGAGACAGTACATTTGGATGGATTTCAAGTATGCCAGGAAGTTGGATGTTGGGATAATGATCAGTTGCCCAGATGATGTGTTCAAGGATTTTAAGTGATGAGATGGGCCATAACCGACAGGCTCCAGGACCTGCCAGGAAGCAAGCACACTCTTGAAGGAAAACCCTAGAAGAAGTTACGATTTTATCAACCGATGATCTTATAGGAGTTTACGTAAAACCTGAGAGTTGTTAAGGAATGATAGATGTTTGTTTGGCTTGCAGAAATCAATGGATTTTCCGAACTTGGTTCGTCGACAACAGAAATTCTGCAATGCTTGTGAGGATGACCGAGTGTTAGAATACGAGATTCGCTAAACCATGTACAAGGTAATGATTTGGGTGCAGGATGGATTGATCACCATACCGACTTACTCTTATTATTTGCTTTGCTATATGGGATGGTAAATCTGAGTGACTTACCTATAGTAGAGTGACAACGATATTAACCCTTGTTTAAACCTTAGAATGGTATAAGTTTTTTTCCTTGTACACGGCAGTTGTTGCCAACCGTAGGTTATATGGTGAGGTTCAACCCAGACCCATTTCCTGCAGGAGAAACCATAAATCGTTGACCACCATGAGATATCAATAGTTGTTTAGAATTGGCGCCAGACCCGTCAGCTATGAAGACCCAGTTTCGGGATAACCTTACCAAGAAGTAAAGGACAAAAGGATTGAGGAAAAGGTTATGCCACTACCAGAAGAGCCCAGAGAAGGAATTTTCCTTACAATGTGAGAAGGCAAACCTTTGTCGATCCATAAGGATGGAGTATATGAGTTTTGATGGAACCGTAACCAAGCTTCTAAGGGTGGTAGCACCCGAGACCCCGGAGATGATCGATGGATTTTGAAGACCCCCAAACCCTAACCTATTTCTTGCTAGCCTCTCCGAATCTCGAGGACGAGATTCATTTTAAGGGTGGTAGTTTGTAACATCCCAAAATTTTAAATTTTGGAATGTTATAAACAAATAGATAGATTTGATTTGATTGTTTGATTGACTGACTGAAAGTGAGTGAATTCGAAACTTTTGAAAGTTAAATGAGAGGGAATAAAAGGACTTTCCCAAACTTTCATTTTTCATTTTATGATCTTCGGGAATTCAAATTCTTTTCATCACAAAACCCTGGAGAGAAGATGACATGACTTCTTCCATTTATTTAAATGACAAGGGTGTTGAAAATATTTGAATTTCATTTGAGAATATTTCCAATTCTGAAACTTTAAGTAACTCAATGATTTTCACGAGCGAAGATAAAATGACTTCTTCAAAACATATGAAATATGAGTTGGGAGTTTCAAAGAATTAAAAGTTCTTTTGAATTTATTTTCAATTTGGAGTTATTTGAGTTTTATTCAAATTATTTTTCTCCAAAAATAAAATATATGGAAAATAGGGTAACATGATTCCCTACATGAGAAAAATGGAGAGAAATAAATTTGAATTCATTTTGATATTTTTAAAATGATTTTTATTGGATTTTATTGGACCAGTAGCACTATTTGAATTATTTGAATTTTTGTGTATTTTAATTGAAGCTAGAATAATGTTCATCATGTAGGAAATCTTTTTCTGAAAATTTTGATATATTATATGCCTATATAATATTTCTATTTTATTGTTGTTTTTATTTTTATTTGACTGTTTTAAAAAAAGAACTCCTCTCACTTGAACTGGGCCGGCCTCAGCCCAGCCCGGCCATGGCCAGCTGCCGCCTCGAGATCCCGAAGGGAGTCCGCCACGACTTCATTGGCCACCGTCGTGACCGAAGTCGGCCTCCCGCGCCTCCGTGCCCCCTCACGCATGGCCGACCCCTCCTCCTATAAAGGGCGCCGCCCTGCCCGTTCCTCCCCTCTCTCCTCGCCGCCCGCCGCCCAAGTCGCCGCCCGATCCGCCCAGCCGCCTCTCCCCTCACGCCGCCAAGATTTGCCCCGACGCGTGGAGCCGCCATCGCCGCCCGACGTCGCCAAGACACGCCGGACACCGCCGCCGTCCCAACGCCCGCGCCGGACGTTCGTCGCCGACCGGATCCGTCCGCCGCCGGTTTTATTTTCGCCGAGCCGGTAAAATCTATAAAACCGCCCGGTTTTTCAAATTTGATCGGTTTTATTTTAATAGATCGGTTTTCTACAGAAAACCTAGATCTGTTTTTTTATGTTTAGTTATGTAGTGAGCGTTCGCTAGTTAGTCTTCTGGAGCGAATGGTTTTCGTCGGTTTAGGTTCTGTAGCGAGCGTTCGCTCGATAGGTTTTTCTTTTTATTTTTAGTTTCCGGCGAGGACCTATCTCGTGATGATTTCCTTTACAAATTAGTCCACGATTTTCAAGCGACTATAACTTTTTACTCGTTAGTCCAAATCCAACGAAACCAACGCCCACTTCTTCGTTATGATCCCCTCTATCCAGTAATCCAACTCAAACTTGTTTTTGAAAGTTTTAAAATTTGAATTCAAACAGATTTGTATTCAAACTTTGTTTGATCATAACTTGAGTTTTATAACTCCGTTTGAGTTGATTCTTTTTGCAAATCGAAGCTCTTGACCTAAACTTTCTGATAAGGCCAAATTCATATAATTTTGGTACTGTTAGAAATTGTTTTATGTTGCAAGAGTTATTACTTGGTTTTGATGTTTTCCAAATCGTATTCTTCGTTCTTTCCGATCTTTTGAGTGATTGCTTATGTGTGGTTACTATTGCTTGCTTACGATAGATTGACCGGAGTGTGACGAGTAGAACTATCAAGAGTTTTGAGTGCGAACCATCTTCATCAACATTGCAGGCAAGTAACACTTGATCATACCTGGTTCTACTACCCAGTTTTTATGCATTAGATCAATCCTCAAACACTTGCATGATTAGGATCTAATTAAAATTGTGGGATGGGAAGTAGTTGAGGTAGTACCTATTACTTGTTTTACTTATGAAACCTTGGGAGTTACTTCTACGTTATGCCTATATTGCCATGCTATGCTTGTAGACGTGGTTTGGGTTTGAGAGATATTCACGACAGATGTGAGACTGTTAAATAATGGTTTAGTTTAAGGTGGCAACTTAAATACACATCTGGGTGGATTGAGGCACCTGGGGTATCCAGTGATTGCCTTTTTTTTTTGGGACCGCCACCCAGGCTCAAAGGGATCATGAGATTATTCAGACTAGTAACTTCCGTGTGCAGCCACAAGCCATTATGGGCTCTGGGATAGTTGAGTAAGTCGTGCGAACTCTTATAGTGGTAGACTAGCAGATGTAGGGGAAAGTAGGTGTACCGGTCTACCCGTCGTAAGGTGCTAGCGCTTCTGAAAGACTATGTCTCGGTCATCCATTTCTCAAACACCTTGTAGTGCGAGAAACCAAACGGAGGCGATCGAGTCTTGTGGGGAAAAGTGCGCAAACCTCTGCAGAGTGTATAAACTAATCATGATTAGCCGTGTCCCGGTTATGGACATCTTGAGTATCTAGTACTTGAATATCATGTGAATCTCAACATGTTACTCTAATTAATATTGTTGGGTTTTTAATGAGTACTTTTAATTGGGATTGAGGATGTCATCAACCATTCTCAATGTTTCACAACCACCATGATAGTTAAATAAATTTATTCCTTTGCAGTAGGGAAAAATTGGCTTTTCGCAAAACCATTATAACCATAGAGCTTTTCCACCAGCCATATATGCATGTAGTATAGCTTATTCTTTCATTACTCTCTATGTGTTACATTGCCAAAGATATTCCATGTCTTGACCCGTTTCAGGCTGCAACTTTTCATGTTGCGAGACTTTTCGAACGACAGTAAGTGATACGTTAGGGTTACGATTTCCTATACTCAACTTTGCCGTTGGTGTTGATGGGAATCCACAACCTTGTTAAGCTTCCGCTATATTTTGGATTGAGGTAATAGTATTTACGTTATTTATACATGTGATTTACCTCTGTTATAAATCCTTCGAGTACTGTGTGTGTCAGCATACAGATCCAGGGATGACACCTAAGCACAGAGACTTGATCCATTCGGGTCGGGTCGCTACACACATCCATCTTCATCACACAAAGTATTTCATCATGCACAACCCCGATAACAAGCCAAGCAATTGTTTCATACTTTTAATGGTCTCAAGCCTTTTCAACTTTCACGCAATACATGAGCGTGAGCCATGGATATAGCACTATAGGTGGAATAAAATATGGTGCTTGTGAGGAGAAGAAAAAAGGAGAAAGTCTCACATCAACTAGGCAAAGTAATGAGCTATGGAGATGCCCATCAATCGATATCGATGCAAGTGAGTAAGGATTGCCATGCAACGGATGCACTAGAGCTATAAGTGTATGAAAGCTCAAGCTGAAAACTAAGTGGGTGTGCATCCAACTTGCTTGCTCATAAGACCTCGGGCATTTGAGGAAGCCCATCATTGGAATATACAAGCCAAGTTCTATAATAAAAAATTCCCACTAGTATATGAAAGTGACAACATAGGAGACTCTCTATATGAAAAACATGGTGCTACTCTGAAGCAAAATTTGGTAAAGGACAGTAGCATTGCCCCTTCTCTCTTTTTTCTCATTTTTTATTTTTTTGTTTTGGTCTCTTTTGCCTCTTTTTTTATTTTAGGCTCTTTGGCCTCTTTTTATTTTATTTTTAAGTCCGGAGTCTCATCCCAACTTGTGAGGGAATCATAGTCTTCATCATTCTTTCCTCACATGGGACAATGCTCTAATAATGATGATCATCACACTTTTATTTACTTACAACTCGATACTAGAACAAAGATATGACTCTATATGAATGCCTACAGAAGTGTACCGAGATGTGCAATGATCTAGCGTAGCAATGACATCAAAATGGACAAGCCATGAAAACATCATGCTAGCTATCTTATGATCATGCAAAGCAATATGACAATGATGGTGCATGTCATAATAAACGGAATGGTGGAAGTTGCATGGCAATATATGTCGGAATGGCTATGGAAATGCCATAATAGGTATGTATGGTGGCTGTTTTGAGGAAGGGTATAAGGTGGGTTTATTGCACCGACGAAAGTTGCGAGGTACTTGAGAGGCTAGCAATGGTGGAAGGGTGAGTGTGCGTATAATCCATGGACTCAACATTAGTCATAAGAACTCACATACTTATTGCAAAAATTTATTAGCTATCGAAGCAAAGTGCTAATACGCATGCCCCTGGGGGGGATAGATTGGTAGGAGAAGACCACCGCTCGTCCCCGACCACCACTCATAAGGAAGACAATCAAAAAATAAATCATGCTCCGACTTCATCACATAACAGTTCACCATACGTGCATGCTTCGGGAATCACAAACCTTAAGACAAGTATTTCTACTAATCCACAATTACTCACTAGCATGACTCTAATATCACCATCTTTATATCACAAAACTGTTGCAAGGAATTAAACATATCATATTAAGTGATCTACAAGTTTTTAGGTAGGATTTTATGACTAACCATGTGAATGACCTATTCCTGTTAACTCTCTAAATAGATATAAGTGAAGCATGAGAGTTTAATTCTTTCTACAAAAGATATGCCCATGCTCTAACAAATATAAGTGAAGCAAAAGAACATTATACAAATGGCGGTTGTCTATGCATAGAGAAACATGCAATCCAAACTTCAAATAATATAAGTGAAGCACATGAAGCATTCTACAAAGCCATACTCAAAAGACATAACTGAAGTGCATGAAGCATTCTATAAATAAACCAAGGACTATCTCATACCAGCATGGTGCATTAATAAAAGAAAAAAGGGCACACGATGCTCCAAGAATTTACGCATATCATGTGACTAATAAAAATGTAGCTCCAGGTAAAATTACCGGTGGTCGTTAGAAGAAAGAGGGGATGCCTTCCGGGGCATCCCCAAGCTTAGTTGCTTGGGAGTCCTTGAATATTACCTTGGGGTGCCTCGGGCATCCCCAAGTTTAGGCTCTTGCCACTCCTTATTCCTTCATCCATCATGATCTCACCCAAAACTTGAAAACTTCAATCACACAAAACTTAACAAAACCCTCATGAGATCCGTTAGTATAATAAAGCAAATCACTACTTTAAGTACTGTTGCAAACTCATTCATATTTTATTTTTGCATTATACCTATTGTACTCTAACTTCACCACAGCTTATATCACCGATACAATCCATAGATTCATCAAAACACGCAAAACAATGCATCAAAAATAGAATTTGTCATAAACAGAACAATCTGTAGCAATCTGAACATCTACCATACTTCTGTAACTCGAAAAATTCTGAAAATTTAGGACATACTAAACAATTAGTATAGCAGTACTGTGTAAAAATTTCAGAAATTTTGCATGTTCCATAAAAAACATAAATTCACGCACTACAACAAAAGTTTCTGTTTTTGCACTCCACAAACCAAACAACCAATCTAATCATCCTAAAGGCAAATCTTGGCACATTATTTTTATAATACAATGAGTTTTTACAAGGGGATAATTATTTTTGTTGAAAAGTTTCTGTAATCAAGATTTGCAAAGTTTCCATCGACATGAATAAAGTTTAAGGAGCTCCCCCACTTCAACGGTGCTCGTCTTTCTTACTTTCACTTTCTTTTTGAAAAGTTTTAGGTTCCCCTCTCTATTTTTTTTTTAACTTTTTAAAAGCACACAACAGAATAAAATGACTCTGTAAAACTTTCGGGTTGTCTCCCTGGCAGCGCTTTCTCTAAAGCCATTAAGCTAGCCATAAAGTGCTCAAGTAATTGATCCACCCGGATCCCAAGGTATATCAAAGCCAATTTTAATTAACAATGATTTGTACTTTAGTATTGAGCACAAAGGAACATATATCATGCAAAAACAGAGTCTAGTTCTCTTCCTATGCATCAGCATGTCATAAAAGAACAATTCATGCACACAAAGTAAAGGCCGATACATAGCATACATAGTTTCTTGCAATTTTATTGAATTGGAAACATAGAGAGGCGGAGATGTAATTCCGCTCTCATAATAATTGCAAGTAGGAGTAGCAAGCACATGCATATTATACTCATCAAAATCATCATGTGTAATGGTAGAAAGCAACCCATCAATGTAATCCCTAATAAGAGCAAACTTCTCTGATATAGTGTAGTTGGGAGAATTCAAAAAGATAATAGGACTATCATGTGTGGGTGCAATAGCAACAATTTCATTCTTAATATAAGGAACTATAGCAAGTTCATCTCCCTAAGCATAATTCATATTGGCATGATGGCCACAAGCATAGCAAGCATCAATTTCATCAAAAAGGGATATTTCAACCGAATCCATGGGATCATAGCAATCATCATAGCCATCCTTCGGTAAGCACAAAGGGAAATTAAACAATATATGAGTTGAAGAGTTACTCTCATTAGAAGGTGGGCACGGGTAGCTAATCAGCTCTTCCTCCTTTTGTTCTTCGCTCTCCTCGTCATCTTTTTCGTCTAATGAGCTCATAGTGTCATCAGTTTCTTCTTCCATATATTCCTGCAAAATATTAGTCTCTTCTTGGACAACGGAGACTTTCCAATAAAATCATTAATATTGGCATTATACTCAAAATTCTCATAGCAATATTTAAGTATAGCAAAAAAATTAGGTCTATAAACAGCATCATCAAATTTCAAACAAAGATTCGATTTCATAAGCACCCTTAAAAGCAACAAATTCTTATATTCATTCCACATCATAGTAATCATATATACCATTGATACGTCTCCAACGTATCTATAATTTTTGATTGTTCCATGCTATTATATTATCTGTTTTGGATGTTTTATATGCATTAATATGCTATTTTATATTATTTTTGGGACTAACTAATTAACCTAGAGCCCAGTGCCAGCTTTTGTTGTTCCTTGTTTTTGAGCTTCGCAGAAAAGGAATACTAAAAGGAGTCCAAACGGGATAAAACTTCACGATGATTTTTCTTGGACCAGAAGACACCAAGGGGACTTGGAGTGCAAGTCAGAAGAGCCACGAGGTGGCGGCAAGGGTGGAGGGCGCGCCCTAGGAGGGTGCCCCGCTACCTTGTGGGCCCCTCGGTGACTCCCTCACCTAGATCTTCCTCCTACATATTCACATATATATTCCAAAACCCTCAGAACCATCCATGAAAACACTTTTGCACCGCCGCAACCTTCTGTTCTCGTGAGATCCCATCTTGGGGCCTTTTCCGGCATCCTGCCGGAGGGGGATTCGATCATGGAGGGCGTCTACATCAACTCTATTGCCCTTCTGATGAAGCGTGAGTAGTTTGCCACAAACCTACGGGTCCATAGCTAGTAGCTAGATGGCTTCTTCTATCTCTTTGATTCTCAATACCATGTTATCCTCGATGTTCTTGGAGATCTATTCGATGTAATCTTCTTTTGCGATGTGTTTGTTGAGCTCTGATGAATTGTGGATTTATGATTAGCTTATCTATGAATATTATTTGAATCTTCTCTGAATTTTTATATGCATGATTTGATATCTTTGTATTTCTCTTCGAATTATCGGTGTGGTCTGGCCAACTAGATTGGTTTTTCTTGCAATGGGAGAGGTGATTAGCTTTGGGTTCAATCTTGCGTGATTTCACCCAGTGACAAAGTAGGGGTAGCAAGACTCATATTGAATTGTTGCCATCGACGATAAAAAGATGGGATTTTCATCATATTGCTTGAGTTTATTCCTCTACATCATGTCATCTTACTTAAGGCGTTACTCCGTTGTTTATGAACTTAATACTCTAGATGCATGCTGGATAGCGGTTAATGTGTGGAGTAATAGTAGTAGATGCAGGCAGGAGTCGGTCTACTTGACACAAACGTGATGCCTATATTGCAGAATCATTGCCTTGGATATCGTCATAACTTTGCGCTTTTTTATCAATTGCTCGACAAAAATTTGTTCACCTGCCGTATTATTTGCCTTCAAGAGAGAAGCCTCTAGTGAAACCTATGGCCCTCGTGTCTATTTTCCATCATATTAGTTTCCAATCTACTATTTTTCAATCTTTTATTTTCAGATCTATAAACCAAGAAACCCAAAAATATTTTATATTTTGTTTAGTTTTATCTATCTCTATCAGATCTCACCTTTGCAAGTGACCGTGAAGGGATTGACAACCTCTTTATCATGTTGGGTGCAAGTGTTTGATTGTTTGTGTAGGTGCATCTATTGGGGACTTCCGCGTTTCTCCTACTGGATTGATACCTTGGTTCTTAACTGAGGGAAATACTTATCTCTAATGTGCTGCATCACCCTTTCCTCTTCAAGGGAAAAACCAATGCAAGCTCAAGAAGTAGCAGGAAGAATTTACGCACTGCTATCGGGGAGATCTCGTCAAGCCTACCAAGTACCCATCATAAAACTCTCATCTCTTGCATTACATTATTTGCCATTTGCCTCTCATTTTCCTCTCCCCCACTTCTAAAACAATTTTCAAAAATATTTGCCTTTTCTTTTTGCCTTCTTTCCGTCTGCCCTTATGTCTTACCTGGTTTGTTTGCTAGTTTGCTTGGCATAATTGTGTATTTTATTCAAAAATAGGAAGCAAAGAGTTTATGAATCTTCATCCACTTGCTAATCTTTTTAAGAGATCCAATTATGATGAACCAATTTCTAGTGATTTGTGTGCACTAGACTATCTTTATGAAGTTTTGCTTGAAATTTGTGAATCTGGAAATTGTGATGAAGTTTTAAAAGAAGAAATTTATGAAGTGTTTCACGATAGCTCCTTGAATGAAAAGCATGATTGTAATGATGTTATTATAAATTCTATTGATGTCAATTGTGTTAATAATATGCAAAACCCTAAGCTTGGGGATGCTAATTTTGCTATGTCTGGATTGTCACGGGCAGGGGTCCCAGACTTGCTGCTCATGACCTGCGTGGCTCCACCAGCGGCCCTGTACGGCCCATCTTCACCAACAAACACTCAAGACTCTCGCGAGGGGCCAAGCCTCGCAAGGCGGACGACACAAGACCTCCTCGGGAATAACCTCACCGGGTTGGCTCACAAGGGGTGGAGAGATCAAGGCAAGGGACACCTCGTGAGGTTACTGTGATGCAAGCCATGATGACTGGAGCCAGGCAGGCGCCCGGCGGGCGCCAGCATGCAGTGTCCTCGTTTCCTCTTTGGTGCTAAAGGGGCAAGCGCAGGCGAGGAGTCCCGAGGCATCAGGCAAAGGTTCCCATATCGGTGCAACGAGACCAAGACCAGCGGAGACGACGGACGAGAGGTCCTTTGTGGAGCCCAAGACGGCGTCACCACCAGAGCTTTGGCAGGCGAAGACCACCTTTAGTCAGGATAGCTTGTACTACATGTCCCCCTTCGAATTTGGCCGTTGTTGGATCCCTTCCCGCTCAATATTTGGGGATAGGACCAGGGCCTCTATAAATAGAACTAGCCACCACCAAAGGAGGCATCTGGATCTCATCTCGAACAGAGCCCCCACCAAGCACAAGAACACCCCTCCTCAGGAGGCTGTTCTTTCCTTGTAACTATTCATCCTCAGCCCAAGAGGCAATCCACCACACCACACTAGAGTAGGGTGTCGGTGTGGAACGACACCTATGGGATCACAAGAATCCCAACTACGGTTGCCGGGGCGCAGGGTTGCGAGAAGAGTAGGGCAAGTAGACAGCACAGGGATCATTTACCCAGGTTCGGGCTGCGAGGATGCGTAAAACCCTAGTCCTGCTTTGGTGGGTGTATTTCAGAGAGTTCTTGAGCTCTCGAACTAGCTGTCGTTAGTGCGTGGTTTGAAAGAGCCGAATCCTTCTCCAGTATGCCATGGGCCTCCTTTTATAGTTGGAAGAGGCTGCCACAGTGGCACACAGGAGGTGGAAAGGCATACAGTGCCCTGAGCTTATCGCTCGTATTACAGGACAAGACACATTTAATGCGTAGCTTAGGTGTCCCCTTGCTTTATTGGGGGCCAGGCGAGGCCCGTCCCGTCCGTCGCCGCTCCTCCTCGAATTGACACGCGCCCTGGCCAGTGAGGCGCGTGGTGCCATGTAGGCAGGTAGGCAGCTGAGGTGGCGCGGTGGTGGAGCCTTCATGAAGATCTGCGTGCCACCACGCAGGCGCTCGATGAGTTGGCCTGGGAGCTGCATGTTGCCTCGCAGGTGCCCGCCCAGCTGGTTGGGCTGGCAGCTGCATGTGAACGGCGGTGGAAGCTTGGTTGGTGTGGGCCTGGTGGTGGCCCTGCTGGCGTCCTTGGTGAGGGCCTTGCCGGGTGACCCGACAAGGGTCTTGCCGTGTGGCCAGGCAAGGGTCTTGCCGCGGCGCGCTGTCGTCCCCGACAAGGGCCTTATTGGGGGTTTGGTGGCTTTCCTCGGCAAGGACCTTGCCGAGGATCGTCGTCTTCTATTCCTCATCTGATCTTGAATATGTCTTCACAAACATCTGCATGCCACCACGAAGGTGCCTCCCGAGCCCTGTCTCCTATCGTGATGTTGGAGACCGTGGGCTCAAGGGTGACCCGCTCTGTTGGTGCTGGGCGAGCTGTCCCGGCAAGGATCTTGCCGGGGCTGCTGAGGCTGCCCCAGCAAGGGTCTTGCCGGGGGAACCCGCTTCGTCCCTCTGCTCTTCGTGGTCTTGGCCTTGGCGTTTCTCTTATTATCTTGGGCTTTGGTCTTACCTTGGCTCACCTCCACCTTTCTTGCTTGGGCGTGACGTGGCGGCTCCATTGCCGATGCTGCAGGTAAAGGGGTACAAAAGCGTGCCCCTCTTTTTGTACACCGACAGGAGCCCCCGGGCCTAGGCCACACATAAGCGCAACACATTGTTGGGCCAGGCCCAAAAAGCTGTCTTGTGAGCAGGCGGTGAGCGGTTTTACCAGCATAAGACTTTTTCAAGCAAGGCTTCCTGATATGTCTCCAACGTATCTATAATTTTTTATTGCTCCATGCTATATTCTCTGTTGTTTTGGACTATATTGGGCTTTATTTTCCACTTTTACATTACTTTTGGGACTAACCTATTAACCGGAGGCCCAAATTTAATTGCTTTTTTGCCTATTTCGGTGTTTCAAGAAAGCGGAATATCAAACAGAGTCCAAACGGAATGAAATCTTCAGGAACGTGATTTTCTCATCAGATAAGATCCAGGAGACTTGGACCCTCGGTCAAGAAAGGAGGGAGGCGGCCACGAGGGTGGAGGGCGTGCCCCCCTGCCTCGTGGCCCCCCCGAAGCTCCACCGACGTACTCCTTCCTCCTATATATACCTACGTACTTCAACAGATCGAATCACGGAGCCAAAAACCTAATTCCATCGCCGCAACTTTCTATATCCACGAGATCCCATCTTGGGGCCTATTCCGGAACTCCGCCGGAAGGGGAATCCACCATGGAGGGCTTCTACATCATCGTTATAGCCTCTCCGATGAAGTGTGAGTAGTTTACTTCAGACCTTCGGGTCCATAGTTAGTAGCTAGATGGCTTCTTCTCTCTTTTTGGATCTCAATACAATGTTCTCCCCCTCTCTCGTGGAGATCTATTCGATGTAATCTTCTTTTTGCGGTGTGTTTGTTGCGACCGATGAATTGTGGGTTTATGATCAAGATTATCTATGAGCAATATTTGAATCTTCTCTGAATTCTTTTACGTATGATTGGTTATCTTTGCAAGTCTCTTCGAATTATCCGTTTGGTTTGGCCAACTAGATTGGTAGTTCTTGCAATGGGAGAAGTGCTTAGCTTTGGGTTCAATCTTGCGGTGTCCTTACCCGATGTGATGTAAGGGCAGCAAGGCACGTATTGTATTGTTGCCATCGAGGATAACAAGATGGGGTATTTATCATATTGCATGAATTTATTCCTCTACATCATGTCATCTTGCTTAAGGCATTACTCATTTTTCGTTAACTTAATACTCTAGATGCATGCTTTGGATAGCGGTCGATGAGTGGAGTAATAGTAGTAGATGCGAGGAGTCGGTCTACTTGTTTTGGACGTGATGCCTATATACATGATCATACCTAGATATTCTCATAACTATGCTCAATTACATCAATTGCTCAACAAGAATTCGTTCACCCACCGTAAAATACTTATGCTCTTGAGAGAAGCCACTAGTGAAATCTATGGCCCCGGGTCTATTCTCATCATATTAATCTTCCTACGCTTTATTATTGCTTTGCTTTTTACTTTGCCTTTTATTTTACTTTTGCATCTTTATACCAAAAAATACCAAAAATTTATCTATCATCTCTATCGAATCTCACTCTCGTAAGTGACCGTGAAGGGATTGACAACCCCTATTCGCGTTGGTTGCGAGGAGTTATTTGCTTTGTGTAGGTACGGGGGACTCGCGCATGGCCTCCTACTGGATTGATACCTTGGTTCTCAAAAACTGAGGGAAATACTTACGCTACTCTGCTGCATCATCCTCTCCTCTTCGGGGAAAACCAATGCAAGCTCAAGACGTAGCAAGAAGGATTTATGGCGCTGTTGCCGGGGAGTCTACGCAAAAGTCAACATACCAAGTACCCATCACAATCCCTTATCCCTCGCATTACATTATTTGCCATTTGCCTCTCGTTTTCCTCTCCCCCACTTCACCCTTGCCGTTTTATTCGCCCTTTTTCCGTTCGCCTTGATGTCTTTCTTGGCTCGTCTCGCTTGGTTGAAATAGTTGAGTATTTATTCCTAAACAGAGAAGCTAATATCTATGGATCCTCATCCGCTTGCCAATCTTTTTAAGAGATCCAATTATGATGAACCAATTCCTAGTGATTTGGATGCACTAGATTATCTTTATAAGCTTTTGCCTGGAATCCATAAATCTGAAAATTGTGATGTAGTGTTTCACGATAGATCTTTGAATAAAAAGCATGATTGCAATGATTTTATTATAAATTCTATTGATGTAAATTATGTTAATAATATGCAAAACCCTAATCTTGGGGATGCTAGTTTTGCTATGTCCAATAGTCATGATTGGGGAGATTCTTCTTATGATCTTGTAAATTTATTTAAGCCCCATGATGAATATAAGATTGATAATAGTGTTTGCAATAATATTGAAAGTGGGTTTGGAAGAGTGTCAACTTTAGATCCCACACATTTGGATAACATTCAATCTTATGAAATTTTGATAAAAGTGGGCTTGGAGAAATCATGACTTTAGTTAATGATAATCCCACTATTTTGGAAGAGTGTCAACTTCGCATGCATGTGGATCATGTTGAGAATATGTTATGTGATAGCTATATTGTTTAATTTTCTTATGATCCTACATGTAATTATTATGAGAGAGGAAAATATGGTTATAGAAATTTTTCATGTTACTAAATTACCTCTCGTTATGTTGAGATTGCTATTGTTCCTTTCCGCTTCCTTGCATATGCTAGTTTTTGCTTGCTACGATAATTTGTTTTCCTATAATATGCCTATGCATAGGAAGCATGTTAGACTTAATTGTGTTTGTCACATGTTTTATGATGCTCTTTTTGTGCCTGAATTCTTGTCTTTCTTGTGAGCATCATTGAAATCTCAATGCCTAGCTAAAAAGGCTTTAAATAAAAGCGCTTGTTGGGAGACAACCAAATATTTTTCCTTGCTTTTATTCAATAAATAATCCATCTACCTTATGTTTAGATGTGGTTTTATGTTTTAATTAGTGTTTGTGCCAAGTTAAACCTATAGGATCTTCTTGGATAATAGTTATTTGATCTTGCTGTAATTTCCAGAAACTTTCTGTTCACGAAAACAATTGTTAAAAATCACCAGAACGTGATAAAATAGTTATTCCAATTTCTGCTGATCAATAAACAAATTGCCTAGGTCTTTCTATTTTTGCTGAATTTGTGGAGTTCCAGAAGTTTGCGTTAGTTACAGATTACTACAGACTGTTCTGTTTTTGACAGATTCTGTTTTTTGGTGTGTTGTTTGCTTATTTTGATGAATCTATGGCTAGTAAAATAGTTTATAATCCATAAGGAAGTTGGAATACAGTAGGTTTAACACCAAAGCAAATAAATAATGAGTTCATTACAGTACCTTGAAGTGGTCTTTTGTTTTCCTTCGCTAACGGAGCTTACGAGATTTTTGTTGAGTTTTGTGTTGTGAAGTTTTCAGGTTCTGGGTGAAACCTTTTGATGGATTATGGAACAAGGAGTGGCAAGAGCCTAATCTTGGGGATGACCATGGCACCCCCAAGATAATCCAAGGACACCAAAAATTCAAAGCTTGGGGATGCCCCGGAAGGCATTCCCTCTTTCGTCCACTTCCATCGGTAAATTTACTTGGAGCTATATTTTTATTCACTACATGATATGTGTTTTGCTTGGAGCGTCTTGTATTATTTGCATCTTTGCTTGTTAGTTTACCACAATCATCCTTTCTGTACACACCTTTTGAGAGATCCGTACCTGAATTGGTATTTTTTAGAATACTCTATGTGCTTCACTTATATCTTTTGAGCTTTATAGTTTTGCTCTAGTGCTTCACTTATATCTTTTAGAGCACGGTGGTGGATTTGTTTTATAGAAACCTTTGATCTCTCATGCTTCACTTAGATTATTTTGAGAGTCTTAAATAGCATGGTAATTTGCTTAAAAATAATAATATGCTTGGTATTCAAGATTTGTAAGACTTTCTTTTGAGTGCGTTGAATACTAAGAAAAGTTTGATGCTTGATAATTGCTTTGAGATATGGAGGTAGTAATATTAGAGTCATGCTTGTTGAGTAGTTGTGAATTTGAGAAATACTTGTGTTAAAGTTTGTGATTCCCGTAACATGCACATATGGTGAACCGTTATGTGATGAAGTCGGAGCATGATTTATTTATTGATTGTCTTCCTTATGAGTGGCGGTCGGGGACGAGCGATGGTCTTTTCCTACCAATATATCCCCCTAGGAGCATGCGCGTAATACTTTGCTTTGATAACTTGTAGATTTTTGCAATAAGTATATGAGTTCTTTATGACTAATGTTGAGTCCATGGATTATATGCATTTTTCTCATCCTTCCATCATTGCTAGCCTCTCTAATACCGCGCACTTTTCGCCAGTATCATACACCCACCATAAACCTTCCTCAAAACAGCCACCATACCTACCTATTATGGCATTTCCATAGCCATTCTGAGATATATTGCCATGCAACTTTCCACCATTCCGTTTATTATGACATGCTCCATCATTGTCATATTGCTTAGCATGATCATGTAGTTGACATCGTATTTGTGGCAAAGCCACCGTTCATAATTCTTTCATACATGTCACTTATGAATCATTGCATATCCTGGTACACTGCCGGAGGCATTCATATAGATTCATATTTAGTTCTAAGTATCAAGTTGTAATCATTGAGTTGTAATAAAAATAAAAGTGTGATGATCATCATTTTTAGAGCATTGTCCCAAGTGAGGAAAGGATGAGGGAGACTATGATTCCCCCATAAGTCGGGATGAGACTCCGGACGAAAAATAAAAAAGAAAAGAAAAGAAAAGAGGCCATAAAAAAAGGAGAAAAGGTCCGAAAAAATGAGAGAAAAAGAGAGAAGGGGCAATGTTACTATCCTTTTACCACACTTGTGCTTCAAAGTAGCACCATGATCTTCATAATAGAGAGTCTCTTGTTTTGTCACTTTCATATACTAGTGGGAATTTTTCATTATAGAACTTGGCTTGTATATTGCAATGATGGGCTTCCTCAAATTGCCCTAGGTCTTCGTGAGCAAGCGAGTTGGGTGCACACCCACTTATTTTCATTTGTTGAGCTTTCATATACTTATAGCTCTAGTGCATCCGTTGCAAGGCAATACCTACTCACTCACATTGATATCTATTGATGGGCATCTCCATAGCCCTTTGATACGCCTAGTTGATGTGAGACTATCTTCCCTCTTTTTGTCTTCTCCACAACCACCATTCTGTTCCACATATAATGCTATATCCATGGCTCACACTCATGTATTGCGTGAAGATTGAAAAAGTTTTGAGAATGTCAAAAGTATGAAACAATTGCTTGGCTTGTCATCGGGGTTGTGCATGATTTAAATACTTTGTGTGGTGAAGATAGAGCATAGCCAGACTATATGATTTTGTAGGGATAACTTTCTTTGGCCATGTTATTTTGAGAAGACATAATTGCTTTATTAGTATGCTTGAAGTATTATTATTTTTATGTCAATATTAAACCATTGTCTTGAATCTTTCGGATCTGAATATTCATACCACAATTAAGAAGAATTACATTGAAATTATGCCAAGTAGCACTCCGCATCAAAAATTCTCTTTTTATCATTTACCTACTCAAGGACGAGCAGGAATTAAGCTTGGGGATGCCTGATACGTCTCCAACGTATCTATAATTTTTGATTGCCCCATGCTATATTATCTATTGTTTTGGACTATATTGGGCTTTATTTTCCACTTTTCTATTACTTTTGGGACCAACCTATTAACCGGAGGCCCAACCTAGAATTGCTGTCTTTTGCCTATTTCAGTGTTTCCAAGAAACGGAATATCAAACGGAGTCCAAACGGAATGAAATCTTCGGGAACGTGATTTTCTCATCAGATAAGATCCAGGAGACTTGGACCCTCGGTCAAGAAAGGAGGGAGGCGGCCACGAGGGTGGAGGGCGCCCCCCCTAGGGCGCGGCCCCTGCCTCGTGGGCCCCTCGAAGCTCCACCGGCGTACTCCTTCCTCCTATATATACCTACGTACCCCCAACAGATCAGATACGGAGCCAAAAACCTAATTCCACCGTCGCAACTTTCTGTATCCACGAGATCCCATCTTGAGGCCTGTTCTGGAGCTCCGCCGGAAGGGGAATCCACCATGGAGGGCTTCTACACCATCATCATGGCCTCTCCGATGAAGTGTGAGTAGTTTACTTCAGACCTTTGGGTCCATAGTTAGTAGCTAGATGGCTTCTTCTCTCTTTTTGGATCTCAATACAATGTTCTCCCCCTCTCTCGTGGAGATCTATTCGATGTAATCTTCTTGTTGCGGTGTGTTTGTTGAGACCGATGAATTGTGGGTTTATGATCAAGATTATCATGAGCAATATTTGAATCTTCTCTGAATTCTTTTATGTATGATTGGTTATCTTTGCAAGTCTCTTCTAATTATCCGTTTGGTTTGGCCAACTAGATTGGTAGTTCTTGCAATGGGAGAAGTGCTTAGCTTTGGGTTCAATCTTGCGGTGTCCTTTCTCAGTGACAGTAAGGGCAGCAAGGCACGTATTGTATTGTTGCCATCGAGGATAACAAGATGGGGTATTTATCATATTGCATGAATTTATTCCTCTACATCATGTCATCTTGCTTAAGGCGTTACTCTGTTTTCGTTAACTTAATACTCTAGATGCATCTTTGGATAGCGGTCGATGAGTGGAGTAATAGTAGTAGATGCGGTGAGTCGGTCTACTTGTTTTGGACGTGATGCCTATATACATGATCATACCTAGATATTCTCATAACTATGCTCAATTGGCCAATTGCTCAACAGTAATTCGTTCACCCACCGTAAAATACTTATGCTCTTGAGAGAAGCCACTAGTGAAATCTATGGCCCTCGGGTCTATTCTCATCATATTAATCTTCCTACGCTTTATTATTGCTTTGCTTTTTTACTTTGCCTTTTATTTTACTTTGCATCTTTATACCAAAAAAGACCAAAATTTTTATCTATCATCTCTATCAGATCTCACTCTCGTAAGTGACCATGAAGGGATTGACAACCCCTATTCGCGTTGGTTGCGAGGAGTTATTTGCTTTGTGTAGGTACGAGGGACTCACGCATGGCCTCCTACTGGATTGATACCTTAGTTCTCAAAAACTGAGGGAAATACTTACGCTACTCTACTGCATCATCCTCTCCTCTTCTGGAAAAACCAACGCAAGCTCAAGACGTAGCACTTCCCATGACCCGCGCGCGTGGCGTGGCATGGAGGGGTATGCGTGACGTGGGTGGCATGCGTGGGGTGATTTCCACACGCGTGGTCATATCACAGTAAAGATACTGCTCGCGCCTTTCCCGTAAAAGGAGGGAGGCGTGGAGGCGCGGCTCATTTACTGAACGGGGCCGGGTCGCGGTCTTCAAGGCGTCCACTCCCACGATCACGGGGTGGGGAGAGGTCGCTTCACCCGTCCCCTCGTCCACGCGTCCTTCATGCGCCTGGGGTAGCAAGCGGTGGAGGCGGGAAACCGGGCCGTCGCTGGTTGGGGCAGCGGGTCGGTCCTGATTCCCTGCGCCTCCGGTGGCTGGATTGGCCGAGCGGAGCGGCCGAGCCCCGACCCCGCCCCTTTATAAAGAGGGGGGAGGGGGGATGGCGTCCCGCATTCTTCTATGATCTGCCTCCTCTTGCTTCAGCTTCTCCTTTTCACTCTCCATGGAGAAAGGGAATCCGGGTCCCTCGACGGTGGCGGCGAGGGTCGCCCCTCGACAGCGCGTCCCTCCTCCTCCTGAGCCCGTGGTGGTGGAACCGGCCGCGAGGGGAAGGGGGAGGGGGCGTGGCCGTGGGCGAGGCTGGGGCAGAGGTCGCAGTGCTCGGGGAAGAGGAGGACGGGGCGGCGGCTGGCGCGCCCGCCCCGCCAATGGTGCCTTTCCCGATGGAAGGCCATGTCGGAGATCAGCCCCGCGAGTTCTTCCTTAGGCTGCGCCGGCGTCTGCGTCGCCGTCTCCGTCTTCCCGCCCTGTTTGCTCGGGAGATGGAGCATGACCGGTCCCAATCCCTCAGATTGCACATGAGGGGTTGTGGGAATGGGGGCACGCGGGTCGACGTCGACTTCCCGGCTCCTCGGGTCATGTACCTCCATCGTGGGTGGAAGACGCTCGCTCGCATCCACAGCCTGACGGCAGGGCTCGTCATCTACTTCAAATTGATGGAGGACGGCCTTCTCTCCGTCAAGGTCTTCGGAGAGTTCCGGACTCGCCTGAAGTGCTACGTGGAGAGCTCCTCCGATGGAGATTCTGACGATGGAAGCTCTTCCTCGAGCGAAAGTGATGTGGAGGACAGCGGGGCAGATGACGGGGATGAGTCCGACTAGGCGTCAGACGCCCCGCGCCTGGGCGGGTGCGGCAGCAGCAGCATTTGCACCTGGCCGCCCCTCCCGCAGGGTTTTGCCGGGGGTGGGGCCAGCTCCTTGAACTTCTCGGGGCCGTCTCCTTGGGCGGCTGGCGTCGGGAGGCTGCAGAAGAGGAAGAGGGCGGGCGGCAAGGTCGTCAACTCGGAGTCTGCGGGCACCGACGCCTTCATCGCGTCTTGCCGGTCCTGTCGCCTCGTCTTCTAGCTCCTTTCCAAGACCGTCATCACCGGCCTATCCGTATGGCCACCGTGGTGTTCTCTTGGTGCTACATTTGCTCGTAGCTCGCCTAGGCGCCCCTTTTGTCCTCTCGCCTCCTTGACCTGCCTCCTGAGGAGAGGGACAAGAAAGGAATCACGGGCACCTTATCTCTTTTTCAATCTGTAAGCCTTCGGGCCTTATTAAATTTAAAGCTTGTAATCCCCTTTGTTCATGTTTTTCATTTCATATGAACTGTACCTGTATGGGATACTTTTAATGAAAAAAGGATGCTTGCCGGGTTTTTCGTTCATGGATAAATCCTGCGATAAGGAGCGAATCCTTGTTATTGTTTAAGATAAACGTTTTTCGCCCGGCAACAGGCCTTGCTGTCCCCCCACTCCACTCGACCGTTCTCGCGCTCTTGGCGGAGGCAGGGATGATGTGGGCTTTAGGCTCCTCGTTCTACCTCCTTGTCGCCGCGGCAACAACCAAATCCGGACCCAGGAAATAATCCTTAGGTGTAGGAAAAAGGGGAGCACGGCAGCCTAGAGATAAAAACGAGGTTTCACATGCCCCAGTCCTGTTCCGAAATGCATGACAGAGGATAAAAAGACTTATCTGGATCTGCAGCCCCCAGCAATCTCATCTTCCCGCGGTTGGATCCTTGTGCTTGCAGCCCCCGGCAACTCTGGTTTGCCGGGGTCGGGACGCCAGTACATTTCCTTTCTTCCAAGTAGCTCGGCAGAAGTGCTCATGTGCCCTGTGAACCAAATGAGGACAGAAGAGAAACAGATAGACGCGCACTCGACCTCTAAGCTAGGGGTTAGCCGCTGCTGAGCACTATCAACCCTAACCAAGGAAGAGACTCGACCTAGCATGCATGCTATGACTTAGGGCGCCAACGCTTCATTTATTTATACTCAGGGTCTGCGCCTGGCTTTGTACGAAGGGTTACATGCCTTGCCAGCAAAGCTTGTACAAAAGGTGGCTTGCCGGGAGGCCCGGCAAGCCGTGCCTTATGGGTAAAACTTGCGAAGATGCTCGATGTTCCAGGAGTTGCTCACTGGGACGGCATCTTCGGTCTCCAGGCGAACTACGCCGGGCCTGGTAACTCGTATTACCCGATAAGGGCCTTCCCACTTTGGTGTCAACTTTTTGGCATTCTTGGCCGACTGAACACGCCGAAGAACAAGGTCGCCTTCCTCAAAGCTTCGGGCATGAACCTTGCGGCTATGGTAGCGGCACAAGGCTTGCTGGTAGCGTGCTGCTCTCACAGCCGCCCGAAGATGATCTTCCTCAAGGAGCGTCGCGTCATCTTGGCGCAACTGCTCTTGCTCAAGCTCATCATAAGCGAGCACTCGAGGTGACCCGTATATGAGTTCTGTTGGGAGAACTGCTTCTCCCCCGTAGACTAGGGCAAAAGGTGTCTGGCTGGTGGCTCAATTTGGCGTCGTCCTGCTAGACCAAAGAACCGCCGGCAATTCATCAATCCAGCGCCTTCAGCTCTTGCACAGCTTGTCAAAAGTCTTTGTCTTTAGGCCTCGCAACACATCAGCATTCGCCCTCTTCGCTTGGCCGTTGCTCCGTGGGTGTGCCACGGAAGCAAAATAGACCTTCCTGCCGAGGTCTTGAATGTATTGCATGAAGGTGTGGCTTGTGAACTGCGTGCCATTGTCGGTGATGACTCTATTTGGCACACAAAAATGGCAGGCCAGTCCCTTGAAAAACTAGGCTGGCCGTGGCGGTCACCTTTCTCACTGCTTCCACCTCCGGCCACTTTGTGAACTTGTCGATTGCAACGTACAAGTACTCAAAGCCCCCAATAGCGCGGGTGAAAGGGCCCAGTATATCGAGCCCCCTGACCGAGAATGGCCAGGAGAGAGGGATTGTTTGAAGGGCTTGAGCTGGTTGATGAAGCTTCTTTGAATGGAACTGACACGCTTCACACTTGGTTACTAGTGCCATCACATCCTGGAGGGCGGTGGGCCAGAAGAAACCTTGCCGGAACGCCTTCCCGACAAGGGCCCTCGACCCTATGTGGGAGCCACATATGCCTCCATGTATCTCCGCCAACAGCTCCAGTCCTTCCTCCCGGGGGATGCACTTCAATTTCACACTGTTTGGTCTTCTCTCAGACAGGACCTCATCGATTTAACCAGTGCAGGCGGACCGACGGGCTACTTTTTCCGCTTCTTCCTGCTCCTCAGGAAGCTCCCCTGTTTGGAGGAATTGGACGGTATGCTGCGCCCATGCTAGAGCCTGGGGATCGACGACAAGGACCAAAGGCATTTCTTCCACCATGGGAGCGGTTGTCTCTACGGGGCTTGGCCTACTGCCGGAGCTAGTTGCTCTTAGGCAGGCTCGGCGTCCATGGCGGCACCCTTGCCGCAGCCCTGTGGGGCTCGGTAGGAAAGTACTAGCCGGGACTGACTTCCTCCGCTTGTTCTCGCCCGTGATGGTTCGACGGATGGTTGAGTTAAGCGGAGCAAAAAGGTACCTGGTTCCACAGGTAGCTTGAATCTGGCCAGCGCTTTGACAGTGTCGGCAATGTCGTTCTCCGCTCGGGGGACGTGCTCCGCTTGGATACCGTCAAAGTGTTCCTCCAGCTTCCTCACCTCATCTAGTAAGCTTCCATCAATGGGCTCTGATAATCCTTGTTGACCTGTCTGACAACGAGCTATGAGTCACCCCTGACGATGAGCTTCTTAACCCCGAGGTCTGCCGCGATCCTGAGACCGGCAAGCAATCCCTCGTACTCAGCGGTGTTGTTGGTGGACATCTCCCTGGGGAAGTGCATCTGGATCACGTACTTGAGGTGCTCTCCGGTGGGTGCGACGAGCAGCACACCGGCACCGGCGCCTTGCAGCAAAAAAGCCCCATCAAAGTACATGATCCAGTTGCGGTCTGCTTCCTTGCCGGGGAGAGTGGTCTCCTGGATTTCTTCGTCAGGCGTCGAGGTCCATTCTGCAATGACCTCCACCAAGACTCAGCTCTGAATTGTCGAGGTACTTTCAAACTTTAACCCAAAGCTTGACAAATCCAAGGCCCATTCCACAATCCTCCGAGTCGCATCTGGGTTATGCAGTATCCGTTGCAATGGGAGGCGGGTGACGACAGTGATCTCGTGGGCTTGGAAGTAATGACGCAGCTTCCTCGAGGCCATAAGGAGGCCGAAGAGCAATTTCTGCACACCGTAGTACCTCGATCTGGCCTGCAAGAGGGAGCTGACAAAGTAAACCGGGTGCTGCATCATCTTCTTCTTCTGCACCACCTCACTTGACTGCGCGGGCACGACCTCGGTGGCATCAGACTCTGCCGGGGGCCTCGCCTTGCCGGCACCAG
This sequence comes from Aegilops bicornis, assembly GCA_021605145.1. Lineage (NCBI taxonomy): Eukaryota > Viridiplantae > Streptophyta > Magnoliopsida > Poales > Poaceae > Aegilops > Aegilops bicornis. Next base: position 275,656,890 of record CM038674.1, read on the forward strand.
GCCCTGCCGGGGGAATCTTGGGCTTGCCATCCGCTGGTTCCGCCGCCGTCACTGCCTCCTCGTTGACCTCCCTCTGTGCCAGCGCAGCGCTAACCACTTGATTCGTCGCCGCCAGATACAGAAGCAACGGCTCTTGTGGTTTAGGCGCAACCAGTATTGGCGTGGAGGAAAGGTATTTCTTCAGATCCTGCAATGCTGCCTCGGCTTCTGGGGTCCACTCTATTGGGCTTGCCTTCTTCAAGATTTTGAAGAAGGGAAGGGCGCGCTCGGCAGACTTGGAGATGAATCGGCTCATGGCTGCAACGCAGCCGGCGAGCCGATGCACATCCTTGATCCACTTGGGCGCCTCAATCTGTCCAATAGCCTTGATCTTGTCTGGGTTTGCCTCGATCCCGCGCTGCGACACAAAGGACCCGAGAAGCTTGCCGGATGGGACTCCGAAGACACACTTCTCAGGGTTCAGCTTGAGGTTGATCTTGCGCAGGTTGGCAAATGTCTCTTCTAGATCTTGCACAAGAGTTGGCCTGTCCTTGGTTTTGACCACTATGTCATCCATGTATGCCTCCATATTTCTATGGAGCTGAGGTTCAAAACCAATTTGGACTGCCCTTGCAAACATTGAGCCAGCACTCTTCAACCCGAAAGGCATCCGTAAAAAGCAATACATACCACATGGGGTGATGAATGCTGTCTTTTCTTCATCCTCTCTTGTCATGAAGATCTGGTGGTAGCCCGAGTAGGCGTCGAGGAATGACAATAGATCACACCCGGCCGTGGAGTCAACAATCTGGTCGATCTTGTGATAGCAGGAAGGGGTCCTTAGGACAAGCCTTATTGATATATGTGTAATCAATACACAGTCTCCACTTCCCATTCGCCTTGCGCACCACTACCGGATTGGCCAACCACGTCGGCTGGAGCAATCCTCTCACCAAACCTACCGCTTCCAACTTCCTGATCTCCTCTGTGATGAACTCCTGCCTCCCCAGAGCCTGCTTCGACCTTACGCTTGACGGGCGGCGTGGGGTAGACAGCTAGGTGGTGCTCAATCACCTCCCTGGGAACACCGGGGATGTCGGATGCTTGCCATGCAAACGCGTTGACATTCGCCCGCAGGAAGGTAATGAGCGCGCCTTCCTATTTGCTGTCGAGGGTGGAGCCTATGGTGAAGGCCCCTCCCATGCCTTCTTGGTCCGCAGCGGCTCGGCTCTGGATCTCTTGCTCTTGTCGGTAGAGCTCTCTGGCACGTCCTCGACGACGACACAACACTCCGAAGAGGTGCGCATGCCGGAGTGGGTGCGAGAGGTCTTGCCGGGCTTCTTCCTCCCTCCCGGGGCTTCAGTGGCAGGAGCAGGTGCCTTGACGGCAGCAGCTGCAACTGCCTCCCGGTAGAGTTGGTTGGCGCAAATCAGCGCGTCCTTCTTGTCGGAGGGGACGGAGATGATGGTCAACGGCCCGGGCATCTTTAGCATATTGTAGGCGTAGTGTGACGCCGCCATGAACTTGGCTAGTCTTGCGGCCGAGGATCCGTTGTAGGGCAAGGGATCTCGGCCATGTCGAAGACGATCCTATCCGTCTGTAGTTCAACTCTCCTCCAAGCGTCACGCAGGCAGTGTGACATTTCCCTTGACTGGCTCCTCCCGGATTGACCCCTTGAAGCGTGCCCGTTTCCTCGAGGTCTCCATCAGGGATTTGCAACTTTTTGATCACGACAGGCGAGATCAGGTTTAGGCCGGCCCCGCCATCAACCAACATCTTGTTCACCCTGAGGTTGCGTATCATTGGTGAGACCAACAATGGCAAACACCCGACCGCGGTAATGCGGTTAGGGTGTTCCTCGGCGTAAAAGATGAGGCGTCTTTGGACCACTTCAGGTAACCACGGCGTCGAGCAGCGGCTCTGCTGCTGTACTCTCACGCGCCCACTGCTTGAGCTGGCGGTGAGAGGTATGCAGTGAGGCGCCGCCATCGAGGCACATGGCCTCTGTAGCCTTCTGGAACCCTTGCTCACCAGACTCGTCGTCTTCGTCGTGATCATCGTCTTCTTGCTTCTTGTCGTGGCCCCAGGCGGGCCTCTCTTGTTGGTTGTCCTTGCCGGGGCGGCCTCCTTGGCCACCATGCTTCTTGTCGGATCCCTCAGCACCATCCTGGTCCTTCTCCTTGTCACGCCTCTCGTTTCAGCCTTTCGCTTCTCCAAAGCAGCTCGACTTGTCGGCGATTCACGGAGGTCGTGGCCCTTGGTGCGGTGGATCTTGCAGTATTACTTGTCGGAGCTTCCTGGCTTGTCGGTAGCCGCCAAGGCCTGGCAGGTGGCGCACCCGGCAATCTCCTTGCCGGGGTGTCTGCCTTGACCTTCTTGCCGGCACCGGTGTTGTCAAATCCCTCAACGGCAAGCATGGCCTTGCCTTTGCGTTTCCTGTTGCAACGCCGGCCCTTCTTCGTCGGGGTAGCGGCGTCCTCATCGGTAGAGTCGGTTTCTGCGCCAGCGTCTTCGCCGAGGTACTTCCTTCCTTCTTCAGCTCGGGCGCACCTATCGGCCAGAACGTAGAGCTCGGCCACATCCTTAACCTTGGTCATCGCCAGCTCCTTGCGCATCTTGCAATTGCGCATGTTCTGGTGGAACGCGCTAATCACAACGGCGGGATGAACATCGGGGATGTTGTATGCGCACCGGCTGAATCTCTGGATGTACTTGCGCAGGTCTCCCCTTCATACGGGGAATGATATGCGATCATCGCCTGGCCATGAGCTTGGTGGCCTCCTGTGAAGGCGTCAACGAACTCATGGCATAGATCCGACCAAGAAGAAATGGAATCCACCGGCAAGTGCATCAACCAAGACATCACATTAGGCTTGAGCACCAGCGGGAAATAGTTGGCAAGCACCTTGTCGTCGCGAGCTCCAGCAGCCTACATTGCGATGGTGTAGATGCTGAGGAACTCGGACGGATGGGTCTTGCCGGTGTACTTCTCGCCGAAGTCGGGCTTGAACATGTGGTGGGACGGCCACTGGAACTGCCGCAGCTCACGGGTAAAGGCCGGGCAGCCCACCTCGTAAGGTAGGCCGTCGGAGCCCCCGGTGCTGGGTGGTCCATAGCGGGCCCCACCCGCTTGTCCGACTGGCGACGCGTTTCGCGCCGGTGCTCGACGGTGGTTCGAGCGTCTAAGTGAGCTCGTTCCCGAAGGACCTGGCGCTGGTCGCGGAGGGTCCGCGGGTCGGACGACGCTATGGAGATGTTATCACAAACATTGTCACGACGGGCCGACGCCCGCGGCGGCTGGCGAGGAGGAGGAGAGTGCACCGTGGCCGCAGCTCCCCCGGTCCTCCCAGCGTCAGCATGTGGCGGCTCGGTGGAGCGCCGACCCGAGGGCCCCGCCGGTCGTGGATCGTCTTTGTTGGCAACGGCGACGAGGCTCCGGATGGTGGCCCTCCACTCGTCGAGCTTCTCCGTAGCAGGAGGGAAGTCGAGGAGCAGCTGCACGCGCGCCAAAGCTTCCGCTGGTGTGGGCGGCGGCGACAGCTGCGTGGATTGCGGCGCGCTTCGACTTCTAACTATGTTAGAAGGAGCTCTGTTACGACCCAGCGGCTGCGCGCCATTTTCGCCAGTGCTTCGGCGAGCGTGCTGAACCCCTTCATCTTGCGGATGATGCACATGGCTCTTCCCACGGCGGTGCCCAGGGTCACCAACGTGGTGACGCTGCTCGACGCGCACACCATGGGAAGAACGCGCGGTGGTTGCCAGTGTGGGCGTCCTGGAGGTCGTTGCGCCGCCCGGAGGTGGCACAGCGACACCCCTGGAGGGCCCTGCGCCGCCTGCGGGGGGCCCAGCTCCGTCTTTGGATCCGGCGACGTGTATCCGGTCGTCTAGCGCGCGAACGACGCTGCTCGCCAGGCTCCGACTGCCTGGGCGATGCTGGTGCTCGTGAACCGCGGCCCGGGTCCTGTCCGCGACCGGTCCACTGCTCGTCCGCACCGGCACGGGCCGTTCGGCTCCCAATGAGCCGATCGCCGTGGCCGTCTTCTTCTTAGGAGCTATGGCGACGAAGAACTGCTAGGCTAACTACTAGACCAGATTCTCACAATTGCGCCCCCTACCCGGCGCGCCAAAGATGCCGGTGTGGAACGACACCTGTGGGATCACAAGAATCCCTACTACGGTTGCCGGGGCGCAGGGTTGTGAGAAGAGCAGGGCTAGTAGACAGCACAAGGATCGTTTACCCATGTTCAGGCCGTGAGGATGCGTAAAACCCTAGTCCTGCTTTGGTGGGTGTATTTCAGAGAGTTCTTGAGCTCTCGAACTAGCTGTGGTCGGTCGTGGTTCGAAGAGCGAATCCTTCTCCAAGATGCCATGGGCCTCCTTTTATAGTCGGAAGGGGCTGCCACGGTGGCACAGGGGAGGTGGAAAGACGTCTGATGCCACTGAGCTTATCGGCTCGTATTACTGAGGACAAGGCGCATTTAATGCGTAGCTTAGGTGTCCCCTTGCTTTATTGGGGATGGGGCGAGGCCCGCCCGTCCGTCGCCGCTCCTCCTCGCCTTGACACGCGGCATACAGCGGTGGTAGCGTGGTGCCATGTAGGCAGGTAGGCGGTGAGGTGGCGCAGTGGTGGAGCCTTCACGAAGATCTGGATGCCGCCACACAGCGCTCGATGAGTTGGCACAGGGCTGCATGTTGCCATGCAGGTGCCCGCCCAGCTGGTTGGGCTGGCAGCTGCATGTGAACGGCGGTGGAAGCTTGGTTGGTGTGGGCCTGGCGGTGGCCCTGCTGGCGTCCTTGGTGAGGGCCTTGTCGGGTGACCCGGCAAGGGTCTTGCCGCGGCGTGCTGTCGTCCCCGGAAGGGCCTTGCCGGGGGTCTGGTGGCTTTCCTTGGCAAGGACCTTGCCGAGGATCGTCGTCTTCTATTCCTCATCTGATCTTGAATATGTCTTCACAAAGATCTACATGCCACCACGGAGGTGCCTCCCGAGCCCTGTCTCCAATCGTGATGTTGGAGACCGTGGGCTCAAGGGTGGCCCGCTCTGTTGGTGCAGGGCGAGCTGTCCCGGCAAGGGTCTTGCCGAGGCTGCTGAGGCTGCCCCGGCAACGGTCATGCTGGGGGAACCCGCTTCATCCCTCTGCTCTTCGTGGTCTTGGCCTTGGCGTTGCTCTTATTATCTTGGGCTTTGGTCTTACCTTGGATCACCTCCCCTGCTCTGCTTGGCGTGACCGTAGGCGCGGCTCCTACTGCCCGTGCACAGGTAAAGGGGTACAAAAGTGTGCCCCTCTTTTTGTACACCGACATAGGGTATTACACCACAATAGTGGCCCGAACCAGTATAAACTCTTGTGTCTCTCTTCCTGCGGGTTCGTCGAGCTAGGCTTTGAGATCACGGTGAGACGAGGGTATGATTAGGCAGGGAGAGATCTTCGTGCGCACCCCAGTGTTCGAACCTCAAGGGTTTTGCCGGAACCCGAAATCCGACAATGTCCGCTACTTTGTTGCAATGATCATGATTGGGGTGATTTTTCTTATGATCTTGAAAATTTATTTAAGCCCCATGATGAATATGATATTGATAATAGTGTTTGCAATGATATTGAAAGTGGGTTTGTAAGAGTGTTAACTCTAGGTAATAATGATCCCACTACCTTGGAGTATGATCAATCTTATGAAATTTTTGATAAAAGTGGGCTTCGAGAGGTCATGACTTTATTTGATAATCCCACTATTTTGGAAGAGTGTCAACTTTGCATGCATTTGGATCATGTGGAGAATATGTTTTGTGATAGTTATATTGTTGAATTTGAATATGATTCCATATGTAATTATTATGAGATAGGAAAATATTGTGGTAGAAACTTTCATGTTACTAAATTACCTCTCGTTGTGTTGAGATTGTTATTCTTGCTTTCTTTTTCCTTGCATATGCTAGACCTTTTTGCCTTGCTAATTTGTTTTCCTATAAAATTCCTATGCATAGGAAGCATGTTAGACTTAGATTTGTTTGTCACATGTTTTATGATGCTCTCTTTGTGTTTCAGTTAATATCTTTCATGTGAGCATCATCGAAATGTTAATGCTTAGCTAAAAGGCTTTAAAGAAAAGTGCTTGTTGGGAGACAACCCATTTTTTTTATTTTCTGTTTTTATGAGTATACACATTATTACCTCTGTAGTAATTGTGTTTTGGTGTTTTAGTTAGTGTTTGTGCCAAGTAAGACCTTTGGGATGGCTTACGGTGATAGTTGATTTGATCTTGCTGAAAAATAGAAACTTTTGCACCCAGAAAAATAATTCTCATTTCTAACAGAAGCGTGATAAAATACTGATTCTTTTTGCGCAAGATTGATATACAAATTGCCTATGTTGTCCTAATTTTTCAGAATGTTTCGAGTTACAGAAGTATTCGAAGTTTACATATTTCTACAGACTGTTATGTTTTTGACAGATTCTGTTTTCTATGTGTTGTTTGCTTATTTTGATGAATCTATGGGTAGCATCGGGGGGTATGAACCACGGAGAAGTTGGAATACAATATATTTTACACCAATATAAATAAAGAATGAGTTTACAACAGTACCAAAAATGGTGATTTTATTTTCTTATACTAATGGTTTGTTGGGGAACATAGCATGCAATTTCAAAAAAATTCCTACGTTCACACAAGATCTATCTAGGAGATTCATAGCAACGAGAGGGGGAGAGTGTGTCAACATACCCTCGTAGACCGAAAGCGGAAGCGATTGACAATGCGGTTGATGTAGTCGAACTTCTTCTACCTCCGACCGATCAAGCACCGAACGTACAACACCTCCGAGTTCTGCACACGTTCAGTGCGATGACGTCCCTCGCCTTCTTGATCCAGCAAGGTGTCAAGGAAGTAGATGAATTTCGTCAGCACGACGGTGTGGTGACAGTGATGGTGAAGTGATTCTCGCAGGGCTTCGCCTAAGCACTGCAATACTATGACCGGGGGTGTAAACTATGGAGGGGGCGCCACACACGGCTAACAATTGTTGGTGTGTGTGCTAGGCGCCCCCTCCCCATGTATATATAGGTGGGAGGGGGAGGGGGACAGCCATGGGGCGCCCCAAGTAGGAGGAATCCTACTTGGGGGCCTTGTCCAATTTGGCCCCCCTTACCATATCCACCGGAAGGGGAAGGAAAGAGGAGGGAGGAGGGAAGGAAGGGGGAGGCCGAATCCCTCCCCTTCCTTCTCTCTTCCCTCCTTTCCTTTCCCTCAGGTGCGGCCCATATGGGGGGCGCAGCAGCCCCTGCTGGCTGCTGCGTTTCCCCTGTTGGCCCATTAGGCCCATATAGTTTGCCGGGGGTTTCCCGGAACCCCTTCTCGTGACCCGATATGTACCCGGTACCCCCGGAACACTTACGATGTCCGAATACTATAGTCCTATATATGAATCTTTATCTCTTGACCATTTTGAGACTCCTCGTCATGTCCTTGATCTCATCTAGGACTCCAAACAACATTCGGTCACCAAATCACATAACTCATATAATATAAAATCGTCATTGAGCGTTAAGCATGCGGACCCTACGGGTTCGAGAACTATGTAGACATGACCGAGACACCTCTCCGGTGAATAACCAATAGCGGAACCTGGACGCTCATATTGGTTCCTATATATTCTACGAAGATCTTTATCGGTCGAACCGTAATGACAACATACATTGTTCCCTTTGTCATCCGTATGTTTCTTGCCCAAGATTCGATCGTCGGTATCCACATACCTAGTTCAATCTCGTTACCGGCAAGTCTCTTTACTCGTTCTGTAATACATCATCTTGTAACTAACTCATTAGTCACCTTGCTTGCAAGGATTCTTATGATGTGCATTACCGAGAGGGCCCAGAGATACCTCTCTGATACTCGGAGTGACAAATCCTAATCTCGACCTATGCCGTCCCAACAAAACACCTTCGAATATACCTATAGAGCATCTTTATAATCACCCAGTTACGTTGTGATGTTTGATAGCACACAAGGTATTCCTCCAGTATCCGGGAGATGCATAATCTCATAGTCCAAGAAATATGTATTTGACATGAAGAAAGCAATAGCAATAAAACTAAACGTTCATAATGCTAAGCTAACAGATGGGTCTTATCCATCACATCATTCTCCTAATGATGTGATCCCGTTATCAAATGACAACTCATGTCTATGGTTAGGAAACCTTAACCATCTTTGATCAATGAGCTAGTCAAGTAGAGGCTCACACTATTAAAAAAAGACATATCCGTGACATTTTGGGCCGAACGAATTTTTTTCTGTGATACTTATGACACTTCTATGATGATAATTGTGACAAAACCCGGTATCATCATATATGTGGTGGGATCCTACTTCTATGACAAAAAATCATGACAGAAAATGGGCTTTTCGTCCTGGGCGGGTCGGAGTGGCAGCTGCATGACATTCTTTGGGTCGTCCATGACGGAAAAAACCGTGCTAGAAGCGAGGGCGAGGGAAATATCGGGGTGTTCCCGGTTACGGTGGGTGGTCGGGGCCGAGCGATGCGCATTTCTCTCGTACACGTACGCGCGTGGGTGTGAGGCGTTGGTCTCTAACTGAACCCAAGCGAGGCGTTGGGCTCTAATTGAACCCGAGCGATTGGACTGCAGGCTACGCGTTACCGAAGCCGAGCGATCGATCGATGGCTGTTAACTGAACCCGATCGAGCGATTCCTTCACTACTGCTGCTAGCTGAAGCCGATTCATGCTGCCTCTGGATGAGCGATGGCGTTCTTTGGTGGTGGGTTTGGATGAACAGTTCCTGGAGGGGTGGATGAACAGGACCCCGTGGTGTTGCCTCTAGATGAACAGGACCCCGATCGATCGAGCCGGTTGGGGCTGGATGAACAGGACCCCGTGGAGGGCTAGATGAACAGGACCACCCCATGGAGGGCTGGATGAACAGTAGAAGGTGGAGGGCTGGATGAACAGTAGCCCGTGGAGGGGTGGTTGAACAGGAGCCCGTGGAGAGGCTGGTTGAACAGTAGCTTGATGAGAGTGGCCAGCGGTGGAGGCTGGATGAACAGGAGCCCGTGGATGAACAGTCGTAGGTGGGGCTGGAGGAGGTCGACGGTGGATGAACAGTAGTCCGTGGAGGCTGGAGGGGGTCAACGATTGATACGTCTCCAACGTATCTACTTTTCCAAACACTTTTGCCCTTGTTTTGGACTCTAACTTACATGATTTGAATGGAACTAACCCGGACTGACGTTGTTTTCACCAGAATTCCCATAGTGTTATTTTTGTGCAGAAATAAAAGTTCTCGGAATGACCTGAAAATCAACGGAGAATTATTTTGGAATTAATAAAAAATACTGGCAAAAGAATCAAGGCCAAGGGGCCCACACCCTGTCCACGAGGGTGGGGGCGAGCACTGCCACAGGTGCGCCCTGCCTCATGGGCCCCACGGAGCTCCACCGACCTCAACTCCAACTCTATATATTCGTGTTCGGGGAGAAAAAATCAGAAAATGATTCATCGTGTTTCACGATATGGAGCCGCCACCAAGCCCTAATCTCTCGGGAGGGCTGATCTGGAGTCCGTTCGGGGCTCGGAGAGGTAATCCGTCGCCATCGTCATCATCAACCATCCTCCATCACCAATTTCATGATGCTCACCGCCGTGCGTGAGTAATTCCATCGTAGGCTTGCTGGACGGTGATGGGTTGGATGAGATTTATCATGTAATCGAGTTAGTTTTGTTAGGGTTTGATCCCTAGTATCCACTATGTTCTGAGATTGATGTTGATATGACTTTGCTATGCTTAATGCTTGTCACCAGGGACCAAGTGCCATGAATTTAGACTGAACCTATTATGTTTTCATGAATATATGTGAGTTCTTGATCCTATCTTGCAAGTCTATAGTCACCTACTATGTGTTATGATCCAGCAACCCCGAAGTGACAATAATCGAGACCACTCCCGGTGATGACCGTAGTTTGAGGAGTTCATGTATTCACTATGTGTTAATGCTTTGGTCCGGTACTCTATTAGAAGGAGACCTTAATATCCCTTAGTTTCCATTAGGAACCCGCTGCCACGGGAGGGTAGGACAAAAGATGTCATGCAAGTTCTTTTCCATAAGCATGTATGGCTATATTCGGAATACATGCCTACATTACATTGATGAATTGGAGCTAGTTCTGTGTCACCCTATGTTATAACTGTTGCATGAATAATCGCATCCGGCATAATTCTCCATCACCGATCCAATGCCTACGAGATTTTCACATATTGTTCTTCGCGTATTTACTTTTCCGTTGCTACTATTACAATCACTACAAAACTATCACTGTTACTTTTGCCACCGTTACCGTTACTTCCATATTACTTTGCTACTAAATACTTTGCTGCAGATACGAAGTTATCCAGGTGTGGTAGAATTGACAACTCAACTGCTAATACTTGAGAATATTCTTTGGCTCCCCTTGTGTCAAATCAATAAATTTGGTTGAATACTCTACCCTCGAAAACTATTGTGATCCCCTATACTTGTGGGTTATCAAAACTATTTTCTAGCGCCGTTGCCAGGGAGCATAGCTCTATTCTTTGAGTCACTTGGGATTTATATCTGCTGGTCACTACGAAGAACTTGAAAGAAGAAAAAACCAAGATTTATCCCTCAACTACGAGGGGAGGTAAGGAACTTCCATCTAGCTCTGCACTTGATTCACCTTCTGTTTTGAGTAAACTTGTGACACCTAAACCTGCTTCTGCTATTAATTCTGATATGTCGCATGTTATTGATGTTGCCACTTCTGCTATGCATGATACTTATGATGAAACTACTTCTATGCTTGATACTACTGTGCCACTTGGTGAATTTCTTGATGAACAAGCGGCTAGGGCTAGAGAGAATGAAATTATTGAAACCGATAATATTGATGAAAGTGATGATGAAGATTCTCCCCTAGATATGAATTTCTGTTGTGCACGAGGGTTATGTTATGGATGAACAAACTTCTAGAGACTTTCTTGCTTGCAATGATAGAAGTGATCTTAAGAAATTATTAGCTAAGCTGAAAGAAAAAACTCTGAATGCTAGAATGAAATATGATCCTGCTTATGCGACTTCACCTATCTTTATTACTGATAAGGATTATATTTCTCCGTTGATACTGAGATAATAACCTTGGTTGAATCTGATCCTTTTTATGGCTATGAATCTGAAATTGTTGTGGCACATCATACTAAATTAAATGATATATCCACCCTGTTCACTAATGATGAGAAAACTCGCTACTATTATATCCTTAAATTATTTCCGTTCTCATTAAAGGGTGATGCTAAGATATGGTTTAATTCTCTTGATCCTGGTTGTGTGCGTAGTCCCCAGGATATGATTTATTACTTCTGCGCTAAATATTTCCCGCTCATAAGAAACAAGCTGCTTTGAGGGAAATATATAATTTTGTGAAAATTGAAGAAGAGAGTCTCCCACAAGCTTGGGGAGGCTTATTACTTAATGCTTTGCCTGATCATCCTCTCAAGGAAAATGAAATACTTGATATCTTTTACAATGGACTAACCGATGCTTCCAGAGACCACCTGGATAGTTGTGCTGATTGTGTTTTCCGGGAAAGAACAGTTGATCAAGCTGAAATTCTATTGAATACTATCTTGACCAATGAAAATAATTGGACACTTCCTGAACCAACTCCTAAGCAAACTCCGAAGAAAAGGGGTATTCTATTTCTCAGTCCTGACGATATGCAAGAGGCAAGGAAATCTATGAAGGAAAAAGGTATTAAAGCTGAAGATGTTAAGAATTTACCTCCTGTTGAAGAAATACATGGTCTTAATTGATCACCTATTGAAGAAACACATGGTCTTCATAACCCAACACATGTAGTAAAGGTAAATTCACTCTATAGATATGATAAAGCTGAAATCCCTCCTACTAAGCTTGTTAGCCAATGTTTGGATGATTTTGATAACTTTATGGTTAAGCAAGAAAACTTCAATGCTTATTTTGGCAGAGAATTAAAATGCAATGCTTATATGATTGAACACTTGGGTGATTATATGTCTAGAGTTAAGGGTGAACTTAAACTCATTAGTAAACATGATTCTATGGTTACCACTCAAGTAGAACAAGTACTTAAAGCTCAGAATGATTTGCTCAATGAATTGAATAGTAAGAATAATGACTTTGCTGTTAGAGTTGCAACTAGAGGGGGTAAAGTGACTCAGGAACCTTTGTATCCTGAAGGTCACCCTAAGAGAATTGAGCAGGATTCTCAGAGAACTATTGTAGATACACCTAGTCCTTCTAAGAGGAAGAAAAAGAAAAATGATAGTACTTTGCATGCTTCTAGTGAACCTGTTGTAGACACACCTGAGAATCCCAATGATATTTCTATCTCTAATGCTGAAACACAATCTGGAAATGAACATGAACCTAGTGATAATGTTAATGATGATGTTCATGTTGATGCTCAACCTAGTAATAACAATGATGTAGAAATTGAACCTCTTTGTTGATCTTGATAACCCACAATCAAAGAATCAACGTTATGATAAGAGAGACTTTGTTGCTAGGAAGCACGGTAAAGAAAGAGAACCATGGGTTTAGAAACCCATGCCTTTTCCTCCCAAACCATCCAAGAAAAAGGATGATGAGGATTTTGAGCGCTTTGCTGAAATGATTAGACATATCTTTTTGCGTATGCTTTAACTGATATGCTCAAAATGAATCCTTATGCTAAGTATATGAAAGATATTGTTACAAATAAGAGAAAGATACGGGAAGCTGAAATTTCCACCATGCTTGCTAATTATACTTTTAAGGGTGGAATACCTAAGAAACTTGGAGATCCAGGAATACCCACTATACCATGCTCCATTAAAAGAAACTATGTTAGAACTGCTTTATGTGATCTTCGAGCTGATGTTAGTGTCATGCCTCTCTCTTTATATCGTAGACTTGTTTTGAATAAGTTGACACCTACTGAAATATCTTTGCAAATGGCCGATAAATCAACTGCTATACCTGTCGGTATTTGTGAGGATGTGCCTGTTGTAGTTGTAAATGTTACTATTTTAACGGACTTTGTTATTCTTGATATTCCCGAGGACGATAGTATGTCTATTATTCTTGGAAGACCCTTTTTGAATACTGCAGGGGCTATTATTGATTGCAATAAAGGCAATGTCACTTTTCATGTTAATGGTAATGAGCATACGGTACACTTTCCGAGGAAACAACCTCAAGTCCACAGTATCAATTCTATTGGAAAAATTCCATCGATTACTATTGGAGGTTTTGAATTTCCTCTTCTTAGTGTCAAAAAGAGATATGATATTCTTATCCCAAAAAAAATCACCAACCAGCTCAAGCACGAGTTCTAGCTCATTTTGCTGCGATTTTCGATCTCCTTGCTCAAAGCTCCACTCACAAAACTGCTCTGGGGGATTGTATCTTCGGTATGTGACTCCTCCAATGGTCCAATTAGTTTTTGTTCTGGTGCTTTATTCATTGCAAGTTTTTGCTACTTAGGTGACCCTGTTCTTGAGGTTGCGTGTCAAATTTATTTGGTCCCAAGTAGTTCTAATGCATGATATAGTCTCTAGGCACTTGTGGGAGTAGTTCCCATCAATTTCGTTGAGTTTGGTTCACTTTTATTTGAAGTTACTAAAATTTTCAGAAATTTTTCAGAGGAAGAAATATGTTTAGGAAAATGTACCAAGGTGGTCCTTCAAGGAAGCAAGGACCCAGGCTCGCAATACGCGATGCAGACGATGAACCACCGAGGGAAGCTCAAGTGCGGGCTTGTGAATGGCCGTCAGAGGACTTTATGGTTCGAGCAGGAATCAAGGAGGAATTTGACGCATATGTGCGTAATGCTGATCTTGAGCGCTTCGAGGCAGATAAGTGCCACCAGTACCACTATCTCACTGATTCCTTTGTGAGAAGGTTTGAATTTTCATCATCACGCAATTCTCAAAACTGTCCTGTTTGATCTTTATGAAAATTCTTATACTATGGACTTAGAGGATTTTAATACTGCCTGCAAACTTCCACAATGGGGTAGCCCTAGTGAGCCTCACAAATCTGAGCTTAGAGATTTTCTTGCTAGTATAACTGTGGGGGAGTCTACAGATATAACACAAGCTACCATAGGGAGCATTCATTTTCCTGCTATACATTATTTTGCTCTCTTCATAGGTAGGTGCATAAATGGTAAGGATGAAGCATGTCACATGTGTGTCCACGACCTCAGTGTTCTCAGGAGTGCTGTATTAGGAGATAAACATTATAATTTGGGAGCCATTGTTGCACGTAGGTTGCATAATAATAGAATTAATGGAGATTTCTTTGGTGGAATTTATGCAACCCGTTTAGCTATTTTTCTTGATATACCCGTACGTGAGTATGATATTGAGTTTCCTCCTGTTTACTTAGATTATGAGGCTATGGTTTGTCATCAGTTTGTTGAGAGGAACGATCAGTTCCTCCAGTACCGACTAATCTTTGACAGACGACGCACCTACCACGTCGCTCTCCCTGCTCCTACTTTCTTTGACTTTCAGGCAAAACGGAGACATGTTATAACTAGGGAGAAGGCGAACGAGTACGAGAGGAGGACTGAGACAGCTCGCCTCCAAGCTGCAGCCCACGATGCGATAGCCGCTACATCTCAGTACGACCCCAACTACAACTTTGGATATTCGCCAGGCCAGCCATGGCAATAGACCAACTTAGGCCAAAAGCCTAAGCTTGGGGGAGTACGTATTTCTCACCGACATTACATTCATGTTCACACACTCATGCTAGTTGTCGGTGCTCATACTTTTTCATTGTACTATCCATGCTAGTTTATTTCCCTTTTTTATGCTTTCTTCTTGTGTGTTTGAAAAACCTTAAGAAAAACAAAAAAAAAATAGTTGTAGCTATTAGCTAGTTTACTTTCCATGCTTGTAGTAGTAATTAAAAAGAAAACCCAAAAAGATTCCCTGTTCTTCTTTTGCTTGTTGGGAGCTTTCCCGTGTAAATAGTTTTATTTCTTTTCTTTTCTTTGGGGGTCGAGAGGAGAATACCATAACGAAAATGTTAAAGTGGCTCTTATATGCATTATTGTTGATTTAACCAAGAGCCCTATTGCCTTGTCTTCTCTTGTTTATTGAATGCTCGCAGATTCCAGCTTAGTCCAATGCACGTGCACTATTACTATTATTCACATCATTCGGTCGTGCAAGTGAAAGGAAATTATGACGATATATGATGAACTGATTGAGATGAGAGAAGCTGGTATGAACTCGACCTCTCTTGTTTTTGTAAATATGATTAGTTCATCGTTCCTGACTCAGCCTATTATGAATGAACATGTTTGCAATGACAATTAGAGATTATAGTTGCTTATGCCATGCTTAATTAGCTAGGAGTTTATAATGGTTTACCTTGCGTGCCAACATGCTATTAAAAATGGTTGTGATGTGGTATGATAGGGTGGTATCCTCCTTTGAACGATTCGAGTGACTTGACTTGGCACATGTTCATGCATGTAGTTGAAACAAAATCAACATAGCCTTCACGATATTTATGTTCATGGTGGATTATATCCTACTCATGCTTGCACTCAATGTTTATTAATTTTAATGCATGTTCATGACTGTTGTCTCTCTCTAGTTGGTCGCTTCCCAGTTTTTTCTAGCCTTCACTCGTACTAAGCGGGAATACTGCTTGTGCATCCACTTCCATAAACCCCAAAGTTATTCCATATGAGTCCACTATACCTTCCTATATATGCGGTATCTACCTGCCATTCCAAGTAAATTTGTACGTGCCAAACTCTAAACCTTCAAATGAAATTCCGTTTTGCATGCTCGAATAGCTCATGTATCAACTAGGGTTGTCTGTCTCTTCCATGCTAGGCGGGTTATTCTCAAGAGGAGTGGACTCCGCTCCTCACTCAAGAGAAAGGTTGGTCACAGGGATGCCCAGCCCTATGCTCTAAGCAACTCAAATCGAAATAATTGTAAACAAAACTCCCCCAGGACTCTTGTTAGTTGGAGGCACTCGTTGTTTCGAGCCAGCCATGGATTGATGCTTGTTGGTGGAGGGGGAGTATAAACTTTACCATTCTGTTTGGGAACCGCCTATAATGTGTGTAGCATGGAAGATATCGAGATCTCTCGGTTGTTATGTTGACGATGAAAGTATGCCGCTCAAAATATTATTTATCTGCTTTAAAATCGAGCTTTGGCACCTCTACAAATCCCTGCTTCCCTCTGCGAAGGGCCTAGCTATTTACTTTTATGTTGAGTCATTGATGTCTACTACACAACCTTCTTCTTGTAGACGTTGTTGGGCCTGCAAGTGCACAGGTTTGTAGGACAATAGCAAATTTCGCTCAAGTGGATGACCTAAGGTTTATCAATCCGTGGGAGGCATAGGATGAAGATGGTCTCTCTCAAACAACCCTGCAACCAAATAACAAAGAGTCTCTTGTGTCCCCAACACACCCAATACAATGGTAAATTGTATAGGTGCACTAGTTCGGCGAAGAGATGGTGATACAAGTGCAATATGGATGGTAGATATAGGTTTTTGTAATCTGAAAATATAAAAACAGCAAGGTAACAAGTGGTAAAAGTGAGCGTAAACGGTATTGCAATGATAGGAAACAAGGCCTAGGGTTCATACTTTCACTAGTGCAAGTTCTCTCAACAATAATAACATAGATAGATCATATAACAAGCCCTCAACATGCAACAAAGAGTCACTCCAAAGCCACTAATAGCAGAGAACAAACGTAGAGATTATGGTAGGGTACGAAACCACCTCAAAGCTATTCTTTCGGATCGATCTATAAAAGAGCTCGTACTAGAATAACACCTTAAGACACAAATCAGCCAAAACCCTAATGTCACCTAGATACTCCATTGTCACCTCAAGTATCCGTGGGCATGATTATACGATATGCATCACACAATCTCAGATTCATCCAAAAACATAAAAAGTACTTCAAAGAGTGCCCCAAAGTTTCTCTGGGAGAGTCAAGAACGTGTGCCAACCCCTATGCATAGGTTCATGGGCGGAACCATAAGTTGGTCACCAAAACATACATCAAGTGGCACATGATATCCCATTGTCACCACAGATAAACACGACAAGACATACATCAAGTGTTCTCATAAAAGACTCAATCCGATAAGATAACTTCAAAGGGGAAACTCAATTCATCACAAGAGAGTAGAGGGGGAGAAACATCATAAGATCCAACTATAATAGCAAAGCTCGGGATACATCAAGATCGTGACATAGAGGGAACACGAGAGAGAACACGAGAGAGAGAGAGATCAAACACATAGCTACTGGTACATACCCTCAGCCCCGAGGGTGAACTACTCCCTCCTCGTCATGGAGAGCGCCGGATGATGAAGATGGCCACGGTGATGGGTTCCCCCTCCAGTGGTGCCTAACAGACTCCCGAGAGGTTTTGGTGGCTACAGAGGCTTGCGGCGGCGGAACTCCCGATCTATCTTGATATTCGGTGGTTTTAGGGTACGTAGGGATATATAGGCGAAAGAAGTTGGTCGGGAGGTGCTCGAGGGGCCCACGAGACAGGGGGCGCGCCCAGTAGGGGGGGAGGGCGCCCCCTATCTCCTGGGCTCCTCGAGTATCTTCTGACGTGAACTCCAAGTCTCCAGGATGATATTCTTCCAAAAAATCATGTTGTCAAAGGTTTCATTCCGTTTGGACTCCGTTTGATATTCTTTTCCTCGAAATACTGAAACAGGCAATAAAACAGCAATATGGGTCGGGCCTCCGGTTAATAGGTTAGTCCCAAAAGTAATATAAAAGTGTATAATAAAGCCCATAATCATTCAAAACACATAGTGATATAGCATGGAACAATAAAAAATTATAGATACGTTGGAGACATATCAAGCATCCCCAAGTTTAATTCCTTCTCGTCCTCGAGTAGGTAAATGATAAAAACAGAATTTTTGATGTGGAACGCTACCTAGCATGATTCTCAAAGTAATTTTCTTTATTGTGGCATGAATGTTCAGTTCCAAATGATTCAAAATAAAAGTTCATATTGATAAAAGAAATAGTAACACTTCAAGCATACTAATCAAAGTAATCATGTCTTCTCAAAATAACATGGCAAAAGAAAGTTCATCCCTACATAATCATATAGTTAGGCTATGCTTCATTTTCGTCACACAAAGATGTTCCCAACTTCTATACCCCGATGACAAGCCAAGCAATTGTTTCATACTTAAATAATCTCAAACTTTTTCAACCTTCACGCAATACATGAGCGTGAGCCATGGATATAGCACTATGGGTGGAATAGAATATGATGATGGGGATTGTGTGGAGAAGAAAAAAAGGAGAAAGTCTCACATTGACGAGGATAATCAACGGGCTATGGAGATGCCCATCAATTGATGTCAACATGAGGAGTAGGGATTGCCATGCAACGGATGCACTAGAGCTATAAATGAATGCTCAACAAAAGAAAACTAGTGGGTGTGCATCCAACTTGCTTGCTCCACGAAGACCTAGGGCATTTGATGAAGCCCATCGTAGGAATATACAAGCCAAGTTATATAATGAAAAATTCCCACTAGTATGAAAAAGACAACTTATGAGACTCACTATATGAAAAACATGGTGCTACTTTGAAGCACAATATATGAGACTCTTTGCATGAAGAACAAGGTGCTACTTTGAAGCACAAGTGTGGAAAAAGAGATAGTAATATTGCCCTTTTTATTTATTTATTCTTTTTTTGGGCCTTTCTTTTTTTCTTTTTGGCCTTTCTTCTTTTTTTTGGGCAATGCTCTAATAATGATGATCATCACACTTCTATTGATTACAACATATGAATTACAACTCGAAACTAGAACAATATATGACTCTATATGAATGCCTCCGTGATGTGCAGGGATGGTACAATGAATCAAGCGTGACATGTATGAAAAGTAATGCATGGTGGCTTTGCCACAAATATGATGTCAACTACATGAACATGCAATGGCAATATGACAAAAGTAAAGTATGTCATGATGATGATGAACGAAACAGTGGAAAGTTGCATGGCAATATATCTCAGAATGGCTATGGAAATGCCATAATAGGTAGGTATGGTGGCTGTTTTGAGGAAGATATAGGGAGGTTTATGTGTGATAGAGCGTATCGTATCACGGGGTTTGGATGCACCGTGAAGTTTGCACCAAGTCTCAAGGTGAGAAAGGGCAATGCACGGTACCGAAGAGGCTAGCAATGGCGGAAAGGTAAAAGCGCGTATAATCCATGGACTCAACATTAGTCAAAAGAACTCATATACTTATTGCAAAAATTTAGAAGTCATCAAAAATCAAGTACTACACGCATGCTCCTAGGGGGATAGATTGGTAGGAAAAGGCGATCGCTCGTCCCGACCGCCACTCATAAGGATGCACAAGCCGGTACACTTCATGTTTCAAATTTGTTACACAACTTTAACCATACGTGCATGCTACGGGACTTGCTAACTTCAACACAAGCATTCTTTAAATTCACAATCACCCAACTAGCATGACTTTAATATCACTACCTCCATATCTCAAAACAATTATCAAGTATCAAATATAGCATCCAATTCACTTCCTATGATAGTTTTCGTTCAAATTACCATGCTGTTTAAGACTCTCAAAATAATATAAGTGAAGCATGAGAGTTCATTAATTTCTACAAAATAAATCCACCACCGTGCTCTAAAAGATATAAGTGAAGTACTAGAGCAAATGACAAACTACTCCGAAAGATATAAGTGAAGATCAATGAGTAGTCTAATAATTAAACAACTATGTGAAGACTCTACCATTTAAAGAATTTCAGATCTTGGTATTGTATTCAAACAGCAAGAAAAGCAAAATAAAATGACATTGCAAGGATAGCACAACTCATGTAAATAAGCAAAAACTTAGGCTCATCCGATACTAACCGATAGTGGTTGAAGAAGAAAGGTGGGATGCCTACCGGGGCATCCCCAAGCTTAGATGCTTCAGACTTCTTGAAATATTATCTTGGGGTGCCTTGGGCATCCCCAAGCTTGAACTTTGTGTCTCCCTAATTCCTCTCATATCATGGTTTCTCTTTTTATCAAAAGCTTCATACACACCAAACTCAACAAGAACTCGTGAGATAGGTTAGTATAAACCAATGCAAAACCTTATCATTTTCTACTGTGACAAATCACTAAAATTATTATTCAACATTGAATACTAAATGCCTCTGCATATTTAATACTCCTATCCTCAAATAGAATCATTAAACAAGCAAACGTATGCAAACAATGCAAACATAACAACAATCTGTCAAAACAGTACAGTCTGTAAAGAATGCAAGAGTATCTATACTTCCCTAACTCCAAAAATTATGAAATAAAATTCCCACTGTAATAAATTTATCAGAGCTCAATATGCAAAAGGTTTCAACATTTTATCACATTCTGAATTTTCTAGGGAATTTTTGCAACAGCGGTAAACTTTCTGTTTTTCAAACAGCAACATGTATACTAGCAAAATAAGCATGGCAAAGGCTATCCTTGACTTTTTTATTGAAACTAAAGATGCAAAACATTATTATGAATAACAGCAAGCAAATAATAACAAGATAAAATGACGCTCCAAGCAAAACACATATCATGTGGTGAATAAAAATATAGCTCCAAGTAAAGTTACCGATGAACAAAGACGAAAGAGGGGATGCCATCCGGGGCATCCCCAAGCTTAGGCTCTTGGTTGTCCTTGAATATTACCTTGGGGTGCCTTGGTCATCCCCAATCTTAGGCTCTTGCCACTCCTTATTCCATAGGCCATTGAATCTTTACCCTAAACTTGAAAACTTCACAGCACAAAACTTAATGTAAAACTTCGTGAGCTCCGTTAGCGAAAAGAAAACAAAACACCACTTCAAGGTACTGTAATGAACTCATTCTTTATTTATTTTGGTGTTAAACCTACTGTATTCCAACTTCTCTATGGTTTATAAACTATTTTACTAGCCATAGATTCATCAAAATAAGCAAACAACACAATGAAAACAGAATAATTGCAAACAAAACTCCCCCATGACTCTTGTTAGTTGGAAGCACTCGTTGTTTCGAGCCAGCCATGGATTGATGCTTGTTGGTGGAGGGGGAGTATAAACTTTACCATTCTGTTTGGGAACCGCCTATAATGTGTGTAGCATGGAAGATATCAAGATCTCTCGGTTGTTATGTTGACAATGAAAGTATGCCGCTCAAAATATTATTTATCTCTGCTTTAAAATCGAGCTTTGGCACCTCTACAAATCCCTGCTTCTCTCTGCGAAGGGCCTAGCTATTTACTTTTATGTTGAGTCATTGATGTCTACTACACAACCTTCTTCTTGTAGACGTTGTTGGGCCTGCAAGTGCACAAGTTTGTAGGACAGTAGCAAATTTCCCTCAAGTGGATGACCTAAGGTTTATCAATCCGTGGGAGGCGTAGGATGAAGATGGTATCTCTCAAACAACCCTGCAACCAAATAACAAAGAGTCTCTTGTGTCCCCAACACACCCAATACAATGGTAAATTGTATAGGTGCACTAGTTCGGCGAAGAGATGGTGATACAAGTGCAATATGGATGGTAGATATAGGTTTTTGTAATCTGAAAATATAAAAACAGCAAGGTAACAAGTGGTAAAAGTGAGCGTAAACGGTATTGCAATGATAGGAAACAAGGCCTAGGGTTCATACTTTCACTAGTGCAAGTTCTCTCTACAATAATAACATAGATAGATCATATAACAAGCCCTCAACATGCAACAAAGAGTCACTCCAAAGCCACTAATAGCGGAGAACAAACATAGAGATTATGGTAGGGATGCAGAAACCACCTCAAAGCTATTCGTTCGGATCGATCTATAAAAGAGTTCGTACTAGAATAACACCTTAAGACACAAATCAATCAAAACCCTAATATCACCTAGATACTCCATTGTCACCTCAAGTATCCGTGGGCATGATTATACGATATGCATCACACAATCTCAGATTCATCCAACCAACATAAAAGTACTTCAAAGAGTGCCCCAAAGTTTCTACGGAGAGTCAAGAACGTGTGCCAACCCCTATGCATAGGTTCATGGGCGGAACCCGCAAGTTGGTCACCAAAACATACATCAAGTGGCACATGATATCCCATTGTCACCACAGATAAACACGGCAATACATACATCAAGTGTTCTCATAAAAGACTCAATCTGATAAGATAACTTCAAAAGGGAAACTCAATTCATCACAAGAGAGAATAGCTGGAGAAACAGCATAAGATCCAACTATAATAGCAAAGCTGGGATACATCAAGATCGTGCCATAGAGGGAACACGAGAGAGATCAAACACATAGCTCTTTGGTACATACCCTCAGCCCGAGGGTGAACTACTCCCTCCTCGTCATGGAGAGCGTCGGGATGATGAAGATGGCCACGGTGATGGGTTCCCCCCTCGGTGAGTCTTGAACGGACTCGAGAGGTTTTGGTGGCTCTGAGAGGCGTGCGGCGGCGGAACTCCCGATCTATCTTGATATTCGGTGGTTTTATGGTACGTAGGGATATATAGGCGAAAGAAGTTGGTCGGGAGGTGCTCGAGGGGCCCACGAGACAGGGGGCGCGCCCAGTAGGGGGGGCGTGCCCCGCTATCTCCTGGGCTCCTCGAATATCTCCTCACGTGAACTCCAAGTCTCCAGGATGATATTCTTCCAAAAAATCACGTTGCCGAAGGTTTCATTCCGTTTGGACTCCGTTTGATATTCCTTTTCCTCGAAATACTGAAACAGACAATAAAATAACAATATGGGCTGGGCCTCCGGTTAATAGGTTAGTCCCAAAAGTAATATAATAGTGTATAATAAAGCCCATAATCATTCAAAACACATAGTGATATAGCATTAAACAATCAAAAATTATAGATACGTTGGAGACGTATCAGTCATCACCCTCTTATTAAAAAGCAGCAGCTGGAGAGCACCGCTGTCATTTGCATCCATTACTATTAATTTATATTGGGTATGACTGGATCTCTTTTACCATGAATTACAATGTTTAGTCAGTCCTTAATCTTTGAAGGTGCTCTGCATTTATGTTTTGCGGTCTCAGAAAGGGCTAGGGAGATATCATCTTGTTATATCATATTATGATTGTTTTGAGAAAGTGTTATCATCCGAGATTTATTATTATTGCTCGCTAGTTGATTATGCCATTGATATGAGTAAACATGAGACCTAAATGTTATTGTGAATATGGTTAGTTCATAATTTTTGCTGAAAACTTGAATGTTGGCTTTACATATTTACAACAACAAGAGCAAACAGAGTTTGTAAAAGTTTTTCTTTATCACTTTCAGTTTATCAACTGAATTGCTTGAGGACAAGCAAAGGTTTAAGCTTGGGGGAGTTGATATGTCTCCAACGTATCTACTTTTCCAAACACGTTTGCCCTTGTTTTGGACTCTAACTTGCATGATTTGAATGGAACTAACCCGGACTAACGCTATTTTCAGCAGAATTGCCATGGTGTTATTTTTGTGCAGAAATAAAAGTTCTCGAAATGACATGAAAATCAACGGAGAATTATTTTGGAATTAATAAAAAATACTGGCGAAAGAATCAAGGCCAGGGGCCCCACACCCCGTCCACGAGGGTGGGGAGCGCGCCTGCCCCCCTGGGGGCGCCCCTACCTTGTGGGCCCCCTGGAGCTCCACCGACCTCAACTCCAACTCTATATATTCGTGCTCGGGGAGAAAAAAATCAGAGAGAAGGATTCATCGCGTTTTACGAGACAGAGCCGCCGCCAAGCCCTAATCTCTCTCGGGAGGGCTGATCTGGAGTCCGTTTTTGGCTCCGGAGAGGGGAATCCATCGCCATCGTCATCATCAACCATCCTCCATCACCAATTTCATGATGCTCACTGCCGTGCGTGAGTAATTCCATCGTAGGCTTGCTGGACGGTGATGGGTTGGATGAGATTTATCATGTAATCGAGCTATTTTTGTTAGGGATTGATCCTAGTATCCACTATGTTACGAGATTGATGTTGCTATGACTTTGCTATGCTTAATGCTTGTCACTAGGGCCCGAGTGCCATGATTTCAGATCTGAACCTATTATGTTTTCATGAATATATGTGAGTTCTTGATCCTATCTTGCAAGTCTATAGTCACCTACTATGTGTTATGATCCGCAACCTCAAGTGACAATAATCGGGACCACTCCAGGTGATGACCGTACTTTGAGGAGTTCATGTATTCACTATGTGTTAATGCTTTGTTTCCATTAGGACCCCGCTGCCACGGGAGGGTAGGACAAAAGATGGCATGCAAGTTCTTTTCCATAAGCAGGTATGACTATATTCGGAATACATGCCTACATTCAATTGATGAATTGGAGCTAGTTCTGTGTCACCCTTTGTTATAACTATTGCATGAATAATCACATCCGGCATAATTCTCCATAACCGATCCAATTCCTACGAGCTTTTCACACATTGTTCTTCGCTTATTTACTTTTCTGTTGCTACTATTACAATCACTACAAAACTATCACTGTTACTTTTGCCATCGTTACCGTTACTTCCATATTACTTTGCTACTAAATACTTTGTTGCAGATACTAAGTTATCCAGGTGTGGTTGAATTGACAACTCAACTGCTAATACTTGAGAATATTATTTGGCTCCCCTTGTGTCGAATCAATAAATTTGGGTTGAATACTCTACCCTCGAAAACTGTTGAGATCCCCTATACTTGTGGGTTATCAACGGTGGAGATGAACAGTATCCCGTGGAGTCCCGTTTTGCGGTACACCACACCCCTCCCGATGAACAGGACCCCTGTTTCGACCGTAGCGCTCCAACACAAGTCCGTTTCCTCCGTTTTGCGATGCATGGCAATCGTCTCCGTCGTATCTACTTTTCCAAACACTTTTGCCCTTGTTTTGGACTCTAACTTGCATGATTTGAATGGAACTAACCACAGGTGGCGCTGTTTTTAGCGAATTGCCATGGTGTTATTTATGTGCGTAAACAAAACTTCTCGAATGACACGAAACTTCACGGAACATCTTTTGGAAATAATAAAATCGTTGCAAAAGATGAAGGCTAGGGGCCCACCACATCCACGAGGGTGGGGCGCCTGTATGGCGCGCCTACCTTGCGGGCCCCTTGGAGGTCCTCCGACGCCAACTCCAACTCTATATATTTGCTTTCGGAGAGAAAAAAATCAAGGAGAAGAAATCATCGTGTTTTACGATACGGAGCCGCCGCCAAGCCCTAAAACCTCTCGAGAGGGTTGATCTGGAGTCCGTTCGGGGCTCCGGAGAGGGGGATTCGTCGCCGTCGTCATCATCAACCATCCTCCATCACCAATTTCATGATGCTCACCGCCGTGCGTGAGTAATTCCATCATAGGCTTGCTGGACGGTGATGGGTTGGATGAGATCTATCATGTAATCGAGTTATTTTTGTTAGGGTTTGATCCCTAGTGTAACACCCCAAAATTCTAAATTTTGGAATGTTATAATAAATTGATAGATTTGATTGATTGTTTGATTGATTGAGGAAATTCGAAAAAAAATTGAAAGTTAAATGAGAGGGAATAAAAGGACTTTCCCAAACTTTCATTTTTGCTTTTATGATCTTCGGGAACTCAAATTCTTTTCATCACAAAACCCTGGAGAGAAGATGACATGACTTCTTCCATTTATTTAAATGACAAGGGGTGTTGAAAATATTTGAATTTCATTTGAGAATATTTCCAATTACTGAAACTTTATGCAACTCAATGATTTTCACGGCGAAGATAAAATGACTTCTTCAAATTATATGAAATATGAGTTGGGAGTTTCAAAGAATTAAATTCAAAGTTCTTTTGAATTTATTTTCAATTTGGAGTTATTTGAGTTTTATTCAAATTATTTTTCTCAAAAATAAAATATATGGAAAATAGGGTAACATGATTCCCTACATAAGAAAATTGGAGAGAAATAAATTTGAATTAATTTTGGTATTTTTAAAATTATTTTTATTGGATTCTATTAGAGCTGTAGCACTCTTTGCTTTATTTAAATTTGTGTGGATTTTATTTGACTCAATAGAAATGTTCACAATGTAGGAAATCTTTTATGAAATTTTGATATATTATATGCCTATATAAAAGTTTTAGTTATTTTGTTTTGTTATTTTAGTTCTCTGAAAATTTGTTTTAAAAAACTTCGTCGAGCAGTTGCGGCGAAGCCCGACCTGCTCTCTCTCTCTCTCTCGCGCCAGGGCCGGCCCGGCCAGCCAATGACTTGACCCAGCCGTCTCTCCATGAGTCCGCCGCCACCACGACAACCGTCGCCGCCTCGACGTCCGTGCCGCCACCGGACTCTCCCCGCCGCCTAGCCCCTTGCCCACGCCACCCCTCGCCCCCTCCTTTAAAACCCGAGGCCCTGGGCCCCGTTCCTCTCCTCCCCGATCCATCGCAGCCGCCCTCGCCGGAGCTCACGCCCCGACGAGATCTGCCGCCGCCATCCCGCTCCGTTCCGCCCCCTCGACCACCGCCGACGCCACCATCGCCTTCACCTCGATGAGCCGCGCCTCCCCGTGGTCCCGCCGAAGCTAGAGAGCGACCGGAGCCGCCGTCCCGGCTCGCCGTTGACCGCCGCCGCCGCCGTGGTAACTCCCCGCTCCTCCCCACCGTCAGATATGTTTTTTTAAACCGTTTTCTACTAAATAGCGAACGTTCATTAGTTAAGCCTCTGTAGTGGACGAAGTCGTCGCTTATGCTTCTGTAGCGAACGTTCGTTCGATAGGATTTTTCTTTTTATTTTAGTTTTCGGCCAGGGACCCGTTCGTAAATATTTTATTCATAGATTAGCCCCTGGTTTTCAAACGTCTACAACTTTTTGCTCGTAAGTCAGAATTCAACGAAACCAACGCCCACTTCTTCGTTATGATCCTCTCTATCCAGTAAGACAACTTAAACATGTTTTTGAAAGTTTAAAAATTTGAATTAGATCAGATTTGAATTTGAACTTCGTTTGATCATAACTTGAGTCTCGTAACTCCGATTTAGTTGATTCTTTTTGCAAAACGAAGCTCTTGACCTAAACTTTCTGATAAGGCCAAATTCATATAATTTTGGTACTGTTAGAAATTGTTTTATTTTGCAAGAGTTATTCGCTTGGTTTTGATGTCTTCCGAATTGTTTTCTTTGTTCTTCCCGATTTTTTGAGTGATTGCTTATGTGTGGTTACTATTGGTTGCTTACGATAGATTGACCGAAGTGTGACGAGTAGAACTATCAAGAGTTTTGAGTGCGAATCATCGTCATCAACATTGCAGGCAAGTTCACACTTTGATCATACCTTTTCTACTACCCAGTTTTATTGCATTAGATCAATCCTCAAACATTGCATGATTAGGATCTAATTAAATTGTGGGATGGGAAGTAGATGAGGTAGTACCTATTACCTGTTTATTATCAAACCTTTTGGAGATACTTCTACGTTTGCTTATTATGCCATGCTATGCTAGTAGGCGTGGATTGGGTGAGTGTATCCATGACAGATGTGAGATTGTTAATTAATGGTTTACTTAAGGTGGCAACTTAAACACACATCTGGGTGGATTGAGGTACCTGGTTTCCAGGATTTGCCTGTTTTTCTTCGGACCGCCACCGGGCTCAAAGGGATCATGAGATTATTCATGCTAGAAACTTCCGTGTGCAGCCACATGCTACTATGGGCTCTAGCATAGTTGACTAAGTCGTGCGAACTCTTACAGTGGTAGACTAGCTGATGTAGGGGTTGTAGGTTGGTACGGTCTACCCATACGTAAGGTGCAAGCGCTTTTGAGAAACTATGTCTCGGTCATCCATTTATCAAACACCATGTAGTGCGAGAAATCAAACGAAGGAGATCGAGTCTTGTGGGCAAAGTGCACAAACCTCTGCAGAGTGTACACACTAATCATGATTAGCCGTGTCCCCGGTTATGGACGTCTTGAGTATCTAGTTCTTGGATTATCCTGTTGATCTCATCACGTTACTTAAATAATTTGTTGGGTTTTAATGATGATGATTAATTGGGATTGAGAATGCTGTCAACCATTCTCAATGTTTAACAACCACCATGATAGTTAAATAAATTCCTTTGCAGTAGGGAAAAATTGGCTTTTCGCAAAAACATTGTAACCATAGAGCCTCCACCAGCCAAATATGCATGTAGAGATAGCCATTATTCATCATTGCTCTATGGTGTGAATTTGCCAGTACATTCAATGTACTGACCCTTTGTGGCTGCAACGTCTCATGTTGCAGGATCTTACGACGAGTAAGTGATACGTTAGGGTTACGGTTTCTACACTCAACCTTGCCGTTGGTGTTGATGGGAATCCACAACCTTGTTACTTCCGCTATTTGGATTGAGGTAATAGTATTTACGTTACTTTATACATGTGATTTACCTCTGTTATAAATCCTCGAGTACTGTGTGTGTCAGCATACCGATCCAGGGATGACACTTAAGCACAGAGACTTGATCCATTCGGGTCAGGTCGCTACAAGATGGTATCAGAGCACATGTTGACTATAGGACGTGACCCTAGAATTTGGCAAGCCCATAGAAAGATTTTTTTCTCTACAACTTTCTTTTAAAAAGAATCTTTTACCTGTCTTCTCTTCTGAGCTTATTCAAATATTCCCTTTAGTGAGCTATACCCTTTCCCCCTTTTGACCACAAGAAGATTTGGCTGATGAGACCACACCAAGGAGTACAAGATATCGGACAATTAAGACCATTTGGAATGAAGAGGATTTTACCGTGTAAATGGAAACTACAACTGTTGAAGACTCCGAAGACTAGGAGATTTTGAAGGCTCTGAAGAATTCCCAGATTTTTATGACCAAGGAAGGTTACGCTTATGGAATTTGACAGACTATGGAAGTTATCAATACCCGAGATCAAGGTGTATTGGAGTAAGACCGGAACATGGAGAGTTAGAAAATCAAAGTTTTGTCAGGAAAACCCTAAGGCAGGAGATATCAATTATGGAATGAAAGCTCATGGCAGTAACATGGGCATAGACATGGCTAACCATGGTGTTATTGCCCGCCTATGCTATTGTCACCATGCGGAGTTAAGCGTGCAGATGCATGGAAGAATTGGATGGTAGAAGGCTGAAGGAGCATCTGTCAGCGAAGGATGCAGTTTTAACATAGCTGGTGTATCGCCAGGATCTGGAGTATTACATCAAGGATTTTACGATAGACTGCAGGAAGCTGTATTTGATAAGGAAGCGTTTCGTGAAGAACTCAGGACCCAGAAGCTGAAGGTAGCCAAGCTAGAGGAGCAAAACCCTGAGACATCAAAGATTCGTCATGAACTGAAGGACAGTAGGATCATCGTTCATATCGAGGTTGATGAAATCCAGAAGTTGGAACGAAACTCCAGAAATATTGAAGGACGCCACCAG
The DNA here is from genome assembly GCA_021605145.1 of Aegilops bicornis. Classification (NCBI taxonomy): domain Eukaryota; kingdom Viridiplantae; phylum Streptophyta; class Magnoliopsida; order Poales; family Poaceae; genus Aegilops; species Aegilops bicornis. The sequence continues at coordinate 275,686,381 of CM038674.1, forward strand.
AGAATTTGCGACAACAGAGATGAGCTTGCAAAAAGGACTTGAGAAAGACAAGCACGATCGGAAGAAGCCATTGGAGGCATGAACAAGACTTGAAGAGTTTGATGATTTTGAAGATTTATTGACCATTAGAAGCCCAAATCCCTATTACATACCTGCGTTAGATGCGACGTTTGTGAGCTGTCATTTGTTTGATGTTTTCATGACAGCCACAAATAAAATTCTGTCTTTTCAAAACTGTTGTTTGTATTGTGTGTATCCCTCTCTATCTCTCTTATCCCACCCCAAAACCCATGGACCCCATAGAGGATGAATGGAGATGAGCTTGTATTGTCTGGACCAATGAGTCAATTGGAGACAGACCGATGGATTCAGAACATGGAGGATCACATGGAGAATAACCCTATAGCCAGAAAGATTATGGCCCAGCATGCTCTTCAATGCTTTGAAAGAGGTGCTGCTACTTGGTGGAGGATGTACCAAATCCTCAATGGATGGCAAGGAGTAACCACTTGGAAAGAATTTAAGTTGACTTTGTCAAAGTCTAGGTTTGTGTCCCAGAAATTGGAGCCTTATGGAAATGATATGAAGAAACCTTGTGCATACAAGCTTTGTGGAGAAATAGGACACAACCATAAAGAAAATAAGGACGAATACCCTCATAAGCAGAGGATTACCAAAGGAGTTAGCCGAGGATCTCAGGGAACTTCGGTTGGAGATTGTTCCCAAAGGTTTTGTTGCAGCAATGGAAGTTCAGCCTACATTGTTGGGAAAGATCCATGAAGCTCAGAAGGATGACAAAGAGATTGCTAAGGTAAAAGAGAGGATGAGCAAAGGAAAGGCTGAAGGTTTTCGTAAGGATGAGCACGACACCTTATGGTTCGAGGATCGTGTATATGTGCCTAATAATGCAAAGATCAGAAAGTTAATACTTCAGGAGGCTCATGACTCACCATACTCGATTCGCCCTGGAAGCACCAAGATGTATTTGGATTTGAAGGAGCGTTTCTGGTGGACTGGTATGAAGAAGGATATTGCGAAGTATGTAGTTTTAGGTGATGTATGCCAGAGAGAGTAAAAGCAGAGCATCAGAAGCCAGCAGGATTACTACAGCCTATGCCAATACCCGAATGGAAGCAGGATAAGCTTGGCATGGATTTCATTACCGGATTTCCCAGAACCTGATCAGGACATGCTTTTATGTGGGTAGTAGTTGATTCGCTTGACCAAAGTGGCTCACTTTATCCCAGTGAAAACCACCTATACAAGTGCGAAGTTGGCCAAGATATTTTGACCAGGATCGTATGTCTGCATGGAGTTCCGAGGACCATCGTATCAGATAGAGGAACATAGTTTACCTCAAAGTTTTGGAATCAGCTGCACCAGACTTTGTGTACTAGGCTAGAGTTCAGTACAACCTTTCATCTGCAGACAGATGGATAGACCAAGAGAGTCAATCAGATTCTGGAGGATATGTTGAGAGCGTGTGCGCTAGATTATGGATCTAGTAGGGATGATGTAACATCCCAAAATTTAGAATTTTGGAATGTTATATTAGATAAATAACTATGCTTGTTGTCTGATTTATGGTTTGATTGATTGAGTGAAACTGAGTGGAATTTGAAAACTTTTGAAAGTTGAATGAGAGGGAATGAAATGACTTTCCCAAAACTTTCCCATCTGTCTTTTGGATCCCAATGAATTCAAGTTCATTCCAACACCAAACCCTAGAGTGAAGATGACATGACTTCTTCCATTTTGAAATGAATAGGGTTTTTGAAAAGATTTGAATTTCATTTGGGAATATTTCAAATTCAAAGCTTTATGCAACTCAATGACTTTCATGAGGGAAGATAAAATGACTTCTTCAATTATATGAAATATGAGTTGGAAGTTAAAAGTATCAAATTGAAAGTCATTTGAAAGTGCCTTGAAACCCCTTTCAAAAAATTGAGTTTTGGTATTTGAATTCAAATTTTGGCAAGTGGAATTCATTTCAAAACTATGCGACAACTACTTGAGAAAAAGTATGAGAGGAGTAACATGACACTCCAAATATGTCAGAAGAAAACAATGCCAAAAGTTTTGGATTCAAATCTGAATTTTATCTGAATTTGAAAAAAAAAATGGATTTTTATAATGTTTGGATTTTGCCTTTGGAAAAATGTTCAAATGATAGGAATATTCCCGATCATTTTGGTATATATATACCCTATATAAAATATTTATAGTTATTGTTTTATTTCAGTTTTTGTTTTATTAAAAAATAAATTCAGAAAAGAAAAACCCCGGGCGCCCAGCCCAGCCCGGCCCAGTATGGCGCGCCACCAGCCCGGCCAGTGCGCCGGCCCAGCCAGCGCCAGCCGAGCCAGCCACCGACCGGCTCCTCGCCCCAGCGAATCCGCTCAGTCGGTCACCCGCTCGTTCCACCTCTCTCTCTCTCATCGACCAGAGGCCCGCCCCATCTTCTTCCCCCTCGCCCACGCCTCGCATGGCACCGCCGAGAGATCGCGGATCTGAAGGATCCGGGATTTGATCGCCTGATCGCTTCGGCTGCCCGAGGCCCTGGCTATAAAAGCCGACCCCCTCCGCACCCCATTCCCCCCTAGCCTCGCCGAAGCCCCTTTTCCTCTCTCTCCCGAGCACGCCGGAGACCCGAAGCTCTCGCCGCCGCCAAAGTCGCCGCCAAAGTCGCCGCCGTCGACGCCCTAGCCCTCCCCGACCAACCCCGACCCCACCAAACCCTTCCCGAGCTCCCCACTCAAGCAAGGCGACTCCCGGACCTCCCGACGACTGGAACCCTCGCCGCACTCTCGCTTGTCGCCCGCCGCCGTCGGACTCCGGTAAGCCACCGGAATCTCCCTCCCCCGTCCGATCTCTAATCTACGGCCACGATTAGAACCCCCGAAGGGGTATTCTTTTTTTAAAAGAACCGGTCGGTTCGTCCGGTTTATTAGTTAGGGTTTTTAGTATTTAGCCGGCCCGTTTTTAGTTTTAACCCGAGGCCCGTTTAGACTATTTGACGCACAGGGCACAGTATAGGCCCATTAGGCCTTTTTCTTTTATTTTGATTTTCTGTTTTAGCAGAATAGTTTCTGTTTTGAAAAATTGATATCTTTTATTCTGTTTATTATTTTTAGATGATTCTTTTTTTGTTGGATTGAAAATTTTATGTAATTTCTGTAGAATATATATTTAGCTATGTTAAAATTAATTAAAATTGCTTTAATTTAGTTTTAGTCAGAATAGTAAATCTGATATAACTTGAGTTAGAAAAATTATTTTTGGATGATTCTTTTTGTCCCAACTTTATTTTGACATTGCCAAACCGTAGAAATTAATTTGGGTATTTTAGGATTAATAAATAATTAGTTTTAAGCAGAATCTTGTTAATCCTAATTAATTAGCTAGCTACTGTTTTCCTATTAATTTAATTAGTAAATAAATTTATTTTTAACATGTGATTGATTATTCTAGGATAGTTTCTGTCACTTTATAGGATGAACTTTTATTTATAATAAATAAAAGTTTTATTTTATTTTCCTTAATAGAAATTGAATTAGGCCTAATAGGAGTTTCATATTAGATTTTAAATTAATTCTTTTTGCTCCTAGTTGCTTAATGCATCCTTTTCTGTTAAGTTAACATAAAACCATGATTAGGTTATGTTAGAAATTTTTTTGTTATATAAATCTATTCTTGTTGTTATTTGAAGTAGGAAAACATTGAGTTGTTTTTCTTTAAGTTTTCCCTTTGGGTTTTGCTTTGTTGGTTTTGGTGTGTTACTTTGTTATGTTATTGTGTTAAGTGATGTTATGCTATGTGCTTATTATAGTTATTTTTTGCCTCGGTAGAATTTCCGGAGTGCGAAGATTGCTACTACGAAACCCTAGTTTTCGAAGATCGTCAACCAGGCAAGTTCACTTTGACCATGCTTTCATACCTATGTTTTATTGCATTTAGTGACATCTTTGCAACCACCCCTCGGTAGTGTTATTGAATCCTTGTAGTTGAGTAGTATGCATGAGGTAGGAACCCATCACCCTGTTACCAAGCCCGGACGTTATTTATTTTAATGCTACGCTATAGTAGACGGGGTTTGGTATGAGTGCTCGAGGAGTGGTGTGAAGAAGGAGGACTCTACGTCAATGGCGACAACTCCATGATGGAATCTGCAAGGATTGCATCTTCAAGACCTCAAGACTTCAAGACTCGAGACAAGAATTCAATACACACTCACTGGGTGAAGGGCGGTTGACGGGCACCTGGAGAACCCAGTGGTTGGCGGGATGCATGGAGAAGCGCCATGACATCTTGCGGAAAGCTTCACCCAGACTCAAAGAGACGGAAGAATACTTCATGGCGGAAGCTTACCCGTGCAACCGCAAGTCATTATGGGCTCTGGCTTGGTTGACCTTAGTGGTGACTCTGGCTGGGGCGGTACTAGCAGATGTAGAACTACGGTAGGATGGGATGAGTACGGACGGTGGTCGAGGAACTCTTCGGAAGACCATGTTTCGGTCATCTTGTTCTCACACACCCCGAAGTGCGAGAACGCAAAGAGAGGGATCGAATCTTGCGGGTAAAGTGTACAAACCTCTGCAGAGGGTTATAACCTACTCGCTGAGCCGTGTCCCGATTCACGGACAATTTGAGCATCCGGACTTGGATCTATCTCGGAACTCTCAACACCGGATTGATAACTTAATTGTGGGCAACATATGATGATTTTGGGCTATGAGACATCGGTTGGCGGAACCATGTCATGATAGAAAACTCCATAGTACAGACTTCATTTATTCCTTTGATGTAGGGAAAATAAAATCAGCTTTTACGCAAACAAAACTCAGATCTGAGCCACAAAGCCAAATTGCATATAGTATAGTTTTACCATCTGTTTATTCATGTTGTGATCTTGCGGTACATTCAATGTAATCGACCTACACGGCTGCAACGTATCATGTTGCAGATATTTCCTCGACAGTAAGAGTTACGATACAGGGTTACGGTCTACACTCAACTGCCGATGGCGTTGATGGGACTCCACACCCGTTTGATTGTTTCACGAGTATTATGAGGTATATATCATTTTACGTTATTTATACATGTGATTGCACTTTGATATATACATTGATGTACTGTGTGCCAAAGATATCGATCCGAGTGGATGGCACAGAGATACGTAGAGGCTTGACCGTCGAGGTCGGGTCACTACAGATATGGTATCGAGCACATGTTGGTGTGAGGACGTGACCCTAGAAACCGGAAAGCCCTAGGACAGAAATCTCTAAAACTTTATTTTCAAAAGACTCTTACTTCTCATCTCTTGATTTTATCAAATAGACACTCTCACCTCAAATAGTTAGAATATACCCCTTTTCCTTTTGATCACATGAAGAATCAACTGAAGCCGCTCCAAGAAGGACAAGATATCGGATAATGAGATGGCCTCTTCGTGAGTAAAGAGGATTTGACCATGCATTAGAAAAGTTGAAGCTACACCAGTTGAAGACTCGAACGACTTGAAGAATCAGAAGAATTATTTGACCGTTAGAGGACCAAATCCATGTTATACACCTACGTTAGATGCGATGAATTGTGAGTTGTCATTTGTTTGATGTTTTCCGACAGCCACAAAGTAAAACCCGTTTCTTCAAAAACTATTGTTTGTATTGTGTGTATCCCTCCCCACCTCTCTCATATCTCATCCCAAAACTTTTGGACCCCATAGATGATGATTGAAGTTGGACTGATATTCTCTGGACCGAAAACCAGTAGGAGGCAGAGCTATGGATTCGAACATGGAGAATAACCGGGAGCAATTTGGTTTCAAGGAAGAATGAAGTATCGTGACGCTCTTGATTACTTTGAAGGAAGTGCTGCAACATGGTGGCAGATGCATCAAGCTATTGAGGATGGAATGGAGCAAAGACTTGGGAGGAATTCAAGAAGACCTGTTGGGATCACGTCTCATCCGGAGGCACCATGATAACCCGAAGAAGAAACCTTATGCCTCCAAGATTTGTGGAGGAATAGGACACACCAGGAGGAACACAAGGATGGATGCCCTCATTGTGAGGAGAAACACCTAGCTGAGGAATTGGAAACTCCCGAGCATTGAAGACCTGAAGAAATGAGGACCTAGAAAGCGAAACCATAGTAGAACGGCCCATTACAAGCGATAATTTTGTTGATGAGTGGGTAATTGCTTTTCTCTTTCTATCTCAACAGGACCCGAAATCTTGAACCCATGGACAACTGAACACCAAACTTTTACGGAGATGGTTGCAAATTCCCCATGGAGATACATCCCTTGTTACGAGCACCTCTCTTATCCTACACATGCAGATGACAACCCTTTATGAGTCTTTCCTTAAGGGCCTGAAACGATCATGACCACGACAAGTGATCACGATTGCGAAGATCCTGAAGGACATGATGAAGCATATTCACCTTGAAGGAGATGCGGTCTACAAAGGCTACCCTTTCATGCAAAAGGAGTGGAACTTTGGTATGTGGAGGTACACCTCCACCATTTGAAAGGAGTTTGCCCAAAGAGGATGGGGCATTACTTTTCATCTCACGTGTGCCACAAGCAACTTTCTTCGATCTTTGTTCGTGAAGCAGCCATGGAAGCCATACGCCGATCGGAGAAATACTTGAAGCAAGATTCCGTTATACTCGGGAATACCTAAGCGAAGTGCATGCAGAGATGATGTTGTGAAGCTCAAGACCACCATGATGAAAAAAAGAAGATTGAAGATTTCAAGGCTCATGTCGCACAATTCGATTGGGATGAAGAATCCTCGAGGAGGAAAAATGAATAAAGTTGGAAGTAATGCACGACCATACCAAATCATGTGGGTGGCAGCATTTGTAACAAAGTACTTTTGGAATTTGGATTCTGAAAATGATTAAGGATGTAATGAAGGATTGATATGAAAATAATGAGATTTTATGGATAAACTTGTGCACTTCTTTTGGTCATAGTACTCTGTAAAGCCACAAGATCAATGGAGAAAAAACATGTTATTCACGACGGTCCATAGAAGGGAACTGGACAAAATAAGTTGGAGTTTTGTTCTTGATATGATGGTATGAAGTAACAGAGTACTATTGGATTTAAAGGAGGTGTAACATGAGAGTTACTCAAGGATGAGTTAAAGCTGCACGGTGTTGAAGTGGGCCATAACCCACAGGCCCGTGGATTTTGATAAGGCAGATGTAACCTTGATAAAGGAATAAATTTGGAAGAATCGGTGATCCAATCAGCATAATGCTTACGTAGGAGGTTACGCCAAAAACACGAGAGTGGTGAAGTAACGATAGATGTTTTGTTTGGCTTGCGAAACCATGGATTATCTGAACTCGGTTCGTCAACAAGAGAAATTCTGCAATGCTTGTGAGTATGCCCAAGTGTTAGAATACGTGATTCGATATTTACGTATGTGGTAATGATTCAAATGCGGGATGGATTGGCCCCATACCGGAGACTTCTATCATGAACTATCATATGTTGATGGAAAATCGAGAGCCTTGAAAACCTTAGAAGAGTGTCGACACGATAAGCCATAAAACCATAAAATGGTAGTACGATGGAACCCTTTACAGGCAACCGTTGCCAATCGAAGGATATACGGTGAAGTTCAACTCAGACCCGTTCTCTGCAGGAGAAACCATTAATGGTAGACCACCACGAGTGTTTGATAGTTGTCTAGAATGGACACAGACCTATCAGCTAAGCGAGATCCGGTCTCGGACGAACTTCAACTTTGATAAACCGACCCAAGATTTTGAGGAAAACTCTATGCTTCGACGTAAGAGCGCTAATGAAGGAGCTATTGTAAGATATGTGAAGAGACATACATTGTCAACACTCGGAGGAAGTATCTGAGTTTATTGGAACCGTAACCTTGTTTTTAAGTGTGGTAGCACCCCTGACCTTCTGACCAAAATATTTACTAGAAGACCCCCAACCCCTAACCTTTTCTTGCTAGCCTCTTCGAATCTCGAGGACGAGATTCATTTTAAGTGTGGTAGGTTTGTAACATCCCAAAATTTAGAATTTTGGAATGTTATATTAGATAAATAACTATGCTTGTTGTCTGATTTATGGTTTGATTGATTGAGTGAAACTGAGTGGAATTTGAAAACTTTTGAAAGTTGAATGAGAGGGAATGAAATGACTTTCCCAAAACTTTCCCATCTGTCTTTTGGATCCCAATGAATTCAAGTTCATTCCAACACCAAACCCTAGAGTGAAGATGACATGACTTCTTCCATTTTGAAATGAATAGGGTTTTTGAAAAGATTTGAATTTCATTTGGGAATATTTCAAATTCAAAGCCTTATGCAACTCAATGACTTTCATGAGGGAAGATAAAATGACTTCTTCAATTATATGAAATATGAGTTGGAAGTTAAAAAGTATCAAATTGAAAGTCATTTGAAAGTGCCTTGAAACCCCTTTCAAAAAATTGAGTTTTGGTATTTGAATTCAAATTTTGGCAAGTGGAATTAATTTCAAAACTATGCATGACAACTACTTGAGAAAAAGTATGAGAGGAGTATCATGACACTCCAAATCTGTCAGAAGAAAACAATGACAAAATTTTTGGATTCAAATTTGAATTTTATTTGAATTTGAAAAAAATGAATTTTTATAAAGTTTGGATTTTGCCTTTGGAAAAATGTTCAAATGATAGGAATATTCCCTTGATCATTTTGGTATATATATACCCTATATAAAATATTTATAGTTATTGTTTTATTTCAGTTTTGTTTTATTAAAAAATAAATTCAGAAAAGAAAAACCCCAGGCGCCCGGCCAACCAGCCCGCGCCGCGCCTGACAGCCCGGCCAGCGCCCGGCCCAGCCACCCCGGCCAGGCCAGCCAGCCGGCTCCCTCGCCCCGCGCCCGCGAATCCGCTCAAGGTCGGTCACCCGCTCGTTCCACCTCTCTCTCTCTCTCCTTGACCAGTGAGGCCCGCCCCATCTTCTTCCTCGCCCACGCCTCGCTTGCCGGAGATCGGGATCGAAGCGATCCGGATTCCGATCGCCCCGATCGCTTCGGCCGTCCGAGGCCACAGCTATAAAGCCGACCCTCCGCACCCCATTCCCCCTAGCCTGCATGAAGCCCTCTTCCTCTCTCTCCCGAGCACGCCGGAGACCAAGCTCGCCGCCGCCAAAGTCGCCACCGTCGACGCCCTAGCCCTCCCCGACCAACCCCGACCCCACCAAACCCTTCCCCGAGCTCCCCCGCACCCGCAAGGCGACTCCCCGGACCTCCCCGACGACTGGAACCCTCGCCGCACTCTCGCCCGTCGCCGCTGGCCGTCGGACTCGGTAAGCCACGGAATCTCCCTCCCGTCCGATCTCTAATCTACGGCCACGATTAGAACCCCCGAAGGGGTATTCTTTTTTTAAAAGAACCGGCCGGTTCGTCCGGTTTATTAGTTAGGGTTTTTAGTATTTAGCCGGCCCGTTTTTAGTTTTAACCCGAGGCCCGTTTAGACTATTTGGCGCTTCGAGAGCAGTATAGGCCCATTAGGCCTTTTTCTTTTATTTTGATTTTCTGTTTTAGCGAGAATAGTTTCTGTTTTGAAAAATTGATATCTTTTATTCTGTTTATTATTTTTAGATGATTCTTTTTTGTTGGATTGAAAATTTTATGTAGTTTCTGTAGAATATATATTTAGCTATGTTAAAATTAATTAAAATTGCTTTAATTTAGTTTTAGTCAGAATAGTAAATCTGATATAACTTGAGTTAGAAAAATTATTTTTGGATGATTCTTTTTGTCCCAACTTTATTTTGACATTGCCAAACCATAGAAATTAATTTGGGTATTTTAGGATTAATAAATAATTAGTTTTAAGCAGAATCTTGTTAATCCTAATTAATTAGCTAGCTACTGTTTTCCTATTAATTTAATTAGTAAATAAATTTATTTTTAACATGTGATTGATTATTCTAGGATAGTTTCTGTCACTATATAGGATGAACTTTTATTTATAATAAATAAAAGTTTTATTTTATTTTCCTTAATAGAAATTGAATTAGGCCTAATAGGAGTTTCATATTAGATTTTAAATTAATTCTTTTTGCTCCTAGTTGCTTAATGCATCCTTTTACATTAAGTTAACATAAAACCATGATTAGGTTATGTTAGAAATTTTTTGTTATATAAATCTATTCTTGTTGTTATTTGAAGTAGGAAAACTTTGAGTTGTTTTTCTTTAAGTTTTCCCTTTGGGTTTTGCTTTGTTGGTTTTGGTGTGTTACTTTGTTATGTTATTGTGTTAAGTGATGTTATGCTATGTGCTTATTATAGTTATTTTTTGCCTCGGTAGAATTTAGAGTGCGAAGATTGCTACTCTGAAACCCTAGTTTTGAAGATCGTCAACTGTGCAAGTTCACTTTGACCATGCTTTCATACCTATGTTTTATTGCATTTAGTGACATCTTTGCAACCACCCCTCAGTAGTGTTATTGAATCCTTGTAGTTGAGTAGTATGCATGAGGTAGGAACCCATCACCCTGTTACCAAGCCCGGGACGTTATTTATTTTAATGCTACGCTATAGTAGACGGGGTTTGGTATGAGTGCTCAGGAGTGGTGTGAAGAAGGAGGACTCTACGTCAATGACGACAACTCCATGATGGAATCTGCAAGGACTGCATCTTCAAGACCTCAAGACTTCAAGACTAGAGACAAGAATTCAATACACACTCTTTGGGTGAAGGGCGGTTGATGGGCACCTGGAGAACCAGTGGTTGGCAGGATGCATGGAGAAGCGCCATGACATCTTGCGGAAAGCTTCACCCAGACTCAAAGAGGCGGAAGAATACTTCATGGCGGAAGCTTACCTGTGCAACCGCAAGTCATTATGGGCTCTGGCTTGGTTGACCTTAGTGGTGACTCTGGCTGGGACGGTACTAGCAGATGTAGAACTACGGAGGATGGGATGAGTACCGGACAGTGGTCAGAGGAACTCTTCGGAAGACCATGTTTCGGTCATCTTGTTCTCAAACACCCTGAAGTGAGAGAACGCAAAGAGAGGATCGAATCTTGCGGGTAAAGTGTACAAACCTCTGCAGAGGGTTATAACCTAATCGATTAGCCGTGTCCCGATTACGGACAATTTGAGCATCCGGACTTGGATCTATCTCGGAACTCTCAACACCGGATTGATAACTTAATTGTGGGCAACATATGATGATTTTGGGCTATGAGACATCGGTTGGCGGAACCATGTCATGATAGAAAACTCCATAGTACAGACTTCATTTATTCCTTTGATGTAGGGAAAATAAAATCAGCTTTTACGCATAAACAAAACTCGAATCTGAGCCACAAAGCCAAATTGCATATAGTATAGTTTTACCATCTGTTTATTCATGTTGTGATCTTGCGGTACATTCAATGTCTTGACCTACACGGCTGCAACGTATCATGTTGCAGATATTTCCTCGACAGTAAGAGTTACGATCTGAGGTTACGGTCTACACTCAACCTGCCGATGGCGTTGATGGGACTCCACACCCGTTTGATTGTTTCATTGAGTATTATGAGGTATATATCATTTTACGTTATTTATACATGTGATTGCACTTTGATATATACATTGATGTCTTGTGTGTGCCAAAGATATCTTGATCGAGGATGGCACAGATACACAGAGGCTTGACCGTCTGAGGTCGGGACGCTACAGATGATAATCTACCTTACGCGGAGTTCTCATTCAACAACAGCTACCAAGTCAGTTTGAAGATGGCCCCTTTTGAAGCTTTGTATGGGAGAAGGAGCCAGACACCGTTGGTGTGGGATGAAGTTGGAGACCGTCAGTTGTTTGGACCAAGTGTTATCAAGGAGTCAGAAGAGAATGTTAAGTTGATTCGAGATAGACTGAAGGTAGCTCGATCTGGCGGAAGAGTTATCTTGGAACTCAAAAACGCAAGGAGGTAGTCTATAAATTGGAGATAGAGCATGTCTTCGTGTGTCCCCTCTGCGAGGAGTTAAACTATTTGGAGTTAAGGGAAAGTTAGCCCCGAGATTTGTAGGACCATACCGAGTTTTGGAGCGTATGGGAGAAGTGGCCAACAAGTTGGAGTCACCCGAAGGACTGTCAGGAGTTCATGAGGTGTTTCACGTTTCCCAGTTGAAGAAGTGCCATACAGAGATGGCCAATATTCCCTTGAAAGGACGCTTGACCCTGGAAAGGATAATGATGTTCCATGAAGTGGAGTATGGACTTCATAAGTATAAGTTTTTATCTCGGTATGTGGGATATCCCACGAGGATGAAGAGATGAATTACTATTGGATATAAAGGAGGTATGATGTTGGAAATCTGGATCAATGGAAATTCCATGACGATTCTGAGTAATCACGTCTTAGTTTGGTGCAAATAGAAGGAAGGGAGACAATACAATTGGATGGATTTTAAGTATGCTTGGAAGCTGGAAGTTGGATGTTGGAATAACGATCGGCTGCCCGATGATGAGTTCAAGGTTTACAAGTGATGAGATGTGCCATAACCCACGAGGCCCAGGACACCAAGAAGCAAGCACATTCTTGTCAAGGAAAAACCCTGGAAGAAGTTACGATTTTATCAACCAACGATTCTATAGGAATTTATGCAAAACACGAGAGTTGTTAAGGAGCGATAGATGTTTGTTTGGCTTGCGAGAATCAATGGATTTATCCGAACTTGGTTAAATCGACAAGAGAAATTTTGCAATGCTTGTGAGGATGACCGAGTGTTAGAATGTGAGATTCGCTAAACCATGTACAAGGTAATGATTTGGGTGCGGGATGGATTGATCACCATACCGACTTACTCTTATTATTCGCCTTGCTATATGGGATGGTAAATCTGAGTGACCTACCTATAGTACAGTGACGACGATATTAAACCCTGTTTAAACCTTAGAATGGTATAAGTATTTTCCCTTATACAAGGCAGTTGTTGCCAACCGTAGGATATACGGTGAGGATCAACCCAGACCCATTTCCTGCAGGGGAAACCATAAATTGATGACCACCATGAGATATCGATAGTTGTTTAGTATTGGCGCTAGACCCGTCAACTAAGAAGACCCAATCTCGGAATAACCTTACCAAGAGGAAAAAGGACAAAAGAATTGAGGAAAAGGTTATGCTGCTACCGGAAGAGCCCAGAGATGGAATTTCCCGAGATCTGGGAAGACCAACACTGTCAACAATAAGGATGGAGTATATGAGTTTTGATGGAATCGTAACCATGCTTCTAAGGGTGGTAGCACCCGAGACCCCGGAGACAATCGATGGATTTTTGAGAAGACCCCCTACCCTAACCTATTTCTTGCTAGCCTCTCCGAATCTCGAGGATGAGATTCATTTTAAGGGTGGTAGGTTTGTAACATCCCAAAATTCTAAATTTTGGAATGTTATAATAAATTGATAGATTTGATTGATTGAGTGAAATTCGAAAAAAATTTGAAAGTTAAATGAGAGGGAATAAAAGGACTTTCCCAAACTTTCACTTTTGCTTTTATGATCTTCGGGAATTCAAATTCTTTTCATCACAAAACCCTGGAGAGAAGATGACATGACTTCTTCCATTTATTTAAATGACAAGGGTGTTGAAAATATTTGAATTTCATTTGAGAATATTTCGAATTCTGAAACTTTATGCAACTCAATGATTTTCACGAGCGAAGATAAAATGACTTCTTCAAATTATATGAAATATGAGTTGGGAGTTTCAAAGAATTAAATTCAAAGTTATTTTGAATTTATTTTCAATTGTGAGTTATTTGAGTTTTATTCAAATTATTTTTCTCCAAAAATAAAATATATGGAAAATAGGGTAACATGATTCCCTACATAAGAAAATTGGAGAGAAATAAATTTGAATTAATTTTGGTATTTTTAAAATGATTTTTATTGGATTCTATTAGAGCTGTAGCACTCTTTGCTTTATTTAAATTTGTGTGGATTTTATTTGACTCAAGAGAAATGTTCACAATGTAGGAAATCTTTTTATGAAAATTTTGATATATTATATGCCTATATAAAAGTTTTAGTTATTTTGTTTTGTTATTTTAGTTCTCTGAAAATTTGTTTTAAAAAAAACTCGTCGAGCGATGCCAGGCGAAGCCCGGCCTTGCCTCTCTCTCTCTCGCGCCCGAGCCAGCCGGCCCACCTTAGTAGCGCCCAGCCTGCCGTCTCTCCTTGAGGAGTCATTGCTGCGGCCCGCCGCCTCGACGTCCGTGCTGCCACCGGACTCTCCCCGCCGCCTAGCCCCTTGCCCACGCCACCCCTCGCCCCTCCTTTAAAACCCGAGGCTCCGGGCCCCGTTGCTCTCCTCCCCGATCCATCGTCGTCGCCCTCGCCGGAGCTCACGCCCCAACGAGATCTGCCGCCGCCGCCCCGCTCCGTTCCGCCCCCTCGACCACCGCCGACGCCACCATCGCCTTCACCTCGACGAGCCGCGCCTCCCCGTGGTCCCGCCGAAGCTAGAGAGCAACCAGAGCCGCCGCCCCGGCCGGACCCGAGCCGCCGCCGCCGTCCCGGCTCACCGTTGACCGCCGCCGCCGCCACGGTAACTCCCCGCTCCTCCCCACCGTCAGATCTGGATCCAATGGACCAGATCGATTCTGTTTTTTTAAACCGTTTTCTACTAAATAGCGAACATTCATTAGTTAAGCCTCTGTAGTGGACGAAGTCATCGCTTATGCTTCTGTAGCGAACGTTCGTTCGATAGGATTTTTCTTTTTATTTTAGTTTTCGGCCAGGGACCCGTTTGTAAATATTTTATTCACAGATTAGCCCCTGGTTTTCAAACGTCTACAACTTTTTGCTCGTAAGTCGGAATTCAACGAAACCAACGCCCACTTCTTCGTTATGATCCCCTCTATCCAGTAAGACAACTTAAACATGTTTTTGAAAGTTTAAAATTTTGAATTAGATCAGATTTGAATTTGAACTTCGTTTGATCATAACTTGAGTCTCGTAACTCCGATTTAGTTGATTCTTTTTGCAAATCAAAGCTCTTGACCTAAACTTTATGATAAGGCCAAAATCATATAATTTTGGTACTGTTAGAAATAGTTTTATGTTGCAAGAGTTATTTGCTTGGTTTTGATGTCTTCCGAATTGTTTTCTTCATTCTTTCCGATTTTTTGAGTGATTGCTTATGTGTGGTTACTATTGCTTGCTTACGATAGATTGACCGAAGTGTGACAAGAAGAACTATCAAGAGTTTTGAGTGCGAATCATCTTCATCAACATTGCAGGCAAGTTCACACTTTGATCATACCTTTTCTACTACCCAGTTTTATTGCATTAGATCAATCCTCAAACATTGCATGATTAGGATCTAATTAAATTGTGGGATGGGAAGTAGATGAGGTAGTACCTATTACCTGTTTATTATCAAACCTTTTGGAGATACTTCTACGTTTGCTTATTATGCCATGCTATGCTAGTAGACGTGGATTGGGTGAGTGTATCCATGACAGATGTGAGATTGTTAATTAATGGTTTACTTAAGGTGGCAACTTAAACACACATGGGTGGATTGAGGTACTGGTTTCGAGGATTTTCCTATTTTTCTTCGGACCGCCACCGGGCTCAAAGGGATCATGAGATTATTCATGCTAGAAACTTCCGTGTGCAGCCACATGCTACTATGGGCTCTAGCATAGTTGACTAAGTCGTGCGAACTCTTACAGTGGTAGACTAGCTGATGTAGGGGTTGTAGGTTGGTACGGTCTACCCATACGTAAGGTGCAAGCGCTTCTGAAAAACTATGTCTCGGTCATCCGTTTCTCAAACACCATGTAGTGCGAGAAATCAAACGGAGGAGATCGAGTCTTGTGGGCAAAGTGCACAAACCTCTGCAGAGTGTACAAACTAATCATGATTAGCCGTGTCCCCGGTTATGGACGTCTTGAGTATCTAGTTCTTGGATTATCCTTGATCTCATCACGTTACTTAAATAATTTGTTGGGTTTTAATGATGATGATTAATTGGGATTGAGAATGCTGTCAACCATTATCAATGTTTAACAACCACCATGATAGTTAAATAAATTCCTTTGCAGTAGGGAAAAAATGGCTTTTCGCAAAAACATTGTAACCATAGAGCCTCCACCAGCCAAATATGCATGTAGAGATAGCCATTATTCATCATTGCTCTATGGTGTGAATTTGCGATACATTCAATGTCTTGACCCTTTGTAATGCAACGTCTCATGTTGCAGGATCTTACGACGAGTAAGTGATACGTTAGGGTTACGGTTTCTACACTCAACCTTGCCGTTGGTGTTGATGGGAATCCACAACCTTGTTACTTCCGCTATTTGGATTGAGGTAATAGTATTTACGTTACTTTATACATGTGATTTACCTCTGTTATAAATCCTCGAGTACTGTGTGTGTCAGCATACCGATCCAAGGATGACACTTAAGCACAGAGACTTGATCCATTCGGGTCAGGTTGCTACACCTAGTATCCACTATGTTCTGAGATTGATGTTGCTATGACTTTGCTATGCTTAATGCTTGTCACTTGGGCCCGAGTGCCATGATTTCAGATATGAACCTATTATGTTTTCATGAATATATGTGAGTTCTTGATCCTATCTTGCAAGTCTATAGTCACCTACTATGTGTTATGATCCGGCAACCCCGAAGTGACAATAATCGGGACCACTCCCGGTGATGACCATAGTTTGAGGAGTTCATGTATTCACTATGTGTTAATGCTTTATTCCGGTTCTCTATTAAAAGGAGGCCTTAATATCCCTTAGTTTCCATTAGGACCCCGCTGCCACGGGAGGGTAGGACAAAAGATGTCATGCAAGTTCTTTTCCAAAAGCACATATGACTATATTCGGAATACATGCCTACATGTTGATGAATTGGAGCTAGTTCTATGTCACCCTATGTTATGACTGTTACCTGATGAACTGCATCTGGCATAATTATCCATCACTGATCCAATGCCTACGAGCTTTCCATATACTGGTTCTCGCTTATTTACTTTCCCGTTGCTATTATTACAATCACTACAAAATACAAAAAATATTACTTTTGGATTCATTACTTTTATTACCGTTACCACTACTATCATATTACTTTGCTACTAAATACTTTGCTACAGATATTAAGTTATCCAGGTGTGGTTGAATTGACAACTCAACTGCTAATACTTGAGAATATTCTTTGGCTCCCCTTGTGTCGAATCAATAAATTTGGGTTGAATACTCTACCCTCGAAAACTGTTGCGATCCCCTATACTTGTGGGTTATCAAGACTATTTTCTGGCGCCGTTGCCGGGGAACATAGCTCTATTCTTTGAGTCACTTGGGATATATATCTGCTGGACACTATGAAGAACTTGAAAGACGCTAAGACAACAATTTATCCCTCAACTATGAGGGGAGGTAAGGAACTGCCATCTAGCTCTGCACTTGACTCACCTTACATTTTGAGTAAGCTTGCGACACCTAAACACGCTTACGCTATTAGATTACGATATGTCGCATGTTATTGATGATGCCATACGCTATGCATGATACTTATGATGAAACTACTTCTATGCTTGATACTACTGTGCCCCTTAGTGAATTCCTTGATGAACAAATTGCTAGGGCTAGAGAGAAAGAAATTATTGAAACTGATTATATTGATGAAAGTGATGATGAAGATAGGCCTGTTATTCCTGAGGGTTATGTTTTTGATATGGAAGCTTCTGCGGCTATTTTAGCTTGCAAAGATAGATATGAACTCAATAGGTTATTGGCTGAATGGAATAAGCAATCTCTTAGAGATAGAATGAGGCCTGACCCTGCTTTTTCTACTTCACCTATTTGTGTTGCTGATAAGGATTATGAATTCTCTGTTGATCCTGACATAATTACTTTGGTTGAATCTGATCCTTTCCATGGCTATGAATCTGAAACTATTGTGGCACATCTTACTAAATTAAATGATATAGCCACCCTGTTCACTAATGACGAGAGATCTCGCTACTTTTATATCCTTAAAATATTTCCGTTCTCATTAAAGGGTGATGCTAAGATATGGTTTAATTCTCTTGATCCTGGTTGTGTGCGTAGTCCCTGTGATATGATTTATTACTTCGCTAAATATTTCCCTGCTCATAAGAAACAAGCTACTTTAAAGGAAATATACAACTTTGTGCAAATTGAAGAAGAGAGTCTCCCACAAGCTTGGGGGAGGCTTCTCAAGTTACTTAATGCTTTGCCTAATCATCCTCTTAAGAAAAATGAAATACTTGATATCTTTTATAATGGACTAACTGATGCTTCCAGAGATTACCTGGATAGTTGTGCTGGTTCTCTTTTCAGGGAAAGAACACCGGATGAAGCTGAAATTCTATTGAATAATATGTTGAAAAATGAAAATAATTGGGCACCTCCTGAGCCAGCTCCTGCTCCAATTATTGAGCCTATTCCTAAACCAACTCCGAAGAAGAGAGGTGTTCTATTTCTCAGTCCTGTAGATATGCAAGAGGCAAAGAAATCTATGAAAGAAAAAGGTATTGAAGCTGAAGATGTTAAGAATTTACCTCCTATTGAAGAAATACATGGTCTTAATCTACCGCCTGTTGAAGAAACTTGTGATCTTAATCCATTACCTATTGAAGAACCTCCTGGTCTTGATAACCCGACACAGGTAGTAAAGGTAAATTCTCTCTATAGATTTGATGAAGGTGATATTCCTCACTATAAGTCTGCTAGACAATGCTTTGATGAGTTTGATAATTTTATTGTCAAACAAGAAAATTTCAATGCTTATTTTGGTAGACAAATAAAACAAAATGCTTATATGATTAAACACTTGGGTGATTATATGGCTAATATTAGAGGTGAACTTAAATTTGTTAGCAAACATGCTTCTATGGTTACCACTCAAGTAGAACAAGTACTTAAAGCTCAAAATGATTTGCTCAATGAAATGAATAGTAATAAAAATGATTATGCTGTTAGAGTGGCTACTAGAACTGGTAGAATGACTCAGGAACCTTTGTATCCTCAAGGCCACCCTAAGAGAATTGAGCAAGATTACGGAGAAATAATATTGATGCACCTAGTTCTTCTAAAAGGAAGAAAAGAAAAATGATAGGACTTTGCAAACTTCTAGTGAACCTATTGCTGAACCACACGATAATCCAAATGATATCTCTATGTCTGATGCTGAAACACAATCTGGTAATGAACATGAACCTAGTGAAAATGTTATTGATGATGTTCATGATGATGCTCAACCTAGTAATGATAATGATGTAGAAGTTGAACCTGCTGTTGATCTTGATAACCCACAATCAAAGAATCAACGTTATGATAAGAGAGACTTTGTTGCTAGGAAACATGGTAAAGAAAGGGAGCCATGGGTTCAGAAACCCATGCCTTTTCTACCCAAACCATCCAAGAAAAAGGATGATGAGGATTTTGAGCGCTTTCTTTGAAATGATTAGACCTATCTTTTATGTATGCGACTAACTGATATGCTCAAAATGAATCCTTATGCTAAATATATGAAAGATATTGTCACTAATAAGAGAAAGATACCGAAGCTGAAATTTCCACCATGCTTGCTAATTATACTTTTAAGGGTGGAATACCAAAGAAACTTGGAGATCCAGGAGTACCTACTATACCATGCTCCATTAAAAGAAATTATGTTACAACTGTTTTATGTGATCTTGGAGATGGTGTTAGTGTTATGCCTCTCTCTTTATATCGTAGACTTGACTTGACTAAGTTGACACCTACTAAAATATCTTTGGCTGATAAATCAATTGCTATACCTGTCGATATTTGTGAGGATGTGCCTGTTGTGGTTGCAAACGTTACTATTTTAACGGACTTTGTTATTCTTGATATTCCCGAGGACGATAGTATGTCTATTATTCTTGGAAGACCTTTCTTGAATACTGCAGGTGCTGTTATTGTTTGCAACAAAGGCAATGTCACTTTTCATGTTAATGGTAATGAGCATACGGTACACTTTCCGAGGAAACTGCCTCAAGTTCATAGTATCAACTCTATTGGAAAAATTCCATCGATTATATTTGGAGGTTTTGAATTTCCTCTTCCCTCATTAAGAAGAAATATGATATTCTTATTATTGGGGATGTGCATATCCCCGTTGAGGTAACATAGTGTTATTCAAAATTTCTCCGGTTCCATGTTATTCGGAATGAGTTTATTAACAAGACCTGATCAACCTTATTAGTGGATTCCTTTTGATGAGCATGAGACGATGAAACTAGAAGGCACAACCTTCTGTACCCTTTTTCTATTTTCTGTTATTTAGTTGAAATAAAGCAAAAATAGTATTTTTTTACATCTGCTTTTCTGATTTATCTGTGCAATATAAAAATACCCCGAAAATAAAAGTTCTCCAAATGCCCTGAAAATGAAATATGATGTTTTCTAGAATATTTGAGGATTTATGGAACTAAGAACACAGCAGGGGGGGTGAACCACCTGGCCATGAGGGTGGAGGGCGCGCCCTACCCCCAGGGCGCGCCCCCTGCCTCGTGGGCCCATGGTGGCCCTCCTCCACTTATTGCTGCACTCATACACTCCTTCTTCCTCTCACAAATGCCAATATCCAGCTCAAGCACGAGTTCTAACTCACTTTGCTGTGATTTTCGATCTCCTTGCTCAAAGCACCTCTCACAAAACTGCTTGGGGGGATTGTTCCTTGGTATGTGACTCCTCCATTGGTCCAATTAGTTTTTGCTATAGTGCTTTATTCATTGCAAATTTGTGCTGCATAGGTGACCATGTTCTTGAGCTTGCATGTCAAATTTATATGGTTCCAAGTAGTTCTAATGCATGATATATCCTCTAGGCACTTGTAGGAGTAGTTGCTATCAATTTTGTTGAGCTTGGTTCACTTTTATTTGAAGTTACTAAAAATTTCAGAATATTTCAGAAAATGATGAAGAGACTTTTGAGGGGCTCATCGAGCCGAAGCTCAAAGGAAAGCAAAATGAAGAAGCACAGAGGCCCAAATATAATTTGCCTCGTACCGCGGAGGTCCGGCCGTGTGAATGGCCTTATGATGACTTCTTGAGACAAGCCGAGATTTATGAGGATTTTTATTCATTGGCTGATAATGCTGGCCTCACCGACTTCCTCCGCGACCAACGTCATCAGTATCTCTTACTCACTAATACTTTTGTGCAAAACTTCTACTATTTTCCTAAGGAATCACCTCGTTCAGTAGAGTTTCATTTATATGACGTTGTTGAGAAGATGTCATTAGCTGAATTTTGCAAGGTTTGCAAAATACCCTTTGAGGGTACCTTAGACGAACCACACCGTAAAGATGTGGAAGAATTTATTGATACCATCACTATGGGGGAAACCAGGAAGGTTTCCGATGCAAGAATCACTAGCTTACATTTTCCTGTCTTACGCTACTTTGCCTTATTTGCTAGTCGTTGCTTGATTGGTCGCGGAAACTGTGGAAACCTTAGTGTT
Source organism: Aegilops bicornis (assembly GCA_021605145.1). Lineage (NCBI taxonomy): Eukaryota > Viridiplantae > Streptophyta > Magnoliopsida > Poales > Poaceae > Aegilops > Aegilops bicornis. The sequence goes on from CM038674.1 coordinate 275,707,889, forward strand.
CCTGATATTATAATTTTGTTCCATGGTTTATACCGCGATAACACTGTTAGTATGGGCGGAAGTATTGCTAAACGGTTAAGTTTGAACTATACTAAGGGCCCCATCTTTGGGGGTATTTATGCTTCACGCCTAGCTGCACATTTTAACATACCTATTAGGCTCTATGAGAAAGAAGAAAAATTGCTGCCCAATTCTTATTTAGATTATAAGAGTATGCTAGCGCATGATTTTATTGTCAAGGGCAGGGAAGGGAAGCTTAAATATAAATTGTACTTTAATAAACATCACCCTGAGACTATTACCTTGCCTGCTCCTTCTTTGTTTAACTTGTGTGAAGGTCCTTACCTCGTTCCGTGGGCGGCTGTTCAAGCCTACCTGAATCCTACACCAGCCCCGGAGCCGGAGCCACAATATGAGCCTCCACGACTGTCTATTTATTCTTGGGATCCGGAGGTGGCTGCCAGTCAGTGGCAGTCAGAGTCCTCTTCATCACAATACGACCCCGGCTACACCTACGGGTATCCACCAGGCTATCCCTGGCAATGAACCAACTTAGGCCAAAAGCCTAAGCTTGGGGGAGTACGTATTTCACACCGACATTACATTTATGTTTACACACACTCATTGCTAGATGTCGGTGCTCATGCTCTTTCATTGTAATATCCACGCTAGTTTATTTTCTTTTTCCTATTTTCTTCTTGTATGTTTGTTAAACTTTAAGAAAAAAATAGTAGTAGCTTTTAGTTAGTTTACTTTTCTTGCTGTAGTAGTAATAATTAAAAAGAAAACCCAAAAATATTTCCCGTTCTTCGTTTGCTTGTTGGGAGCTTTCCCATGTAAATAGTTTCTTTTCCTTTTTTTCTTTGGGGGTCGTTAGGAGAGGACCATGATTAAATTGTTGAAGTGGCTCTTATATGCATTATTGTTGATTTAACCAAGAGCCCATATTGCCTTGTCTTCTCCTGTTTATTGAATGCTCGCAGATTCCAGCTTACTCCAATGCACGTGCACTCTTACTATTATTCACTTCGTTCGGTCGTGCAAGTGAAAGGCGATTATGATGATATATGATGGACTGACTGGGATGAGAAAAGCTGGTATGAACTCGACCTTTCTTGTTTTTGTAAATATGATGAGTTCATCGTTCCTGATTCAGCCTATTATGAATAAAATGTTTGCAATGACAATTAGAGATCATAGTTGCTTATGCCATGCTTGATTAGCTGTGAGTTATAATGGTTTACCTTGCGTGCCAACATGCTATTAAAATGGTTGTGATGTGGTATGATGGGGTGGTATCCTCCTTTGAATGATTTAAGTGACTTGACTTGGCACATGTTCACGCATGTAGTTGAAACAAAATCAACATAGCCTTCAGGATATTTATGTTCATGGTGGATTATATCCTACTCATGCTTGCATCCCATGTTTATTAATTTTAGTGCATGTTCATGATTGTTGTCGCTCTCTAGTTGGTCGCTTCCCAGTCTTTTTCTAGCCTTCACTTGTACTAAACGGGAATACTGCTTGTGCATCGAATCCCTTAAACCCCAATGTTATTCCATATGAGTCCACCATACCTTCCTATATGCGGTATCTACCTGCCGTTCCAAGTAAATTTGTATGTGCCAAACTCTAAACCTTCAAATAAACATTCTGTTTTGCATGCTCGAATAGCTCATGTATCAACTAGGGCTGCCCATATCTTCCATGTTAGGCGGGTTATTCTCAAGAGGAGTGGACTCCGCTCCTCATTCATGAGAAAATGGCTGGTCTCCGGGATGCCCAGTCCCATGCTTTATGCAAACTAAATAAAAATTAATTGCAAACAAAACTCCCCCTGGGACTGTTGCTAGTTGGAGACACTCGTTGTTCCGAGCAAGTCATGGATTGATGCTAGTTGGTGGAGGGGGAGTATAAACTTTACCAATCTGTTTGGGAACCGCCTATAATGTGTGTAGCATGGAAGATATCGCCATCTCTTAGTTGTTATGTTGACAATGAAGAAATTCACAAATGTTGCAGCCGAAGAATTTGACGCAGCTGATGCCTTCCTTTTCTTCACTGTAGCTCGCTCTGCAGCCTTGATCTTCTTCATATCTGATGCATATGGAAGGATTGGAGTTGGTGTAGGCACGGGAGGAGCTGAGGAATCTGGTTGAATTTCCTCGGTATGGCGATGCGATTGCCTGACTTCTTGATTTCTTTAGGCGCACCACTAGTGGATGCCACGCAATTTGTTCAATGGCTGGAATGGAGTCATCAGCCACGAACTAGCATTGTCATCGGCAGGCTGAAAATCATCAGCAGGCATGTTCTTGATGGTGACGGAGGCTCCATCATTTGTGAATTTCTTCATCAGGTTGACGAATCTGACTTTGGCTCCTTGCCAATCAGCATAATAAGCATCAAATTTTTTGCTGAGGGCTTGGATTTCAGTCTGGACCTTGAGAAGTTCCTTAGGTGTCATTCTGACAACATTTTTCTTTAGGGTCTTCTCCTTCCTGAATTGAGCTTTCTTGATCTGTCTAGCCTTTTCAAACCTCCATTTCTCTTCACTGATGAAATGGGTCAGCATATGACTTTGTCCAGGAGTCAGATGAAAATCAGGCATAGGGGTGTACGGATCCTTGTGCGAAGATCAATGTAATCGAGGATTTTCTTCGGATCCAAAAGCGATGTAGCAGATGTGCCTTTGGCTCTAGCGGCCTTTACTTGTCGGTCTCGATGATTTACGCAAGTTCATCATCGAAGCTTCATCATCGAGATGGCACATGGAAAGCAACCTGTTTCTTCTTGGACTTGGCCGAGGACCTCGTCGATTGTTGCCTTGGTCTTGACGGTGTAGGGCTGATGAAGAATTTGGTGCGGTGAGGAACTTCTTGAGACACGAGAGGCAATGGAGATGCCTGCGAGTCCTTTGGCACGTGGCGGATGCACAGTCTTTGAGGACTTTGAAGGAGGCTGCTGAGGACTTTGGTGGAGCAGAGCAGCATGAGGAATTTGCCGTGAGGGCATTCTTTGTTGAAGCACTTGGCTTGTGTGCGGGCTTCTTGGCCATAGATTTTCTTGGCTTAACAGAAGCCTCAGTGGCAGCAGCAGTAGAAGAGTCCTCATTGAATTTCCTCACTGCCTCCTTGGCTTGTCTTGCCAATTTGGCTTGACGCTTGGCCCATTCTTCAGGAAAATCCTCACCACGCTTGATGCTGGTGGGGTCAGCTTCTTGGCCAGGTGCCAATGGAGCTCTTGGGCATGGAGGATTGAGTGAAAATTTCTTCATGTACTTTGGAGTAACATACCTGTACTCCCTCCATTCCCTTGCCCATCTCCGTTCAATCCTCTGAATGCGCACCTTGCGCTGATTTTTGTTTTCCTTGCGAAATTTGGCTTCATCAGGTGTGCAATAGTCAGCATAAATGTCCTCAGGTATCTCAAAGGCAGTCATGACCTCAGGCCTCTTTCCTACTTTCTCGTGGCTTCTTTCCTTACGCCATATTCTTGGTGAGGAATTTGAATAATCAAATTCTCTGAAGAAGTATGCAACTTTTCTTCGAGCAGCTGCAAATGAGTTAAGTTGATGAGAACCTAGTGATTCAAAGAAATAGACATGAGTACACTGTGAACAGAGTATAGTTGCGAGAAATTTGGAGAGGTCATATGCGTTCTCAGAAGGTTTTTCAAAAAGAACAAGTTTGAGGAATTTGACCAGATGAGCCTTGAAGAATTTCACTAAGCGTTCTTTGTCTTAGGTTCCAGAGTTGTATAGATCAAGGATCCACACAATTGAGGAATCTTTGAAGAAAAATCATTGCTTAGAGAAACGAATCAAGATCATATGACGTGTGAGGTGTTCATATGTGTGAAGATTTGAAGAATAAACACCTTTGAGGATTTTCAGGAAAGCTTGAGAATCAAAGCGAGTAATAAAAGTAACTTTTAATTACCCGAAGTGAAGAACACGACGAACTGAGAAGAACAGATGTGAAGTTCGTCAGGTTAGATCTTCCACGCCCTAACTTGGCGGAGGAAGACAGCTACGGCGGTGGCGGAGTGAAGATTTCCGCAACCGGCGCGAGTATGACGGCGATGAGGTCGAGGCAGTGAAGCTCTTCCTCACCGGCGACGATGGAGTAGCGGCGGCGCTAGGGTTTGAGAAGCTCGAGCGAGAGGGAGAGCGTTCGAGCGGAGTAAAGGAAGTGAGGAAGGGGAGATGACGTATTTATAGCCACGGTGAAAAACTGTTCGCCCGAAGATTTGGGACGAACGTGCCCCTGACCCTTCTCATTCGCTTGACATGTGTCACCCACGTACTGAAAAGTGGAGATTGTGTTAGATCATGGGTGAATAGATAAATCTATCGTGGGATGCGGAACGGTTTGAGCGGCAAAACCGAAAGTTTGGATAAGATTTGTTTTAAAGTTCCGTTCGCAATATCTTCAGCTGAAAAGGACACAGTGAAGATTTTGAACGAGTTTCAACTAGAACGCAGATGAAGAATTTGTGAATAGATTGGGTTGAGTATAGCATAGAGGGGGAAGGGTCCGATCACATTCACTTAGCAGAAAATGCGACTTGAAGAATTAGCCATAAGTGAATGATGTAGAGGAAATAAACCATATATATATATATATATATATATATATATATATATATATATATATATATATATATATATATATATATAGGGTGGGTCTATTCTAATAACACCCTTAAGAGTTTTATTATGCACACCAAATCGCTTATTCTGCTAACACCCGGAACGAAAAGCAAACAAAACCCACCCTTCCTCCCACGACCCACCACTCCCCCCGAGCTCCACAACCTCCCTCCCTGCCCCATCGGCACCCCACACCATCACCACCTACCCCCAAGCACCGCCGCCCACAACCCCTCCGGAGAGCCGGTGACTGCGGGGCGGACCCGACAACAGTGGCGCCGCACCCCACCACCACCACCCTCCCGCCCCTCTCCCTCCTCCGCCCCACCATCCTCCACTAACCCGCCTTCCTATCCCACCTGCCACCGCTGCCGCACAGGGCCGTCGCCCCCGCCCAGCCAACTACCTCCGGCGGCCGAGCCCCGGAGCCGCGACGGCCTGGATCCGGCCTCGCCTCCTCCGCGTGAGCCCCCACCTACCTCCACCACCTTCCTCCTCATCTGGCGACCCAACTAGCACCGGATCCGCGCCATGGCCGCCGCCCGAGAGCTGTGACCCGCGACCGCCGCCGTCCATATGGCGGGCGCGGGGTGGATAGAGGGAGGAGGGAGTGTTGCTCCCCAGCCCAGCGTCCCACCGGCGAGATCCATGGCGGAGGACGCCGGCCTAGACCGCCACAAGATTTTAATCCGCATCCCGAGTATTCCCCCCCCCTATATCGCGTGCGCCTGGTTGGTCCTCTCCTCTTGGACACCACTAGCAAAGCCGCCTGACTTCCGCTCTTGTTCTTCCCCTCCGTTGAGTGGTTCGGCGGGCACGTTCTATGCAGTGCGGGCGAATGTGTTCGTGCAGTGCGGCCGTGTTCTGCAGTGGACGAGCGCGGGGCCGGAACCCCCGGCGTGCATCGATTCGATTCATGGGTGGGTGCAGACCCGCAGCTGCGATTTTCGAAGATGCAGTTGGGTTGCTGCAGAGCACCCCCGGCGCCCGTCACATATCTGCCTCATCTCACCTCGGCAACCACGACCACTATGACTTCGAGGTCCGGCGTGTGCTCACCAGAGGCACCTGCTAGCGAGAGGTAAGCAGCCCCTCGCGTGCCGTTCGCTCCATGAGCTTGCAGCTCAGCCGACGTGTGCGCTCCTCTCTCCCCTCGTGTAGTACAAAAATCAGGGCATTGCAGTGCGGTGGTGCGTACAATTGAGTTTGGCGGTGTGCGGTCATTTGAAATCGCCGTGCCGTTCATCTACGAGGCCCTTGGTCGCGCCATTGCAGTGCATCTGGATCCCTCGATCAGTGCAATGCGCGCCCTCGTGCGGTTCATCTCACCGGATCCTCTCCATGCTTGCGCCTCCATGGTCAAGTGTGTGCGTCCTTGTAGGCGTTCAAAAGATGCAGATACTGATTTGCGCATGTGTAGTCTGATCTCCGGTGGTGGTGACGTGGTGGGGCTCTTCGGCGTTCGGCTCTGGTAATTTCGCCTTCTTTTTCCCCTACTCCCCGTCCAGCCTTCCCGCTCTGCTATTTCGTCGCTTCCATGTTCGGCCTCACTTTTGTGTCGACGTGGACGGTAGTGATCGCTGCGGTGCAGCTCACTTCGTCCGCACGGTGATATTTTTTCAACTGGAGCTCACTTCGTCCACAGACCTGGTAGAAACAGTGCACTCCCCTGTTTCCTCCTCTCCGAGATGAGCAGAGCAATGGCGCCGCTGGAGCAGTCCACACAACATGGGCGCATGGCCATCATCGACTTCCCATGCAGGTGCACTTCATCTTTGTAGGGTGAGCATCGTCGGGATTAAATCGAGTGACTTCCACCACTCCTCACTTCCAGCTCCCTCCTCCACTCCTTGTTGTTCGCGGGAAGCGGAGGACAAGTGCACTTTGCACTAGGGGTGGCGGTGTCATACTTTTTTAAGTAGTTCATCTTGTTATGTCTTTTTTAGTAGTCATCTTCTTTGTATGTTTCAGTTTGACCATGTTAACGCATGCAGCTCTTTGCTGGTTTGGGTGCAGCTCACAAGCATTTGTGGAGTTCAACGGCGCATGGGCTTGCGGCGTGGGTCCCAAAGGATGAAGTGATGTAGTTCTATTGGATGCCTGTTACTCAATTTTGTTGTTGTTAAAAAGTGCACTGCATTAGTTTATTGTAAAAACTGCAGTTTATTACCGTGATTTGGCTTGTGGAGAGTGCATATTCTATATGCTATAAAAATACTTTGTTGTCCACTTGGTAAAACACAAAACAAAAAAGATCTCAACAAAAAAGCTCGCTTCTGTATTAGATGTAGTTTACTCGCTCAATCCCTGAGGTCTACTCGCTTGGTCAACGCACGTAAAAAGTTAATAAGTACCAAAAAAAGAAAACAAAAACTTATGAGGTTCACTTTTGATAGTATTGCGGTTCACTTTTGGAAGAGTTGCGGTCCACTCTCGTTCAAAAAAAAGTTGAAAAAAGACAACAAAAACTTGTGCGAGAAAGTTTACGTCCGACCAGAAGAAATCATGAAGTTCACTTGACTGCCTGCTACAGTGCGGTTTCCGTTTGAAGAAGTGTGTTCTTCTATCCGATGAAAGGTCCACTCATTTGGTCAACGCGCGTAAAAAATTAATAAGTATAAAAAAGACAACAAGTACTCATGAGGTTCACTTTTGGTAGTGTTACGGTTCACTTTCGGAAGTGTTGTGGTCCACTCTCGTTCGGAAAAAAGTTGAAAAAAAGACAGCAAAAACTTGTGCGAGAAAATTTATGTTTGACAAAAAGAAATCATGAAGTTCACTTGACTGTCTGTTGCAATGCGGTTTTCAGTTTGAAGCAATGCGTTTTTCGTAAACGACGATTTTGGTGTCACGAAAAAAGCAGGTCCGCTTTTGCTAAGTTTAAAACTGCTCTTAAACCGTAAGGAATTAGAGAGTGTGTTCTACATGAAAAAGTTGCGTCTCGTCGATATCTTTCCAACGGCATATCACTTGAATCATTTCGACAACCGGTTTGTAAAAATAAAAAAAACGGCCGCTGCCACTCGTCCTCCGCCGCACGATTTTCAAAATTAACTTAAAACCGTAAGCAATCTCAAAACCGTTCCTACATATGATAGTTGCGCCTTGTCCATAGCTTTCCAACGACGTATTACACGCCTCGTTTCGACAAACGGTTCAAAAACTAGAGCGAAAACAGTACCAAAAATTTGAAAAAATTTGAAAAACAGAATTCTGTGATTTAGTAAATTTGAAACTGCCCTTAAACCGTAAAGAATTAGAGAAAGATTTATATATGAAAAAGATGCGCCTCGACGATATCTATCCAACGGCGTATCATTTAATTCATTCCGACAAGCGGTTTAGAAACAAACGCGAAAAAACGCTCGCTGCCACTCGTCATCCGCCGCACTATTTTCAAAACTGCTCTTAAACCGTGTGGAATCTTGAAAAGTGTTCAACATGTCGAAGTTGCGCCGAATCCATAGCTTTTCAATGGTATATTACACGCGTCATTCCGATAAACACTTAAAAAATTAGAGCAAAAACAGTACCGAAAAAACACCGCGTGCAATTTTTTTCGACACGAAGTTCACTAGTCTCTATTGCAGTGCTCGTCGTCAAAATTATGCAGTGCGCTTCTGTTGAGCGTGCAGTGCCGAAGTGGTGTGCAGGATAGTTATTCTGCTAATATTAGCAGAATAGACCGTCTATATATATATAGCCAATGAAGAAAAACGACGGAAACAGTGAAGATTTAGCAAAGTTGAAGAATTTGAAAAGTTGAAGAATTTCAAACCTGAGGAAAAACTCAAATTGAAGATTTTCAATTTTTGTGGTGGCATGACCCACCGTATAAGAATGATGATTTCAGACACCGCGTACAATTGTCGTAGGGCTCTGAAAATCAAATTCTTCATTAATTTCTTCACACTTAGAGTGTTATTCTTCATTGATTGAAGAAAAACGTTTCTTCATGTATTGCACATCTAAGTCATCAATTTTGCATAAGTGTCAGGATGTGTGTCCTTTTCAAAGAACATTCGAAGACTCTAAGGTATTTAGCTCACACCGCAACTTGCTAAATCTCTTCTCATCTAAGGGCTTAGTGAAGATATCAGCTAGCTATTCTTCAGTCTTCACGTGCTCGATGGAGATGTCGCCCTTCAACACATGATCACGAAGAAAATGATGACGAATCTGAATGTGCTTTGTCTTCGAGTGCTTAACAGGGTTGTGAGCAATCTTGATGGCACTGTCATTATCACAGTAGAGAGGCACATTCTTCACGTTGACGCCGTAGTCCTTGAGAGTTTGCTTCATCCATAGCAGTTGAGCACAGCAAGAAACCGGCTGACAATGTACTCGGCTTCGCGATTAGCGGTGATACGATTACATTTCTTCGAGGACCAACGGACCAAAAGATCGTCAGGAAATGACAAGTACCAGATGTTGACTTGCCGTCCACACGATCACCAGCATAGTCAGAGACAGAATATCCAATGAGATCAAAAGTAGAGCCCATGGGGTACCATAATCCTAGTGTTGGTGTGTGAGCTAGACATCGAAGAATATGCTTCACAGCCTTATGGTGTGATTCCTTCTTGCAGCTTGAAATCGGGCACACATGCAAACAGTAAGCATTATATCTGGCCTAGATGCACATAAGTACAATAAAGAACCAATCATGGAGCGGTATACCTTGTGATCGAAGTCAATACCATTTTCATCGATTGCATAGATGGCCATTTGTGGGCATAGGAATTTTAGCGCCTTTGCAATCTTGCATGTCAATTTCCTCGAGAACATCCTTGAGGTATTTGTCACGAGATATGAATATGCCATTGCTTTGTTGTTAATTTGAAGACCTAAGAAGAATTTCAACTCTCCCATCATAGACATTTGATATTCTTCACTCATCATATAGGCAAATTCATCACTATAACGTTGGTCAAGATCTGACCAAAGAAAATATCATCAACGTATATTTGGCACACAAACAGTTCACCATCATAAGATTTAGTAAAGAGAGTAGGGTCAAGTGAACCGGGTGTGAAGCCATTCTTCACGAAGAATTCCTTCAATGTATCATACCACGCCCGAGGGGCTTGCTTGAGGCCATAGAGGGCCTTGTTGAGTCTGAAGACTTTGTCGGGATTCTTTGGATCTTCAAAACCTGGGGGTTGAACAACATATACTTCTTCCTCAAGCTTACCATTGAGGAATGCACTTTTCACGTCCATTTGATATAAAATGATATCATGATGGTTAGCATAAGCAAGTAATATCACGAATAGCCTCAAGTCTAGCAACAGTGCAAAAGTTTCATCGAAATCAATTCCTTCAACTCGTGTGTAGCCTTGAGCTACAAGTCGTGCCTTATTCCTCACCACAAGGCCATTTTCATCTTGCTTGTTGCGGTAGATCCACTTTGTGCCAATGATATTATGCTTGCGAGGATCTGGACGTTTGACCAGTTCGAGACATTGTTGAGCTCGAGCGATGTAATTCTTCTTGCATGGCCTGAATCCACTCGGCTCGTAAATGCTTCATATACCTTAGTGGGCTCTGTGATAGAGACAAAAGCATAGTGCCCACAAAAGTTAGATAAATGTGAAGCTTTTGAGCGTGTGAGAGGACACAGTGCTTCAATGTCATCGATGATCTTTTCAACTTGCACTTCTTTTGCAACGCGAGGATGAGCTGGTTGTCGCCGAGGAATTTGATCATAATTTTCTTCAGCACCATTTTCTTAATCATTATCTTCAGGTGCATCAGCTCGACGTTCTTCACGTACTGGAATGAATTCTTCAGCAGATTCTTCAGTAGGAATGACATCCTCAGTCACCTTGAACTTGATAGATTCCTCAGGTGATGGTTCATCTATCATAGAAGGTAGGTGCTCTCTTTGCGAGCCATTAGTTTCATCGAACCGCACATCTACAGTTTCAACAACCTTGTGAAGAGCGGTGTTGAAGACTCTGTAGGTGTGCGAGTCCTTTCCGTAACCAAGCATAAAACCTTCATGTGCTTTCGGTGCAAATTTAGCATTGTGATGAGGATCTCTAATCCAACATTTAGCACCGAAGACTTTGAAATAATTCACATTAGGTTTCTTGTCAGTGAGGAGTTCATAGGCAGTTTTCTTGAAGAATTTGTGAAGATATACTCTGTTGATGATATGGCACGCAGTATCAATTGCATCAATCCAAAAACGTCGAGGCGTTTTGTATTCATCAAGCATAGTGCGAGCCATCTCAACAATAGTTCTGTTCTTGCGCTCCACGATGCCATTTTGCTGAGGAGTATAAGGAGCAGATAACTCATGAGTAATACCAAGTTCATCAAGATAGTCATCAAGACCGAATTCACGAACTTCGATTGCCATTGTCACCGATGTGCTTGATCTTCACACCAAAGTTGGTTGAAGCCCTCGAGGAAAATCGTTTGAAGACTTCACGCACTTCATGTTTGTAAGTAACAATGTGTACCCATGTGTAACGTGAGTAATCATCAACAATAACAAAGCCATATAGAGATGCATCATTATTGACTCTTTGAGTAATGATTAGGACCAAAGAGGTCCATGTGAAGCAATTCGAATGGTCGAGTAGTGGTCATGATAGTCTTATTTGGATGCTTGGCCTTGGTCATTTTTCCAGCTTCACAGGCTCCACACAAGTGATTCTTGAGGAATTTGACATTCTCAATGCCAATGACATGCTTCTTCTTCGCACGCGTGTGCAAATTCCTCATGCCTGCGTGACCAAGTCGTCGATGCCATAGCCAGCCTTCTGAAGCTTTTGCAAGTAGACACACGGCTGGTTGTGGTCTGTAGAGAAATCAACAATATACAAGTCTCCTCTCCTAAAGCCTTGAAGACTTTGGAATTGTCGACTTCCATGATCACAACACAACGATACTTGCCAAAGACAACAACCATATCAAGATCACAAAGCATTGAGACTGACATGAGGTTGTATCCTAAGGACTCAACAAGCATGACTTTGTCCATGTGTATGTCCTTAGAGATTGCAACCTTACCTAGACCCAATACCTGACTTTTGCCTTTGTCAGAAAATATGATATGCTTCAGATGTGACGGTGATAAGGGAGCACCCATCAATAGATTCTTGTCACCTGTCATGTGATTTGTACATCCACTATCGAGGACCCACTCATTGGCTTTGGGTTGATCATCCTGCAGATGAATTAGTGCAACTTACGATCTCATATACTTCATCAGTGAAGAATATGATATCAAGTTCATCGAGATGAATTTCATCAAGCGATAAAACAGAGATATAGCAAGATGAGGGCGTGTGAAATGAGAATTCATTTCTTCATGATTCGTCTGCGTCCTTTCGTGCAATTTTGTCGGGCCCCGGACCAAATTCTTGAGACGTTAAAGCACGTCTGGAGACTGACCTGGAGAAGAGATTAGTTCTTTTTCTTCACCACCCACATCTGAAGGGGTGGCAAAGAGTTCATCACTCTACGAGCTCCATATGAGAATGGTGGCATAGAGGCCAAACCATTTCGTTTCACATAAGAGGGGTTAGGGTAAGCGTATGAATAGGCAGAGAAATTCTTCGAGGACTTATACATAATGGTTTGAAGAATAATGCACATATTCATATCCCTTAGCTCTACCCTGCGAAACAGGGTTGTTAGCACGATGATAGTCATATGAGGACTTTGATCCACGTGAGTAACTTGGTCCGTATGAGGACTTGGATCCATATGAAGAATTTGGTCCATATGAAGAGGTTGATCTGGGGTTCCTATTCTTCACAGGTGGTGTCATGAGGACATTCACCTGAAGACTTTCAAGGAACTTCTTGGGAACCCAGATTTTCTTCATAGGAGAACCGTTCCTGCAGTTAGTGCCAACATATCTAGCAAATACTTCACCATTACGATTTTTGAACAGTTTATAGTTGGAGTCAAATGACTCATCGGAAGAATGAGGAGATTCACATGTAAAGCGGATAAGTTAGATGGATCGGTGGAGGTCCCTTTGCAGCAACCCATGAGGTTTTGGGGTCTTGCTCGGGCTTCCAATATGTTCCATCGACATTGAGTTTCCTCTCAAAGGCAATACCCTTTTAAGCACATCACAAAGAGTCTGATGCCCTTTGAGGCTTTTGTACATGCTGTCATGTACAATTCCTTCAACCTGCATCGTCGGTGATACTAGCAATGTCCTCGGATGAGGAATTAGTGATAGCGAGAGGTGAAGAATTTGTAACGATTGAAGCATTTGAACATTCGGTGAAGAATTAGCGATTCACGTTCAATGCACTTTAAGCATGGAGGAACAAATTCTTCACGAGAAGCGTTGATCTGTTGAGCTAGTAATGAATCGCGCTCCTTCTGAAGATCTTCATAACTCACTCTTAGCTTCTCAAGATCTTGCTTTCTTTGAAGAAATTCATAAGAAAGTTTCTCATGATCAGATAAGAGAGTGTTATGATGACCTTGAAGGCTATCAAACCTAGACTGAAGTCTCTGAAGATTTTCAGTCAGGATAGTGCGATCCATTTCTTCACCCAACATATCATCACTTTTGTCTAGCATGTTTTGAACCTTTTCCAAGGCCGTTTGTTGTTTAGTGGCAATGCAAACAAGTTTGGTATAACTAGGTTCAATATCATCATCAGATCCATCATCATCAGATTCAGCGTCACTAAACTCGGGTGAGGAACATTCGGTTACCTTGTCACCCTTTGCCATGAGACATGATGCAGAACATGATGATTCTGGTTCGAAAGTCATCATTTTGAGAGATTCCTTGAAGTCCTCAAACCAAGGATCATGACGGGTTCGATGACCTTCATAGACATCAGAGATCTGGTCCTAGATAAGCTTCGCATTGCAAAGATGCATAATGCGCTTGAATTCATCTCTGGATAGGCAGGAACAGATGATATCCTTTGCCATGATGTCAAGTCGAGTGTACTTGCGAATGTCATCAGCGCCTGCCTTCTTGCATAGATCGGTAAGACCAATCTCAGTGACGGTCCACAGCTCGATGTCCATTGCCATGAGGCGCTTCCTCATCATGGCCTTCCACTTGGGATAATCATGACCGTCAAAGATAGGGCATGTCACTTTCTTCATACCTGCGGTCAACATAACTAGAACTCCAGGTGGTTAAACCAAAATAACACGAGAACAAGGGAGTACCTTGCTCGATACCAATTGAAAGTCGTTATATCGACTAGAGGGGGTGAATAGGCGATTTTTATAAATTCTTCACTGAGGAATTTGCCGGTGAGGAAATTCCTTAGCAAAGAACTACTTGCAGCGGAATAAGTACTCAGAAGTAAGCATAGCAGAATACATGCATGGTCATCATGATGAAATTGAAGACAATCACAGAGTACATAAAGCGTAATCACAGGATAACACAAGATGAAGACAAACAGACTGAAGAAATTGAACTGAGGAAATTGAGAAAGTCTTCAGTCAAAGTCTTCAAACACAGATATGAACAAACACTCAACACAATAATGAGGAAATAAAAGGGTTGAGGATATAGAACCAGTAAGGTTGGTGAAGACAATGATTTGGTAGACCAGTTCCAACTGTTGTCTCGGTTATGCGTCTGGTTGGAGGCGGTGAGTATTTAAACTCGAGGACACAGTCCGGACACCCGATCGGCTGAGCACGCAGCTCAGGACACCAAGTCCTCATCGTATTCTCCTTGAACTAAGGTCACATAGACCTCGTCCAATCACTCGTGGTAAGTCTTGAGCGACTTCCAAACCTTCACAGACTTGGTCACTCGGCGATCCACAATTCCTCTTGGATGCTCTAGACCATGACGCCTAACCGTCTGGAAGAAGCACAGTCTTCAAAGGTAACAAGCGTCACATCCACGCAGGATCAATCTCTTCTGTGATGCTCAATCAATTTGGGTTTGTAGGAGTTTGGTTTTGGGTTCTCCTCACTCCATGATTTTCGCTCAAAGTCCTCGGAGGATGGGATGCTCTCAATTGACAAGTGTCAGTTTCTCGCGGAGCAGCCAACCAGCTAGTGGTTGTAGGGGGCGGCTATTTATAGCCTAGGGAGCAGCCCGACATGATAAGACATAAATGCCCTTCAATGATATGACCGTTAGGTGGATAAGATATTTAGGACAGCTGGCGTGCAGCACAGCAAAGGTCGGAAATTTGACTCTCAAATTCCTCAGGGCTATCATGTTCCTCACTGTGTAGGCAATCCGCACTGGCGAATTCCTAACTCCTCAGTCAGAACAAATTCCTCGGTGACTGTAAGAGCTTCGTCTCACATCCTTTGAAGAAATTGTTGAACTATATGAGATTTCCAAAGGCTTCACTCGAAGGGATTGGTAGGTGTAGGATTTTGAGTTGAGCATCACATGGAATTTTTTCCTTAGTATTTCCTCGACCCCTTTAACGAAGACGGTGTTTCCTATGACTCAAGAAAGAGAAAACGAAACTACGAAAACAAAAGTCTTCAAGCTTCATGTTCCTCAAATGAATACCAAGTCTTCAAGGTCACACCAATTTCTTCACTTTCAAAGTCTTCAGAAAGTCTTCAGAATACCAAAGTCTTCAGTCGAAGAACTTCATTTTTAGGGGTCGACTTTCTCTGTAAATATCAAACTCCTCATAGGCTGATAGACCTGTGTACACTCATAAACACATTAGTCCCTTAACATATAAGTCTTCAATACACCAAAATCACTAAGGGGCACTAGATGCACTTACATCTCTATTTCAAAACCGAGCTCTAGCACCTCTACAAATCCCTGCTTCCCTCTGCGAAGGGCCTATCTATTTACCTTTATGTTGAGTCATCACCCTCTTATTAAAAAGCACTAATTTGGAGGCGCTTGTTGTCATTAGCATCCATTACTATTAATTTATATTGGGTATGAGTATGATTGGATCTCTTTTACCATGAATTACAATGTCTAGTCAGTCCTTGATCTATAAAGGTGCTCTGCATTTATGTTTTGCGGTCTCAGAAAGGGCTAGCAACGCTACCATCTTGTTATATCATATTATGATTGTTTTGAGAAAGTGTTGTCATCCGAGATTTATTATTATGGCTCGCTAGTTGATTATGCTATTGATATGAGTAAACATGAGACCTGAGAATTATTGCGAATGTGGTTAGTCATGATCTTTGCTGAAAACTTGAATGTTGGCTTTACATATTTACAACAACAAGAGCAAACAGAGTTTGTAAAAGTTTTTTTATCACTTTCAGTTTATCAACTGAATTGCTTGAGGACAAGCAAAGGTTTAAGCTTGGGGGAGTTGATACGTCTCCGTCGTATCTACTTTTCCAAACACTTTTGCCCTTTTTTTGGACTCTAACTTGCATGATTTGAATGGAACTAACCCCGGACTGACGTTGTTTTCAACAGAATTGCCATGGTGTTATTTATGTGCAGAAACAAAGTTCTCGGAATGACCTGAAACTTCATGGAACATCTTTTCGGAAATAATAAAAAATCGTTGCAAAAGATGAAGGCCATGGGCCCACCACCTGTCCACAAGGGTGGGGGGCGCCCCCCCCCCCAGGGCGCGCCCCCTACCTCGTGGGCCCCCTGGAGGTCCTCCGACGCCAACTCCAACTCTATATATTTTCTTTCGGAGAGAAAAAATCAAGGAGAAGAAATCATCACGTTTTACGATACGGAGCCGCCGCCAAGCCCTAAAACCTCTCGGGAGGGCTGATCTGGAGTCCGTTCGGGGCTCCGGAGAGGGGGGTTCGTCGCTGTCTTCATCATCAACCATCCTCCATCACCAATTTCATGATGCTCACCGCCTTGCGTGAGTAATTCCATTGTAGGCTTGCTGGACGATGATGGGTTGGATGATATCTATCATGTAATCGAGTTAGTTTTGTTAGGGTTTGATCCCTAGTATCCACTATGTTCTGAGATTGATGTTGCTATGACTTTGCTATGCTTAATTCTTGTCACTAGGGCCCGAGTGCCATGATTTCAGATCTAAACCTATTATGTTTTCATGAATATATGTGAGTTCTTGATCCTATCTTGCAAGTCTATAGTCACCTACTATGTGTTATGATCCGGCAACCCCGAAGTGACAATAATCGGGACCACTCCCGTAGTTTGAGGAGTTCATGTTTTCACTATGTGTTAATGCTTTGTTCCGGTACTTTATTAAAAGGAGGCCTTAATATCCCTTAGTTTCCATTAGGACCCCGCTGCCACGGGAGGGTAGGACAAAAGATGTCATGCAAGTTCTTTTCCGTAAGCACGTATGACTATATTCGGAATACATGCCTACATTACATTGATGAATTGGAGCTAGTTCTGTGTCACCCTATGTTATGACTGTTACATGATGAACCGCATCCGGCATAATTATCCATCACCGATCCAATGCCTACGAGCTTTCCATATACTGGTTCTCGCTTATTTACTTTCTCGTTGCTATAGTTACAATCACTACAAAATACCAAAAATATTACTTTTGCTTCCATTACTTTTATTACCGTTGCCACTACTATCATATTACTTTGCTAGTAAATACTTTGCTGCAGATATTAGTTATCCAGGTGTGATTGAATTGACAACTCAACTGCTAATACTTGAGAATATTCTTTGGCTCCCCTTATGTCGAATCAATAAATTTGGGTTGAATACTCTACCCTCGAAAACTGTTGCGATCCCCTATACTTGTGGGTTATCAGCCACACCCCTCCCGATCAACAGGACCCTAGTTTCGACCGTTGGAGGTCCGTTTCCTCCGTTTTGCGGTACGCCAGACCCCTCCCGATGAACAGGATCCCGTTTCGAACATGACCGGTCGAACACAAGGCCGTTTCCTCCGTTCTATGGTACGCCAGGCCTTGTTTCCATCGGTTGTTCCGTCCAAGCCGGTTGGCTCCCACACGTTTTGTTGCCTCCCAATGAACATGACGCATTCGGTTGCCTCCCCATGAACACGACGACGACGCAGTTTCTCCGTTCCGACCCAGCCATGTACACGAGCCTTGGCCGTACGTACGCGTGAGTAGGCGTTCGAGACCCCGCCCGTATGTATGTACGTGGCCGTATTTACTTTCTTGCACCCTGGCCGCTCTACGTACGTGTACATGCTACGTGCGCACCTCTACATCGACACGTGCGCACCTCTACATCGACCAGTATGTACGTACACATTCACGACCAGAATGACAACGCTACGTACGCTTCGACCAGGTGGGTCCTGACTGTCAGGCACTTCCTTGCGTGCGAAGATGTAGCTGGTGGGTCCCAGCAGTCAGGGGGGCGATTCGTTTTTTTCCTGGACGCACTTCCTTGTGTGCGAAGATGTAGCTGGTAGGTCCCAGCAGTCAGGGGGAAACATTTTTTTTGCGAAATACACTTGCCCGTCCAGTGGGTCCCTGCTGTCAGGTGGAGGAATAATTGTTTTGCGCGTAATAAGAGGCACTTCCTTGCGGCCGCCATGGACCCAGCTGTTAGCCTCTCCACGTACAATACTCTTCCAATGGGAGTTGTTCCTTGACCATGTTGACCACGCCGCGCCGAGAGCACCAGGGCGGTGGACGACGGCGAGGCCTAGGAAGGGGACGACACGGAGCCGGGGAAGACACGGCAGTGGAATCCCGCGCGGAGAGAATCTGAGGTTCACTGGTTCGGCTGCGGTGTGAGGTTGCCGTCGCCGCAGGGCCTGGCCAGCGGTGGGAATAGTAGGGGGCGGTGAGGCCTCCGTGGCAGCACAGCCGTCCATGGGAGGCAGGAGCATGCGGCACGAACGGCTTCTTTGGGAGGCTCGAGCAAGAAGACCAGAGGTTGAAGAAGCACTACGGCCGTTGGATGGACATCGTACAGTCACCGGAGCTAGAGTCGTTCATATTGACTAAGTTGACAAAGCACTCCGTCCCTGTCAACTTAGTAGGCCCACAAGTCAGCCTCCCACCAAGGTGGGTCCCAACTAGCAGGGGGAGTATTCATTTTTTTGTGCGTAGTAAGGACGCACTTCCGGTGGGTCCGAGCTAACAGCGGGGGGCATGTTTTTTTTTGCGAAATACGGTGGCCCGTCCGGCGGGTCCCAACATTCAGGGGGAAACGTTTTTTTTTACCAAATACGGTGGCCCATCCGGTGGGTCCCTGCTGTCAGGTGGAGGAATAATTATTTTTCGTGTAATAAGGAGGCACTTCCTTGCGGCTATCGTGGACCCAGCTGTCGGCCTCTCCACGTACAGTACTCTTCCGATGGAAGTCGTTCCTTGACCATGTTTACCACGCCGCACCGAGAGCACCAGGGCGGTGGACGACGGCGAGGCCTAGGAAGGGGACGACGCGGAGCTGGGGAAGACGCGACAGTGGATGCCCATGCAGAGAGGAGTACGAGGTTTCTTGGTTGGCTGTAGTGTGAAATTTGTCGTTGCATGAGAATAACGAGTGTGGGTGAGTAGAGGGATGCCACGGCGGCGGTGGGAGTAGTAGGGGCGGTGATGTTGGGGAACGTGGCAGAAATTCAAAATTTTCCTCGTGTCACCAAGATCTATCTATGGAGAAACTAGCAACGAGGGAAGGAGAGTGCATCTACATATCCTTGTAGATCGCTAAGCGGAAGCGTTCAAGAGAACAGGGTTGAAGGAGTCATTGCTCGTCGTGATCCAAATCACGGAGATCCTAGTGCCGAGCAGACGGCACCTCCGCGTTCAACACACGTACAACCCGGTGGCGTCTCCCATGCCTTGATCGAGAAAGGAGAGAGGGAGAGGTTGGGAAGACTCCATCCAGCAGCACGACGGTGTGGTGGTGATGGAGGAGCGTGGCAATCCTGCAGGCTTCGCCCAAGCACCACGGGAGAGGAGGAGGACTTGGGAGAGGGGGAGGGCTGCGCCCGAGGGCAAGGGTGCAGCTCCCATGCGCCTACCCACTATATATAGGGGTGGAGGGATTATTTCTTGCCCTCCAAGTCCATTGGGGCGTTGGCAAGGTGGGAGGAAAGAAATCCCATCCTTTCCTTTCCCCACCGATTGTTATCCCCCCTTTTAGGGATCTTGATCTTATCCCTTGGGATATGATCTTATTCCTTCTAAGGGGGATCTTGGTGCGCCTATGACCAGGGGTGTGGGGCCTTGCCCCCACTACTCACGTTCATGTGGGTCCCCCCATGCAGGTGTGCCCCACTCAGGAACCTTCTAGAACCTTCCGGTACAATACCGAAAAATCCGAACATTTTCCGGTGACCAAAATAGGACTTCCCATATATAAATCTTTACCTCCGGACCATTCCGGAACTCCTTGTGACGTCAAGGATCTCATCCGGACTCAGAACAACATTCGATAACCACGTATATCTATTCCTGTAACCCTAAGCGTCATCGAACCTTAAGTGTGTAGACCCTACGGGTTCGGGAACCATCTTGAACATGACCGAGGGCGTTCTACGGTCAATAACCAACAGCGGGATCTGGATACCCATGTTGGCTCCCACATGTTCCACGATGATCTCATTGGATGAACCACTATGTCAAGGACTCAATCGATCCCGTATACAATTCCATTTGTCTAACGGTATTGTACTTGCCCGAGATTCGATCGTCGGTATACCTATACCTTGTTCAATCTCGTTATCGGCAAGTCTCTTTACTCGTTCCGTAACACATCATCCCGTGATCAACCCCTTGGTCACATTGTGCACATTATGATGATGTCCTACCGAGTGGGCCGGAAGATACATCTCCGTTTACACAGAGTGACAAATCCAGTCTCGATTCGTGCCAACCCAATGACACTTTCGGAGGTACGTAGTGCACCTTTATAGCCACCCAGTTATGTTGTGACGTTTGGTACACCCAAAGCATTCCTACGGTATCCGGGAGTTGCACAATCTCATGGTCTAAGGAAAAGATACTTGACATTAGAAAAGCTTTAGCATACGAACTACACGATCTTTGTGCTAGGCTTAGGATTGAATCTTGTCCATCACATCATTCTCCAAATGATGTGATCCCGTTATCAACGACATCCAATGTCCATGGTCAGGAAACCGTAACCATATGTTGATCAACGAGCTAGTCAACTAGAGGCTTACTAGGGACATGGTGTTGTCTATGTATCCACACATGTATCTGAGTTTCCTATCAATACAATTATAGCATGGATAATAAATGATTATCATGAACAAGGAAATATAATAATAACCAATTTATTATTGCCTCTAGGGCATATTTCCAACAGTCTCCCACTTGCACTAGAGTCAATAATCTAGCTCACATCGCTATGTGATCAACACTCATAGGTCACATCTCCATGTGACCAACATCCAAGAGTTTACTAGTGTCACTAAACTAGTTCACATCATCATGTGATTAAGACTCAATGAGTTACGGGGTTTGATCATGTTTTGCTTGTGAGAGAGGTTTTAGTCAACGGTGCGCAACATTCAGATCCGTATGTACTTCACAAATCTCTATGTCATATTGTAAATGCTGCTTCCACGCTCCACTTGGAGCTATTCCAAATGGTTGCTCCACTATACGTATCCGGTTTGCTACTCGAGTCACTCGGATAGGTGTTAAAGCTTACATCGGCGTAACCCTTTATGCGAACTCTTTATCACCTCCATAATCGAGAAACATGTCCTTATTTACTCCAAGGACAATTTTGACCGATGTCCAATGATCCATTCTGGATCACTCTTGTACCCCTTGCGGACTCATGACAAGGCACACTTCGATCACGGTACACAGCATAGCATACTCTGAGCCTATGTACGAAGCATAGGGGCGACCTTAATCCTTTCTCTCTCTTCTGCCGTGGTCGAGCTTTAACTCTTAACTTCATACCTTACAACTCAGGCAAGAACTCCTTCTTTGGTGATCCACCTTGAACACCTTCAAGATCATGTCAAGGTATGTGCTCATTTGAAAGTACCATTTAGCGTTTTTTATCTATCCTCATAGATCTTGATGCTCAATGTTCAAGCAGCTTAATTCAGGTTTTCTATTGA
Source organism: Aegilops bicornis (assembly GCA_021605145.1). Lineage (NCBI taxonomy): Eukaryota > Viridiplantae > Streptophyta > Magnoliopsida > Poales > Poaceae > Aegilops > Aegilops bicornis. Next base: position 275,729,507 of record CM038674.1, read on the forward strand.
AAATCACTTTTCAAATAACCCTATATGCTTTCCAGAAATTCTACATCATTTCCGATCAACAATATGTCATTCACATATACTTATCGAAATTCTATAGTGCTCCCACTCACTTCTTTGGAAATACAAGTTTCTCACAAACTTTGTATAAACCCAAAATCTTTGATCATCTCATCAAAGCGTACATTCCAACTCCGAGATGCTTACTCCGGTCCTTAGAAGGATTGCCGGAGCTTTGCATACTTGTTAGCATCTTTCGTGATTGACAAAACCTTACGTTGTATCACATACAACCTTTCCTCAAGTATAACGTCGAGGAAACAATGTTTTGACATCCTATCGCAAGATTTCATCAATCATGCAGTAATTGCTAATCCAATTCCAACAGACTCTTAGCATCGCTTCTGGTGAGAAAGCCTCACCGTAGTCAACTCCTTTAACTTGCCGGAAAACATCTTTAACGACAAGTCGAGCTTCTAAATGGTGATACTTACCATCATTGTCTGTCTTCCTTTTAAAATCCATCTTTACCCAACGTCCCACGACCATCAAGTATTTCTTCCAAAGTCATGGATCCTCTCTCGGATGTTATGGCCTTGAGCCATTAAATCGGAATCTGGGCCCACCATCGCTTCTTCATAGCTCGTAGGTTCATTGTTGTCTAGCAACATGACCTTCAAGACAGGATTCTTGTACCCTTTGAGAAGTAGTACGCATCCTTGTCACCCTACGAGGTATGGTAGTGACTTGATCCAAAACTCCATGATCACTATCATAAGCTTCTACTTCAATTGGTGTAGGCGCCACAGGAACAACTGCCTGTGCCCTGCTACACACTTGTTGAAGTGACGGTTCAGTAACCTCATCATGTCTCCACCATCCTCCCACTCAATTCTTTCGAGAGAAACTTTTCTCGGAAAGGACCTAATTCTAGAAACAATCCTTTTTGCTTCCGGAACTGAGACTGGAGGTATACCCAACTGTTTTGGGTGTCCTATGAAGAAGCATTTTATCCGCTTTGGGTTCGAGCTTATCAACCTGAAACTTTTTCACATAAGCGTTGCATCCCCAAAGTTTTAAGAAACGACAATTTAGGTTTCTCCAAACCATAGTTCAAACGGTGTCGTCTCAACGGAATTACGTGGTGCCCTATTAAAGTGAGTGTGGTTGTCTCTAATGCCTAACCCATGAACGATAGTGGTAATTCGATAAGAGACATCATGGTACGCATCATATCCAATAGGGTGCAACTATTACATTTGGACACACCATCACACTATGGTGTTCCAGGCGGTATTTATTGTGAAACAATTTCCACAATGTCTTAATTGCGTGACAAAGCTCGTAACTCAGATACTCATCTCTATGATCATATCATAGACATTTTATCCTCTTGTCACGATGATCTTCAACTTCACTCTGAAATTACTTGAACCATTCAATAATTCAGACTTGTGTTTCATCAAGTAAATACACTCGGTATCTACTCAAATCATACGTGAAGTAAGAACATAACGATATTCACTTTGCATGCCTCAACACTCATTGGACTGCACACATCAAAATGTGTTACTTCCAACAAGTTGCTATCTTGTTCCATCTTCTTTGAAACCGAGGCTTTTAGGTCATTTTGCCCATGTGGTATGATTTGCATATCTCTTCAAAATCAAGTGAGTCCAAACGATCCATCTGCATGGAGTTTCTTCATGCGTATACACCAATAGACATGGTTCGCATGTCTCAAACTTTTCAAAAGCGAGTGAGTCCAAAGATCCATCAACATGGAGCTTCTTCATGCAGTTTATACCAATATGACTTACATGGCGATTGCCACAAGTAAGTGGTACCATCATTACTATCTTATATCTTTTGGCATGAAAATGTGTATTACTATGATCAAGATTCAATAAACCATTCCTTTAGGTGCAAGACCATTGAAGGTATTATTCAAATAAATAGAGTAACCATTATTCTCCTTAAATGAATAACCGTATTGCGATAGACATAATCCAATCATGTCTATGCTCAACGCATACACCAAATGACAATTATTCTGGTTTAATACTAATCTTGATGGTAGAGGGCGTGTGATGTTTGATCACATCAAACTTGGAAACACTTCAACACATATCGTCGACTCACCTTTAGCTAGTCTCCATTTATTCTGTAGCCTTTTATTTCGAGTTACTAACACTTAGCAACCGAACCGGTATCTAATACCACTGGTGCTACTAGGAGTACTAGTAAAGTACACAATAACTTAATGTATATCCAATATACTTCTATCGACCTTGCCAGCCTTCTCATCTACCAAGTATCTAGGGTAATTCTGCTCCGATGGCTGTTCCCCTTATTACTGAAGCACTTAGTCTCGGGTTTGGGTTCAACCTTGGGTTTCTTCATCGAGCAGCGGTGATTTGCTTTGTTTCATGAAGTATCCCTTCTTGCCCTTGCCCTTCTTGAAACTAGTGGTTTCACCAACCATCAACAATTGATGCTCCTTCTTGATTCCTACTTTCGGCGGTGTCAAACATCGCGAATATCTCAAGGATCATCATATTTATCCACGATTTGTTATAGTTCATCACGAAGCTCTAGCAGCTTGGTGGTAATGACTTTGGAGAAACATCACTATCTACGGAAGATCAACTCCCACTTGATTCAAGTGATTGTTGCACTCGAGACAATCGAGCACAAGCTCAACGATTGAGCTTTTCTCCCTTAGTTTGCAGGCTAAGAAAATCGTCGGAGGTCTTATACCTCTTGGCGTGGGCACGAGCTTGAAATCCCAATTTCAGCCCTCGAAACATCTCATATGTTCATGACGTTTTGAAAAATGTCTTTGGTGCCTCAACTCTAAACCGTTTAAGCGAACTATCACGTAGTTATCAAAGCGTGTATGTCCGATGTTACGCAACATCCACAGACGGCGTTTGGGGTTCAACACCTGGCGGTGCATTAAGGACATAAGCTTTTTACATCCGCATAATCGCCATCGTCAACTTTCAACTATATTTTCTCTAGGAACATATCTAAACAGTGGAACTAAAGCGCGAGCTTCACGACATAATTTGCAAACATCTTTTGACTATGTTCAGGATAATTAAGTTCATCTCATGAACTCCCACTCAGATAGACATCCCTCTAGTCATCTAAGTGATTACATGATCCGAGTCAACTAGGCCGTGTCCGGTCATCACGTGAGACGGACTAGTCATCATTGGTGAACATCTTCATGTTGATCGTATCTCCATACGACTCATGCTCGACCTTTCGGTCTCTTGTGTTCCGAGGCCATGTCTGTACATGCTAGGCTCGTCAAGTTAACCTAAGTGTTTCGCGTGTGTAAATCTGGCTTACACCCATTGTATGTGAACGTAAGAATCTATCACACCCGATCATCACGTGGTGCTTCGAAACGACAAACTTTCGCAATGGTGCACAGTTAGGGGGAACACTTTCTTGAAATTTTATTGAGGGGTCATCTTATTTACTACCGTCGTACTAAGAAAATAAGATGTATAAACATGACAAACATCACATGCAATCAAATAGTGACATGATATGGCCAATATCATATTGCTCCTTTGATCTCCATCTTCGGGCTCCACGATCATCATAAATCCTTTGGCATGACACCATGATCTCCATCATCATGATCTCCATCATCGTGTCTCCATGAAGTTGTCTCGCCAACTTATTACTTCTACTACTATGGCTACCGGTTAGCAAAGTAAAGTAATTACATGGATGGCGTTGTTCAATGACACGCAGGTCATACAATAAATAAAGACAACTCCTATGGCTCCTGCCGGTTGTCATACTCATCGACATGCAAGTCGTGATTCCTATTACAAGAACATGATCAATCTCATACATCACATATCATTCATCACATTCTTCTTGGCCATATCACATCACATAGCATACCCTGCAAAAACAAGTTAGACGTCCTCTAATTGTTGTTTGCATGTTTTACGTGGCTGCTATGGGTTTCTAGTAAGAACGTTTCTTACCTACGTAAAAGCCACAACGTGATATGCCAATTTATATTTAGCCTTCACAAGGACCCTTTTCATCGAATCCGATCCGACTAAAGTGGGAGAGACTGGCACCCGCTAGCCACCTTATGCAACAAGTGCATGTCAATCGGTGGAACCTGTCTCACGTAAGTGTACGTGTAAGGTCGGTCCGGGCCGCTTCATCCCACAATACCGTCGAAACAAGATTGGACTAGTAACGGTAAGCATATTGAACAAAATCAACGCCCACAATTACTTTGTGTTCTACTCGTGCAATGTAGCGACCCGACCCGAATGGATCAAGTCTCTGTGCTTTCGTGTCATCCCTGGATCGGTATGCTGACACACACAGTACTCGAAGGATTTATAACAGAGGTAAATCACATGTATAAAGTAACGTAAAATACTATTACCTCAATCCAAATATAGCGGAAGCAACAAGGTTGTGGATTCCCATCAACACCAACGGCAAAGTTGAGTATAGGAAATCGTAACCCTAACGTATCACTTACTCGGCGTCTGAAAAGTCTGCAACATGAAAAGTTGCAGCCCGAAAACGGGTCAGCACATGGAATATGCTGGCAATGTAACACATAGAGAGTAATGAAAGAATAAGCCTATACTACATGCATATATGGCTGGTGGAAAGCTCTATGGTTACAGTTTTGCGTAAAGCCAATTTTTCCCTACTGCAAAGGAATAAATTTTATTTAACTATCAGGGTGGTTGTTAAACATTGAGAATGGTTGACAGCATCCTCAATCCCAATTAAAAGTACTCATTAAAACCCAACAAAGTTAATTAAAGTAACATGATGAGATCAACAGGATAATCCAAGAACTAGATACTCAAGATGTCCATAACCGGGGACACGGCTAACCATGATTAGTTTATACACTCTGCAGAGGTTTGCACACTTTTCCCCACAAGACTCGATCGCCTCCGTTTGGTTTCTCGCACTACATGGCGTTTGAGAGACGGATGACCGAGACATAGTCTTTTAGAAGTGTTTGCACCTTACGATGGGTAGACCGTACCACCTACAACCCCTACATCAGCTAGTCTACCACTGTAAGAGTTCACACGACTTAATCAACTATGCCAGAGCCCATAGTGGCTTGTGGCTGCACACGGAAGTTTCTAGTTTTAATAATCTCATGATCCCTTTGAGCCTGGGTGGCGGTCCGAAGAAAAACAGGCAAGTCCTGATAGAAACCAGGTGCCTCAATCCACCCAGATGTGTGTTTAAGTTGCCACCTTGAATAAACCATTAAATAACAATCTCACATCTGTCATGGATTCACTCACCCAATCCACGTCTACTAGCATAGCATAGCATAACAAGCAACGTAGAAGTAACTCCCAAGGGTTTGATAATAAAACAGGTAATAGGTACTACCTCAACTACTTCCCATCCCACAATTTAATTGGATCCTAATGATGCAATGTTTGAGGATAGATCTAATGCATAAAAACTGGGTATGAGAAAGTATGATCAAAGTGTTACTTGCCTTGCTGAGGATCCGCGAAACCTAGAGATTCGAAGTAACAAGCGGCGCACTCTGGGTGATCTATCGCAGACAACAACAATCATACAATAAGTACTCATCTAATGCACAGGTAAATCTCGAATAAAAGATCTAACCAGAAAGTTCAACTTAAGAACCCTGGTTGCAAAAAGAATCGAATCTAATAAAGCAACAAAAGTCAAGCGACGAAGAAAACAACTCGGTTCTAGCAAGTTGAAACTAAGTCAAATTTTACAGTAGCAAAACTTTGTTTAAGTTGATTAGTCGGAACGGCGGTTTCGAGACGAAACTCCAGGCGCTTGAATCACCTGATTCCGATAAACGAGCGAGAAGATAGACTAGAAAGAAAATCAGATCTGAAATCGCTATCAGAAAAATAGCGGAATAAATCCGATGAGAAAGAAAACGATGAACGGTTGAATAAACGGACGTTCATTAACCGAAGCAAACCGGTGATCATGTTCGTTAGGACGAACGGTCCGGCGAATGCTAGCTAAACAAAACCGGAAAGAAAAACCGGCGAAAAAAACCGATCTAGGGTTTCGGAAAGAAAACCGAAACGAAAAACCGATCTAGAAAACCTGAACGATTTACGAAAAACCGAACCGAGGAAAAGAAAAGGTGACGCGGCGCAGGGCTAGTACCTCGAAGAGGCGAGGGGCTCCGGCGGCGGCGTTAGGCATGGCGGCACTTGGCGGCAGCGGTGGCAAGCGGCGGTGGTCTTTGCCTTCTTCTTTGCTGGAGAGGAGAGGAGAGGAGAGGTGTTGGTTTGATGTGTTGGAGGGGGTGCTTGGGTATTTATATTGGGGAGGGAGGGTTTTGCTTGGGGTAGGGGCAAGAAATAGACTAGGATTAGGAAACAAAGAGGGAAAAGATCTAGAAATAAACGGAATAAGCGGAAGTAGGACAAGAGTCCTACTAAGATTAGGAAAAAGGAGCGGCGGCTCCCTCACAGCTCCACAGTGCTTGTGTGGTGGATGGACTTGGCCTTGGCGACGGCTGGCTTAGCGGCTTGGGCCTTTGGGCCCAAGGCCATGAATATTTTTTTAAACAAACAGAGAGGAAAACAAAATGATAAAACAAAATAAAATGAAAATATTATATAGGCATATAATATATCAAAATTTTCAGAAAAAGATTTCCAACAACCTGAACATTATTCTAGATTCAAATAAAATACACAAAAATTCAAATAATTCAAACAGTGCTACTGCCCTAATAAAATCCACTCAAAATCATTTTAAAAATACCAAAATGACTTCAAATTTATTTCTCTCCAACTTTGTGATGTAGGGAATCATGTTACCCTATTTTCCATATATTTTATTTTTGGAGAAAAATAATTTTAATAAAACTCAAATAACTCCAAATTGGAAATAAATTCAAAAGAACTTTGAATTTAATTCTTTGAAACTCCCAACTCATATTTCATATGTTTTGAAGAAGTCCTTTTATCTTAAGCCGTGAAAATCATTGAGTTGCATAAAGTTTCAGAATTGGAAATATTCTCAAATGAAATTCAAATATTTTCAACACCCCTTGTCATTTAAATAAATGGAAGAAGTCATGTCATCTTCTCTCCAGGGTTTTGTGATGAAAAGAATTTGAATTCCCGAAGATCATAAAATGAAAAATGAAAGTTTGGGAAAGTCCTTTTATTCCCTCTCATTTAACTTTCAAAAGTTTCGAATTCACTCACTTTCAGTCAATCAATCAAACAATCAATCAAATCTATCTATTTGTTTATAACATTCCAAAATTTAGAATTTTGGGATGTTACAAACCTACCACCCTTAAAATGAATCTCGTCCTCGAGATTCGGAGAGGCTAGAAAGAAATAGGTTAGGGTTTGGGGGTTTTCTCAAAAATCCATCGATCGTCTCCGGGGTCTCGGGTGCTACCACCCTTAGAAGCATGGTTACGGTTCCATCAAAACTCATATACTCCATCCTTATTATCGACAAAGGTCGGTCTTCTCGTGTCGTAAGGATAATTCCTTCTCTGGCTCTTAGGTGGTGACATAACCTTTTCCTCAATTCTTTTGTCCTTTCATCTTGGTAAGGTTATCCCGAAACTGGGTCTTCATAGCTGACGGGTCTGGCGCCAATTCTAAACAACTATCGATATCTCATGGTGGTCAACAATTTATGGTTTGTCCTGCAGGAAATGGGTCTGGTTGATCCTCACCGTATAACCTACGATTGGCAACAACTGCCGTGTACAAGGGAAAAAATGCTTATACCATACTAAGGTTCAAACAAGGTTTTGATCGTCATCTCTCTACCATAGGTAAGTCACTCAGATTTACCATCCCATATAGCAAGGCGAATAATAAGAGTAAGTCGGTATGGTGATCAATCCATCCCGCACCCAAATCATTACCTTGTACATGGTTTAGCGAATCTCGCATTCTAACACTCGGTCATCCTCGCAAGCATTGCAGAATTTCTCTTGTCGACGAACCAAGTTCGGATAAATCGATTGATTACGCAAGCCAAACAAACAACTATCGTTCCTTAACAACTCTCGTGTTTTGCGTAAACTCCTATAAGATCGTAAATTCGATACAATCGTAACTTCTTCCGTGGTTTTTCCTTCAAAGAAGAGTGTGCTTGCTTCTTGGCGAGATCCTCGGGCCTCGTGGGTTATGGCCCATCTCATCACTTGCAATCCTTGAACACATCCTCGGGCAATCGATCATTATCCCAACATCCAACTTCCGGCATACTTAAAATCCATCCAATTGTCTTGTCTCTTTTCCTTATATTGGCACCAAACTAAGACGTGCTTACTCAGGTTCATCATGGAATTTCCATTGACCCATATTTCCAACATCATACCTCATTTACGTCCAATAGTAATTTATCTCTTCATCCTCGTGGGATATCCCACCTTCCGTGATAAAACTTATACTTATGAAATCCATACTCCACTTCGTGGAACATCCTTATCCTTTCCAGGGTCAAGCGTCCTTACAGGGGAATATTGGCCATCTCTGCATGGCACTTCTTCAACTGGGAAACGTGAAACACATCATGAAATCCTGACAGTCCTTCGGGTGACTCCAACTTGTTAGCCAATTCTCCCATACGTTCCGAACTCAGTATGGTCCTACAAATCTCGGGGCTAACTTTCCCTTAACTCCAAATCGATTAACTCCTCACAGAGGGGGCACACGAAGACATGCTCTGTCTCCAATTTCATAGACTACCTCCTTGCGTTTTTGAGTCTGCATAACTCTTACACTGGTGAGCTATCTTCAGTCTATCTCGAATCAATCTTAACATTCTCTTCTGACTCCTTGATCACATTTGGTCCAAACAACTGACGGTCTCCAACTTCATCCCATATCAACGGTGTCTGGCTCCTTCTCCCATACAAAGCTTAAAAAGGGGCCATCTTCAAACTGACTTGATAGTTGTTGTTGTATGAGAACTCCGCGTAAGGTAGATTATCATCACTACTAGATCCATAATCTTGCGCACAAGTTCTCAACATGTCCCCCAGAATCTGATTTACTCTCTCGGTCATCCATCATACTGCGGATGAAAGGTCAGATCTTGAACTCTAGCCTAGTACCCAAGGTGCAGTGCGGCTGATTCCAAAACTTTGAGGTAAAGCTGTGTTCCTCTATCTCGTCTGATGGTCCTCGGAACTCCATGCAGACATACGATCCTGGTCAAATATATCTTGGCCAACTTTGCACTTGTATAGGTGGTTTCACTGGGATAAAGTGAGCCACTTTGGTCAAGCGAATCAACTACTACCCAGACAGAATCATATCCCAATCGGGTTCTGGGAAATCCGGTATGAAATTCATGCCAAGCTTATCCCTCTTCCATTCAGGTATCGGCATAGGCTGTAGTAATCCAGCTGGCTTCTGATGCTCTGCTTTTACTCCCTCTGGCATACATCACTTACGACTACATACTCCGCAATGTCCTTCTTCATACCAGTCCACCAGAAACACTCTTTCAAATCCAAATACTTCTTGGTGTTTCCAGGGCGAATCGAGTATGGTGAGTCATGAGCCTCCTGAAGTATTAACTTCCTGATATCTGCATTATTGGGTACATGCACACTATCCTCAAACCATAAGGTGTCATGCTCATCCTTACGGAAACCTTCGGCCTTTCCTTTGCCCATCCTCTATTTTACCTCAGCAATCTCTTTGTCATCCTTCTGAGCTTCACTGATCTCTTCCAACAATGTAGACTGAACTTCCATTACTGCAACAAAACCTTTTGGAAACAATCTCCAATCGAAGTTCCCTGAAAATCCTCGGCTAACTCCTTTGGTAATCCTCCGATTATGAGGGTATTCGTCCTTATTTTCTTTATGGTTGTGTCCTATTTCTCCACAAAGCTTGTATGCACAAGGTTTCTTCATATCCTTTCCATAAGGCTCCAATTTCTGGGACACAAACCGAGACTTTGGCAAGGTCAACTTAAATTCCTCCCAAGTGGTTACTCCTGGCCACATTGATGGTTTGGTACATCCTCCACTGCAGCAATGACACCTCTTTCAAAGAGCGGAAGAGCATCTTTGGGTCATATCCTTTCCGGCTATAGGGTTATTCTCCATGTGATCCTCCATGTTCTGAATACATCGGTCTGTCTCCAATTGACTCATCGGTCCAGAAAATCCAAGCTCATCTCCATTCATCTTATAACGGGTCCATGGGTTTGGGGTGGGATAAGAGAGATCGAGAGGGATGCACACAATACAAACAAAAGTTTTGAAAAGACAGATTTTATTGTGGCTGTCGAAAAAACATCAAACAAATGACAGCTCACAATCGTCGTATCTAACTCAGGTATATAACAGGGGTTTGGTCTTCTAAAGGTCAATGTCGTCAAACTCTTCAAGTCTTGTTCATGTCTCCGATGACTCCTTCTGATCATACTTGTCCTTCTCAAGTTCTTTTGCCAGATCATCTCTATTGACGCAGAGTCTCGCGTGACGTCCTTTAATATTCCTGGAGTTGCATTCCAAACTTCTGGTTTCAACGTCCTTGACATGGACCATGGTCCTACTGTCCTTCAGTCCTGACGAATCTTTGGTATCTCGATGTTTTGCTCCTTCAAATTTTGTCTACTTTCAACCACGGGTCCCGAGTTCTTCACGAACTGCTTCCTTATCAAATCCGCTTCTTGTAGGTCCATCTTAACTCCTTGATGTAATACTCCGGATCCTGGTCTTACTCCAATACACCTTAATCTCGGGTATTGATTACTTCCATAATCTCTCAATTCCATAAGCGTAACCTTCCTAGGTCATAAAATCTGGGAATTCTTCAAAGCCTTCAAATTCTCCTAGTCTTTGGAGTCTTCAACCGTTGTAGTTTCCATTTACACGGAAAAATCCTCTTCATTCCAAATAATCTTAGTTGTCCGATATCTTGCCTCCTTGGAGTGGTCTCATCATCAGACGAATCTTCGTGGTCAAAAGGGGAAAAGGGGTATGGTCTCACTAAAAGGGAATTTTTGAATAAGCTCAGAAGAGAAGAGAGGTAAAAGATCTTTTTTAAAATGAAGTTGTAGAGAGAAAATCTTTCCTATGGGCTTGTCAGTTTCTAGGGTCACGTCCTACAGTCAACATGTGCTCTGATACCATCCTGTAGCGACCCGACCCGAATGGATCAAGTCTCTGTGCTTTCGTGTCATCCCTGGATCGGTATGCTGACACACACAGTACTCGAAGGATTTATAACAGAGGTAAATCACATGTATAAAGTAACGTAAAATACTATTACCTCAATCCAAATATATAGCGGAAGCAACAAGGTTGTGGATTCCCATCAACACCAACGGCAAAGTTGAGTATAGGAAATCGTAACCCTAACGTATCACTTACTCGGCATCTGAAAAGTCTGCAACATGAAAAGTTGCAGCCGAAAATGGGTCAAAGACATGGAATATCTGGCAATGTAACACATAGAGAGTAATGAAAGAATAAGCCTATACTACATGCATATATGGCTGGTGGAAAGCTCTATGGTTACAGTTTTGCGTAAAGCCAATTTTTCCCTACTGCAAAGGAATAAATTTTATTTAACTATCAGGGTGGTTGTTAAACATTGAGAATGGTTGACAGCATCCTCAATCCCAATTAAAAGTACTCATTAAAACCCAACAAAGTTAATTAAAGTAACATGATGAGATCAACAGGATAATCCAAGACCTAGATACTCAAGATGTCCATAACCGGGGACACGGCTAACCATGATTAGTTTATACACTCTGCAGAGGTTTGCGCACTTTTCCCCACAAGACTCGATCGCCTCCGTTTGGTTTCTCGCACTACATGGCGTTTGAGAGACGGATGACCGAGACATAGTCTTTGAAGTGTTTGCACCTTACGATGGGTAGACCGTACCACCTACAACCCCTACATCAGCTAGTCTACCACCGTAAGAGTTCACACGACTTAATCAACTATGCCAGAGCCCATAATGGCTTGTGGCTGCACACGGAAGTTTCTAGTTTGAATAATCTCATGATCCCTTTGAGCACAGGTGGCGGTCCGAAGAAAAAGCAGGCAAGTCCTGATAGAAACCAGGTGCCTCAATCCACCCGGATGTGTGTTTAAGTTGCCACCTTAAATAAACCATTAAATAACAATCTCACATCATCATGGATTCACTCACCCAATCCACGTCTACTAGCATAGCATAGCATAACAAGCAACGAGAAGTAACTCCCAAGGGTTTGATAATAAAATGTAATAGGTACTACCTCAACTACTTCCCATCCCACAATTTAATTGGATCCTAATGATGCAATGTTTGAGGATAGATCTAATGCATAAAAACTGGGTATGAGAAAGTATGATCAAAGTGTTACTTGCCTTGCTGAGGATCCGCGAAACCTAGAGATTCGAAGTAACAAGCGGCGCACTCTGGGTGATCTATCGCAGACAACAACAAGCATACAATAAGTACTCATCTAATGCACGGGTAAATCTCGAATAAAAGATCTAACCGTAAAGTTCAACTTAAGAACCACAGTTGCAAAAGAATCGAATCTAATAAAGCAACGAAAGTCAAACGACGAAAGAAAACAACTCGGTTCTAGCAAGTTGAAACTAAGTCAAATTTTACAGTAGCAAAACTTTGTTTAAGTTGATTAGTCGGAACGGCGGTTTCGAGACGAAAGTCAAACGACGAAAGAAAACAACTCGGTTCTAGCAAGTTGAAACTAAGTCAAATTTTACAGTAGCAAAACTTTGTTTAAGTTGATTAGTCGGAACGGCGGTTTCGAGACGAAACTCCAGGCGCTTGAATCACCTGATTCCGATAAACGGACGAGAAGATAGACTAGAAAGAAAATCGGATCTGAAATCGCTATCGAAAAAATAGCGGAATAAATCCGATGAGAAAGAAAAGCGATGAACCGTTGAACAAGCGGACGTTCATTAACTGAAGCAAACCGGTGATCACGTTCGTTAGGACGAACGGTCCGGCGAACGCTTGCTAAACAAAACCGGAAAGAAAAACCGGCGAGAAAAACCGATCTAGGGTTTCGGAAAGAAAACCGAAACGAAAAACCGATCTAGAAAACCGGAACGATTTATGAAAAACCGAACCGAGGAAAAGAAAAGGTGACGGCTGAGGCTAGTACCTCGAAGAGGCAAGGGCTCGGCGGCTGACGGCTTTAAGCGTGGCGGCACTTGGCGGCGGCGGTGGCAAGCGGCGGCGTGGTCTTTGCTACTTCTGCTTCTGCGGAGAGGAGAGGAGAGGAGAGGTGTTGGTTTGATGTGTTGGAGGGGGTGCTTGGGTATTTATATTGGGGAGGGAGGGTTTTGCTTGGGGTAGGGGGCAAGAAATAGACTAGGATTAGGAAACAAAGAGGGAAAAGATCTAGAAATAAGCGGAATAAATGTAAGTAGGACAAGAGTCCTACTAAGATTAGGAAAAAGGAGCGGTGGCTCCCTCCTGCTCCTGTCTTGTGGTGGATGGCCTTGGCCTTGGCCGTCATTGGCTTGGCGGCTTGGGCCTTTGGCCCAAGGACATGAATATTTTTTTTAACAAACAGAGAGAGGAAAACAAAATGATAAAACAAAATAAAATGAAAATATTATATAGGCATATAATATATCAAAATTTTCAGAAAAAGATTTCCAACAACCTGAACATTATTCTAGATTCAAATAAAATACACAAAAATTCAAATAATTCAAACGATTACTGCCCTAATAAAATCCACTCAAAATCATTTTAAAAATACCAAAATGACTTCAAATTTATTTCTCTCCAACTTTGTGATGTAGGGAATCATGTTACCCTATTTTCCATATATTTTATTTTGGAGAAAAATAATTTTAATAAAACTCAAATAACTCCAAATTGGAAATAAATTCAAAAGAACTTTGAATTTAATTCTTTGAAACTCCCAACTCATATTTCATATGTTTTGAAGAAGTCCTTTTATCTTCGCTCGTGAAAATCATTGAGTTGCATAAAGTTTCAGAATTGGAAATATTCTCAAATGAAATTCAAATATTTTCAACACCTTGTCATTTAAATAAATGGAAGAAGTCATGTCATCTTCTCTCGGGGTTTTGTGATGAAAAGAATTTGAATTCCCGAAGATCATAAAATGAAAAATGAAAGTTTGGGAAAGTCCTTTTATTCCCTCTCATTTAACTTTCAAAAGTTTCGAATTCTCACTCACTTTCAGTCAATCAATCAAACAATCAATCAAATCTATCTATTTGTTTATAACATTCCAAAATTTAAAATTTTGGGATGTTACATGCAAAGAATCTACGCAATAGACCTAGCTCTGATACCACTGTTGGGGAACGTAGCACAAATTGAAAATTTTCCTACGTGTCACCAAGATCTATCTATGGAGAAACTAGCAACAAGGGGAAGGAGAGTGCATCTACATACCCTTGTAGATTGCTAAGCGGAAGCGTTCAAGAGAACGGGGTTGAAGGAGTCATACTCGTCGTGATCCAAATCACCGGAGATCCTAGTGCCGAACGGACGGCACCTCCGCGTTCAACACACGTACAGCCTGATGACGTCTCCCATGCCTTGATCCAGCAAGGAGAGAGGGAGAGGTTGGGGAAGACTCCATCCAGCAGAAAGACAACGGTGTGGTGGTGATGGAGGAGCGTGGCAATCTGCAGGCTTCGCCAAGCACCGCGGGAGAGGAGGAGACTTGGGAGAGGGGAGGGCTGCGCCAGGGCAAGGGTGCAGCTCCCATGCGCCTACCCACTATATATAGGGGTGGAGGGATTATTTCTTGCCCTCCAAGTCCATTGGGGCGTTGGCAAAGGTGGGAGGAAAAAATCCCATCCTTTACTTTCCCCACCGATTGTTATCCCCCTTTTTTAGGGATCTTGATCTTATCCCTTCGGGATATGATCTTATTCCTTCTAAGGGGTGATCTTGGTGCGCCTTGACCAGGGGTGTGGGGCCTTGCCCCCACTACTCACGTTCATGTGGGTCCCCCCATGCAGGTGGGCCCCACTACGGAACCTTCTAGAACCTTCCCGGTACAATATCGAAAAATCCCGAACATTTTCCGGTGGCCAAAATAGGAATTCCCATATATAAATCTTTACCTCCGGACCATTCCGGAACTCCTCGTGACGTCCGGGATCTCATCCGGGACTCCGAACAACATTCGGTAACCACGTATATCTATTCCCTGTAACCCTAGCGTCATCGAACCTTAAGTGTGTAGACCCTACGGGTTCGGGAACCATCTTGATTTTATGAGGGGCGTTCTCTGGTCAATAACCAATGATGGGATCTGGATACCCATGTTGGCTCCCACATGTTCCACGATGATCTCATCGGATGAACCACGATGTCAAGGACTCAATCGATCCCGTATACAATTCCCTTTGTCTAACGGTATTGTACTTGCCCGAGATTCAATCGTCGGTATATCGATACCTTGTTCAATCTCGTTACCGGCAAGTCTCTTTACTCGTTCCGTAACACATCATCCCGTGATCAACCCCTTGGTCACATTGTGCACATTATGATGATGTCCTACCGAGTGGGCCCAGAGATACCTCTCCGTTTACACAGAGTGAAATCCCAGTCTCGATTCGTGCCAACCCAACAGACACTTTTGGAGATACCTGTAGTGCACCTTTATAGCCACCCAGTTATGTTGTGACGTTTGGTACACCCAAAGCATTCCTACGGTATCCGGGAGTTGCACAATCTCATGGTGTAAGGAAAAGATACTTGACATTAGAAAAGCTTTAGCATACGAACTACACGATCTTTGTGCCAGGCTTAGGATTGAGTCTTGTCCATCACATCATTCTCCAAATGATGTGATCCCGTTATCAACGACATCCAATGTCCATGGTCAGGAAACCGTAACCATCTGTTGATCAACGAGCTAGTCAACTAGAGGCTTACTAGGGACATGGTGTTGTCTATGTATCCACACATGTATCTGAGTTTCCTATCAATACAATTATAGCATGGATAATAAACGATTATCATGAACAAGGAAATATAATAATAACCAATTTATTATTGCCTCTAGGGCATATTTCCAACAGGTGAGGCACTTGGCGACAACCTGGACACGGGAGGCAGGAAGGCGACACGGCGCTGCTTTGGGCGGCTGGAGCAAGAAGACCAGAGGTTGAAGAAGCACGATGGCCGTTGGATGGACATCGTACGGTCACTGCAGCTAGAATCGTTTATATTGACTAAGTTGACAAAACCCTTGGTACGGGTCAACTTAGTAGGCCTGGTCGACCTCCGAAATGGTGCCCCGGATGTCGGGGAGGAATCATTTTTGGGTGGGTGAAGCTAGAATATCCGAGATTGAAGAAGAAGCACGGCATCCGTTGGATGGACATCCAACGGCCACTGCTGCTAGAACCGTGTGTTGACTATAAGTTGACAAAGCCTTGCATACGCGTCAACTCTTTTTTTTACGGGACAAGTCAACTTAGTAAGGCCACAAGTGTGTGGCAGAGAACTTATAGACCATTTGAGATTTGTAAGAACGTGCAGCCAATTTTTGAATTCTAATGGAATTTACTACAACCCATTTACAGTTTGTTAAAAGTACAACCCATTTCAACCAACCGTTCAAAACAGAATTCAATAAAATTTCCCACATTTTGATGGCATCCGAAATATTTTTATCCCGAAATTTCTAGTCAGATTAAATACAATTTCAATATAAATTTATATTACGTAAAAATCCAACAAAACATTGCGCTCGCAACAGTTAATGAAATTAAAATTTTCAATATCCAAAAGTAATATTTTATAAAGTAATTTTTTATAGTCATTGCCCAGTTTTTATAATTACATCCCATTTATTATTTCTTAAAGCCCATTTTCTTGTTAAGCCTAATGCATCCCTCCTAGGAAAGATTCGCAGCCCAACGGGGCGGAGAATAACAAATTGACCTTGCATGGGTATTCCTAAAAAAAGTATAGCTGGGCTAGCCATTTTCAGCTTGAAAAAAATTAATATCTGGGCTAAATATCTGGCCTGGGCTAGACGGGCCACAACCCGCCTAGTTAATACCTGCAGCGATGTGTTCATTGTTGTTCAGAGGAGAAAAAATAATATCTGGGCTAAACATCGCTCAAGAAAAACTCTGCAGTGCTCACACCTCAAAAACACAAATACTGTTCGAGCCGCTTGGTCCCAGCTGTCGGCCGCTTCTTGTGCAATTCTCTCGTTTATTGACTACATAGGTTGACAATGGTGTGGGACCGTGATGTCAGGAAACCAGGAGGAAGCAAAAAATATATAGTTTTATATACTAATAAGGAGGCACTTGCGTACATGCGGCTACGGCCCTGGTGGGCCCCCACTGTCATCCTCTCCAAGTAAAGTCATCTCCTCATCCTCATGTCCGTTGACCATATTGACAACACAAGGCAGTGATTGCCACAAAGCGCAACAACTCGAAGGACGACAGAGAGGGCCTCGCGGGCCCTATGGATGGTCTGATACAGCGCCCATTGCTCATTCGGGAAGCCAGGATCATAGGGCCACATGTCCGCGACGGCATTGTGAAAGTGCAACTATCCCTAGGTGGATTTGGTAATTCATAACAACATATAGCTCATTGAGCTAATGCTATTCCAAGACTATTATTTTAGGAAAGCTCAATGAATGGCATGGCAAGGATGATGAAAGTGGATCCCTCAAAATACTAAGGACAAAGGATTGGCTCAAGCTCAAAAGCTCAAGACTCTTCATTTTACATTTTAGTGATCCAAGATCACATTGAGTCTATAGGAAAAGCCAATACTATCAAGAAGGGATGAGGTGTTGCTTAATGAGCCTCTTGCTTCATGTGCTTAGTGATATGCTCCAAAACCCTCAACTACTTTCCCACATCCACAAATGACCTAAACCTAAAGCCAAAATCGGTCACACCGATTCTTTCTATCAGCGCCACCGATTCCAAAAGTCATAGCCACTGCCACAAACCCTAAGCAAATTGGTCTTACCGATAGGGATCTCGGTCTCACCGAGATGGGGTTGCAATCTCTCTGCTTTCCCTTCGTAACGCTTTGGTCTAATCAAGTGAGCGATCGGTCCCACCGAGATTGCAATGTAAACTCTCTGTTTCCTTTTTGTAACATTTCGGTCTCACCGAAAAGAGCAAATCGGTCCCACCGAGTTTACCTGACCAACTCTATGGTTAGCTAATTACCAAAATCGGTCTCACCGAGTTTGTGTAATCGGTCTCACCGAGATTACGTTATGCCCTAACCCTAACCATATCGGTCTCACCGAGATGCATGTCAGTCCCACCGAAAATCACTAACGGTCACTAGGTTTACTAAATCGGTCCGACCGAGTTTGATGATTCGGTCCCACCGAGTTTGGTAAATTGTGTGTAACGGTTAGATTTTGTGTGGAGGCTATATATACCCCTCCACCTCCTCTTCATTCGTGGAGAGAGCCATCAGAACGAACCTACACTTCCAACTTACCAGTTCTGAGAGAGAACTACCTACTCATGTGTTGAGACCAAGATATTCCATTCCTACCATATGAATCTTGATCTCTAGCCTTCCCCAAGTTGCTTTCCACTCAAACCCTCTTTCCACCAGATCCAAATCCTATGAGAGAGAGTTGAGTGTTGGGGAGACTATCATTTGAAGCACAAGAGCAAGGAGTTCATCATCAGCACACCATTTGTTACTTCTTGGAGAGTGGTGTCTCCTAGATTGCCTAGGTGTCACTTGGGGGCCTCTGACAAGATTGTGGATTTGAACCAAGGAGTTTGTAAGGGCAAGGAGATCGCCTACTTCGTGAAGATCTACCGGTAGTGAGGCAAGTCCTTCGTGGGCAACGGCCATGGTGGGATAGACAAGGTTGCTTCTTCGTGGACCCTTCGTGGGTGGAGCCCTCCGTGGACTCAAGGCAGCTGCTACCCTTCGTGGGTTGAAGTCTCCATCAACGTGGATGTACGATAGCACCACCTATCGGAACCACGACAAAAACATTCGTGTCTCCGATGCGTTTGAATCCTCCAAACCCTTCCCTTACATTCTTGCAAGTTGCATGCTTTAATTTCCGCTGCCTATATACTCTTTGCATGCTTGCTTGAATTGTGTGATGATTGCTTGACTTGTCCTAAATTAGCTAAAATCTGCCAAACTATAAAATTGGGAAAAGGTTAAGTTTTTATTGGTCAAGTAGTCTAATCACCCCCCTATAGACATACTTCAAGGTCCTACAAGTGGTATCAGAGCTTTGGTCTCCATTTGCTTTGATTTCCATAGCTTTTGGTGGTCATAGCCTTGGTTTCATAACCTAGGAGAGTATGGCGTCTAGCGAGGGAAATTATCACCGTAGAGGTCCTTACTTTGATGGTACTAATTTTGATAGTTGGAAGCATAAGATGAAAATGCATATTCTTGGACATAACCCCGCCGTTTGGGCAATTATTTGTATTGGCTTGCAAGGTGAATTCTTCGATGGGAGAGAACCGAACCGTGAAGCTAATGCGAAAGAATTGAAGATGTTGCAATAAAACGCTCAAGCATGTGACATCATCTTCAACGGATTGTGCCTCAAGAATTCAACAAAATCAGCTGTCTTGAGAATGCAAAGGAAATTTGGGATACTTTGATTGATATGCATGAAGGTACCGAGTCCGTCAAGGAATCCAAGTTGGATGTGCTCCAAAGTCAGCTTGACAAGTTCAAAATGAAGGATGGTGAAGGTGTCGCTGAAATGTACCTGTGCTTGCTCTTATCACAAATGAGATTGCGGCTTAGGGAGTGAAGAGATGACCGACAAATTCATCATCAAGAAAATCATAAGAGCATTGGATGGAAAGTATGATACCGTGTGCACATTGATCCAAATGATGCCAAACTACAAAGATCTCAAGCCAACGGATGTCATTGGAAGGATCGTTGCTCATGAGATGTCACTCAAGGATAAAGAGGAACTTCACAACAAGTCAAGTGGTGCTTACAAAGCCTCAAGTGAAGACCCCACATCATCAAGTGAGAAACCAACCTTCAATGAAGAATTGAGCTTAATGGTGAAGAACTTCAACAAATTCTACAAAAGTAGAAGCAAAGAAAGAAGCTCCAAGTCAAGATCTTACAATGACAAGAGATCTTCTAGTCGAGAGCGCAATTGCTACAATTGTGGGAGACCCGGACACTATTCCAATGAGTGTACGGCACCCTACAAAAGAAGAGAAGATTCTCCAAGAAGAAGGAGCAAAAGATAAGAATCACCACCAAGAGAGAGGAGGAGTAGAGATGATCGTTATGAACGAAGACCCTCACGGAGAAGCAAGGATTCGGAAAGGAAGGACAAGTCATCAAAGAGATACACAAAATGAAGACATCAAGCTCATGTTGGTGAATGGGTTTCCGGCTCCGACTCCGACCATCACTCCGAGAGAAGCTATCACTCCGACTGCAAATATACTCAAGATGAAGGTGTTGCCGGTCTAGCACTTGTGTCAACCAACTCCTACGACATATTTGAATCACCAAACGAAGGTGTTGGAAGATGCTTCATGGCCAAAGGTCCTGAGGTAACACATCCCGAGTATGTTGATTTTAATAGTGATGAAGATGACTTGCTAGGTGATGATGATTTACTTGTTGACAACTCTAGTGATGAATACTATGATGAAACGTCAATTAGTCATGCTAATCAAACGAATGACAATGATAAGGAGAAAATTGAGCTTCTAACTAAAGAACTAAACACTCTTAAGTTGGCTCATGAAACTATCTTCGAAGATCATCGAGAACTTTTAAGGGCTCATGAGAAGTTACGCTTTGAAAGGCTCAATCTTGATCAAGAGCATGAGTTCTTAAAGGCAATCAATGATGATCTTCGCAAGAAAAGTTCTTCTTACATTGCCAAGCGTTTACTCTTATCTACTTACATGCCTCAAGTCAAGTCTAGTAACAAGTACAAGAAAGATACTTCCTCTAGTAGTAACAATAATAATGTCAAATCCAATGTTGTTGCTTCTAGTAGTTCTCTTGATACCACTAATGATTCTCTTAGTCAAGTTACACTTGAGCAAGAAAATAGTTTATTGAAGGGAATTATAGAGAAAGGTGTTTACAAGAGCCTTGCCAGGAGTAAGCAATTCGAGGAAATTGTACGCAAGCAAGGAAGGCACCGGAAGAATCAAGGTGTTGGTTTTGAACGAAAGTTCAACGCCAATGGAGTTGAGTGGGAAGAAGATCAATACCAAGAAAATTTTGTTCCTCAACAAGAGAAGTATGATCGTACTTTCCTTCAAGGGGACACAAGCTCAAGATGATCTTCCACCACAAGACCACAAGAACAAAGTCAAGGACAAGCTTCAAGAAGAGATTGATGCATTTGAAGAAGCACCTAAAGCCTCGCTCGAAAGTGGGTCCCCAAGACTACGCCAAGTTCTACTTCATCAAGTACAACTACAACTCCAAGGATTCCCATCAAGATGATGTGGATCCGAAGAAGAAGAACTAGAGAGTTCTTGAGGGTGACTCCGCCAACATTCTTCACTCATATCATTTTGGCAAGAACAAGTGCAATCAACTTTCACATCTAGCACTAGTTCAAGGAGTCACAAACCCTCATGTTGGTAAGGCAAGGGACAAGGTAACCTAACGTTTTCATGGACATCATCTTGTGTGTGCATCACTCTATGTCTATGGATATTCTTGTTTGTTCCTTGTGGGACTAACCCATGTAGGCAAGTTGAAAGTGCAACTCACTCCAAAGGATTGCTCCAAATGATCTACATCAACATTGAGCATCTACATCTTCAACACCTACATGAAGTCATCATCGACAAAACCCAAGGTTAGTTCATCCCTCTAAGGGGGATCTCACATCTAGGGGAGCTTAACTCTAAGAATTGAGTCAAAGCAACTCTAATGGTGTGAACACATTAATGCATTATGTAAAAGTGGTAACCCCACTTGAGCTTAAACGATGAGTATGACCTATGATCAAATGTTCACATTTGACTCCTAAGTCAATATACTCATATATAGATGACCTAGTCATCGCCAATTGCTTGAAAGTTGCTAAAATTGGTTGTGCATGCTTTGACACATATTTCAATTGCCATTTTATTGTGTGAGCATGTTGGTGCATATTTTACTCATTCAAGGACATCCACTTGTTGCTTTGCTTGTTTGGATTCTTTTCTTTGTGCCAAGTGGATGGACAAGAATGCCTAAGAACCTTCTTTAGCTATCTATGCTTTTCTCGTCTCAAACTCTATTCATGCTACATCACAAAATTTGATCAAGTCAGATTCGAACCACTTTGTGTGAGGAGCACTCGGAGTCCCTGATTCGTCATAGACTTAACTTCCAAAACCTCTTAGTGATTCTCGGTCTGACCGATCCTTCCATTTTGTTCCTACCGAGATAATCAAGTTGATCTGAGTTTTCAATCTCGGTCCAACCGATTTGAACTTTCCGATCTCACCGATTTGCTGTAACTGAACATAGTTATGCATCTCGGTGCCACCGAGTTGTTCCACTCGGTCACACTGACAGGGTCGAGCTATATATAGCCATGGGCAAAATTTTGGAAATTTCTCCGAAACCCTTCGCCACAAGAATGCTCGCTTCCGCCATCGTGGTCTCCGGATCGTCTCCTCGTCGCCAGCAGCCTCCTGTCGCTGGTCTTCGCCGCCGTCAACTGATTTCGTCTTCGCCGTTGCCGTTGTAGCAAGTCCACCGCCAAGTTAGGGTATGGACTTGAACTTTGTGCTATCCACGTCTGATTCCTGGCACATTGTTTTCATATTGAATCTTGCCACGATTGAAACTCATCTATCCAGCCAAAGTAGTTCATAGATTAGATGTGATTCAAAATTTTAGGTTTAGGTTTCCACCGAAACCATCTCGGACCCACCGAGTTGAAAAACTCGGTATCACCGATTTGGCTTATGCCATTGCACAAGTGACTCTCGGTCTGACCGAGAATTACTAATCAATGCAACCGATTTGAGAATTCTGTGAAACCCTAGCAGTCTCGGTACCACCAAACTGAAACTCGGTCCAACCGAGATCATCAGTTTAGGTTCCAAAAACTGCTTCGGTATCACCGAGTTTGAAAATCGGTGGATCCAAATGCTTCGTGGGAAAACTAAAACTGAACTTTCGAGTCATTCTTTTGCAAAAACCTCTGCATTTTGTGATGCTCATCTTTTCTATCTCATCTACAACTCTTCACAGGGTCAGTAGTCAGCCTTTGCAATATATCTGATCAAAGTGACAGCCAGAACAAGTCAGAAGAGCAGATGAACTTGAGTGAGGGCACTAGTCCCTCAACTTCAGATGAAGGGAGCAGAAGTACTCCTAGCAATTTGCCTAAGGCTGCAACTAGGAAAAGGAGGAAAAGAACTTCAGATTCAGAGGATGAAGATTACAAAGTCGAGGAAGATGAGGCAACTTCCAAGAAAGAGGTGCTCAAGAAGGAAAGGGTCATGAAGACCAAAAGGCCTGCAGGAAGACAACCAATGTCCAAGGCCAGAACATCAACTCAACTACCTGAAAAGCCTGATCCCAAAGAGCCAGCTGCTGAGAGCAAGAAGAGGAAGGAAAGGGTCAAGATGACCATGGCCAGAGTAATTGGGAAGCCTTCCATGATGGAAGAGAAAGAGCCTGTTGCACCAGCACCAAAGGCACCAAAACTTATGGGTGATGCTATTAGATCAGGGGTTGCAACTTCTAAGCCCAAGGAAGCACCCAAAGCTGCCCCCAAGGCCGAGTCTGCACCAAAGAGGAATACCAGGAGTATTCCAGCTGCTGAGAAGAACAAGGCCCCAAAGTGCTCGAGGATCTTGATGAGGAAGATGAAGGACAAGTTATGAGGAACCTCAAGCCCAAGATACCAGACCACAATGATGCCCATCCTGTGGCTGAGGACATGAGAATCAGGAAGGATTCAGGGCTGAGGATATGGAGGTTGGCAGATCCATATGCCACAAGGAGAAGAACTGCTGTTGATTACAGGTTCCATACAAAGGAACAGCAGGACTTCTATGAGACAATCTTGTTGGACAAGAAGCCCATTGTCTGTGACATGAGGTGGGTTGACTGGAACTTCATCAAGGAGAATGAACATCACTATCCTGGAGTGCAAGACAACTTTATTGCTTGTGGAGTTGCAGATTTTGTTGGGCAAAAGCTCACAAATTGGAATGATGAACTTATCATGCAGTTCTACTCCACAGCACATTTTTATCCAGATGGGAGAATTGTTTGGATGTCTGAAGGTACAAGGTACCGGTCAACTGTTGAGGAATGGGCAAAGCTGATAAATGCCCCAGAGGAAAATGATGATGAACTGGACATTTATGCAAAGAAGAAAATGGATCACAATTCCATGGCACACATGTACAAGGAAATTCCAGACAAGGCATTAGGAACTCACAAGTTTGGACCAGTTCACTTTCTGCTGTCAGGGTTTCCAACTATAAATTGGATTCTGAGGCACACCTTGTTGCCCAAGTCGGTGACCATAACATGATCGGAGGGCATGCCATCAACATGTTGCATGTGTTTGATGTGCCACAAAAGTTCAAAGTCATGAGCCTCGATCATAGAAACAATCAAGAGGACCGCAGCAGATCGTAAGAGGAGCCGTGGATATGAACCTCGATTCAAGAATTGATAAGCTCAAAGATGGGCACAGGAAAATATCAGTTGGATAAGGAACACTTTCCACTTTATCCAGACTTTGAGGACAATGAGGTTGTCATGAATGAGAATGATCCATCGTCAGTTCAAGCACAAGAGAAGAAGGAGAAGGCAAAGAGGGACAAGGCTGCCAAGATGCCAACTCAAGAGGAGGCATCTGAGTATTTCTTGAAGAACAAGCAGGAGCATCTTAGTTACTTGATAGCATCAACCCTGAGGATTGAGAAGGGATTGGCCACCCTCACTCAAAATCAGGAGAGCCTGGAGAGAATCATAGAACAAAAGTTCTATAACTTAGATGTGAAAGTAATCGAGATTCATCTGCAGTGGAGGAACTACAAGATGACATGCAGGAGAGGAAGGGCAAGACTACCACCAATGTGTTTGCCAGAGTGCCTAGAGCCCAGAGGTCATCACCGTGCTGGCTTCGACACAAGAGCAACTTCATCTACACCAGCTACAGCCTCGGTGCCACCAGCTCCAAAGATTCTACATCAGCTCGACTCCATCTACATCAATCAAGTCTTCGCCCAAGGAGCCATCTCTACACCACCACCAAGATCAAGCCCGACGGTCGATCTAGCACTATGCATTTTCTATGAACTTTTTGGTAACTTGTTGCCAAAGGGGAGAAAATGTATAGATCATAGGCTTCGAGAGAGTGTGTTGCTTTTGTTCTCTCTTGCTTTATTTGGTGGTTTTTCAAACTTTGTTTGCTTTTGGTTGAGATACTATGCTTGTGAGACATTGATGATCATGTGTTTGATCATAAGCTACACTTATGCATGCTTGATATTATCCTATCTATCTTATGTGATCACTCACTATGCTTGGTGATGAGTGCATGTATTCATTGTTTATTATTTTGAGCGCTCCACCAAGATGTATGTGACATGGAAGAGTTTCCCATGAACCTAATTCATTGTGCATTTGCAGTCCAAAGCAAATCTAAAACTATGTACAAATTTAGGGGGGGCTCTTGCTTATCACATACTTCTCAAAGCGATGATGTTATTTAAATTTTATTATCTTTTGTCGAAGCTTTGATCTATATGTTGTCATCAATTACCAAAAATGGGGAGATTGAAAGTGCAACTATCCCTAGGTGGTTTTGGTAATTCATAACAACATATAGCTCATTGAGCTAATGCTATTCCAAGACTATTATTTCGTGAAAGCTCAATGAATGGCATGGCATGGATGACGAAAGTGGATCCCTCAAAATACTAAGGACAAAGGATTGGCTCAAGCTCAAAAGCTCAAGACTCTTCATTTTACATTTTAGTGATCCAAGATCACATTGAGTCTATAGGAAAAGCCAATACTATCAAGAAGGGATGAGGTGTTGCTTAATGAGCCTCTTGCTTCATGTGCTTAGTGATATGCTCCAAAACCCTCAACTACTTTCCCACATCCACAAATGACCTAAACCTAAAGCCAAAATCGGTCACACCGATTCTTTCTATCCGCGCCACCGATTCCAAAAGTCATAGCCATCGCCACAAACCCTAAGCAAATCGGTCTTATCGATAGGGATCTCGGTCTCACCGAGATAGGGTTGCAATCTCTGCTTTCCCTTCATAATGTTTCGGTCTAACCAAGTGAGCGATCGGTCCCACCGAGATTGCAATGTAAACTCTCTGCTTCCTTTTGTAACATTTCCGTCTCACCGAAAAGAGCAAATCGGTCCCACCGAGTTTACGACCAACTCTCCGGTTAGCTAATTACCAAAATCGGTCTCACCGAGTTTGTGTAATCGGTCTCACCGAGATTATGTTATGCCCTAACCCTAACCATATCGGTCTCACCGAGATGCATGTCAGTCCCACTGAAAATCACTAAAGGTCACTAGGTTTAGTAAATCGGTCTGACCGAGTTTGATGATTCGGTCCCACCGAGTTTGGTAAATTGTGTGTAACGGTTAGATTTTGTGTGGAGGCTATATATACCCCTCCACCTCCTCTTCATTCGTGGAGAGAGCCATCAGAATCTAACCTACACTTCCAACTTACCAGTTCTGAGAGAGAACTACCTACTCATGTGTTGAGACCAAGATATTCCATTCCTACCATATGAATCTTGATCTCTAGCCTTCCCCAAGTTGCTTTCCACTCAAACCCTCTTTCCACCAGATCCAAATCCTATGAGAGAGAGTTGAGTGTTGGGGAGACTATCATTTGAAGCACAAGAGCAAGGAGTTCATCATCAACACACCATTTGTTACTTCTTGGAGAGTGGTGTCTCCTAGATTGCCTAGGTGTCACTTGGGAGCCTCTGACAAGATTGTGGAGTTGAACCAAGGAGTTTGTAAGGGCAAGGAGATCGCCTACTTCGTGAAGATCTACCGCTAGTGAGGCAAGTCCTTCGTGAGCGACGGCCATGGTGGGATAGACAAGGTTGCTTCTTCGTGGGTGGAGCCCTCCGTGGACTCGCGCAGCCGTTACCCTTCGTGGGTTGAAGTCTCCATCAACGTGGATGTACGATAGCACCACCTATCGGAACCACGACAAAAACATCCGTGTCTCCAATTGTGTTTGAATCCTCCAAACCCTTCCCCTTACATTCTTGCAAGTTGCATGCTTTAATTTCCGCTGCCTATATACTCTTTGCATGCTTGCTTGAATTGTGTGATGATTGCTTGACTTGTCCTAAATTAGCTAAAATCTGCCAAACTATAAAATTGGGAAAAGGTTAAGTTTTTATTGGTCAAGTAGTCTAATCACCCCCCCTCTAGACATACTTCAAGGTCCTACACATTGTCGTTTGCTTGTTCACCGGTGCTCGTTGAGGAGACGGAGGTTGCAGCATAGGTCCTCCTGCGCTGGTAGCTCTTCCGACATTAGGGCATCGAAGTGCGGCCGCACCTGCTCTATGGTGAACACGGCATGAACCAGCTTGGACAATGGCGCCGGCTCCTGGTCGGAAGCTACATCCATCGTATGATTGTCGTCGCTCAGCTGGCGAGCTAGCTGGCAAGCCAGCATGTCTGGCTGCTGGACCGACACGCTATCAAGCACGAGTCTGACTGTCCTGGCCCACCTGCACCGCCTCCACGGCCCGCTGCTTTCGCCCTAAACGGTCGGCGCCGCCGCTTCGCTTCCGGTGCAGCGATTGCTCCGCCTTCAAACGACACAAGTGCCGTCCGTCTGTCCTTCTGCCGCCCACATTAATGATACATGGTTGCCGAGGCGGCTACTCCGGCGCCACACGTCCATCCCTCCGCCGCCCACCATTGCTATATAAACTGCTGCGCCAGCCATAGCCACAGTCATCCGCATCCGTTCCCTTTCTCCTGTCCACACCACTACTGCCCACCATGGCTTCCTCGCGCTCCAGCGCTCTTCAGGACGGGCGGATGATGGACCATAAGGATATGGCAGCCATTGCTGCTGACTGGGTGGCTGGTAGGCAGCCGGATGACGACGACGTCCCAATGGAGAACATGGTAGTCGACGATCCGGCGCCAACCCCCTCCTCCGCGCCATCCTCGCCGGTGCATTGCACCATGACCATCGGCGAGGCCCGTGCCCAATATTTGGACACGGTGAGGCAGAAGCGTGAGGAGCAGTTCTGGAAGGCGCAGGCCGACGCCGCCTACAACAACCATCTCCTCCAGGAGCACTTGCAGGCAGAGGAGCAGATTGCCGTAGAGCGGGCAGAGCAGGAGGTGCTGCTCGACTGCATCCGCTCCGCCTGCCGGCCGCCGAAGGCCGGGCGGTACCGCATGCGGGTGGCAGAGGCTGCGGCCGCCTACAAAGAGGGCGATGAAGCGGGTGAGGCGCCGTTTGGCGAGACCGAGGATGAGGCAGAGGACAATGCCGGCTCCGACGAGTCCCCGCTCCGCTGGCGTCGATGAGGCCCTGCTCGGCCGAGGCCCCGCGACGCCAACAACGAGGCAGAGGACACCGCCTGCTCCGCCGAGGCCCCACCCTGCCCGCAACAAGGGGGAGGATTTCCCCCGCTCCGCCGAGGCGCCGCCCGCCGGCAACGAGACAGAGGACATCGCCGGCTCCGCTGAGGCCCCGCCCCGCTACTAGCGAGGCCACACCACACAGAAAATGAGGAAGAGGAAAACGGTAGGTCGTCGCTGCTCGGGTCCAAGTAAGGCCACCGCTGCTACCCTCCAGTTGAATCCAAGCTAGGCGGGTTGACCACTGACGGTTAGCTTCTTGGCGGCGACGTGGAGTTGGAGAGCTATGTTGGAGAAGGACGCTGCTTCTACTTAACTGCTGGTGCAGTTGGCTGTCTGACACGTGGGCCCAACAGGCATCTGGGCCACATGTCAGTTATCAACTACACCTGCAGTTAAGTCACTGAAGCTTCTGTTCGGCTCAGCCGGACACGGGTGGGTAGCTTCGGTTAATTAATTATACCTCCAGTGCACCCCTTTTTAGTTGAAGAATGTATGAAATGTAATGAAATCCAGCATATTTATATGAAATCCGACCGTGTATGAATGAATTTATTTCGATTAGTTTGAATTCTTGTATCACTGACATTGGATGAACATGCAAAAAAATACGTACTAGCATTATTCCCAGGGTGATCACCTCATTTACAGCAGTTTCACATGTACTCCCTCCGGTCCTTTCTAGTCTGCATACAAGTTTATTCTGCAAATAAAGTATCTCTACTTTGACCAATCTTATAGAAAAGAGTATGCACTTTCACAATGTGCTAAGTAAAAGGAACAAAAGGAGTACAAAGAGTTTCAGCAGCTTTTTAGCTGCCTCAGACATTGCAATCAAACACATGCACTGGCCATTCATAGAGAACATTCAAAACAATCGATGATTATGCATCTCAATGATCCACATGTCGAGCCAATATTTACTTCACAACTAAAGAATAAAGAAAAATGGATCGACACCGCCGACAAAGAAAGGGCGTCCCATTCAAAAATATCAAACGCGTGTCTTCTTGCTAAAATCAATGAGCAAAATTTGGCAAGGTTTTCCCATTCCAAAATATCAAATGCCTACGATTGTGGAATGGGCAGGGTTTGCCATCAGTTCGGACATTGACATGTCACCTCGTACTAAATAAACCAGCTGTTCTTTTTGTGCGGTTCCATCAAAATCAACCAAATTCGCGCGTAGCTTGTATGATTTCACCCTCATATGTTGCAATGCCTTGAACTTATTGGCACCTCCTTTCTTGTGGTGGAAATGAATGATTCGATGTATTCATGAACATTTTGTGCAGTTCCCATTGAAATCTTTGCACAAATACAAAAAAAGTGGTTAGTATAAAGCAAATTGTACTATGAATTGAGAGTTTAAAGAAGCACCTACATGGTCCATGTAGAGCACACTTTTAGAAAAATGGAACTCACCGGAAATAATCCTAGAACAACATTATACTCGCACATCACAACAAGAAAATGGAGATTTGTCAGTCCTTCTGAGCTGAAGTTAGTTTGGTCTTGTGGGGTGTAATGTAACCATCCTTCAGCTACTCCTACTGATGAGAAGATAGACAGGGCTTCTTCATCCTGGCATAATCGGAACTAGTCACTTCAATGCATCTCCATATTCTTCTTCAGAGGAGTATGATCCTATTGTGCAAAGACAAGAGGACAACTAAATGCTAGCATCCCTGTTTGCTCGAAAAAAAGGAAAGGAAATATTTAAAATAGCACAGATGAAGCACTTCTCAAGGATAATACCACTTTTTCATGACAATATCTAAACAGTAGCACAACACCAATAGAGATGACAAAGCTCAATCATATGGATGAAATCAGTGGACGAGTACCAACCTTTGTCAGGAGGCTTATTGTGTAGAGCATACAGATGAAGCACTTCTCCGGAACCATCTGTTGCTATCTACTGTGGTGGCCATGCTTACTTATACTCCTCGATTAGTTTAATGTTTCCAACATCTTCTTGTGCAGTTCCACTAAAATATATGGTAACTTCAAAGAAGATCCCTGTTTGCACAAGTAGAGATAATTACGTATTACATTAAGAGTGGCATCAAATCAGTGGCAAACCAATTGCTCGTTCCAGCCATAGCAATAAATTAAGATGCAAAACTATATTATTACTTGTGTCATCACAGTTCTAGTGCTTCATTATAGCACCGGGAGTTGATTTTTGTTTATCTTCCGCTTGTTCTTCCCCTTCATCACTTGGTTCAATAACAGACAAGCTTCGCCTTCAATGTAAGATTTGGCATGTCAATTAGGTTGCACAAGTATAGCACTAAACGATGACATTAATTTTCCGATGAAAGTGGCAAAATAAAGGTAGTTGTGAAATATCCTTACCTTACCTCAATGGGATATTACGGTACACATACAGATTGGAAGTCTTGTCTCCATTTGTGCACTTCACTAAAATCAAGCAACATTACCGTACAAGTAGCACAACATATGAAAGCACACTGCAGAATCATGTGAAAGAAGGCTAGTACTGACCTCTCATGACGTGAAATTCAAACAACTCACAAGAAGAAGATCTGAACAAAATTTGCCAACATGGATAGGAAGTAAGATCTCCTCTTGTGCAGTTCCACTAAGATCAAGCAATCAAGCAACATTGTCGGTGTGACATTTTGGTTGAACTGCACAAAACACTCTTAAAACAAAAGTGTTTTGTGCAAAGGCAACAAAAGGTCACAATGGCAACAAGGTGAAGTAGATAACCCTGTTTACACAGAGGTGCAAAGGAAACAACTAGTGGTCAATAACGGTGGATGACACAGAAGCCAACAAAAATAAGCATCTACCTTATCTAAATGGGAAAGAAAGCAAGACAGTAGCATTTCTCAAACGGTGGCATTGATTTATATTAACAGAGAGATTATAATAACAATAAAATTCGTTAAATATGTAATTTGCTTTTAACTGTGGCATTGCATCAATTTTCCAGCGGCATTATTAGAGGGTGTTTGTTTACAGGGGCATTTTAGTGGAGGGACTAAAAAACTCTGTGTCAGTCCCATCTAAACCAAATAGGAGGGACTTTTAGGGACTAAACGTGGGCATTTGGGACTAAAGAAAGAAGACCCCGAGGGAGAGTCTTTTTGGGACTTTTTCCAACAGCTGCCCCTGCCACGCATCGCACCTTGTCTCTATTAGTTCATTACTAGGGGTAGCATGGTCTTTTAGCATGTCATTTAATAACCTCCAGTCCATGTTTAGTCCCTGGAACCAAGCAGGTAGGGACTAGGAGTTTTAACCAAACAGGGCCTTAGATTAA
Organism: Aegilops bicornis; assembly: GCA_021605145.1. Classification (NCBI taxonomy): domain Eukaryota; kingdom Viridiplantae; phylum Streptophyta; class Magnoliopsida; order Poales; family Poaceae; genus Aegilops; species Aegilops bicornis. The sequence goes on from CM038674.1 coordinate 275,761,419, forward strand.
CAATAGCTAAAGAGTTGCAGGGGACGATGGGCCTTTTGACACCATGTGCATCTACCGATGTCTTTGGGTGATGCACAATCTGTTGCAACAAAGAACAAACAACCAAGGAGCATATTTGTGTTGGTCCCAGCTTTTGTTATCTTTAGACACCTTTCCCTATGTGAGCGCAACAAATCTAGTCCTGCTCAAACTCTACAGCCTTGTCCCCCAAAACAAAAGATCGGTTACATTCTGAGATGTGCATGCTGCGTTTGTCATTGTTTTCCTTTTCGACCAACGTAGGTCCGGATAGCCAGATCTGTACTAGTACTTTCCCCACTTCCTTTCCTCTGTGAACCACGTCCTAGATTTATGCTATACAACTTTCCCCACTACTTTCCCCCATTCCTGTCCTCTTTGAACCACGTCTTAGATTCATGCGATACAACTTTCCCCTTCCTTTCCTTTTTGAACCACGTCCTAGATTCATGCTATACAACTTTTCCCACTACTTTCCCCCATTCCTTTCCTCTTTGAACCACGTCCTAGATTCATGGTATACAACTTTCCCCACTACTTTCCTGTTTGATCCAAAACCTAGATTCGAGTCCAGAAGTGGAAAAAGCCCACATGTAGCTAGAGCAATGCATGTGGAATAAGTAAATAATACCTTAAGGTTCTTGGGGTGTCGTTCGGTGGGCGACCAGAGGCCGTTCGACCCACACTATGTACGGCGGCGAAGAAGAAGGGGTCAGAGGCCCTCCCGCGCCGCCGCTGGGTAAAAGTGAACAACTGAACCGGTAGTGGATTCCCTCCCTCGCCGACGGCGATAGCGTTAAGCCTCCTTCCCTTCCCGGCGGACGGATCCTGCCGGCTCTTTGACCAGCGATGAGGGGAGAGAGAGAGGCCAACGAAGTCTTGTTTAGATCTGGAGAGGGTGAGAGATGTGAAGAGAGCAACTACAAGCAGACCAGGAGTGAGGGGAGAGAGAGAGGCCAACGAAGTCTTGTTTAGATCTGGAGAGGGTGATAGAGTGTGAAGAGAGCAACTACAAGCGCTGAGGCTCCAGCGTGTATATATATACTGGAGAGAGTGTGAAGAGTGCAAACCCTAGAAAACAAGCGTCGAGGCTGCAACTTATACGTGATGAGGTGATTATACGGTCACTAAGAGATCGTATAGCTCCGTATCCATCCATTTTGACCAGTCAAAGAATCCTCCTGGCACCGCCCCAGATCACTTTCTCTCTCTGTCATGAGGGGCCTACCTGTCATTGGGTGGAAGAAAGAAGTCGAACAAAAAAAATTATGCTCAAGTGTAGTTATCGAACCCGAGACCTCAATTTTGATGAGCGAATAGGCTAACCAGCTACACCACCCCCACGTTATGTTTAACGAGAGGAAAATAACCTTTAATACATTCCTGCATTCGTGTGACAAGCATGCTGTGTTTTTTTTGTGGGAGTCATTGGGATTTAAAGCGGTGTATCTTACCTCACACATCTCGCTACTGCTCGTGAACATTGTCCAATTGATCCCTTTGTTCGCTCACATACTATTTTGAGTGAATCCGTATTATAACATGCACACAATTTTGGGCACTTGTATTCGACCTAAGTCAGTGTGCCACCGTATCTCGTACTACTCCCTTCCGTCTAGGTGTGATAAGTCACGTTCGAAGGTGCAGCGGGACCAAGGTGCAAGCAGATTTTTTTTCAAAACGAGGCACAAGCAGATTGGAGGAGAAGGAGAAACTTGATCGGTCCTTCCTCCAATCAAAGCCCTGATTTCTGTCTCTAAACGCAATAATTAATCACAACAACTAAGAGATGTCGTTTTAGCTACCATGCAGGGCCACATATTAACTCGCATGCATCAATGCATAGTTGCGCTCCATGCATTGGGTTTCCGGGGGAGATAACAAGGCAGAGTAAGGAGCGTTTGGTTACATTGCTAGGCTGGTCATAGTGGTGAGTAACTTGGAATAGTAACATGCATATGTTACTAGTCTATGTTACTACTTTCATAGTAGGTAGTAACATATGGATGGTAACATGCAAGTCTTCATTAATTGAGATATAGACTCATTTTACCTCGGCTTGTGTGTGTGTGTGTGTGTGTGTGTGTTTATGACATGTGTGTGTTAGAGAGAGCGACACATCGACCTACTCCTGAGAGAGATGGTGTGTAGTGTACGATTTAGCGAGAGTCGGTGCATCCTCTCGCTTCCGGGCGTCCGGTCAGACAAAGGGACAGCTGCCACGCCCGCTCTCGACCAGCGGGCCCACCCAAAGCCCCTCCATCGCCCGTGCACGCTTCCCGCCCGAAACGGTCAGCGCCGCTCCAAAGAATCGGTGCCGCATTCATGCCCGGGCAGAGCGGACACGACCACTCACTGGCGCCTGCGTTGAAGGGAGAAGCGGATTCAAGAGTGATGGTTGCTTCGTCCGTCCAACTTACTGTTGGGTCTATGTGATTTGACAGCTCATTGGTCATTATTACTGAGGTGGTAGGACTGCTGGATGTCCCACGCTTTCGGCGAAAGGAGGTACTACTAGATTACAATTTTCTCCATTCTCAGCGGAGGAGTGCGAGAGCAGTGAAAACACGCAGGCTCAGTGATTACATGGCCCACCTCACACTATCACCATGTTTTCTGGGCACCGTGCGACACCTAACTCTTTACATAGTACTAGTATAGTACGTAGTGTAATTTATCAGCGAGATAAATTTGTACAATGCTATGAAGCTTCCAGCTTCTGTTTCATGTATCTTCCGTCCAAGGTTGCCTGTTGCAACATTTCATCAAATACAAAGGAGAATAACATGCATGCTATTGCATCTCAATGATTGACAGATCATAGCCAATATGTACTCCCTCCGTTTCAAAATAAGTGTCTCAACTTTTATGCAAACTTTGGTACAAAGTTGTACTACTACTTAAGTTGACATTATTTTGGAACAGAGACAGCTAAAGAAAAAAAGATCCATGCAGTCCCTAGCCCTTGAACCGTAAACCCTAACCAGGCTTTAATTTGCTGGCAACGTTGGAGCTTCCTAAGAAATGAAGTTTGCAACCCTTTGACCATCAGATCATTTTGTGCAGTTTCACCAAAATCAAGATGAGCATCCCTGTGGCAAACAAATTGAAGAAGCGTGATTAGAATAAGATTGCTAGGACTAGTTGATGAGACATAAACTCATCACAAATATAGTACGTAGAAACCAGTAGAGGTATGTGCAGGGCAAAGAAGTAGAGAAATATCCACATGGAGTGATGTGGGCAGCTGGAGCAGTGGTGCAAGCCGGATGTAAAGGGAGTTGTACCTGAGGGATGTCGGGACGTAGCTCAACCTAGAGGAGGGCGGCGGGAGGAGGCAGTTTCCCACGTCGCGACAGTGAGCAATGGACGAAGGCAACCTCACCGGCTTTGTGAGAGAGAACGGCGGGGACCCCTGATCGGGACGTGCCGACAGTGGTTTTTCGCCGTCGGCAACGGCGACCGCATCTACTCTAAGCATCCACCCCTTCCCCCGGCGGACGTGATCCGCTGGGATGTTAGAGATGTGGCTACAGTCGTTTTGTGCGAGAGAGTGCGAAAACTGAAGAGAGCAACCCCAGCAAGCAACCGTGTAGGCTCGTCCTGCCTATGTATATAGTGGAGTGGATTCCTTTTCTCTCCATATGAACCTATTTATATTGTGTACGTGCCACTGAAGAAAAAAACTTTATTTATAAATGACACAGCACCTACTACTCGTTCTCCTATGATGAGGACATCAATACCATTGTTACACCCACAGCCCCTACTGTTACATATACTGGACCAATTACTAGAGCTCGCGCACGCCAATTGAATTACCAGGTACTTCCGTTTCTTGGTAATGATTCTAATGTTCATGAGAATATGATCTTGCTTAAATTGGATACATTTGTTTTGCTTACAAATGAAGGGCCGAGCTTGGAGAAGGATGAACATTGGAGCAAGAACATGCATGAAGTTGATGGCATGCGCATGGGGATCAAGGACGGAGTTACAAGTGATGATTTCAGGACTTTGAAGCCACCATAAGGAGTGCATGAAGCCTTGGACGAAATATACAAGATGCCACTTCATAATATTCGTCCATGGGCTATTCTAGGTGCTGCATCACCTTATTATTGGGCCAGGCCCATGTAATTTCGAAATACTTAAGTATAGGCTATTTTTAGAGTCCGTATGTGTGGGGAAACAAGAGTTAGGGTTGGTTTCGGACCCCACCCTCAAGAGCCACGAAATTCCCTCCTCTTCGTCCATATATACAGCCCTTAGGGCGTCGTTTAGACTTTGGGTTTTGTTTAGATTAAAAGTTCGCCATAGCTGCAACTTCGCATTTCGCTTTGTGTTCAACGACCAGACCAAGGCGTCACGTAACCCCACCTTCATTAATAAAGCTTTCCTCTTATATTCGCAATATCCAGATTGCAATCTTAGTTTCTTGCTTGTTCTTCGTTTGCTCGCAGGAAACAGACCCTCGTGGTCAGGTTGATCATGCTCCGGCGTGGTCAATAACCCTCGGAAGTTGGTTTAGCAATTGCTAAGGCGCGACGTCTCGCACGTTCGTAGTCGGATCGTCAAGGTCGACTCCCACAGAAAACGATAGCCACTATTTCATCGAAACATCGGTACACCTTTGCCTCTATCAAGTGGTATCAGATTTCCAGGTTGCTCGGTGAGATTTTACAGTTTTTCATAGATTAGATCGAGTCTGTTCTTCATACCTACAGTCCACGAAAAAGCTACAAAAAAAATTAGGGTTAGTTCATCATATCTGAACCAACCGAGCCTTTGCGTAATCTTTTTAGGGTTTTTTCTTTGTTGAATTTGCGGTTGCATCGTCGTGTCAAGTTGCTGGTCTTAGAGTCTAGTCTTTTAGAGTTTCGAGTTCTGGTCATAAGTTGTCACGCCGCTGCCGCACCATTATCATCGCCTTGCCATCTACCACCATTGCTTAGCCGCCACCGCTCTGAATCCGTATCCATATACCACCACCAATCTGTATCTATATACCACCACCAATCCGTATCCATATACCACCACCAATCTGTATCCATATACCACCACCGCTACCATATACCACCACCGCTGCCATATACCAACACCATATATCCACCACCAATCCGAGTTCTTCTCATATTAGGTTTGTTTTCGAGATCCATCTAAATTCCGATTCGTGTTTCCTTGCCTGCATAGGTCTCGGAAAAAAAAGAGTCTGGAGAACCCCAGGCAGTTTTTAGGCCAAAATTTCAGCGATCGAAAATATTTTTTCCCTATCCTATTTTTAGGCTCTTCTGAGTCTTTTGAGACACTCGCCATCATAGTGATTTTTGGTCGCACTTTTTCATCGTCGCTGCCCTGATTTCCGAAAAAAAAATTGTCAAAAAAATTTCGTACCCATCCTGTTAGTTTGACCTGGGAAGAGTTTTGAGACACTCGCCATTATAGTGATTTTTCGCAAAAAAAAGAGGAGCGCAAAAAAAAAGAGCGCCAAAAAAAAACAAAGCGATTTTTTTTCCAGAGTGTGCTTTTCCCTTGTTTCCGTGCAGCGCCGTGATTTTGTTAGTGTTCTAGGCTCGCGTCTCTAGCACGGTCTAGCCTCGGACTAGCACAGTACCGCTGTTGAGCGTTTATTCAACTTTGCATCTCTGAATTGATTATTGCTGACCTTTTTGCTACCATACTATAAGCCTTCCCAGCTCCACATACATCTACGTCGTGTGTTTGACTCTCCCTGGCAATCGCTCTATCCAAGCTTTTGAGAGTTTTGACTACAACGGTTGCCGATCACCGCCTGCTGCTGGGTAAGAACTGGTAAGAATTTGAGATTTGCTTCACGGATTTGTGACACCCGCCACCACCACCACTTATTAGTAGTATGTAGGATCATATTCTTGTGTGTTTCTGTTGCTGCTAACCATGCCAGGATCACGAGCCGACGAGACTAACTGGGAGAACTTGACGAACAAGGAGCTTCATGATAAGTTTCAGCAAATGATGAGTGGACAGGTGCAAGATGTGCTCAAAAGATTTGAAGAGGCCATGGAGAAGATAGATGGCATGGAGAAGACGTTCGAAACAAAGCTCGATAACAAGTTTAATGAATTGCTCGCGCGTCTTCCACCACCACCACTGGCTGCTCCTAACGCACCTCTACAACAACAACAACAACAACAACAACAACAACAACAACAACAACAACAACAACAACAACAACAACAACAACAACAACAACAACGACGACGACTACCTCCACGTCGCGAAACAGCCCTCCGCCGAGCGAGCCGTGTTCCTCTTGCGCTTGGCCAAACTGTTGGTGCTGCTGTTGATACTTTTGTGGCTCCTGCTGCTGATACGGAGGAGGATGATTATGTGGGAGATTATGAGGATGAGGTTGATCAAAATCAGAACTATGTGCAACCACCACACCACAACCACCAGGTCGTCCACATGCAAATAATGGCAACGTTAGGGCTCCCCTCAGTGCGAGATCATGACCATCTCCCTAAACTGAAATTGAATATTCCACCATTTGAGGGTAGATATGTTCCTGATATATATCTTACTTGGGAGTTAGAAATTGAACAACGATTTACATGTTTACAATATCCTGAGGAGAGACGTGTTCCTGCTGCTGTTTGTGCTTTCACTAGCTTTGCATGTGTTTGGTGGTCTGAACATTGTCGATTATATCCTGTTCCAGCTACTTGGGCTGCTTTGAAAACTGCTATGCGCATCGTTGGGTTCCACCATATTATCAACATGAATTACTTCAAAAATTGCAGCGCTTAAGACAAGGAAAAAATTCTGTAGAAGAATATTATCAGAAATTACAAACTGGCTTGATTAGATGTGGTATTGTTGAGGAGATGAAGCTATGCTTGCACGTTTTCTGGGTGGATTAAATAGAGAGATTCAAACCATTCTAGACTATAATGATTATAATAATATCACTCGTTTATTCCCTCTTGCTTGTAAAGCTGAACGTGAAGTGCAGGATCGACAGGCATTGGCGCGGACTAACTTTTCTGCATGTCGACCTTCATCATGGACACCACGTGCATCATCTACTTCCACACGTTTTGCTACACCGGCACCTCCGTCGGCTGCCACCTCCAACCGTGATACAATAAAGCAGGCACAATCACCACTATCTGCCAAGAGCACACCTTCTGGGCCTGCAAAGAGCTCTTCTTCATCCATGGCATTAACAGGGAAACACATGATATTATTTGTCGATGTTGCAAGGGTGGAGGTCATTATGCGAGAGAATGCCCATCTAAGCGTGTGATGATTGTTACTGAGGATGGTGGGTATGAGTCCGCTAGTGACTATGATGAGGAGACTTTGGCTCTTATTACACATGAAGAACACGGTGGAGATGATTCTGATAATGAGACGCAATACATGGCTGCTGAAGATCTTTGACAGGTTTGAATGTTTAGTTGCTCAACGTGTTTTGAGTGTGCAGTTACACAAGCTGAGCAAAATCAGAGGCATAATTTGTTCCATACAAAGGGAGTTGTGAAGGAACGTTCTATTCGCGTCATCATAGATGGAGGGAGCTGCAACAACTTGGCTAGCATGGATATGGTGGAGAAGCTATTTCTCAACACAAGACCACATCCACATCCTTACTACATCCAATGGTTCAACAACAGCGGCAAGGTTAAGGTAATACGTACTGTTCGTGTGCATTTTAGTATCTCTACATATGCTGATTATGTTGATTGTGATGTGGTACCTATGCAAGCATGTTCCCTATTACTTGGTAGACCATGGCAATTTGATAAAAATTCTGTACACCATGGTAGAAACAACCAGTATACTCTTGTTCATAAGGATAAAAATATTACTTTGCTTCCTATGACTCCTGATTCCATTTTGAAAGATGATATTAATAGAGCTAATAAAGCAAAATGTAAGAAAAATAAGAGTGAAAATCAGATTGTGGCAAAAGAATTTGAGCAACAAATGAAGCCTAATAATAAACCATCTAGTGTTGCTTCTGAAATTAAATTGAAAAGTGCATGTTTACTTGCCACCAAATCTGATATTGATGAGCTAGATTCTAGCAAATCTGTTTGCTATGCTTTTGTGTGCAAACAGGCATTATTTTCATTCGAGGATGTGCCTTCCTCTTTGCCCCCTGCTGTCACTAACATTTTGCAGGAGTTTGCTGACGTCTTCCCACAAGACGTGCCACCGGGATTACCACCTATTCGAGGGATTGAGCATCAAATTGACTTAATTCCTGGTGCATCGCTACACAATCGTGCACCATACCGTACCAATCCAGAGGACACGAAGGAGATTATGTGTCAAGTACAGGAGCTGCTTGACAAAGGTTATATAAGCGAATCTCTTAGTCCTTGTGCTGTTCATATTATACTAGTGCCTAAAAAGGATGGTACGTCGCGTATGTGTGTTGATTGTAGAGGCATTAATAATATTACTATTCGTTATCGTCATCCTATTCCTAGGCTAGATGATATGCTTGATGAATTGAGTGGCTCTACAATATTCTCCAAAGTTGATCTGCGTAGTGGATACCATCAAATTCGTATGAAATTGGGAGATGAATGGAAAACAACATTTAAAAATAAGTTTGGTTTATATGAGTGGTTAGTCATGCCTTTTGGGTTAACTAATGCACCTAGTACTTTCATGAGACTAATGAACGAAGTTTTACGTGCTTTCATTGGACAATTTGTGGTAGTCTATTTTGATGATCTACTGATTTATAGCAAATCTTTGGAAGAACATTTGGAACATTTACGTGATGTTTTTAATGCTCTACGTGATGCACGTTTGTTTGGTAACCTTGGGAAGTTCACCTTTTGCACCGACCGAGTATCTTTTCTTGGCTATGTTGTTGCTCCACAGGGAATTGAAGTTGATAAAGCCAAGATTGAAGCTATTGAGAGTTGGCCGCAGCCCAAAACGGTCACACAAGTGAGGAGTTTTCTTGGACTCGCTGGTTTCTATAGGTGTTTTGTGAGAGATTTTAGCACCATTGCTGCACCTCTCAATGAGCTTACAAAGAAGGATGTGCCTTTTGTTTGGGGTACTGCATGGAAGAAGCCTTCACGGTATTGAAAGATAAGTTGACACATGCTCCTTTACTCCAACTTCCTGATTTTAATAAGACTTTTGAGCTTGAATGTAATGCTAGTGGAATTGGATTAGGAGGTGTGTTATTACAAGATGGCAAACCTGTTGCATACTTTTTTGAAAAATTGAGTGGGCCTAGTCAGAACTATTCTACTTATGATAAAGAATTGTATGCTCTTGTCCGGACTTTAGAGACATGGCAACATTATTTATGGCCCAAAGAATTTGTTATACATTCTGATCATGAATCTTTGAAACATATTAAAAGTCAAGCTAAACTGAATCGTAGACATGCTAAATGGGTTGAATTCATTGAGACTTTCCCTTATGTCATTAAACACAAGAAGGGTAAAGAAAATGTTATTCTTTGATGCTTTGTCTCGTCGCTATACAATGCTTTCACAACTTGACTTCAAAATATTTGGTTTGGAGACCATCAAAGATCAATATGTGCATGATGCTGATTTTAAAGATGTAATGCAGAATTGTAAAGAAGGAAGAACATGGAACAAGTTCGTTGTTAATGATGGTTTTGTGTTCCGTGCTAACAAGCTATGCATTCCTGCTAGCTCTGTTTGTCTTTTGTTGTTGCAGGAGGCGCATGGAGGAGGATTAATGGGACACTTTGGCGTGAAGAAGACGGAGGACGTAATTGCTACACATTTCTTTTGGCCAAAGATGAGACGGGATGTTGAGCGTTTTGTTGCTCGTTGCACTACATGTCAAAAAGCTAAGTCACGACTCAATCCTCATGGTTTATATATGCCTTTGCATGTGCCTAGTGTTCCTTGGGAGGATATATCTATGGACTTTGTTTTAGGTTTACCTCGAACAAAGAAGGGGAGGGATAGCATATTTGTTGTCGTGGATAGCTTCTCGAAAATGGCACACTTTATACCATGTCATAAAAGCGATGATGTTGTTAATGTTGCTGATTTATTCTTTCGTGAAATTATTCGCTTGCATGGTGTGCCAAATACTATTGTTTCAGATCGTGATACTAAATTTCTTAGCCACTTTTGGAGATGTTTATGGGCTAAGTTGGGGACTAAACTGCTTTTTAGTACTACTTGTCACCCCCAAACTGATGGACAAACTGAAGTAGTCAATACAACATTGTCTACTATGCTTAGGGTTGTTTTGAAGAATAATAAGAAAATGTGGGAAGAATGCTTGCCTCGTGTTGAATTTGCTTATAATCGTTCGTTGCATTCTACTACTAAGATGTGTCCTTTTGAAATTGTGTATGGTTTCCTACCTTGTGCACCCATTGATTTGTTGCCTCTTCCATCTTCGGAGAAGGTTAATTTTGATGCTAAACAACGTGCTGAATTGATCTTAAAAATGCATGAGTTAACTAAGGAAAAAATTGAGCGTATGAATGTTAAATATAAACTTGCTGGAGATAAGGGTAGAAAACATGTTGTCTTTGCACCGGAGATCTTGTTTGGTTACATTTATGTAAGGATAGGTTTCTTAATTTGGCGCAAATCAAAGTTAATGCCACGTCGATGGTCCATTTAAGGTGTTAGAGAAAATAAATGATAATGCATATAAACTTGAGCTGCCTGCAGAATTTGGGGTTAGTCCCACTTTTAACATTGCAGATTTGAAGCCTTATTTGGGTGAGGAAGATGAGCTTTAAATGAGGACGACTTCATTTAAGAAGGGAGGATGATGAGGACATCAATACCATTGTTACACCCACAGCCCCTCTTGTTACATATCTTGGACCAATTACTTGAGCTCACAAGACGCCAATTGAATTACCAGGTACTTCCGTTTATTGGTAATGATTCTAATGTTCATGGGAATATGATACTGCCTAAATTGGATACATTTGTTTTGCTTACAAATGAAGGGTCGAGCTTGGAGAAGGATGAACATTGGAGCAAGAACACGCATGGAGTTGATGGCATGCGCAAGGGGATCAAGGACGGAGTTACAAGTGATGATTTCAGGACTTTGAAGCCACCATAAGGAGTGCATGAAGCCTTGGACGAAATATACAAGATGCCACTTCATAATATTCGTCCATAGGCTATTCTAGGTGCTGCATCACCTTATTATTGGGCCAGGCCCATGTAATTTCGAAATACTTAAGTATAGGCTATTTTTAGAGTCCGTATGTGTGGGGAAACAAGAGTTAGGGTTGGTTCCGGACCCCACCCTCAAGGGCCACGAAATTCCCTCCTCTTCGTCCATATATACAGCCCTTAGGGCGTCGTTTAGACTTTGGGTTTTGTTTAGATTAAAAGTTCGCCATAGCTGCAACTTCGTGCATTTCGCTTGTGTTCAACGACTGCACCAAGGCGCCACGTAACCCCACCTTCATTAATAAAGCTTTCCTCTTATATTCGCACTATCCAGATTGCAATCTTAGTTTCTTGCTTGTTCTTCGTTTGCTCGCAGGAAATGCAGACCCTCGTGGTCGAGTTGATCGTGCTCGGCGTGGTCAATAACCCTCGGAAGTTGGTTTAGCGATTGCTAAGGCGCGATGTCTCGCACGTTCGTAGTCGGATCGTCAAGGTCGACTCCCACAGAAAACGATAGCCACCATCTCATCAAAACATCGGGACACCTTTGCCTCTATCGTCCTATAAACCTTGCGCCTGGGATCTCCAAAATATTAACCTTGCGATTGGCTCTTCGCCTCTTTGGGAAGTCGAGCAATAATGGTACTGCAGTATATATCGTTCTGGCTACATGAGACCGAATGAATTGCTGCACATCCACCACGTGGGCAAGGGTCGTGGGGCGAGGGAGAGTGCGTACTATTACGTCCGTTTCAATATGGACTACATACGGAGCAAAATGAGTGACTCTACACTCTAAAATACGTCTATATACATCAGTGTTTGGAGTATGTACTACTAGTTCATATTGAAATCTACTAAAGGACATATATATTCCAAACAATATGATAATCTCTCTAACCAAGGTAGTAGGGACGAGGAGTAAACGGAGGGAGTAGTAAAATTTTCTCCTCTTCCTGCGAGCCATCAGACGCTGGGCGTAGGGAGCGGGCGAAGGCGACAAAGATTACTACTAGTAAGCAAGCTTCACCTCATCCTGCGAGCCACCGCTACTGGGGCGGGGGAGACGGCGACTAAGCAAGCTTCTCCTCGCTCATGAGTTGACGGGACACATCAAAAGTACTTGTATAGAGCCTTGCCTCTAAGGTAGGCCCCACATGGTTTGCCTCTTTTTTAACATAACGCATCAAGTCGCAATTTGTTTGTTCACCCGTCGTAGACGATCCTCCCTCCATCAAGTGGACAACCAGTAAACGTGTCAAATTACCACGTGGGCTGACTTTTCGTACAAAAATGAGCTCCACCGTGTACCCGTGCGGGTGTGGTTGGGAAAGAGACGGGAGTACGTGCGCCATGCGTGCACCTCTTATCTTCGTGCACGTCCCCCACCTACGTGGGTGTGTGTGAGAGATACATACCTAGACAAATGGCTTGTGCGTTCGTGAGTGTTTTTTGTTTGGGGGGGGGTTGATTTCGTGAATGTATTTGTGGGAATATGTGTCGATGACATCTCAAACAAAATTTTGCATGCAATGTCGTATGTGAAATGGAGGCCTATCCATATCATATATAGAGGGCTGGGCGATCCACGAGAAAAGAGGGAGGGGCCATAGATATCGATATAGTCGAAGAGAGGATCAAGTGGGTGGGTGTGAGATTGATGAAGAGAGCCATCGAAATTGTGTGAGTGTGCAAGTCAAAGATATAGGGTGACTGACCTATCGGAATGTCAGAGGGCACGGGTCAAGTTTGTGTGTGGCAGGGAGACATGACTAGAGCGCTCGATGTATCGGTGTGTCTGGGGGAGGGGGTGGGGAGAGGGGTAGGCAGAGGCCTAACTACAGAGGTAGAATGACTCGTATATGTGTTGAGAAGGAGAGACCCAGCTATGTCTTGAGGGAGATCAGTCGACATCCATACATAACTGAAGGACGGGAAACATGATGGGAAAGAGAGAGAGAGAGAGGAGAGAGAGAGGGAGGGAGAGGGGTAGAGTGCTGGATGGGTGATGGAGTTGCTTCTCGAAGATGGTGGCAGAGGCCTACCAGACAAACTGAGGGTGGAACTGCAATATTATCAATAAGAGTGGGGATGTGTTTACGTGTGCCTGCATGCGTGATAGATCTGTTGGGACGCATCCATGGATGATGAAGGGGAACCATGTGTTTGGTAAGCAAACCTAACTAGATCGGTAGATCAATTGTTGTTTGTCGGAGGAAGGGAGGGACATAACTAATGAGGTAGATCGATCGACGCATGGGAAAAACGAGTTATAAGGACCTAGCTAGCTATACGTATAGCGGGAGATCGGTCGGTGTACGTCCATTTGTTAGAGGCAAATAAGGCCCGGCGAGACGGATAGATAGAGAGAATGGAGCTAGGAGGTGGTGCGAGAGGCCCAGCTACTAGCTAGATAGGGGGAGGAGTGTGCGGTTGTGATATTGATGAAAAGAGGGGCGAGAGTTTACACGTGTGTGGGACCGTATGAGAGACACGAGGCAAGGACACATATAGGAGGAGATTGAAGGTGCGTGTGTATGTTGTAGGTAGACATCGCTGGAGAGGTTTATCGATCGGTGTGTGTCAGAAAAAAGTTGTGGAGACTGTGGGAGAACGACCTAAATAAAAAAATGAATGTGCGTGATGGATAGAATGCTGAGGGAGGGGGAGGGGGAGGAGGGTGTGTGCATGCACAAGAGAAAGTTAGTGGTAGCTACAAAGGTTAGAGGGTTGTGTGGGTGTAAGAGACTAACAAAGATCATAATTTGATATGAAAGTGGATTCATATATTTGAATAGGAGATCATAGTGTTTTAAACATATGCATGCATGAATATAGCGGTGATACACGTGTTGTGGTTATGCACATGTTATACCATAATGTGATAATGCATGGCATTTGCAACTCACAGCTAAATGTCGAACAATCTAAACCATACTATACATCGAACAATCTCACATTTTATTTGAATTTGTGATAATGTGTGGCGTTTGCAGCTTACGACTAAATATCGAACAATCTAAACAATACTATATATCGAACATTCTCACATTTTATTTGAATTTGTGGTAATGTGTGGTGTTTGCAACTCACATCTAAATACTTGTAGGCGTAGGGGGCGGGGCACCATACATAATGTGATAAACACATTATACATATGAGACATGGTTTAGATTATGAAGATCTAGCTAGAGCTTGAAATGTACTGTGATTTGAAATCAACATAAAGTGGATTCAAAAAATCGAGTTCGAGTTCATATAGTACACATAGTTCATATGTAACTCAAGACTAATCATGTGGTGTGCTGTGAATATAATACACAAACGATGGTTTAACTTGACAATAATGATGATTGTAGATCTTATTAAAACAGAGAAATGGATTCAAATGCTTTGACTTCACAACAATCATTATTGTAGATCTTATTCAAATAGACAAACGAATTCAAATTTAGTTCATATTGAAGCGGTAGTATATACGTTTGGAATGCACTAAAATGTTCATTTGAGTAGTAGGTTGCATGAATTATACACGTAGAGAAATATTTTAATTGAACATAACATGAATTCAAAGTTTTGAATGACATTTGTAGTGCGAATTGCTTTTGTACAGTACACGTTAGGCTTGTCCGCAAATTTCAACCCGCGCCTTGTTAGCCCGAAATATTTAATATATATCTTTGTCTCGTTGTGCTCCGACAACACCCTCCATCTCAACCCGCGCCTTGCTATTCCAAAATTACAACGCGCGCGAAAACTCCCACCTCATGTGAAATCCCGACACGCGAAATGCCTGTGATACCCCTGAATCGAAAGAACCGCCTCAAATCGATGGGGGTACTTTCGTAACTTTCCCCACATTTCGGACAAGCGCGTCCCTAAGCCATGGTTCCCCACTCCCATCCCATCTACCCACCCATTCGTACACCAAGGCCGGGAAAACCCGTGAAGCCCCACACCCTCCTCCGTCCGCCACCCGTCCGGAGCCTCTTCCCCGACGACATCGTCCACAGCAACACCTCGACGTCCCTCATCCACCATACTAGATGAGGATCCGTCGTCGATCTGGTCGTCCCACCGGTTCAGCCACCCCGTCCTCCACCTCCAAGGAGCTGCCCCGATGTTCCCCTCATCTTTCGCACCACCTCCATTCCCACACTGCCGTCTTCACCTGCACCACCGGAAGAGCATCATCATCACCTTTTCCTCGGATGAAACGACGGCCTAATCAGCGCCACCAAAGAGGTTGTACACTAATCGCCGCATTTTCTTCTTGATTCGATCTCATGATGCTGCCGGCGCTCGGCCCCGAGCCGACACGCCGCGGCTCCATCCACTGCAGCGTCGCCGGCCACTTCCTCCACGGCGCCGCTCCCTCGGTGGCGACGTCCACATCAGTAGGAGTTGATGCTGCTTTAGCTCTCGCTCGCGCTGATGCTCTGCTCTTGCTCTCAGTCCCCTGCCTTGTCTGCTCTTGCTCTTGATCTTGCTCGCGCCGCTGCTCTCGCTCTTGCCCTTGCTTGCGATGCTGCTCCGATTTAGCTACACTTCAATGATTGAATCGACTTTTGGGTCAGCCAATTTTAGGGGGGCTCACAGAGTGAAGGAAGAACCAGCCAGCTGGGGGCTCGCCAAGAGGTACCCCACTATCTATCTTAGGGTTCAGGGTGGGGGCGGTGGTCGCCGGTGGTGGTCGGGCGGTGGCGTGGGGATCGCCGGAGAAAAAGCTCGGCACGGGGGGCCTAGAGGGATGGCCGAGGCGGCGGCGGACCGGCGGTGGGGAGTGTTTTCGGGGCGGGCGAGGCGGTGCACCGCCGGCCGTGGGCGGCTGTTTGGCCGGTGGTGGCTGGCGGCTCAGGGGGTGGAGGTTGAAGATGAACTGCAAGCCCTTGATTTCGTATCCAACGGCTGCAAAATCGACTAACCAGAGATGAAAAAGTCAGTCGGCTGACGTGTAGCCTCACCTCTGGTGCGTTCAGTTTCGACAGCAAAATTCAGTTTCGACAGTCAAGTTCAGTTTTGACAGTTAAGTTCAGAGATGAGCGGCTGATGTATTTTACATCTAGCACTTGTGGTTATGTATTTTATATCATCTATTGGAGATGCTATTAGAATTCCACTCAGGTTAACGTTGTCTCTCTTGTCCTGCTTCAGCCTCGGCGTCGTACAACTCACCAGAGCTGCTCCAATGACGAAACCATCCATCACAATGGGCAAAGACTCAGGCTCCATCTCCAGACGCCTAAGATCTTCTTCCCCTCCTCCGACAGCCAAGTCAGCCGGAGCATCCTCACCGGCCAACCCAATCATGCTGAGATCGACATGGCTTCGCCAAAGAGGTTGTACACTTCTTGTGGTTTGACTTAATCTCACCATGCTTCTTTGCATCCTGTGATCTTCCAATTCTTGTGAACCAGACACCTGCATTGGCGTAAACTCGTGTTTTTAAATTCTCTGCTTTGCATGTGCATTCCTATCCTATTCCTGTCTATTTCCTATCCCTCGCATTGTTAGAATCCTCAAATTCAAACAAGCCCTTACACAATTACTTACATGTGATATGTGTCAAAGAAAACCTTGTGTGGTTTGTCCTGCTCCTGCGGTGTTGTGTTCCACCCTAGCTCAGCTGCTCCAATGACGGAAGGGTTCACCACAGCAGGGATCCGCTCTCCAGAAGGTCCTTCGCCGACTCAGATCTTCTTCCCCGCCGCCTGCAGCCACGACAACTGCATTACCATCATCAACTAAGCAGATGACCTTGAGGACTACACGGGTCCGCAAGAGAGGCCGCACTCTTCCGTGTCTTCTTACGTTATGCATCGCTTAATATGATGACATGCTACTTGATGTCTACTACAACCTTCTTCTTGTAGACGTTGTTGGTCCTGCAAGTGCACAGGTTTATAGGACAGTAGCAAATTTCCCTCAAGTGGATGACCTAAGGTTTATCAATCCGTGGGAGGCGTAGGATGAAGATGGTCTCTCTCAAACAACCCGGCAACCAAATAACAAAGAGTCTCTTGTGTCCCCAACACACCCAATACAATGGTAAATTGTATAGGTGCACTAGTTCGGCGAAGAGATGGTGATACAAGTGCAATACGGATGGTAGATATAGGTTTTTGTAATCTGAAAATATAGAAATAGCAAGGTAGCAAGTGATAAAAGTGAAACGGTACTGCAATGCTAGGAAACAAGGCCTAGGGTTCATACTTTCACTAGTGCAAGTTCTCTCAACAATAATAACATAATTGGATCATATAACAATCCCTCAACATGCAACAAAGAGTCACTCCAAAGTCACTAACAGCGGAGAACAAACGAAGAGATTATGGTAGGGTACGAAACCACCTCAAAGCTATTCTTTTGGATCGATCTATTAAAGAGTTCGTACTAGAATAACACCTTAAGACACAAATCAACCAAAACCCTAATGTCACCTAGATACTCCATTATCAGCTCAAGTATCCGTGGGCATGATTATACGATATGCATCACACAATCTCAGATTCATCCAACCAACACAAAGTACTTCAAAGAGTGCCCCAAAGTTTCTACCGGAGAGCCAAGAATGTGTGCCAACCCCTATGCATAGGTTCATGGGTGGAACCCACAAGTTGGTCACCAAAACATACATCAAGAGGCACGTGAAATCCCATTGTCACCACAGATAAGCACGGCAAGACATACATCAAGTGTTCTCATAAAAGACTCAATCCGATAAGATAACTTCAAAGGGGAAACTCAATTCATCAAGAGAGTAGAGGGGGAGAAACATCATAAGATCCAACTACAATATCAAAGCTCGGGATACATCAAGATCGTGCCATAGAGGGAACACGAGAGAGAACAAGAGAGAGAGAGAGAGATCAAACACATAGCTACTGGTACATACCCTCAGCCCCGAGGGTGAACTACTCCCTCCTCGTCATGGAGAGCGCCGGGATGATGAAGATGGCCACCGGTGATGGGTTCCTCCCATAGGTGCCGAACGGCTCCGAGAGGTTTTGGTGGCTACACAGGCTTGCGGCGGTGGAACCCCGATCTATCTTCTTCTCGGAAGTTTTACGACACGTAGGTATATATGGGTGCAGGGGTACGCGTCGGTGGAGCTTGGGGCCCCACGAGGCGGGGGGCACGCCCTAGGGGGTGGGCGCGCGCCCACCCTCGTGGCTAGCTCCGTATCTTCCGACGTAGAGTCCAAGTCTATCCGTGGCTTTCCTTCCAAAAATAACTTCTCCAGCTTGATTTCGCTCCATTTTGACTCCGCTTTGATATTCCTTTTCTTCAAATACTAAAATAGGCATAAAACAAAGAAATCTGGGCTGGGCCTCCGGTTAATAGGTTAGTCCCAAAAATAATATAAAAGTGGATAATAAAGCCCAATATTGCCCAAAACAGTAGATAATATAGCATGGAGCAATCAAAAATTATAGATACGTTGGAGACGTATCACTACTTTATCGTCGTGTTCACCTATTAGACTCCGAGTCAAGTCCAAACTTATGCTGAAACTTGAGTTTTTAAATGGTTGTGGGGGTACATATTGGGGTAGCAATCAGTAATATCTGTCTACTATCTGGTTAATCTCGGGTGTCTACTATGAGTTTCATGTTGGGTGCAAACAAACATTAAAGGAGCCATTATCTGTATTTTGTAACTAAAGCTATTATCTGCCTACTGTCGTTGGTTTTGGGTCTATCAATAGTTTGCTACCATCACTCTGGATTTGTGCATGCACTTCTTACATAATCTCACTATGTTTTATTCCTATGCATGTCAGTTATTGTACACAATGGAACTGAACATGTATAGCAAAAGAGACGAGCCTTGCGTGGCAATAAAATTTCATGCAGACGTCGCTCCATGGTGGGCACAAAGGCAGGCCCCCTCCACCCATTTCAGATCATGATCAAGAGGAAGATAACTGTTCTGAGGGGATTCGTATGTAAGACCACTCCTATTTACCCCATGAGGTCTTCACTCTAACTTGGCATGCCGATGTTGGTAATATCATGCATATGGTGCCTTGCATTGCTTATCAGATACATCAAAGATGTCATCTGCTTAGTTTAGATAGGCTTTGTGTCAATGCCATCTATTTAGTTTCTTTATCGTATATGTGAATCATGCAATGCCATCTTGTTTAGCCAGGCATCATATATTTTGCAATGCCACCCTAGTTAGCCAGTCATCTTATATGTGAATTATATCATGACATCTTTTTTTATTACGTGTTAAATTTGTCAACAATTTTAGTACATTCAATTACTCTTCCTGTGCATCAGCCATTCGGCACGGTCATGGAAAAATCTGGATTGGAAACAAGCTCTTCAGAGCGCATAATGCTATCTCGACGAAGCACATGTCTTGTCGGTTACAGATAGCTCCTCGAGGAGGATCTGAGACAGATGACCAGTCCTATCCCCCGAGGTGCATGCTCTAACTTGGCTTGTTTATGTTGCTCATATCATGCGTATGGTATCTTACATTGCTATGTCATTTGCTTAGTTTAGACATGCTTTGTCTGAATGCCACCTGTTTAGTGTCTAATTAACATATATGTGAATTATGCAATGCCATCTTGTTGCAAGACATTATATATGTGAATTATGCAATGCTATCTTGTTGCAAGGCATTAATGTGAATTATGCAATGACATGATGTTTAGCCAAGCGTCATATATGTGAATTATATCATGTCATCCTTTTTTGTATTTCTCATTGCTTTTGTCGACAATGTTTGTATATTCAATTGCTCTTCCTGTGCATCAGCCATTTGAATTGGTGATGGAGAAATCTGGAGTGAAAACAAGGTCTTCAGAGCACACAATGCTACCTGCTGAAGCAGATATCTTGCTCTCCAGAGGAGGATTCAGAGGCAGATGACCTGTCCTATTATCCCCCTGAGGTGTATGCTCAAACTTGGCAGGGTTATATTACTCACATCATGCATATGTTGTATTGCAATGCTTAGTTTTTACATCATATACACGATATTGAATGCCATCTCCTTAGTTGAAACATCATATATGTGATTGCCCTCTGCTCACTTCCTTAGTATATAAATCATATATTTGAATTATATCATGCCATGATGTTTACATAGACAGCATGTATCTGAATTATGGCATGCCAACCCATTTTCTAAAGACATAATATAGTTATATCATCTCATCCTGTTTACATAGTCATCATATTTTGAATTATGTTATTCTATCCATGAATTATATCATGCCATCATGTTTCCATCGACGACATGTTTGTGATTTATGGCATGCCAACCACTTTAATAGACACATCGTATAGTTATATCATGCCATCCTGTTTACATAGTCACAATATTTTGAAGTATGTCATTCTATCATGTTTAGTTAGCCATCATACATGTCAAATTGTGTCATGCTATCCTGTTTAATTAGCCATCATATATGTGAAATTATGTCCTGCTATTCTGTTTGGTTAGACAACATAAATGTGAATTATTTCATGCCCTGTTTTATTCCCTACTATCCATTGCACCTGTCTATCTTTCAATGTCTGTACATTCAATTAATTTTCTTGTTTATCAGCCATTTCAATTGGAGTGGGTGATGGCAGTATCTGTGGGAGTAAAAACACGGTCTTCAGAAAAGATCGCGCTACCTGTCGATGGAGATAGAACCACGGTTGTACTTGCCCAAGAACCAGCCCCACCACACATAACCTGCATCACAAGCAGATTGTACCCCTACCCAGTTGGACAGAGAACCAGCTACACCCCTTCTAACCCCAACCCCAGCAGATAGTAACCCAGTTCCCGTTGACACAACACCGTCTCCACCATAGAGCACCCAAACACGAGCTATTAGTAAGGCAACTGCAGTGCCCAAAGCACGAGGACCACCAATTCAACCCCAAGTCAATGCTTAAAGCGTAAGAAGAATTGTTCTCGTGTCAGGTTCCGTAGCTATGGTTCATACTACTTCGCTCTTGCATCACTGTATTTACTCATACCAACTAATTTCAAATTTGAAGGATGCAATTGAAACTCCAATGGCGCAACAGGTATGTTTTCAACCTGTTTCTTTAACGTGTTTGCTGTTGTAACTTTCTCTATGTTGATTTCAGTTTCAATTGAATAAATAGTGATGTTCTCATGCCATGCACATTACAAGTGTTGTTATTGATGTGTAGTTTCCCACACTTATATTCTGCCTATGCTGCTTTGTCTTAAATAGATATGATTCGAACTATATCTATCTTGATTTGGCAACATAAACTAGAATGATATAGACCATACAGTGACCATACTACATAGATATATGTTTGTTTCATGTTTTTATCCTATCCACCTTACTACTGAACTGGTTTATAAAATGAGTTTCATATACTACATCGTAAACCTATGATGTTTTTGTTTGTTTCTCTTTTAGAACGCGGATAAAATATTGGAGAAGAGTACCCCGTTATGCAATGGTAAAGTAAGTAATGCATATAAGGTTCAAGGTAGTGAGACATACCTATTGGTCTCCAAGAAAGCTGATGAAAACTATATTGAATACACTAAGACAACCCCAAAGTCCTGTCTTGATGCAGTGTTCGAGTTACTGGCTACTACTGCTGGCACCAACTCTTCGAACTCGCTGACTGAATCAGTTTGGATTCTTGAGTCTCAACTTCAAGTTGAAAGACATAGATCAGATGTTATGCGACAGAAGTCAAGGACCGAGGAAGTCCTCGCAGAATTCAGATGCAAACTTTCTGGTGCAACAGCAAGTGTTGGAGGATTTAAGCGCCAAACAAGAGAAAGTTAATAAGCTTGCTAAGCATCTTGCCAGCATTATGGGTACCCAGGATATTGTTTCTTGAGCTCTTTTGAAGTGGTTTCAGTTATGGACTTGTTTTGTGGCGTATGCTTATATGTCGCTTTATTCCCTACATTTACACCGGTGGCGAATCTGTGATGCCCAAAGGATGTAATATGTGTAATAGTCGTGATAGCCTAGCGTAAGTTGCTTGCTTATTTATTTCCTTATTGTCTTGTTTATTTGTTTTCTTGTAGTCGGCAGCTTCTTTTTCCGCGGTTTGCTAGTGGCCGCAATAACCTATTTTTAAAACTAGGCCACAATAACCATGGGCTACATATTTACTGTAGTTAACATGGGCCTCCTA
Organism: Aegilops bicornis; assembly: GCA_021605145.1. Classification (NCBI taxonomy): domain Eukaryota; kingdom Viridiplantae; phylum Streptophyta; class Magnoliopsida; order Poales; family Poaceae; genus Aegilops; species Aegilops bicornis. The sequence continues at coordinate 275,783,737 of CM038674.1, forward strand.
CGGGCCGTAGAAACAATGGGCCTTCTACGGGGCATAGAAACAATGGGCCTTATACGGGCCGTAGACACGATGGGACTTCTACGGGCCGTATCATCAATGGGCCTTCTACGGGCCGTATGATCGGTTGGCCAACCATGGGCCAATAATAGACCACATTATGGTCGTAAATGGGCTAGAGTTGAAATCGTCCGTTCATGGGCCGACCATAATGGGTCGTCGTTAATCGGCCGTATTTGATGACACTATGAAAACGGCCCAACGTATTAACGGGCCACAAACGGGCCGACTGTAACCACGGGCTGAATTTGGCCCACAAGCAGAAAATGACAGTAATGGGCCGTAAGTAAACGAATGCTGGAAATGAGCCCAAGAAAAAATGGGCCCTGAGAAGGACGAAAGATAACATGGGCTGGAAACGGCCCAACGAAATAACGGGTCGTTAATGGGTATAAAGTGATACAATCTTCATTACGGGCCAGTTTCACCACGTGCCATTAATGGGTATAAAGTCATATACTATTCATTACGGGCCAGTTTTACCACGGGCCGTTAATGGGCCGAGAGTTACAAAGGGCCTCACATGGGCCGAAAGACGTCATGGGCCATACATGGGCCGGAAGTTAAAATGGGCTGGAATTATATTGGACGGCCCAGATGTCTGTCACGCCCAATATGCGACCCTATCCAAAAGGAACTCGACGGTCCCACCAAGGATAGACCCGCATATTGAAACGCTTTTGCAAGGTGGATATCATTACATCAACATTACATAATACATAGGGATACATACATAAGGCACAAATGCCACAAGAATACATCAACAACATATACAAGATCAATATCCGACTACGGATGAAACATAAACAGAAACTCAAACAATATCCACTTCGCTAGCCCAGTGCCGACACGGAACCTATCCCCGATCAAAGAAGCGTAAGAAGAACTCAAGACAAGCAAGCATCGCTCTCGGCCATGATCATCGCAAACCTGTACTGCAATCGGTGGTGTAGTAATCTGTGAGCCACGAGGACTCAAAGCAATCCCATTACCATGGGTATCAAGACTAGCAAAGCTTAAAGGGAAAGGAAGGGGTAAAATGGTGAGGTTGCAAAGCGACTAAGCATATATGGTGGCTAACATACGCAAATGAGAGCGAGAAGAGACACAAAGGAACGGTCGTCAACTAGTAATGATCAAGAAGTGATCCTGAACTCCTACTTATGTCAGACATAACCCAGAAACCGTGTTCTCCTCTCGAACAACCCCGAAAAGAGACACTCACTTACGCATTACGGTTGGTGCATTTTAGAAGAGTTTGCTTCAAGTTAACTACAACCGGATATTAACAAATTCCCATCTCGCCACATAACCGCTGGCACGGCTCTCGAAAGTTTATACCTGCAGGGTGTCCCAACTTAGCCCATGATAAGCTCTCGCGATCAACGAAGGATATTCCTTCTCCCGGGAAGACCCGATCAGTCTCGGAATCCGGCTACAAGACATTTCGACAAAGAATAAAACAAGACCAGCAAAGCCCGGATGTGCCGACAAATCCCGATAGGAGTCGACGCACCTCGCTCTCGTGGCACACCGGATGAGCCAGACGTCGGGTTGGCATAAACCCCGATTGCCTGTGGGGCGCCGGACATCGCTTCGGTTTGGACCAAAGCACTCGAAGGAGAACTGGCCCGGGGCTAAAATAAAGATGACCCTCGGGCTCGAAAACCCAAGGGAAATAAAAGGGCATGGGTGAGGCAAATGGTAAAACCAATGTTGGGCCTTGGCCGAAAAGTCTTATTCAAAGCGAATCGTCAAGGGGGTCCCATAAATCACCCGACCGCGTTAGGGACGCAAAATCCGGGAACATAATACCGATATGACGGAAACTAGGGCGACAAGAGTGGAACAAAACACTGTGCATAAGGCCGAGCCTTCCACCCTTTACCAAGTATATAGATGCATTAATTAAACAATAGATATTGTGATATCCCAACAAGTAAACATGTTCCAACAAGGAACAACATCTCCATGTTCCAACAAGGAACAAACTTCATCTTCACCGCAACTAACAACGCTATAAGAGGGGCTGAGCAAAGCGGTAACATAGCCAAACAATGGTTTGCTAGGAAGGGAAAAAAGGTTAGAGGCTGACATGGCAATTTGGGATGGCTTGAGAAACAGTAATAGGTAGCGCAAAGACGGCGATAGAACGAAGCAACTAGCATAGCAATGATAGTAGTGAGATCCGTGGTAGTGGTCATCTTGCCTGAAATCCCGCAAGGAAGAAGAACGAGTCCATGAAGAAGATGAACGGATGAAGCCGAACCAAGCGTAGATGAACGAATCCTCACGATCGCAATGAAACAGGAACTAACAAGAAGAAGCACACAACATAGTAAACACACCACACATAAACAAGACATGATGCACAACAAACATGATGCATGACAAATCTAGATGAAGCTACTCATGGCAAGAGATGATGCAAACAAGAGCAACACATCAAAGCAAGTTTAAATGAGGCCGGGAACAACATAGAACAACTCCAGTAAGTCCTCATATGCAAATTTCAAAATTGGTCCAGATCTGAATAAACCTTATGTTCAAGTTGTTAAACAGCAAGTTAATATGCACCACGATGATCTACACGAAATTCTAGTCAAGTTACTGATGAATATGGCATGAAAATATGCAAAATTTCGGGGACTTAGTCAAAATCGGGGTCAACCTCTCGTTTTTGGATCTGGATCTGGGGGTTGCGGGCACGGACGCCGAGACGGGGCCGGAGAAGAGCTCATGGAGCTGCGGGGAAGGAGGAGGAGGCCGGAGAGGAGCTCGCCGGCCGGGTGGCGGCGAAACCAGCGCCGACGGGCGCCGGGCGGCGAGGAGGCGCCGGGCGGCGGGAGCTGCGGCGTTCGGAGGCGCGCACTGCCGATTAGGGCGGCGGTCGGCGGGAGGAGACGCGCTGGGCGGGCCGGGCGGCGGCGTTACGGGCGCGAGGCGCGCGCGGACGGGAGCTCTGGACGGGAGGAGCGGGCGGCGAAGCGGGCGCCGGGCGCTGGCCGAGGCGGCGGCGAGGCCCGGGAGGAGGGACGCGGCCGGGCGGCCGGTCGGCGAAAGCGGCGCTACGGCCGGAGGCGGCGGGCGGCGGCGGGCGGGCGGGCGGGCGGCGGGCGGCGAGGGAGGCCGGCGGGCATGCCGGCGAGGGCGAGGCCGGCGGGGCCGAGGCGGAGGCGGGCGCGGCGCGTTACGGGCGGCGCGCCACCGGGCGCTGGGCGGCGGCGGGAAGCGCCCGGACGGCGGACATGTCCGTACGTCGCGGAGGACGAAAAACTAGGGTTTCAGGGGGTTTGGACCGCGAATTTTCGGGGGGATCTAGTTTTATAGGTAGAGGGAGCTAGGAGAGTCCAAATGAGGTGCGGTTTTCGCCCACACGATCGTGATCGAACGACCGAGAGCATGGAGGGGAGTTTGCTGGGTTTTGGGCCGCTTTCGAAGGGGTGTTGGGCTGCAAACAAAAGAGGGCTCTGTGGTTACCCGGTTAACCATTGGAGTATCAAACGACCTCCAAATGATCCGAAACTTGGCAGGCGGTCTACCGGTGCTATACCAAGGCCGCTTGGCAAACCTCGGGCCATTCCGAGAAAGTTTAACACCCGCACACGAAAAGTGGCAAAAGAGGGCGCCGGGGGACATAGGAGTGCCGGATTGCAAAACGGACAACGGGGAAAATGCTCGGATGCATGAGACGAACACGTATGCAAATGCGATGCACATGATGACATGATATGAAATGCAGATGATGACATGGCAAAGAGAGACACGCAAGCCAATGACATGGCAACGACGGCGAATAACTGGCAGACACCTGGCGCATCGAATCCGGGGCGTTACAATGTCGCTACTGGGCCTAATTCGGATAGGCCGTAAACGGGCCCTGGGTTAGCGGGCTGTAAATGGGCTATATGCGAACTTGCCATTAACAGGCTTGTCATGGGCAGGCCCGCCACCTTTTGACCAAGTCAAACGGGCCGGCCTTTTCACAGGAATGGGCCTTTGTTGAGCCGTACCACGTGTCGACGTATCATAGGCGCTTCGGGTCCAATGAGGGGATGACATCTGTCCCAACGGTGAGCCGACACGTGTTTCCTCCAGCCAATGATGATTTTACACGTGGAAAATCCCCATTGGTCGGGGTTGTTAATGGGTTATCGGATCCAAAACCGGACCCGATAGCTTAACGGTGTTCCGTTACGGAGGATGCCACGTGTCGGTCACCCTTGACGAAAGCACTTCTGTGACGCACGATTTATCGTCATGGAAGTGGACACTTCTGTGATGATAATTTTGGTAATGTCATGGAACACTTCTATGACAAAGACAGTATGACTATCTTGATTCTGTCATAAATTTGTCATGGATGTACATGCATGACAGAAAACGTGACCTACTGTGACAAACACGTATCATCACGGAAGTGTATTTTTTTGTAGTGTCACTAGGGACACAATGTTTGTCTATGTATTCACACATGTATTTGGGTTTCCGATCAATACAATTCTAGCATGAATAATAATAATTTACCATGAATAAGGAAATATTAAATAACAACTTTATTATTATCTCTAGGGCATATTTCCTTCAGTCTCCCACTTGCACTAGAGTCAATAATCTAGTTCAGATCGCCATGTTATTAACACCAATAGTTCACATCACCATGTGATTAACACCCATAGTTCACATCGCCATGTGCCCAACATCCGAAGGGTTTACTAGAGTCAGTAATCTAGTTCACATATACATGTGATTAACACCCAAAGAGTACTATGGTGTGATCATGTTTTGCTTGTGAGAGAGGTTTAGTCAATGGGTCTGCCACAATCAGATCTGTATGTATTTTGGAAATTTCTATGTCTACAATGTTCCGCACGGAGCTACTCTAGCTAATTGCTCCCACTATCAATATGTATCCAGATTGAGACTCGGAGTCATCTGAATCAATGTCAAAGCTTGCATCGATGTAACTCACTACGACGAACTCTTTATCACCTCCATAACCGAGAAATATTTCCTTAGTCCTCTTAGGTAACTAAGGATAGTTTTGACCGTTGTCCAGTGATCTACTCCTGGATCACTATTGTACCACATTGCAAAAACTCATGGCAAGGTACACAATATGTCTGGTATACAGCATGGCATACTTTATAGAACCTATGGCTGAGGGATAGGGAATGACTTTCATTCTCTCTCTATCTTCTACCGTGGTCGGGCTTTGAGTCTTACTCAACTTCACACCTTGCAACACAGGCAAGAACCCTTTCTTTGACTGATCCATTTTGAACTTCTTCAAAATCTTGTCAAGGTATGTGCTTTTTGAAAGTCCTATTAAGCGTCTCGATCTATCTCTATAGATCTTGATGCCCAATATATAAGTAGCTTCACCGAGGTCTTTCATTGAAAAATTCTTTATTCAAGTATCCTTTTATGCTATCCACAAATTCTATATCATTTCCAATCAATAATATGTCATCCACATATAATATTGGAAATACTACAGAGCTCCCACTCACTTTCTTGTAAATACATACTTCACCATAAGTTTGTATAAAACCATATGCTTTGATCACCTTATCAAAGCGTATATTCCAACTCCGAGATGCTAGCACCAGTCCATAGATGGATCGCTGGAGCTAGAACTCTTTGTTAGCACCTTTAGGATCGACAAAACCTTTTGGTTGCATCATATACAACTCTTCTTTAGAAATCCATTAAGGAATGCAGTTTTGACGTCCATTTGCCAGATTTCATAACCATAAAATGCGGCAATTGCTAACATGATTCGGACAGACTTAAGCATCGCTACTACCGAGAAAGTCTTATCGTAGTCAACTCCTTGAACTTGTCGAAAACCTTTTGCGACAAATCGAGCTTTGTAGACAGTAATATTACCATTAACGTCAGTCTTCTTCTTGAAGATCCATTTATTCTCTATGGCTCGCCGATCATCGGGCAAAACCACCAAAGTCGACACTTTGTTCTCATACATGGATCCTATCTCAGATTTCATGGCCTCAAGCCATTTATCGGAATCTGGGCTCATCATAGCTTCTTCATAGTTTGTAGGTTCGTCATGGTCTACTAACATGACTTCCAGAACAGGATTACCGTACCACTCTGGTGTGGATCGTGCTCTGGTTGACCTACGAGGTTCAGAAGTAACTTGATCTGAAGTTTCATGATTATTATCATTATCTTCCTCTCTAGTTGGTGTAGGCATCACGGGAACGGTTTTATGTGATGAGCTACCTTCCAATTTGAGAGAAGGTAGAACTACCTCATCAAGTTCTACTTTCCTCCCACTCACTTCTTTCGAGAGAAACTCCTTCTGTAGAAAGTTCCCATTCTTGGCAACAAATATCTTGCCTTCGGATTTGTGGTAGAAGGTGTACCCAATGATTTCCTTAGGGTAGGGTATCATATGAAGACGCACTTCTCCGATTTGGGTTCGATCTTATCAGGCTGAGGCCTTTTGACATAACCGTCTCAACCCCAGACTTTAAGAAACGACTGTTGGGAAACGTAGCATGCAATATCAAAATATTTACTATGCTCACGCAAGATCTATCTAGGAGATGCATAGCAACGAGAGGGGGAGAGTGTGTCCACGTACCCTCGTAGACCAAAAGCGAAAGCGTTAGTTTAACGCGGTTGATGTAGTCTGCTACCTCTTGAGCATGCGTTGGTTTTCCCTTGAAGAGGAAAGGGTGATGCAGCAAAGGAGCGTAAGTATTTCCCTCAGTTTTTGAGAACCAAGGTATCAATCCAGTAGGAGACTACACGCAAGTCCCTCGTACCTGCACAAACAAATAAGAACCTTGCAACAAACGCGATAAAGGGGTTGTCAATCCCTTCACGGCCACTTGCAAAAGTGAGATCTGATAGAGATAATAAGATAATTTTTTTGGTATTTTTATGATATAGATTGGAAACTAAAGACTGCAAAATAAATGGTGACAGAAATAACTAATTAACGGGAGATTAATATGATGGAAGATAGACCCGGGGGCCATAGGTTTCACTATGGCTTCTCTCAAGATAGCATAATTTACGGTGGGTGAACAAATTACTGTCGAGCAATTGATAGAAAATCACATAGTTATGAGAATATCTAGGCATGATCATGTATATAGGCATCACGTCTGTGACAAGTAGACCGAAACGATTCTGCATCTACTACTATTACTCCACACATCGACCGCTATCCAGCATGCATCTAGAGTATTAAGTTCATAAGAAGATAGTAACGCATTATGCAAGATGATGTGATGTAGCGGGATAAACTCAAGCAATATGATATAAACCCCATCTTTTTATCCTCGATGGCAACAATACAATGCGTGCCTTGCTGCCCCTGCTGTCACTGGGAAAGGACACCGCAAGATTGAACCCAAAGCTAAGCACTTCTCCCATTGCAAGAAAGATCAATCTAGTAGGCCAAACCAAACTGATAATTCGAAGAGACATGCAAAGATATTAAATCATGCATAAAAGAATTCAGAGAAGAATCAAATATTGTTCATAGATAATCTTGATCATAAACCCACAATTCATCGGATCTCGACAAACACACCGCAAAAAGAATTACATCGAATAGATATCCAAGAGAATCAAGGAGAACTTTGTATTGAGATAAAAAGAGAAAAAAGCAGCCTTCTAGCTAATAACTATGGACCCAAAGGTCCGTGGTAAACTACTCACATATCATCGGAGAGGCTATGGTGTTGATGTAGAAGCCCTCCATGATCGATTCCTTCAAGTGAGCACCAAAAAGGCCCCAAGATGGGATCTCACGGGTACAGAAGGTTGCGGCGGTGGAAATAGTGTTTCATGGTGAACTCAGATGTTTTTAGGGTATATGAGTATATATAGGCAAAAGAAGTAGGTCGGTGGAGCAACTAGGGGCCCACGAGAGTGGGGGCACGCCCTCCTACCTCGTGGCTTCCTCGTTGCTTCCTTGACGTCCACTCCAAGTCTCCTGGATTGCGTTTGTTCCAAAAACGATCCTCGCGAAGGTTTCATTCCGTTTGGACTCCGTTTGATATTCCTTTTCTGCGAAACACTGAAATAGGCAAAAAAACAGCAATTTGCACTGGGCCTTCGGTTAATAGGTTAGTACCAAAAATAATATAAAAGTGCATAATAAAGCCCATTAAACATCCAAAACAGATAATATAATAGCATGGAACAATAAAAAAATATAGATACGTTGGAGACGTATCAAGCATCCCCAAGCTTAATTCCTGCTCGTCCTCGAGTAGGTAAATGATAGAAACAGAATTTTTGATGTGGAATGCTATCTAACGTAAATTTTCTAAGTAATTCTCTTTAGTGTGGCATGAATGTTCAGATCTGAAAGATTCAAGACAAAAGTTTAATATTGACATAAAAATAATAATACTTCAAGCATACTAACTAAGCAATTATGTCTTCTCAAAACAACATGGCCAAAGAAAGATTATCCCTACAAAATCATATAGTTTGGCTATGCTTCATTTTCGTCACACAAGAATGCTCTCATCATGCACAACCCCGATGATAAGCCAAGCAACTGTTTCATACTTTAGTAATCTCAAACTTTTTTCAACTTTCACGCAATACATGAGCGTGAGCCATGGACATAGCACTATGGGTGGAATAGAGTATAATGATGGGGGTTGTGTGGAGAAGACAAAAAGGAAGAAAGTCTCACATTGACGCGACTAATCAACCGCTAGGGAGATGCCCATCAATTGATGTCAATGCAAGGAGTAGGGATTGCCATGCAACGGATGCACTAGAGCTATAAATGTATGAAAGCTCAACAAAAGAAACTAAGTGGGTGTGCATCCAACTTGCTTGCTCAAAAAACCTAGGGCATTTGAGGAAGCCCGTTGTTCGAATATACAAGCCAAGTTCTATAATGAAAAATTCCCACTAGTATATGAAAGTGACAAAATAAGAGACTCTCTATCATAAAGATCATGGTGCTACTTTGAAGCACAAGTGTGGAAAAAAGGATAGTAGCATTGTCCCTTTATTTCTTTTCTCTTTTTTGGGCCTTTTTTTTATTTGGCCTTACTCTTTATTTATTTATTTTATTTGGGACAATGCTCTATTAATGATGATCATCACACTTCTATTTATTTACAACTCAATGGTAACAACTCGATACTAGAACAAAATATGACTCTATATGAGTGCCTCTGGCGGTGTACCAGGATGAGCAATGAATCAAGACTGGCATGTATGATAAATTATGCATGGTGGCTTTGCCACAAATACGATGTCAACTACATGATCATGCAAAGCAATATGACAATGATGAAGCGTGTCATAATAAATGAAACGGTGGAAAGTTGCATGGCAATGTATCTCGGAATGGCTATGGAAATGCCATAATAGGTAGGTATGGTGGCTGTTTTGAGGAAGATATGAGGAGGTTTATGTGTGATAGAGCATACCATATCATGGGGGTTGGATGCACCGGCGAAGTTTGCACCAACTTTCAAGGTGAGAAAGGGCAATGCACGGTACCGAAGAGGCTAGCAATGATGGAAAGGTGAGAGTGCGCATAATCCATGGACTCAACATTAGTCATAAAGAACTCACATACTTATTGCAAAAATCTACAAGTCATCAAAAACCAAGAATTACGCGCATGCTCCTAGGGGGATAGATTGGTAGGAAAAGACCATCGCTCGTCCCTAACCGCCACTCATAAGGATGACGATCAAAGAACACCTCATGTTTCAAATTTGTCACACGACGGTTACCATAGGTGCATGCTACGGGACTTGCAAACTTCAACACAAGTATTTCTCAAATTCACAACTACTCAACTAGCACGACTCTAATATTACCATCTTCATATCTCAAAACAATCATCAAGTATCAAACTTCTCATAGTATTCAATGCACTTTTTATGAAAGTTTTTATTATACCCATCTTTGGATGCCTATCATATTAGGACTAATTTTATAGCCAAAGAAAATTACCATGCTGTTCTAAAGGAATCTCAAAATAATATAAGTGAAGCATGAGATATCAATAATTTCTATAAAATAAAACCACCACCGTGCTCTCAAAGATATAAGTGAAGCACTAGAGCAAAATTATCTAGCTCAAAAGATATAAGTGAAGCACATAGAGTATTCTAATAAATTCCGATTCGTATGTGTCTCTCCAAAAGGTGTGTACAGCAAGGATGATTGTGGTGAACTAACAAACAAAGACTCAAATCATACACGAAGCTCCAAGCAAAACACATATCATGTGGTGAATAAAAATATAGCCTCAAGTAAAGTTACCGATAGACGAAGACGAAAGAGGGGATGCCTTTCCGGGGCATCCCCAAGCTTAGGCTTTTGGTTGTCATTGAATTTTACCTTGGGGTGCCTTGGGTATCCCCAAGCTTAGGCTCTTGCGACTCCTTGTTCCAAAATTCATCAAATCTTTACCCAAAACTTGAAAACTTCACAACACAAAACTCAACAGAAAATCTCATGAGCTCCGTTAGTATAAGAAAACAAATCACCACTTTAATGTACTGTAATGAACTCATTCTTTATTTATATTGGTGTTAAACCTATTGTATTCCAACTTCTCTATGGTTCATACCCCCCGATACTAGCCATAGATTCATCAAAATAAGCAAACAACACACGAAAAAACAGAATCTGTCAAAAATGTAATAGTCTCAGAGTAATCAGATATGTTCGAATACTTCTGGACTCCAAAAATTCTGAAAAACTAGGACAACCTGGATAATTTGTATATTGATCTACTGCAAAAATAATTAGCAATTTATCAAGTTCTGGTGAACTTTAACAATTATTTTCGTGAGCGAAAAGTTTCTGTCTTTTTCAGCAAGATCAAACAACTATCACCCAAGAAGATCCTATTGGTTCTACTTGGCACAAACACTAATTAAAACATAAAAGCACATCTAAACAGAAGCTAGATGAATTATTTATTACTAAACAGAAACAAAAAGCAATAAACAAAATAAAATTGGGTTGCCTCCCAACAAGCACTATCGTTTAACGCCCCTAGCTAGGCATAAATGCAATACATAAGTGGCTCTCATAATAGATTCATAAGGTAATTTAATTTTCTTGCTAGGAAAGTGTTCCATACCTTTCCTTAGTGGGAATTGGAATCTAATATTTCCTTCTTTCATATCAATAATTGCACCAATCGTTCTAAGGAAAGGTCTACCAAGAATAATAGGACATGTAGGATTGCAATCTATATCAAGAACAATGAAATCTACGGTGTCGGTGTACAAAAGTAGGGGCTCTCCTTTTGACCCCTTTACTTGTGCACGAATAGTCGGAGCCGCGCCCACGGCCACAGTAAGCAGGGCAGGGAAGGGGAGCCGAAGCACGAAGCGATCGGAGAAATGCCAAGACCAAGAGGCACGAAGAGCAAGAGGGCGAGGTGGACTCCCTCGACAAGACCCTTGCCGGGGCAGAATCCACAGCCCCGGCAAGAGCCTTGCCAGGGCAACTTGCCTGATGCCAGCAGAGCAAGCCACCCTTGAGCCCGTGGGTTCCAACAGCACCAACCATCCACATTGGAACCAAAGCTCGGGAGGCGCTTCTGTGGTGGCATGCAGATCTTCGTCAAGATCATAAACATACGAGACCAGATGAGGACCAGAAGACAGCGATCCTCGGCGGGATCCTAGCCGAGGAAATCCACGATACCCCCGGCAAGACGCTTGCCGGGGAAGACCACAATGCCGCGGCAAGACCCTTGTCGGTACCCCGGCAAGGCCCTTGCCGGAGACACTTACGGGGTAGCAGCAAGGCCCGCGTCTGCCATGAATCCACCGCCGTCCCCATGCAGCTGCCAGCTCGACCAGCTGGGCAGGCACTTGCGTGGCGACGAGCGGCCCCACGCATCGACTTCGGCAAGCACCGCGTGGTGGCATGCAGACCTTCATGAAGGCTCCACCATCGCCAGCCCAAAGAGCCACCAACGTGGCTCCATTAACGCCGTCGGCCGGACGCTGCGCCGCTGCAAAGCGGCGGCGGCAACCGAGACGATGCTTCTTTGTCGTCCCCAATAAAGTGAGAGGGGCACGTCGGCAGCGCATTAAATGCGTTTGTCCGACGGTGCTAGAGGATAGACTCATCCACTGTACACCTTTCCGCCTCCTGTGTGCTACTATGGCAACCCCTTTTGTCTATAAAAGGAGGCCCGAGGTGACCAAAAGAAGGATTCGGATCTTTTGGGCAAGTGACACCCCGTAGCTAGCTCAAGAACGCAAGAACACTCAAATACATACACCAAAGCAGGACTAGGGTTTTACGCATCCTCGCGGCCAGAACCTGGGTAAACAATCTGTGTGCTTCCTGTCAGACCCGCTCTTTGCACAACCCCGCACCCGCCAACCGTAGAAGGGATCCCAGAGATCCCATAGGTGTCGTTTCCCCCGACATCTTTGGTGCGCCAGGTAGGGGGCGCAGTTGTGGAAATCTGGTCTGGTTGGAGCAGCGGCTTCATGGTGATCGTCACTCCAAGGAAGAAGACGACCAAACGGGCGGCGCCGTCGCTGGTGCAAAGGTACGCCTGCGGCAACGGCTGTGAAAGCTAAGTTGTGTGAAACTTTGAGCAATTTCTTTTTATATATAAGGTTATCGTCCTCGAAGGTCCTGCCCTATGTATGGAAAACCTGCACGCAAAGGGGCCCTTCCGCAATTGGCAACACCCTTGTTCTGTTTCGAGTCCGCTCAACAGCTCAAGCGGCCGCGTCGAGAATGGCAGGGTAGCCTTCCGCAATTGGCAACGCTCTCGATTCTGACTCGAGTCAAGCTCGACAGTTCGAGCGGCCGCGTTGAGAGCGGTAAGGTGGTTCGCCTGGCAGCAAGCACACCCGATAGGCCGTTGGGGATCCGTCCTGAAGGCGTCGCGACTTGGGTTTACGCACCGGCGAGCCTACCTGATTAACGTAGGGTGAACATACAAAGGAAGATCGAACAGGAAGATAACATGCATCATATCAAAAGTACTGCAGAGTTATATTACATCAATTGTTGTTGCGGTTCTAACTAAAGATAAAAATTGTCTTGGTCATGAACCTGCAGCGGCAGTGAGAGACGGGGTGCCTAATCCTGATGCTAGCCCTCTATCCTCTGAATTCCGCCGATGCAGTTGATGATGGGCTTGATATGCTCCTTGAGCGCCGCGAGGTCCGCATCCTCCGGCAAGCTATCCAGCGCGGCGTCGAAGTCGAGGTCGGGATTCCAGTACACCATCTTGGTGAGGACCTTGGTCATGGCACCCTGGCAAAGCCTCCGGGCCTCATCGGCCAGAGAGGCCGCTCGGTTGGAGTGGAGCCACTCCAGGGCACCAACAACCCTCTTGAAGAACAGGGTCAGGCTCCAGTTGGGGCTCAAGTTCGGCTTCGGGGTGTACCTCACATCCGACATCCCCATGGTGGCCAGCTGCGTGGTGGCCCTGTTGGCAACGGTGGCGAGGTGTTTGAGCCAACGGTTTTCGCCCTCCACGTGCTCCTTGTGGGTGGCGGCGTCGTTCCTCCGCAGCTGCTTCTCGGCCTCCAGATCCTTGGTCAGGGTCTCCTCCCGGGCCTTGGCCTCCGACAGCGCTCCCTCGAGGCCCTCCAGCTTCAGCTTGAGGTCTTTGATGGAGTTGTTTGCCTCGGAAAGCTGCCCAGCCTTGCCGAAGACCACGCCTTGCGCCTCAACCAGGGCGTCGTTGAGCGTGTCCTTCTCCTTGGACAGCTTCAGGACCCGGTCCTTCAACCCGTCCCGCTCCACCTCCAGCTCCTTCGCCTTGCCGGCATGAACTAGAGCCTGGGCATTGAGTGCCTCCTTGTGCTTCTGCTCTAGCTCCTGGGTCCGCTGCACGACAAGCTTCTCCACCTCCTCGTCCTTGCCGCGGAGTGTTGCGGCGAGCGTCTCCTTGCGCGCGGCAAGGTCCTCCTCCTAGGAGTTTAGCGCGGCCTGCTGCTGGTGCCGAGCGGCCTCGGCCTAGGCGGCCTCCTGCTTCGCCAGTTCCTGGGCCTTCTCGATGTCGGCCTGCTTCATGACGAGCACCAGGTTGCGCTCAGCTAGCGCGTCCTAGGCGGCCTTCAAGTCCTTGTGGGCCTGGCAGAACCAAGCCTGCACCTCGGCGACGCACTCCTCAAGGTCCACCTCCGCCTTGTCTACCACCGCCATCCTAGACTTGGCCTTGTCTAGGCGGGCGCGGTGAAGCGCCTGGAGCTTCTGGAAGTTGGCGCTCATGGCCTAGAGGAACCGCTCTTCCTGGGAACCGCCGCCACCGGCGCTCGGCTCATCAACGACCTTGAGCCCGGCGGCGGCGAGCACTTCGTCATCAAACACCTCCCCCTCGACCGGCGCCCTGATGCTCGCCGTCCCTGGGAGGTGGACGAACATGTCGTCGCTCACCCTCAAGTACCTGCCCGAGCCAGAGGCAGCGGAGGAGGAAGGTTGGTCGTCAACCACCTCCTCGTCGGCAGCGGCCTTGCCGGCCTCCCCGGCAGGCCCCTTGCCGGCCTCCTCGGCGGCAGCCTTGCCAGGCTCCCCGGCAGACTCCTTGGCGGCGTCCTCAGCAGCATCCTTGGCGGCCTTCTCGGCGGCGATCTTCTCGGCCTCCGCCGCGGCGTCCTTGGTGACATCCTCGATGACGGTGTCTATGTCCTCCCGGTTCACCGAGGGAGGATCTGGATATCGAAAAGGGGATGAGGCGAAGCCAAGACCAAGATCCAAAAGAAGAAGAAGAAAAAGAAGGAGCAGGGACAAAAGGCGAATCACTTACCTGTGCCGGGCCGGGAAGAAGTAGCCCCTTCCCCACCAACATCTGGCGCCGAGATGGAGCCACCAGCGCCTGGGTTCTCCTCCTCCTCCTCCTCCGTGCGCATGGCCTCGATGCTTGGCGCCCTTACCGGGGACGCCCCTCGGGGTGGCGTAGTTGATGGGGGCGGCGTGTTGGGGGTGGCCCCCAGTGGCTCCTCCTGTTGCCGTCCTCCTCCTGCAACCAGGGCAAGGTCAGCACCAAGGGATCGTACCCCGGCACGCGTTGAGGGGGAGCGGGTGGTAAACTTACGCTGGGGGTTGCGCCAGGGGCTGCTCACCACCACGAGCGGCGTACCCGAAGTGCCCGCCGGGGGCTGGCCGCCCGTCGAGGCCCGGGCCCTCTTCACTCTTTGGGCCAGCGTCTCCGCGTCCCTGCAAAGATGAAAACAAATCAAGATAAGTGGCACAGTCTGAGGAGACGGAGATGAAAAAAAAGGAACAAGATACTTACTCATCCTCCACCTCCTCTTCTGCTGCCTTCCTCTTCCTCCTTGGGCTGAGGGACCCAAAATCGAAGACAACCTCCACGTCATCATCCGCGGGAGGAGGGGAAGCAGATGGAGTCCGAGGACGCTTGGGCGAAGAAGAGGCAGTTGCCTTCTTCTTCGCCACCGCGGCCTTCACCACCTTCCTCGCTGCCGCGACCCTCGCCTGGTGCATGGACGCCTCCTGGGTTTGCTGCGGCCGCATGGCCCTGCCAGGCCGAACTGGCTCGCCAGAGCTGGCCCGCCCCAGGACTCGCCCCCTCCCCATGGTCGGGGGGTCGACAGTCTCGACCTCCTCCTCCGATGACTCGTCAACCACATCTACAACAAGAGGGGCCCTGGTGCCGGCGTTGCTGGCCTCCCCAGCGGACTCCGCCCATTGGGCGAGCTCCCTCTCCTCTTCGGCCGCCGCAGACTCATCTTCCACGCCACCGGCGCTGCCGGCCTCCTTGGCGAGCTCCGCCTCCACCGCCCTGGCGGCGATGTAGTCCAGCTCCGCCTGGGTGGTGTCCTGGACGAGCAGCGGCTCGTCACGGACGTACTTCTCCTCCAAGGTATCAAAGAACTCCTACACTTGATCCTGCGGCGGCTCAGCCCAATTTGGGACGAGGCCGTGCGCGTTGAACTCCGACATCATGGCGATGATCTCATTTCGGCACGAGTTATTGCTTAGCGGGACCACCCCGCCGGCAACCCAAACAAGGGCCCCTTGGCGACCTTGCCGGTTTTGGCGCCTTGCCGGACCGCTCGACCTTGCTGTCGCGGTTCAGGTCGAGCTGGAAGACCCGCTGGCAAAAGTGGGCGTGCCCCATCATCGTGAGGTTGTGGTCCAAGCCGGGGTGAAGCCTCATGATGTCGGCCGCGTTCATGAAGAGCCAGGCTGGCCTCCCCTTGTTATGCAATGGAGCAATTCGGCGACGGATGAAATCCGCCCCGATAATCTCAAGGGTGAGCCCGGCCTCGGTGAGGCGAAGAATCCTGGTGGTGGTGACCGTGAGCTTCGCGTCGTCGGCATCGACATTGCTCCAGCTATTTCCGTGAACTGGCGGCGCCTGGCGAACCTGGCAGAATTCATGTGGATCCTCCTCCTCAATCCAGCACCACCGGCCCTGCCACTCCTCCCACCTCTCCTTCTGGGCGCCCTCCGGGTATGTCCCCTTGGACCTTGGGATCCAGGCGACACAACCGGAAATGGCGCCCCCTTCTGGATCCAAGGGAAGAAGTAGTGGCGGAAGAGCGCCTTGTTGGGATGCACCCCGGCGAAGCCCTCGCAGAGATGCGCAAAAAGAGCCATGCACGCCACGACATTTGGGGTAAAATCCAGAAGGTGAAAGCCGTAGGTGTGCATGATATCATTGAAGAAATCACAGAAGGGGGGCAGAGGCCGCAAGAAAAGTAGTCGACGAAGAACGGGTACCGATTCGGGCCGGCCTCGGCGAAGGCGGCAGGGATGACGCGCGCGGCCAGGTGCCCCATCGTCTCCCCTCCCGTCTTGCACCCCCACAGATGCTTGAAGTAGTCCCGGAGGTGGACCACGTCGACCGCCATGGGGAAGTAGGCAGACTGCGTCCGCCGCACTGCCAACTCGCTCTCTGGCGGCTCGTTCGTCCCGGCATCCTTGGCCACTCCCTTGCCTCTACTGGTTTTGGGTGCCATGGCGGCTGCCAGAGGCGAAGGATGAAGGAGGACGAAGACGCAGCGGCGGCGAGCAGAGGCGAGAGCTTGAGAGGGAGGAAGAAGGGGACGGTGGTTCCGAGATTGGAGAGAGAACAGAGGGTAAATGAGCAGCGCGCCTGCGGTTATTCCTTTTTATGGGGAAGGCGCAGGCCGCCTCTTCCCCATTTACTGTGATGTGATGCATGCGTGCAGGAACCGCCCCACGCATGCCCCCCACGTCACGCACGACCCTCCACGACGCGCATTCAACTCGGGTCATGGGGAAGCGCAAGCGAGTGAAAAGTTACCGCGGTACAAAAATCCGCCCCGCCTGCCCGCGCACCGTTCTGGGCCTGGCCCAACAACGTGTCGCGCTTATGTGTGGCCCGGTCCCGGGGCTCCTGTTGGTGTACAAAAGTAGGGGGTCTCCTTTTAACCCCTTTACTTGTGCACGGATAGTCGGAGCCGCACCCACGGCCATGGTAAGCAGGGCAGGGAAGGGGAGCCGAAGCGATCGGAGCAACGCCAATACCAAGAGGCACGAAGAGCAAGAGGGCGAGGTGGACTCCCTCGACAAGAACCTTGCCGGGGCAACTTGCCCGACGCCAGCAAAGCAAGCCACCCTTGAGCCCGCGGGTTCCAACACCACCAACCATCCACATTGGAACCAAAGCTCAGGAGGCGCTTCTGTGGTGGCATGCAGATCTTCGTCAAGATAATAAACATACGAGGCCAGATGAGGACCAGAAGACGGCGATCCTCGGCGGGATCCTAGCCGAGGAAATCCACGACCACAATGCCGCGGCAAGACCCTTGTCGGGACCCCCGCAAGGCCCTTGCCGGAGACACTTACGTGGTAGCAGCAGGGCCCGCGTCTGCCATGACTCCACCGCCGTCCCCATGCAGCTGCCAGCTCGACCAGCTGGGTAGGCACCTGCGTGGCGACAAGCGGCCCCCACGACCGACTCAGCAAGCACATGCGTGGTGTCATGCAGGACTTCATGAAGGCTCCACCATCGTGCCAGCCCAGCAGCCAGCCAACATGGCTCCACAATGCCTCGTCAGCCCGGACGCGCGTCGCTGCCAGGCGAGGCGGCGACAGCTGGGACGTGCTTCTTTGTCGTCCCCAATAAAGTGAGAGGGGCACGTCGGCAACGCATTAAATGTGTTTGTCCGATGGTGCCAGAGGATAGACTCATCCACTGTACACCTTTCCACCTCCTGTGTGCTACTGTGGCAACCCCTTTTGTCTATAAAAGGAGGCCCGAGGCGACCAGGAGAAGGATTCGGATCTTTTGGGCAAGTTACACCCCGTAGCTAGCTCAAGAACGCAAGAACACTCAAATACATACACCAAAGCAGGACTAGGGTTTCACGCATCCTCGCGGCCCGAACCTGGGTAAACGATCTGTGTGCTTCCTGTCAGACCCGCTCTTTGCACAACCCCGCGCCCGCCAACCATAGAAGGGATCCAAGTGATCCCATAGGTGTCATTTCCCCCCGACATACGGGCACATAATTCCTATTTGCAACAATAAGAACATGATTAATCCTTCCCATAGGTTTCTTAATGGTGGAATCCGCAAGATGCAAATTTAAAGAACAATCATCAAATTCATGGAAACCTAACACATCACACAAAGTTTTTTGAATCATGGAAACACTAGCACCTAAATCACATAAAGCATAGCATTCATGATCTTTAATCTTAATTTTAATAGTAGGTTCCCACTCATCATAAAGTTTTCTAGGGATAGAAACTTCCAATTCCAGCTTTTCTTCATAGGATTGCATTAGAGCATCAAAGATATGTTTGGTAAAAGCTTTATTTTGACTATAAGCATGAGGAGAATTTAACACGGATTGCAACAAGGAAATACAATCTATTAAAGAACAATTATCATAATTAAATTCCTTGAAATCCAAAATAGTGGGTTCATTGCTATGTAAAGTTTTGACATCTTCAATCCCACTTTTATCAAAAACATCATAAGAATGAACATTCTCCAAATATGTGGGATCTTGATGTCTACTACACAACCTTCTTCCTGTAGATATTGTTGGGCCTCCAAGTGCAGAGGTTTGTAGGACAGTAGCAAATTTCCCTCAAGTGGATGACCTAAGGTTTATCAACTCTGGGAGGCGTGGGGCGAAGATGGTCTCTCTCAAACAACCCCGCAACCAAATAACAAAGAGTCTCTTGTGTCCCCAACACACCCAATACAATGGTAAATTGTATAGGTGCACTAGTTCGGCGAAGAGATGGTGATACAAGTGCAATATGGATGGTAGATATAGGTTTTTGTAATCTGAAAATATAAAAATAGCAAGGTAGCAAGTGATAAAAGTGAAACGGTATTGCAATGCTAGGAAACAAGGCCTAGGGTTCATACTTTCACTAGTGCAAGTTCTCTCAACAATAATAACATAATTGGATCATATAGCTATCCCTCAACATGTAAAAAAGAGTCACTCCAAAGACACTAATAGCAGAGAACAAATGAAGAGATTATGGTAGGGTACGAAACCACCTCAAAGTTATCCTTTCTGATCGATCTATTCAAGAGTCCGTAGTAAAATAACACGAAGTTATTCTTTCCGTTCGATCTATCATAGAGTTCGTACTAGAATAACACCTTAAGGCACAAATCAACCAAAACCCTAATGTCACCTAGATACTCCAATGTCACCTCAAGTATCCGTGGGTATGATTATACGATATGCATCACACAATCACAGATTCATCTATTCAACCAACACATAGAACCTCAAAGAGTGCCCCAAAGTTTCTACCGGAGAGTCAAGACGAAAACGTGTGCCAACCCCTATGCATAGATTCCCAAGGTCACGGAACCCACAAGTTGATCACCAAAACATACATCAAGTGAATCAATAGAATACCCCATTGTCACCACGGGTATCCCACGCAAGATATACATCAAGTGTTCTCAAATCATTACAGACTCAATCCGATAAGATAACTTCAAATGGAAAACTCAATCCATTACAAGAGAGTAGAGGGGGAGAAACATCATAAGATCCAACTATAATAGCAAAGCCCGCGATACATCAAGATCGTGCCGAATCAAGAACATGAGAGAGAGAGAGATCAAACACATAGCTACTGGTACATACCCTCAGCCCCGAGGGTGAACTACTCCCTCCTCGTCATGGAGAGCGCCGGATGATGAAGATGGCCACCGGTGAGGATCCTCCCAAGACGGTCTTAACAGGGTCCCAATTGTTTTTGGTGGCTACGGAGGCTTGCGCGCGGACTCCGATCTAGGTTATTTTACGGGGTTTCTGTATTTATAGGAATTTTTGGCGTAGGTCTCACGTTAGGGGGATCTCCGAGCCGTCCACGAGATAGGGGGGCGCGCCCAAGGGGTAGGGCGCGCCCTCCACCCTCATGGACGGCTCGGGACTCTTCTGGCCCAACTTTTTTTTTACTTCGGGGGCTTCTTTTGGACCATAAAAAATCATCAAAAATTGGCACATCAATTGGACTCTGTTTGGTATTCCTTTTTTGTCAAACTCAAAACAAGGAAAAAACAGAAACTGGCACTGGGCTCTAGGTTAATAGGTTAGTCCCAAAAATCATATAAAATAGCATATAAATGCATATAAAACATCCTAGATGGATAATATAATAGCATGGAACAATCAAAAATTATAGATACGTTGGAGACATATCAACATCCCCAAGCTTAATTCATGCTCGTCCTCGAGTAGGTAAATGAGACAAACAGAATTTTTGATGTGGAATGCTACCTCACATAATTTTCAATGTAATCTTATTTATTTTGGCAAGAATATTCAGACCCATAAGATTCAAGACAAAAGTTTAATATTGACATAGAAATAATAATACTTCAAGCATACTAGCTAAACAATTATGTCTTCTCAAAATAACATGGCCAAAGAAAGCTTATCCCTAAAAGATCATATAGTTTGGCTATGCTTCATTTTCGTCACACAAAAATGCTCTCATCATGCACAACCCCGATGACAAGCCAAGCAATCGTTTCATACTTTAGTATTCTCAAACTTTTTTCAACTTTCACGCAATATATGAGCGTGAGCCATGGACATAGCACTATGGGTGGATTAGAATATAATGATGGGGGTTGTGTGGAGAAGACAAAAAGGAGAAAGTCTCACATTGACGCGGCTAATCAACGGGCTATGGAGATGCCCATCAATTGATGTCAATGCGAGGAGTAGGGATTGCCATACAACGGATGCACTAGAGCTATGAATGTATGAAAGCTTAACAAAAGAAACTAAGTGGGTGTGCATCCAACTTGCTTGCTCACGAAGACCTAGGGCATTTGAGGGAGCCCATTGTTGGAATATACAAGCCAAGTTCTATAATGAAAAATTCCTACTAGTATATGAAAGTGATAATATAAGAAACTCTCTATCATGAATATCATGGTGCTACTTCGAAGCACAAGTGTGAAAAAAGGATAGTAGCATTGTCCCTTCTGGCCCCTTCTTTTTATTTGGCCTTTCTCTTTTTTCTTTTTTTATTTGGCCTTTCTTTTTTATTATATTTGGCCCTCCCCTTTTTTTTCTTTTTTTTCTTCGGGACAATGCTCTAATAATGATGATCATCACACTTCTATTTATTAACAACTCAAGGATTACAACTCGATACTAGAACAAAGTATGACTCTATATGAGTGCCTCCGGCGGTGTACCGGGATGGGCAATGAAACAAGAGTGACATGCATGAAAAATTATGCATGGTGGCCTTGCCACAAATACAATGTCAACTACATGATCATGCAAGGTAATATGATAAAGATGAAGCGTGTCATAATAAACGGAATGGTGGAAAGTTGCATGGCAACATATGTCGGAATGGCTATGGAAATGCCATAATAGGTAGGTATGGTGGCTGTTTTGAGGAAGATATAAGGAGGCTTATGTGTGATAGAGCGTATCATATCACGTGGTTTGGATGCACCGGCTAAGTTTGCACCAACTCTCGAGGTGAGAAAGGGCAATGCACTGCAGTCAAGAGGCTAGCAATGATGGAAGGGTGAGAGTGGGTATAATCCATGGACTCAACATTAGTCATAAAGAACTCACATACTTATTGCAAAAATCTACAAGTCATCAAAACCAAGCACTACGCGCATGCTCCTAGGGGGATAGATTGGTAGGAAAATACCATCGCCGTCCCTACCGCCACTCATAAGGAGGACAATCAAAGAAACACCTCATGCTTCAAATTTGTCACACAACGGTTACCATACGTGCATGCTACGGGACTTGCAAACTTCAACACAAGTATTTATCAAATTCACAATTACTCAACTAGCATGACTCTAATATCACCATCTTTATATCTCAAAGCAATTATCAAGTATCAAACTTCTCATAGTATTCAATGCACTCTATATGAAAGTTTTTATTATACCCATCTTGGATGCCCATCATATTAGGACTGGTTTCATAACCAAATCAAATTACCATGCTATTCTAGAAAGACTCTCAAAATAATATAAGTGAAGCATGAGAGATCATCTATTTCTTCAAAATAAAACCACCATCGTGCTCTAAAATATATAAGTGAAGCACTAGACCAAACGACAAACTACTCCGAAAGATATAAGTGAAGATCAATGAGTAGTTGAATAATTATGCAACCATGTGAAGACTATCTAACATTTAAGAATTTATTATCTTGTTATTTTATTCAAACATCAAGCAAAACAAAAGAAAATAAAATGACGCTCCAAGCAAAACACATATCATGTGGTCAATAAAAATATAGCTCCAAGTAAATTTACGGATGAACGATGACGAAAGAGGGGATGCCATCCGTGGCATCCCCAAGCTTAGGCTCTTGGTTGTCCTTGAATATTAACTTGGGGTGCCTTGGGCATCCCCAAGCTTAGGCTCTTTCCAATCCTTATTCCATAGTCCATCGAATCTTTACCCAAAACTTGAAAACTTCACAACACAAAATTCAACAGAAAACTCGTAAACTCCGTTAGTATAAGAAAATAAAACTACCACTTAGATACTATTGTGAAATCATTCTTTATTTGTATTGGTGTAATATCTACTGTATTCCAACTTATCTATGGTTCATACCCTCCGATACTACTCATAGATTCATCAAAATAAGCAAACAACACATAGAAAATAGAATCTGTCAAAAACAGAACAGCCTGTAGAAATCTGATTTGTTCGAATACTTCTAGAACTCCAAAAATTCTGAAAAACTAGGACAACCTGGATAATTTTAAAATTGATCTACTTCAAAAATAATTGGTATTTTATCACGTTCTCATGAATTTTAACAATTATTTTCGTGAGCGCAAAGTTTCTGTCTTTTTCAGCAAGATCAAACAACTATCACCCAAGAAGATCCTATTGGTTCTACTTGGCACAAACACTAACTAAAACATAAAAAAAACATCCAAACAAAGGCTAGATGAATTATTTATTACTAAACAAGAACAAAAAGCAAGGAACAATAATAAAATTGGGTTGCCTCCCAACAATCACTATCGTTTAACGCCCCTAGCTAGGCATGATGATTTCAATGATGCTCACATAAAAGATAAGAATTGAAACATAAAGTGAGCATCATGAAGAAAATGACTAGCACATTTAAGTCTAACCCACTTACTATGCATAGGGATTTTGTGAGCAAACAACTTATGGGAACATGAAACAACAAGCATAGGAAGGTAAAACAAGCAAATCTTCAAGATTTTCAACACATAGAGAGGAAACTTGATATTATTGCAATATGTAGAAGCATATGATCCTCTTTCATAATAATTTTCAGTAGCATCGTGAATGAATTCAACCATATAACCAGCACATAAAGCATTCTTTTCATGATCTACTTGCATAGAAATTTTACTACTCTCCACATAAGCAAATGTATTATCATCAATAGTAGTGGGAGCAAACTCAATAAAATAACTATCATGTGAAGCATAATCCAATTGAAAATTAAAATCATGATGACAAGTTTCATGGTTATCTTTATTCTTTATAGCATACATGTCATCACAATAATCATCATAAATAGTAGGCATGCTTTCATCATAATAAATTTGCTCATCAAAACTTGGGGGACTAAACATATCATCTTCATCAAACATAACATCCCCAAGATTGTGGCTTTGCATATTATTAGCATCATGGGTATTCAAAGAATTCATACTAACAACATTGCAATCATGCTCATCATTCACATATTTTATGCCAAGCATTCTATGTAATTCTTCTTCTAGTACTTGAGCACAATTTTCCTTTCCATCATTTTCACAAAAGACATTAAAAGATGAAGCATATGAGGCACCCTTAATTCCATTTTTTGTAGTTTTCTTTTATAAACTAAACTAGTGATAAAACAAGAAACAAAAAGATTCGATTGCAAGATCTAAAGATATACCTTCAAGCACTCACCTCCCTCGCAACGGCGCCAGAAACTGCTTGATATCTACTACACAACCTTCTTCTTGTAGATATTGTTGGGCCTCCAAGTGCAGAGGTTTGTAGGACAGTAGCAAATTTCCCTCAAGTGGATGACCTAAGGTTTATCAATCTATGGGAGGCGTAGGATGAAGATGGTCTCTCTCAAACAACCCTGCAATCAAATAACAAAGAGTCTCTTGTGTCCCCAACACACCCAATACAATGGTAAATTGTATAGGTGCACTAGTTCGGTGAAGAGATGGTGATACAAGTGCCATATGGATGGTATATATAGGTTTTTGTAATCTGAAAATATAAAAACAGCAAGGTAGCAAGTGATAAAAGTGAGCGAAAACGGTATTGCTATGCTAGGAAACAAGGCCTAGGGTTCATACTTTCACTAGTGCAAGTTCTCTCAACAATAATAACATAATTGGATCATATAACTATCCCTCAACATGCAACAAAGAGTCACTCCAAAGTCACTGATAGCGGAGAACAAACGAAGAGATTATGGTAGGGTACGAAACCACCTCAAAGTTATCCTTTCTGATCGATCTATTCAAGAGTCCGTAGTAAAATAACACGAAGTTATTCTTTTCGTTCGATCTATCATAGAGTTCGTACTAGAATAACACCTTAAGGCACAAATCAACCAAAACTCTAATGTCACCTAGATACTCCAATGTCACCTCAAATATCCGTGGGTATGATTATACGATATGCATCACACAATCTCAGATTCATCTATTCAACCAACACATAGAACCTCAAAGAGTGCCCCAAAGTTTCTACCGGAGAGTCAAGACGAAAACTTGTGCCAACCCCTATGCATAGATTCCCAAGGTCACGGAACCCTCAAGTTGATCACCAAAACATACATCAAGTGAATCAATAGAATACCCCATTGTCACCACGGGTATCCCATGCAAGACATACATCAACTGTTCTCAAATCCTTAAAGACTCAATCCGATAAGATAACTTCAAAGGGAAAACTCAATCCATTACAAGTGAGTAGAGGGGGAGAAACATCATAAGATCCAATATAATAGCAAAGCTCGCGATACATCAAGATCGTGCCGAATCAAGAACACGAGAGAGAGAGAGAGAGAGAGAGAGAGATCAAGCACATAGCTACTGGTACATACCCTCAGCCCGAGGGTGAACTACTCCCTCCTCGTCATGGAGAGCACCGGATGATGAAGATGGACACCGGTGAGCGATCCCCTTCGGTGAAGTGCTTAACAGTGGTCCCGATTGGTTTTTGGTGGCTACAGAGGCTTGTGGCGGCGGAACTCTCGATCTAGGTTATTTTTTGGGGGTTTCTGTATTTATAGGAATTTTTGGCGTAGGTCTCACGTCAGTGGGGTCTCCGAGTCGTCCACGAGATAGGGGGGCATGTCCAGGGGGGCAGGGCGCGCCCTCCACCCTCGTGGACGGGTCGGGACTCTTCTGGCCCAACTCTTTTACTCCGGGGGCTTCTTTTGGTCCATAAAAAATCATCAAAAAATGGCACGTCAATTGGACTCCGTTTGGCATTCCTTTTCTGTAAAACTCAAAAACAAGGAAAAAAAAGCAGGCACTTTGGGCTCTAGGTTAATAGGTTAGTCCCAAAAATCATATAAAATAGCATATAAAACATCCTAGATGGGCAATATAATAGCATGGAACAATCAAAAATTATAGATACGTTGGAGACGTATCAGATCTAAAGTTGACAATCTTTCCCACTTTCAATATTATTGCAAACATTATTATCAATCTCATATTCATCATGAGGCTTTAATAAAATTTCAGGATCGTAAGAAGAATCACCCCAATCATGATCATTGCAACAAATAGTAGTCATAGCAAAACTAGAATCCCCAAGCTTGAGGTTTTGCATATCATTACCACAATTGACATTAAGAGAATTTATAAAAACATCATTGTAATCATGCTTTTCATCAAAGGAACTATCAAGTATGGGCGCAATAGCAACGATCTCATGTTTAACATAAGGAACTATAGAAAATTCGTCTTCAAAAATATTGGCATCATGGCCACAAGAATAGCAAGCATCATGTTCATCAAGGGAAATTTCAATCAAGTCATCGGAATCATCATTATCTATATATTCATGCATATCATTATTTTCTTCCAAAGCAACGGTCATTCTCTCAGTAAATTCTTTGACATAGACATTATGAGCATATTTTTCATAGCACTATTTAAGTATGTCAAAATTTTCAGATTCGTAGAGAGTAATATCATACTTTTCAATCAAAGAAGCAACTTCATAAGCACCCTTAAAAGCAACAAATTCTTCAATTTGTTCGATATCGTAGTAACTATAAACACCCTTTTCATAAGAAGATAAGATTTCATTATCATTAAACTCACATAGGTAGGGGAGGTGTTTTTTAGGGTTCTTAGAGCAACAAGTAAAATCATAAATTTCACAAAGATTCCAAGCATAACACAGCAATCTGTCTATTTGATCCCATAAGAGTCTCCCTTTTTCAGACAAATGGTGACGCACAAAATGAGCATGCTCATCTAAAGATTTCCCATCAACTAGGCTAGTTGGGGTTTCAACACGAGCGCATAAGGATCGAAGATGATTCAAGTAAAACACTTTAAGTGGATCCATATCAATAGATTTTTAGCAAGGAAATAGAAGGCACAAGGAAACACAAACAAAGATACATACGAGAAGAAGGCAAAGAAAAGTCAAAGGTGAAGTGGGGGAGAGGAAAACGAGAGGCAAATGGCAAATAATGTAATGCGAGGGAGAAGAGTTTGTGATGGGTACTTGGTATGTCTTGACTTGTGCGTAGATCTCCATGGCAACGGCGCCAGAAATCACACGTTGGCGGGAGATCGAATCTTGACTTGACTTGGTGTAAGCCTCCCCGGCAACGGCGCCAGAAATCCTTCTTGGTACCTCTTGAGCATGCGTTGGTTTTCCCTTGAAGAGGAAAGGGTGATGCACCAAAGTAGCGTAAGTATTTCCCTCAGTTTTTGAGAACCAAGGTATCAATCCAGTAGGAGACTACACGCAAGTCCCTCGTACCTGCACAAACAAATAAGAACCTTGCAACTAACGCGATAAAGGGGTTGTCAATCCCTTCACGGCCACTTGCAAAAGTGAGATCTGATAGAGATAATAAGATAAATATTTTTTGGTATTTTCATGATATAGATTGGAAAGTAAAGATTGCAAAATAAATGGCGACATAAATAACTAATTAACGGGAGATTAATATGATGGAAGATAGACACGGGGGCCATAGGTTTCACTAGTGGCTTCTCTCAAGATAGCATAATTTATGGTGGGTGAACAAATTACTGTCGAGCAATTGATAGAAAAGTGCATAGTTATGAGAATATCTAGGCATGATCATGTATATAGGCATCACGTCCGTGACAAGTAGACCAAACGATTACGCATCTACTACTATTACTCCACACATCGACCGCTATCCAGCATGCATCTAGAGTATTAAGTTCATAAGAACAGAGTAACGCATTAGTAAAGATGACATGATGTAGAGGGATAAAATCAAGCAATATGATATAAACCCCATCTTTTTATCCTCGATGGCAACAATCCAATACGTGCCTTGCTGCCCCTGCTGTCACTGGGAAAGGACACCGCAAGATTGAACCTAAAGCTAAGCACTTCTCCCATTGCAAGAAAGATCAATCTAGTAGGCCAAACCAAACTGATAATTCAAAGGGACTTGCAAAGATATTAAATCATGCATAAAAGAATTCAGAGAAGAATCAAATATTGTTCATAGATAATCTTGATCATAAACCCACAATTCATCGGATCTCGACAAACACACCGCAAAAAGAATTACATCGAATAGATCTCCAAGAGAATCAAGGAGAACTTTGTATTGAGATCCAAAGAGAGAGAAGAAGCCATCTAGCTAATAACTATGGACCCGAAGGTCTGTGGTAAACTACTCACACATCATCGAAGAGGCTATGGTGTTGATGTAGAAGCCCTCCATGATCGATTCCCCCTCCGGCGGAGCGCCGAAAAAGGCCCCAAGATGGGATCTCACGGGTACAGAAGGTTGCGGTGGTGGAAATAGGGTTTCGTGGTGCTCTCGGATGTTTTCAGGGTATATGAGTATATATAGGCAAAAGAAGTAGGTTGGTGGAGCCACAAGAGGCCCACGAGGGTGGGGGGCGCGCCCTCCTACCTCGTGGCTTCCTTGTTGCTTCCTTGACGTCCACTCCAAGTCTCCTGGATTGCGTTTGTTCCAAAAACGATCCTCGCAAAGGTTTCATTCCGTTTGATATTCCTTTTCTGTGAAACACTGAAATAGGAAAAAAAAACAATTTGCACTGGGCCTTCGGTTAATAGGTTAGTCCCAAAAATAATATAAAAGTGCATAATAAATCCCATTAAACATCCAAACAGATAATATAATAGCATGGAACAATCAAAAATTATAGATATGTTGGAGACGTATCATAGTCGAACGTCTTCGCGATTCAACCGATCAAGTACCGAACGTACGACACCTCCGAGTTCAGCACACGTTCAACTCGATGACGTCCCTCGATCTCCTGATCTAGCAAAGTGTCGAGGGAGTGTTTCGTCAGCACGACGGCGTGGTGACGGTGATGGTGAAGTGATTCGTGCAGGGCATCGCCTAACCACTACGTGAATATGATCGGTGGCATAAACTATGGAAGGGGCGCCGCACACGGTTAACCATGTTTGTCGTGTGTTCTAGCGGTGCCCCCCTCACATATATAGGCTGGAGGGGAGGAGAGGCATCCAAGGGGGCGCCCCAAGTAGGAGGAATCCTACTTGGGGTCCTCCCACCCGCCCCCCTTTCTGTCTTCTATTCGAAGTAGGAAGGAAAGAGGGGGAAAGGGGAATCCTATTCCCTTTTTCCTTTCCTTCTTCCTCTTTCCTTCTCCAATTTTGGCCAGCCCATATGGGGGGCGCACTAGCCCCTTTGTGGCTGGTGTGTTTCCCCTCTTGGCCCATTAGGCCCATATAGCTTGCCGGGGGTTGCCCGGAACCCCTTCCGGTGACCCGATACGTACCCGGTACCCCTAGAACACTTTGTGGTGTCCGAATACTATCGTCCTATGTATGAATCTTTACCTCTCGACCATTTCGAGACTCCTCGTCATTTCCGTGACCTCATCCGGGACTCCGAACAACATTCGGTCACTGAGGGAGTCCCGGATTAGGGGGTTCCCGGATAGCTGAACTATCATCTTTGGCCGGACTCCTAGACTATGAAGATACAAGATTGAAGACTTCGTCCCGTGTCCGGATGGGACTTTCCTTGGCATGGAAGGCAAGCTTGGTGATACGGATATGTAGATCTCCTACCATTGTAACCGACTCTGTGTAATCCTAACCCTATTCGGTGTCTATATAAACCGAAGGGTTTTAGTCCGTAGGATGAACAACAATCATACCATAGGCTAGCTTCTAGGGTTTAGCCTCCTTGATATCGTGGTAGATCTACTCTTGTACTACCCATATCATCAATATTAATCAAGCAGGAATAGGGTATTACCTCCATCGAGAGGGCCCGAACCTGGGTAAAAACATCGTGTCCCTTGTCTCCTGTTACCATCCGCCTAGACGCATACAGTTGGGACCCCTACCGAGATCCGCCGGTTTTGACACCGACATTGGTGCTTTCATTGAGAGTTCCTCCGTATCGTCACCTATAGGCCCGATGGCTCCTTCGATCATCAAGAACGACGCAGTCCGTGGTGAGACTTTTCTCCCCGAGCGGATCTTCAGATTCGGCGGCTTTGCACCGCGGGCCAATTAAGCAGCCATCTGGAGCAGATCGAAAGCTACGCCCCTGGCCATCAGGTCAGGTTTGGAAGTTTAAACTACACGGCCGACGTCCGTGGAGACTCGATCTTCGACGGATTCGAGCCGCAGCCAAGCGCGCCGCACTATCTCGAGGGGCATGATCTAACTCTGCTGCCGAACAGTGTCCTGGAGGCCGCACTAGTGTCCACTCCGACCATTGATTCGGAGCCGATCGAGGATGGTTGGTTGGACACCACCTCGGGGGCTGAAATATCTACGGCGATTGAGCCAAACACCATCCCTGTCCTTTGCGAAGACCGTGACTCCAAGGCGCCGGACTCCTCTCCGGACTCCGAACCCTCATACCGCCAATCGAATCCGATTGGGCACCGGTCATGGAGTTCATCGCCGCAGACATCTTTCGGCACTCGCCCTTTGGCGGCATCCTGAATTCACTAAAGTCTCTCTCTTTATCGGAGAGCCTGGCCGGACTACGGTCAGAAGGTTGGGATGCGGACGACGAAGAAATTCAACGCCCACCCACCGCCCACTTTGTAGCCACCGTCGAAAAGCTTAAATGGCGTGCTCGATTTCGACCAAGACATCGACGGTATGGACTACGATGTAGGAGACAACCATGAACCAGCACCTATAGGGTATTGGACAACCACCTCATCCCATGATGTATACATGGTGGATACACCTAAAGGAAGTGACGACGAGGAACAACGGGACACTACGAAGGATAAATCCCTCGAAAAGCAGTCAAAACGGCAACGTAAACGCCGCACCAAGTCCCGCCTCGACAAAGACCCAGCCATAGAGCAGGGTGAACCGGTGGACGACGAACATGCTATCGAGCAACCGTCCGAACAAGACAACTTGGATAAACAACCCGTCCCCAGCGAAGATAACAGTCCGGACGATCTCACACCGGACAAATTGAGAGCAGAAGAACCTCCACAAAAGGCTCGTCGCCACTGCGCGTAGCCTGAAAAAGCAGAAGCGGAAGCTCAAAACAGCGGAAGATGCACTCAGAATCAGATGGAGCAAAGTACTCAACACATTAGACAAATACGGCGATCGCCCGAACAAAGAGCTACCCAAAGAGAAAACTATCGCCGAATTTGATGAGGAGGCCGAGAGCCCCACAATCAAAAAGCAAGAAGGCCACCCGGTCGGATGGACGACCTCACGGCAAACAGAGAGCGGCAAATGGTGCCACACACAAGCCGGTACGCGATCCGCATAAGGATTCACATCAAAAGGATGGCCCAGTTAGGTCCATCTATGGGCCGAGAAAGCAAGCTCTTCAAAGCAATGCAACACCCCAAATATCCGAACATCACAAAGACACCCAAATATAGGGGTGCCGCACACCCCCTGTGTTTCACCGATGAGGTGCTGGATCACGAATTCCCAGCGGGATTCAAACCCGTAAACATAGAGGCATACGACGGAACAACAGACCCTGGAGTCTAGATTAAGGATTACATCCTCCACATACACCTGGCTAGAGGAGATGATCTCCACGCCATAAAATACTTACCCCTCAAGCTCAAAGGGCCAGCCGGCATTGGCTCAAAAGCCTCCCTGAAAATACCATTGGAAGTTGGGAAGAGCTCGAGGATGCTTTTCGCAAATTTTCAAGGGACTTATGTCCGTCCTCCGGATGCGCACGATTTAAGTCATATAACTCAACAACCCGGAGAGTCAGCCAAGAAATTCTGGAACAGGTTCCTCACCAAAAGAACCAAATAGTCGATTGTCCAGGACAATCAAGCCTTAGCAGCTTTCAAACACAACGTCCGAGATGAATGGCTCGCTTGGACACCTCGGCCAGAGAAGCCGAGAACCATGGCTGCATTAACAAGCCTCATGACCCGCTTTTGCTGGCGGAGAGGATAGTTGGTCGGCAAGATGCAGTACCAATGACCCAAGTACATCCGAAGTAAGGGATGGAAATGGAAAACCACGACGCAGCAAGGACCAGCGCCGGATTAAGAGGAACGGTCCAAAGAGCGCGGCAGTCAACGCCGGATTCAAAAGCTCACGGTAGAACAATAAAAAACTGCCCCTTGAGGACAATAGCGATGAGCTATCCAACTTAAACAAAATCTTGGACAAGATATGCCAAATCCACAAGACTTCGGGAAGCACGCAAACCATACCCACAGAGATTGTTGGGTCTTCAAGCAGTCCGGCAGACTCAACGCCGAACACAAGGGGCTCGACACACCAAGTGAAGATGATGACGAGCACCACAAGCAGAGCCCCGGAAAACAAAAGAATTTCCCATAAGAAGTCAAAACAGAAAACTTACTTCAAGTAACAAAAGGGGAAAACAGAGCGGCACCCACTGAATTACGCGCCGCACAATCTACCCCAATGGAGTCCCAGCACTGGTTGTCAAAACCAATTACCTTCGACCATCAGGAATACTCCGATAGTATCCGGAACGCAGGATGGACTGCCTTGATACTAGAACCTATAATCGACGGTCTTCAATTTACGCAAGTCCTAATGGACAATGGCGGTGATTTAAACCTGCTATATCAGGACACAATCCGCAACATGGGGATAAACCCAAACAGGATTAGCCATAGCAACACCTCCTTCAAAGGGGTAATGCCAGATCTGTATGCCCATTGTACGGGCTCCCTCATCGCTAGAAGTTGTATTCGCTCATCCGACAACTTCCGCCATGAAAAGTTAACCTTCCACATCGCCCCATTCGAAAGTAGCTATCAAGCACTCTTTGGGCGTGAAGCTTTCGCCCGCTTTAACGCAATACCGCATTATGCATCTCTTACACTTAAAATGCCCGGTCCACGCGGCATCATCTCATTAAAAGGGAGTATTAAGTGTTACTCGAGCACGGAAGAACGTGAGACTGCTTTGACAGCCCCACACCAATCCGGCTCCGCTAATCAAAGCACCTAAATAGGTCATTCAAACCCCGGACACGGCTAGACGAGTCCAACGCCTACTAGCGTCATACCCCCATACAAGGGGCTGCACGCACGTACAACAAGAGACAATAAAGCTCAATTCACCTTCCGAACCGTACTCTGTTTATTTAATATAAAGTACATTTCTCGCACGATATTTTTTCTTTTCAACTAAATTCTTCTCTTTTACATATGAGCACCGTGCTACACCCGTCCAGAATACGGCACAACGGAGACACAGGCGCATACGTGCAGCAGGGACCCGTCGCAAGGATTCTTTTCAGATTAAGACCATGCGTAAACCTTTTTTCCTGTCTCTTATTGATACACATCCCCCGGTTTCTTATTATAACCGAGGAGGAGGCCGGCGTTTTGGCATCGGCCGCACCAGAATTTTTGCGCGTACCTGGACACCAGGGGCTTAGGGCATTATTACGCCTGCTTTCATAAAGACCGAATACCTTAGGGAGTGTCCGGCGTCTCGAGTTAGGCCTTATATGCATCAGCTCCGAATCATGTCTTTGGTCAAATGTTGGGTTTGCCCGGCTCCCATGTTTTGGTACCTTACGTTCCGTTATATCGGCTAAGGTAGCGCTGGGAGAACCACTGCGATTGTGCACCGATTGAGCTGGGTTGAGCACCTCGATGGAGAAAGCTAAAATCGATTTGTCATGATATAGCATGAGACTGGTCAACCACTCAATGACCCAGCGGAATGTTTAGAATTCCCCCGCATTGACGAAGGGCCGTTTACCGATCAGGCACATACGCGCCCCGAATTCGGGAGAGCGCGGTGCCCCTAGGGGCTATATAGTAGCCCCACCATCGAGCTCCTATGGCTAAGTGAAAGTGATAAAGCATTATAGTCCGGTTGCCTAGTTTGCTATGCTATCACCTCCTTCACAGGACCAAGACGTTGGATTAAGTGTGAAAATGCGCCTTTTTGCAAACACCCCCGCACTATGTGCGTAAATGAAGTCAAGACTGCCATCTTTCAGGTTATATACACATATACATCAACGGCTGCACAGGAGGCATTTTAATACTTGAACGCACAAGTATAAAAAGCTCTTATATTATATTGAAACATTGTTTTCACAAATCATACATGTCATTTAAACATAATATCCTTCGAGCCTTTGCGTCTCTATTAAACGAGCGCCCTGCAGGACTTCCTCAAAATAGTGCTCGACTGGTACTCGGCTCCTGTCCGAGTCTTGGGACGCAACGTCGGTGGCCTTCATCTCCGCCCAGTATGTCTTGACACGGGCAAGAGCCATCCACGCTCCCTCTATGCACGCCGACCGCTTCATTGCGTCGATACGCGGTACCGCACTAAGGAACTGCTGCACTAAGCCAAAATAACTCTTCGGCTGGGGTCCCCCTGGCCACAAATGAGTCATGACAAGCTTCATGGCAAGTCCGGATAA
Source organism: Aegilops bicornis (assembly GCA_021605145.1). NCBI lineage: Eukaryota > Viridiplantae > Streptophyta > Magnoliopsida > Poales > Poaceae > Aegilops > Aegilops bicornis. The sequence goes on from CM038674.1 coordinate 275,818,369, forward strand.
TCAATTCAGCTTGGCCCATTCGTCCAACCGATCGGTCAACGGAAGAGGACGCTCCGGACTATGGAATTGCGACCAATATAGCTCTTCCCTTTTGTGCCCCTTCTGGCCTCGGAAGTGCTCAATCGCGTCGCGGCCTTCGCCGCTAAGTCGAGATAAGCATCCTCCAAACTCCACAACTTGTCCAAGCGAGCATACTTCGGATCCAGATATTTCCTCCACAATGTAAACGGTTTTCAGCTGCAATAGCCCGGCCCGACTCAGCTCCTCCTTGGCAGCTCTCATAGCGGAACGGGCATCCTTGGATTCGGCGGTGGCCTTTTTCAGGTCCTCTTGCTCCGCTTGACGTTCTTTTTCAAGAACCTCGCAGCGGTCGGTAGTATTCTTCAACTTTATGTCCATATCAGCCATTTCCTCTTTGCTTCGGCAGTGAGTAACCCGTTCGGCTTTTAGCTCTTCGGCCGCCCTTAAAGCGGCCGCATTACTTTTTCTGGCTTGCTCTTTAGCTCGGGCGAGTTCCGCCCGCAGCTCCTCCACAGCAGCGGCACCACCTGCATTAAGCATACAAGTAGTAAGGCACGGCGTCAAGCTCCTTACCAGCGTCCGCAGAGAAGTCGCATACCTTGTGACTCGTCAAACCGTTTATTGACCAGCGCGATGTCCGCATCCGCCTCGTCAAGTTGTCGCTTTAGTTCGGCAAATTCATCAGTCCGGCTAGCCACCGGACGCCCCGCCACCTATTTAGGAGCGGCGATATGTTATAACTGAGATTATGATCCTCGGCACGCTGTCAATTTTGACAACATACCGAGTCTCGGGGCTACTATCTATACAGGCGCATTCTATATGCATAATCGCCGAAGGTACATCATTTTACGTACCTCGAACCCCGAAGAAGCTTCGACGGCTTCATGCAATCCGCTCTCCGGATGCAATTCTTTCAATCACCGTACCAATTAGCGCATGGTGATCTTCTCGAGATAGCCGCCGCCCGAGCAGATCCTTGACTCCTCCGACCAAGACGCCCGGTTGGCGCCGGACCTTCCGGCCCGCGGACTCGGGAAACCCTCCGCGACGACACCTCGTGGTCGCCCGCCTCGCATGAAGGTGCGACAGGTGGAGGCGTTTGGCTCTCCATCATCTCCGGAAGAAGATCCTCAAGACGAGCTCACTGAGAAGGGCTGAGATCTGAACTACAAGGTATAATTTCGGTTATCTTTAGAAATAAATACAGGGATGTCCCTTATTACAAGACCCCTTCTTTTTACTTACGGCTCGCTGGAGGGCTGATCCCCTTGGGGAAATAGTGCGGCTGGGATACTTCCCGGCGCCGGACTTTCTGACGGAGACTTCTTTCCCGTTTGAGGCCTTGACCTCCGGATCTTCCCAAGCGGTCCTCTTCTCTCCTTGGAGGGTGGGACTTTTGATCCCCTTCCTCGAAAAGCCTCCTTCGTGGAGGCGGTTGCTTCCTGCTCCCCTTCGCCTTCTTTAAAAGGCGCGGCCTTCAACATCTTGGTCAGCATGGGATCCGGCGTGGTCTCTGGGAGGGGAGCCGGACACCTTATTAACTTTGCCCTGGCTATCCACTCCTGTTCAAGAAACGACTCCTTAAAGGGCATGCATATATGATAAATGAATGAACAGCCTGTCCGGTTACATGGTTACTTACTTGAGTATCTGGGTGATTGCAGCTTAGACCTGCGTCCTCGGTCAAATCCGGACACTTCTCTTGTGATCCGAAGAACAGTTTGTACATCTCCTTGGGCGTCGCGCCCATAAAATGTTGGAGAGCTCGTGGTCCCTCCAGATTAAACTCCCACAGACGGAGGGGGCGATGTTTGCAGGGCAGAAGGCGCCGAATCAGCATAACCTGCGCCGCCACGATCAGATTGGTCTCTCTTTCTTGGAGGTCTCGAATACGGCCCTGCAACAGAGAAACGTCCTTGGACGGCCCCCAGTCGAGCCCCCGGTTGACCCATGATGCCAGCCGCTGTGGTGGACCTAAGCGGAAGGCGGGTGGCGCCACCCATTTGGTGCCCCTGGGAGCGGTGATATAAAACCACTCCCGTTGCCACAAACCAAGCTCATCTTGAAAAGAGCCCTCGCGCCACGAGCATCAAGACACTTGCTTATGACCGCCCCTCCACACTCGCTTGTTGCCCCTCGATCATCTTGGCTCCACCTTGAAGGTCTTGAGCCACACTCCAAAGTGAGGGGTTTTATGGAGGAAGGCTTCACATACGACAATGAATGACGAGAAATGGAGGATGGACTCCGGATTCAAGTCATGGAAATCCAGCCCATAATAAAACATGAGCCCCCGCACATAGGGATCCGTCGGAAGCCTAAACCCGAAGGAAGTGAGACACAAACACCACGCTCTCGCGGGCTCGGAGTTGGAATGACCTGCCTGAGCGGGCAGCCTATGAGAAATCTCGCGGTTAGATACACGCATCTCGCAGCTTTAGCACATCTTCTTACGTGACGGAAGAGGACATCCATCGGCCGAGCTGGTCGGGGCGGACATCGTTGAAGGTCCAAGCGCCTAAATCTGAAGCTTTGGGTGTTAGAACTCAAGCGCGAGGCGAACTCGATGGAGGGTGTAAAAAAGAAGAGGGCCTTGGTCTCGTTATAAAGAGGTTGAATACCGAGAGCCCTCCCCGTGGTTGACTGGGACTCGCCTTTGATAGAGGAGGCGTGCCAACGGGCACGGTTGGGTTACCCACGTCCGTATTGATGAGAATCCCGGAATAAGGGGGCACGATCTATGCTTTGATAAGACGAGCCAAGGAAACCGCCTCGCTAAACGCTACCGAGGTGGAGCAGTAAAAATGATTCGTATAAAGGCTCCCGTGGTGTGATGTCACACCGCGGAATACGTCAACAGATCTGTGCAAAAAGTTATTCTCTCTACGGTAGTATGTGGAACTTGTTTTGCAGAGCCGGACACTATCCTTGTGTTCAAAATCTTCTATGAAGTATTCGGAGGAGGAACCCGCCTTGCAATGCCAAAGACAATATGCGCGCCGGACTCGTCGTCATTGAAGCCTGGTTCAGGGGCTACTGAGGAGTCCTGGATTAGGGGTGTTCGGATAGCGAACTATCATCTTTGCGGACTCCTAGACTATGAAGATACAAGATTGAAGACTTCGTCCGTGTCCGGATGGGACTTTCCTTGGCGTGGAAGGCAAGCTTGGCGATATGGATATGTAGATCTCCTACCATTGTAACCGACTCAGTGTAACCCTAACCCTATTCGGTGTCTATATAAACCGAAGGGTTTTAGTCCGTAGGGACGAACAACAATCATACCATAGGCTAGCTTCTAGGGTTTAGCCTCCTTGATCTCGTGGTAGATCTACTCTTGTACTACCCATATCATCAATATTAATCAAGCAGGAGTAGGGTATTACCTCCATCGAGAGGGCCCGAACCTGGGTAAAGACATCGTGTCCCTTGTCTCCTGTTACCATCCGCCTAGACGCACCGTTCGGGACCCCCTACCCGAGATCCGCCGGTTTTGACACCGACAGTCACCAAATCACATAACTCATATAATACAAAATCGTAATCAAACGTTAAGCGTGCGGACCCTACGGGTTCGAGAACTATGTAGACATGAGCGAGACACCTCTCCGGTCAATAACCAATAGTGGAACCTGGATGCTCATATTGGTTCCTACATATTCGATGAAGATCTTTATCGGTCAAACAGTAATGACAACATACGTTATTCCCTTTGTCATCGGTATGTTACTTGCCCGAGATTCCATCGTCGGTATCTTCATACCTAGTTCAATCTTGTTACTAACAAGTATCTTTACTCGTTCCGTAATGCATCCCTCAACTAACTCAGTAGTCACATTGTTTGCAAGGCTTATCATGATGTGCATTACCGAGAGGGCCCAGAGATACCTCTCCGATACTCGTACGCGAAGTTTGCCGTCGGAAGCGAGCTGATCTGGCTCTCCTGAGCTAGCAAGGTTTTTATAGCCCACCCAAGCTAGCTGGCCCACAAAAGCTAACATATTTTAACAGTTCCAAATACCTAACCTTGCCCAGCTAGGCTATAAACTGTTCTTGCTAAGGATCCAAACGCTCCCTAAGTAACAACGCTCGCTAGCAACGAGACCAGGAGGGGATTGAGATGCGAAGTTAATGGACGACGCCTAAACATTGTGGGAATATCGGATTTTCGTAAGATGACTTAACACCTAGACGGAGGAAGTACTACTCCTTAGTCTAGGTTTGATGGAATATTCGTCACCTCTTCTCTTCTTGTACGTACTCCATTTGTATCTCACTTCCTGTGGCTTCGCACTTGCACGATATTCCTATTCTATGAACCTGTGTGTGCGTGTGCGTGTGCGTGCATGCGTGTGTGTGTTAGAGAGAGCGACACATCGACCTACTCCTACAGAGAGATGGTGTGTAGTGTATGATTTTGCCGTGAGAGTCGGTGCATCCTCTCATTTCCGGGCATCCGGTCGGGACAGGCGGACAGCTGCCATGCCCGCTCCTGACCAGCCTGGCCCACCCGAAGCCCCTCCATCACCCGCGCGCACTTCCTGCTCGAAACGGTCAGCGTCGCGCCAAAGAATCGGTGCCGCATTCACGCCCAGGCAGAGCGGACGCGACCTCTCACTGGTGTCTGCGTTGAAGGGAGAAGCGGATTCAAGAGTGATGGTTGCTTCGTCCGTCCAACTTACTGCTGGGTCTATGTGATTTGACGGCTCATTGGTCATTATTACTGAGGTGGTAGGACTGCTGGATGTCTCACACTTTCGGCGAAAGGAGGTACTACTAGATTGCAATTTTCTCCATTCTTACAGCGGAGGAGTGCGAGAGCAGTGAAAACATGCAGGCTCAGTGATTACATGGCCCACCTCACACTATCACCATATTTTCTGGACATTGTATGACACCTAACTCTTTACATAGTACTAGTATAGTACGTACTGTGATTTATCAGCGAGATAAATTTGTACAATGCTATGAAGCTTCCAGCTTCTGTTTCATGTATCTTGCGTCCATGGTTGCCTGTTGTAACATTTCATCAAATACAAAGGAGACTAACATGCATGCTATTGCATATCAATGATTGACAAATCATAGCCAATATGTACTCCCTCCATTCCAAAATAAGTGTCTCAACTTTATGCAAACTTCAGTACAAAGTTGAACTACTACTAAAGTTGACACTTATTTTGAAACAGAGACAGCTAAAGAAAAAATGGTCCATGCAGTCCCTTGCCCTTGAACCGTAAACCCTAACTAGGCTTTAATTTGCTGGCAACGTTGGAGCTTCCAAAGAAATGAAGTTTGCAACCCTTTGACCATCGGATCATTTTGTGCAGTTTCACCAAAATCGAGATGAGCATCCCTGTGGCAAAGAAATTGAAGAAGCGTGATTAGAATAAGATTACTGGTACTAGTTGATGAGACATAAAATCATCACAAATACAGTACGTAGAAGCCAGTAGAGGCATGTGCGGGGCAAAGAAGTAGAGAAATATCCACATGGAGTGATGCCTCGGCAGTTGGAGCATATTTACCCCCTGAGGTCTTCGCTCTAACTTGGCATGCTGATGTTGGTTATATCATGCATATGGTGCCTTGAATTGCTTACTTTATACATCAAATATGTCATCTACTTAGTTTAGACATGCTTTGTGTGAATGCCATCTGTTTAGTTTATTCATCGTTTATGTGAATTATGCAACGCCATCTTGTTTAGCTAGGCATCATATATGTGAATTTTGCAATGCCATCCTGCTTAGCCAGTCATCTTATATGTGAATTATATCAGGCCATCCTTTTTTTCCGTTACGTATTACATTTGTAAACAATGTTAGTACATTCAACTACTCTTCGTGTGCATCAGTCATTTGACACGATGATGGAAAATTCTGGAGTGAAAACAAGGTCTTCAGAGCAGACTATGCTATCTAACGAATCGCATATCTCGTTGGTTACGGATAGCTCCTCAGAGGAGGATTCAGAGACAGATGACCAGTACTATTCCCCCCTCCCAAGGTGTATGCTCTAACTTGGCATGGTTATGTTGCTCATATCGTGCATATGGTGTCTTGCGTTGCTATGTCATTTGATTAGTTTAGACATGCTTTGTGTGAATGCCACCTGCTTAGTGTCTAATTACCATATATGTGAATTATGCATTGCCATCTTGTTGCAAGACACTATATATGTGAATTATGCAATGCTATCTTGTTGCAAAGGCAGTATATATGTGAATTATGCAATGCCATGCAGTTTAGCCAATCATCATGTATGTGAATTATATCCTGCTATCATTTTTTTTTGTATTACGTGTTCCATTTGTTGCCAACGTTTGTATATTCAACTACTCTTCCTGTGCATCAGCCATTTGAAGCGGTGATGGAAGTATCTGGAGTGAAAACAAGGTATTCGTGAGCAGCATAATGCTACTTTGAAGCGAGACATCTTGCTGGTTATAGAGAGCTCCTCGAGAGGAGGATTCGAGACCGATGACCACCCTATTTCCCCGAGGTCTATGCTCAAACTTGGCAGGGGTTATATTACCCATGTCATGCATGTTGTCTTGCATTGCTTAGTTTTTACATCATATATGGATTGCCATCCGCTTACTTGCTTACTATATAAATCATATCATCCATGATGTTTACATACACAACATTTATCTGAATTATGGCATGGCAACCCATTTAATAAAGACATCATATAGTTATATCATCTCATCATGTTTAGTGTTTACAGTCATCATATTTTTAATTATGTCATTTTATCCATGAATTATATCATGCTATCATGTTTCCATAGGCGGCATGTATGTGAATTATGGCATGCCAACCTATTTAATAAACACATTATATAGTTATATCATGTCATCATGTTTACATAGTCATCATATTTTGAACTATGTCTTTCCATCTTTTTTAGTTAGCCATCATAATGTGAAATTGTGTCATGCTATCCTGTTTAGTTAGCCATCATATATGTGAAATTGTGTCATGCTATCTTGTTTGGTTAGACAACATAAATGTGAATTATTTCATGCCCTCTTTTATTCCATCCATTGCACCTATCTATCATATAATGTCTGTACATTCAATTACTTTTCTTGTTTATCAGCCATTTGAATTGGAGAGGGTGATGGTAGTATCTAAGGGAGTAACAACACGGTCTTCAGAAAAGATAGTGCTACCAGTTGATGCAGATAGAACCACAGTTGTACTTGCCCAAGAACCAGCCCCACCACACATAACCTAGAGTATCGCAGATACTACCCCTACCTAGTTGGACAGAGAACCAGCTACACCCCTTCTAACCCCAACCCCAGCAGATAGTAATCCAGTTCCAGTTGACACAACACCGTCTCCACCATAGAGCACCCAAACACGAGCAATTAGTAAGGGAACTGCAGTGCCCAAAGCACGAGGACCACCACTTCGAATCCCAACTCAACCTTAAAGGAGAAGAAGAATTGTTCTCAGATCAGGTTCTGTAGCTATGGTTCATACTCCTTTGCTCTTGCATCACTGTATTTACTCATACCAACTATTTTCAAATTTGAAGGATGGAATTGAAACTCCAGCGCAATAGGTATGTTTTAAACCTGTTACATTAAATGGTTTGCTGTTGTAACTTGCTCTATGTTGATTTTAGTTTCAATTGAATAAACAGTTATGTTCTCATGTCATGCACATTACAAGTGTTGTTATTGCTCTATAGTTTCCCACACTTATATTCTGTTTATTCTTCTTTGTCTTGAACAAATATTATTTGAACTGTGTCTCTATCTTGATTTGGCAACAAAAACTAGAATGATATAGACCATAAAGTGACCATGGTACATAGATATATGTTTGTTTCATGTTGTTATCCTGTCCACTTTACTACTGAACTGATTTACCAAAATGAGTTTCATATACAACATGGTAAACCTGTGTTGTGTCTGCTTGTTTCTCTTTTAGAATGCGAACAAAATATTGGAGAACAGTACCCCGTTATGCAATGGTAAAGGAAGTAATGCATATAAGGTTCAAGATAGTGAGACATCCCTATTGGTCTCCAAGAAAGCTGATAAAAACTATCTTGACGACATGAGAGAACCCAAAAGTCATGTCTTGATGTAGTGTTCGAGTTACTGGCCACTACTGCTGGCACAAGCTCTTCGAACTCGCTGCCTGAATCATTTCGTCTTCTTGAGTCTCAACTTCAAGTTGAAAGACATCGATCAGATGTCTTTGCGGCAGAAGCCCGAAGGACCGAGGAAGTCCATGCAGAATTGAGATGCATACTTTCCGGTGCAACAACAAGTCTTTGGAGGATTTAAGTGCCAAACAAGAGAAAGTTAATAAGCTTGCTAAGCATCTTGCCAGCATTATGGGTACCCAGGATATCGTTTCTTGAGCTCTTCTGAAGTGGTTTCAGTTCTGGACTTGTTTTGCTGCGGCGTTTATTTGCACCGGTCACCAACTTTGACAACTGGTGTATATGATATGCTGCTTTGTTCCCTATATTTGCACTGGTGGCGAACTTTGATGCCCAATGGATGTAATATGTGTAATAGCCGTGGCCTAGCGTAAGTTGCTTGCTTATTTATTTCCTTGTTGTCTTGTTTATTTGTTTGCTTGTAGTCAGTGCAGTTCTTTTTCCGCGGTTTGACCGCAATAACCTATTTTTTTAAACTAGGCCACAATTACCATGGGCTACATATTTACTGTAGTTACCATGGGCCTCCTACGGGCCGTAGAAACAATGGTCCTTGTAAGGGCCGTAGAAACAATGGGCCTTCTACGGGTCGTAGCATCAATGGGCCTTCTACGGGCCGTATGATCGATCGACCGAACATGGGCCAACAACAGACCGCATTATGGGCCGTAAATGGGCTAGATTTGGAATCATCCGTTCATGGACCGACAATAACGGGCCGTCGTTAATCGACTGTATTTGATGACGCTATGAAAATGGCCCAACTGATTAACGGGCCGCAAACGGGCCGATTGTAACCACGGGCTGAATTTGGCCCACAAGCAGAAAAGGCCAGTAACGGGTCATAAGTAACCGAATGCTGGAAATAAGCCCAATAATAAATGGGCCCTGAGAAGGCTGAAAGATAACACGGGTTGGAAATGGCCCAATGGAATAATGAGCCGTTAATGGGTATGAAGCGATACACTGTTCATTGCGGGCCAGATTCACCATCGGCCGTTAGTGGGCCAAGAGTTACAAATGGCCTCGTATGGGCCGAAAGACATCAAGGGTCATACATGGGCCGGAAGTTACAGTAGGCTGGAATCATATTGGACAGCCCAGATGAAGCTACTGGGCTTAATTCTGATAGGCCGTAACGGGCCGTGAGTTAGCTGGCCGTAAATGGGCTATATACGAACATGCTTTCCGTGGGCCCGCCCGTTACCTTTTGACCAAGTCAAACAGGCCGGCCTTTTCACCTATCATAGGCGCCTCCTGTCCAATGGATGGATGACATCTGTCCCAACGGTGAGCCAACACGTGTTTCCTCCGGCCAATGACAATTTTACATGTGGAAACTCCTCATTGGTCCGAGCTGTTAATGGATTATCGGATCCAAAACCGGACCCGATAGCTTAACGGTGACCCGTTACGGTGGATGCCACCTGTCGGTCACCCTTGATGAAAGCACTTCCATGACGTGTGATTTATCGTCATGGAAGTGGACATTTCCGTGATGATAACTTTGGTAATGTCATGGAACACTTCTCTGACAAAGACGGTATGACTATCTTGATTCTGTCATAAAATCGTCATGGATGTACATGCATGATAGAAAACGTGACCTACTGTGACAAACACGTATCATCACGGAAGTGTATTTTTTGTAGTGGGCTCACAATCACAAAAGATTTCTAGGATAGTATATTTATATGTAAATATCCCTTCCCTTATTAATTCTTTCATGAGTTGCATCATTGACTAATGCTATGTTTGTCAATCTCTAATAAAATTTTCTACTTATACTTTTCCTTATGTGGTGCCATCACCTACCATAGGATTAGTATATGATCTTATTAATTTATTTCCTTTGTTTTATTTATTTCCTTTCTCTTTTTCTTTCTTTCTTATTTCTTTTCTTTATTTGCAACATGAAATAAAGAAAGCAAAAAACTCAAACTAAACTTTATTATATAACTTGCACACGATTACAAGGATAGATCACTAAGCAAACTCTCAAAGAAGAAAGGATCAAACTAAACTTTATTTCATCTAAAGCAAAAAGATCGAACTAAGATAAGTAAAAGCAAAAGGATAGTGGGATGATACGATACCGGGGCACCTCCCCCAAGCTTGGTGGAAGCCAAGGGGAGTGCCCATACCCGATACTCAGTTCTCCTTTGGTGGTGAAGAAGATGGTGGTGGTGAAGAAGAAGAGGTCTTGTCCTCGGATTTCCATGGCAGTGGTCCAGCATCATAAGAGGAGGAGTGAGTCTCACGGGTCCTGCAAATAGCAGCCAAACTCATACCTTTAAACCTCGCCTCATATTCAAAGACTTGGTTCTGCAGGTCATACATCTGGCTTTGGAGGAAGTTGATTTTCTCGTCGAGGGTGAAGATGATGTCCTTCATGGGATTGTCATCCACCTTGAGATCACGGGAGAGATCCGTGATCATGAGGTGATAGGCATGGAGTCCACGCTCCACCATCCCCTTGCACCGGAAGACGTCTTGCTCCATAGCTTCGAGCCTAGCCTCCACGGTTCCCGTCCCCTTGGGACATGGCACATCGCGAAGGTGAAGCACCCCCTCATGCATCTCAATGACCTGAGGGTGCTGCACCACCTCCCATAGATATGGGTTGATGACGTTCTTGAAAAACTTGTCCTTGGAGGAGCTTGAAGCAGCCATGGTAGATGGGATCTGACAGAAAAACAGCAAGGGAAAGAGAACAGAGGATTGCTCTACGATACGATGGTTAACAGGTTTGGGAAGTATATATAGATTTTTTATCTTGGAGGACAAGTATAAGGTAGAAAAATGGAGTACGGAAGGTGTCCCAGGTGGGCACAACCCACCTGGGCGTTGTTGGGGAACGTAGCAGAAATTCAAAATTTTCTACGCATCGCCAAGATCAATCTACGGAGTAATCTAGCAACGAGGAAAGGAGACTGCATCTACATACCCTTGTAGATCGCTAAGCGAAATCGTTCAAGTGAACGGGGTCGATGGAGTCGTACTCGTCGTGATCCAAATCACCGATGATCCTAGTGCCGAACGGACGACACCTCCGTGTTCAACACATGTATAGCCCGGGGACGTCTCCTCCTTCTTGATCCAGGAAGGGGAGAGGAGAAGTTGAGGGAGAGCTCCGGCAGCACGACGGCGTGGTGGTGGAGCTTGCAGTTCTCCGGCAGAGCTTCGCCAAGCACTACGGAGGAGGAGGAGGTGTTGGGGAGGGAGAGGGCTGCGCCAAGGGAAGGATGAAGCTCCCATGCGCCTCCCCACTATATATAGGGGTGGAGGGGCTGGTTTCTTGCCCTCCAAGTCCATTGGGGCGTTGGCAAAGGTGGGAGGAAAGAAATCCCATCATTTCCTTCCCCACCAATTATTATCCCCCCTTTAGGGATCTTGATCTTATCCCTTGGGATATGATCTTATTCCTTCTAAGGGGGATCTTGGTGCGCTTGACCAGGGGTGTGGGGCCTTGCCCCCACTACCCACGTTCATGTGGGTCCCCCATGCAGGTGGGCCCCACTCTGGAACCTTCTAGAACCTTCCCGGTACAATACCGAAAAATCACGAACATTTTCCGGTGGCCAAAATAGGACTTCCCATATATAAATATTTACCTCCGGACCATTCCGGAACTCCTCGTGACGTCTGCGATCTCGTCCGGGACTCCGAACAACATTCGGTAACTGCACACTAATTCCCATAACAACTCTAGTGTCACCGAACCTTAAGTGTGTAGACCCTACGGGTTCGGGAATCATGCAGACATGACCGAGATAGCTCTCTGGCCAATAACCAACAGCGGGATTTGGATACCCATGTTGGCTCCCACATGTTCCACGATGATCTCATCGGATGAACCACGATGTCAAGGATTCAAGCAATCCCGTATACAATTCCCTTTGTCAACCAGTATAGTACTTGCCCGAGATTCGATCGTCGGTATCCCGATACCTTGTTCAATCTCGTTACCGGCAAGTCTCTTTACTCGTTCCGTAATACATCATACCGTGATCAACCCCTTGGTCACATTGTGCACATTATGATGATGTCCTACCGAGTGGGCCCAGAGATACCTCTCCGTCACACGGAGTGACAAATCGATCTCGATTCGTGCCAACCCAATGACACTTTCGGAGATACCCGTCTTGTACCTTTATAGCCATCCAGTTCACGTTGTGACATTTGGTACACCCAAAGCATTCCTACGGTATCCGGAGTTGCACAATCTCATGGTCTAAGGAAATGATACTTGACATTAGAAAAGCTTTAGCATACGAACTACACGATCTTTGTGCTAGGCTTAGGATTGGGTCTTGTCCATCACATCATTCTCCTAATGATATGATCCCGTTATCAACGACATCCAATGTCCATGGTCAGGAAACCGTAACCATATATTGATCAACGAGCTAGTCAACTAGAGGCTTACTAGGGACATGGTGTTGTCTATGTATCCACACATGTATCTGATTTTCCTATCAATACAATTATAGCATGGATAATAAACGATTATTATGAACAAGGAAATATAATAATAACTAATTTGTTATTGCCTCTAGGGCGTATTTCCAACAGTCTCCCACTTGCACTAGAGTCAATAATCTAGTACACATCGCCATGTGATTAACACTCACAGGTCACATCGCCATGTGACCAACATCCAAAGAGTTTACTAGTGTTACAAAACTAGTTCACATCATCATGTGATTAAGACTCAATGAGTTCTGGGGTTTGATCATGTTTTGCTTGTGAGAGAGGTTTTAGTCAGCAGTGCGCAACATTCAGATCCGTATGTACTTCATAAAATCTCTAGGTCATATTGTAAATGTTGCTTCCACGCTCCACTTGGAGCTATTCCAAATGGTTGCTCCACTATACATATCCGGTTTGCTACTCAGAGTCATTCGGATAGGTGTTAAAGCTTGCATCGACGTAACCCTTTACGCTGAATTCTTTATCACCTCCATAATCGAGAAACATGTCCTTATTACTCCAAGGACAATTTAGATCGCTGTCCAATGATCCATTCCTGGATCGCTCTTGTACCCCCTTGCCAGACACGTGGCAAGGCACACATCAGGTGCGGTACTCAGCATAGCATATGTAGAGCCTACGTCTAAAGCATAGGGGATGACCTTCGTCCTTTCTCTCTATTCTGCCGTGGTCGAGCTTTAAGTCTTAACTTCATACCTTACAACTCAGGCAAGAACTCCTTCTTTGACTGATCCATCTTGAACACCTTCAAAATCATGTGAAGGTATGTGCTCATTTCAAAGTACCATTAAGCATTTTTTATCTATCCTCATAGATCTTGATGCTCAATGTTCAAGCAGCTTAATCCAGGTTTTCTATTGAAAAACACTTTTCAAACAACCCTATATGCTTTCCAGAAACTCTACAACATTTACGATCAACAATATGTTAGCAACATATACTCATCGAGAAATTCTATAGTGCTCCCACTCACTTCTTTGGAAATACAAGTTTCTCATAAACTTTGTATAAACCCAAAATCTTTGATCATCTCATCAAAGCGCACATTCCAACTCCGAGATGCTTACTCCAGTCCTTAGAAGGATTGCCGGAGCTTTGCATACTTGTTAGCGTCTTTCAGGATTGTCAAAACCTTCTGGTTGTATCACATACAACCTTTCCTCAAGAAAATCATCGAGGAAACAATGTTTTGACATCCTATCTGCAAGATTTCATAAATAATGTAGTAACTGCTAATATAATTCCAACAGACTCTTAGCATCGCTACGAGTGAGAAAGTCTCATCGTAGTCAACTCCTTGAACTTGTCGGAAAATATTTTAACGACAAGTCGAGCTTTCTTAATGGTGACAGTTACCATCATTGTCCGTCTTCCTTCTAAAATCCATCTGTACTCAACAGCCTTACGACCAACGGGTAGTTCTGCCAAAGTCTACACTTTGTTTTCATACATGGATCCTCTCCCGGATTTTATGGCCTCGAGCCATTTGTCGGAATCTGGGCCCACTATCGCTTCTCCATAGCTCGTAGGTTCATTGTTGTATAGCAACATGACCTCCAAGATAGGATTACCGTACCACTCTGAAGCAGTACGCGTCCTTGTCATCCTACGAGGTTCGGCAGTGACTTGATCCGAGGCTTCATGATCACTATCATCAGCTTCCACTTCAATTGGTGTAGGTGCCATAGGAACAACTCCCCGTGCCCTGCTACACACTAGTTGTAGTGATGGTTCAATAACCTCATCAAGTCTCCACTATCCTCCCACTCAATTCTTTCGAGAGAAACTTTTCCTCGAGAAAGGACCCGATTTTAGAAACAATCCCTTTTGCTTAGGATGCGAGACAGGAGGTATACCCAACTGTTTTGGGTGTCCTATGAAGATGTATTTATCCGCTTTGGGTTCGAGCTTATCGACTGAAACCTTTTCACATAAGCGTCGCAGCCCCAAACTTTTAAGAAACGACAACTTAGGTTTCTCCAAACCATAGTTCATACGGTGTCGTCTCAACGGAATTGCGTGGTGCCCTATTTAAAGTGAGTGCGGCTGTCTCTAATGCCTAACCCATGAACGATAGTGGTAATTCGACAAGAGACATCATGGTATGCACCATATCCAATAGGGTGCAACTATGATGTTCAGACACACCATTACACTATGGTGTTCTAGGCGGTATTAATTATGAAACAATTTCCACAATGTCTTAATTGCGTCCAAAGCTTGTAACTCAGATACTCATCTCTATGATCATATCATAGACATTTTATCCTCTTGTCACGATGATCTTCAACTTCACTCTGAAATTACTTGAACCTTTCAATAATGCAGACTTGTGTTTCATCAAGTAAATATACCTACTCAAATCATCTGTGAAGCAAGAACATAACGATATCCACTGCGTGCCTCAGCACTCATTGGACTGCACACATCAAATGTATTACTTCCAACAAGTTGCTTTCTTGTTCTATTTCACTGAAACCGAGACTTTCAGTCATCTTGCCCATATGGTATGATTTGCATGTCTCAAGTGATTCAAAATCAAGTGAGTCCAATAGGTACATTTGGTTGGAGTTTCTTCATGCGTATATACCAATAGACATGGTTCACATGTCTCAATCTTTTCAAAGATGAGTGAGTCCAAAGATCCATCAACATGGAGCTTCTTCATGCGTTTTATACCAATATGACTTACATGGCAGTGCCACAAGTAGGTGGTACTATCATTACTATCTTATATCTTTTGGCATGAACATGTGTATCACTACGATCGAGATTCAATAAACCATTCATTTTGGGTGCAAGACCATTGAAGGTATTATTCAAATAAACAGAGTAACCATTATTCTCCTTAAATGAATAACCGTATTGCGATAGACATAATCCAATCATGTCTATGCTCAACGCAAACACCAAATAACAATTATTTGGGTTTAACACCAATCTCGATGGTAGAGGGAGTGTGTGATGCTTGATCACATCAAGATTGGAAAACACTTCCAACGCATATCGTCAGCTCACCTTTAGCTAGTCTCCGTTTATTCCGTAGCTTTTATTTCGAGTTACTAACACTTAGCAACCGAACCGGTATCTAATACCCTGGTGCTACTAGGAGTACTAGTAAAGTACACATAAACATAATGTATATCCAATATACTTACATCGACCTTGCCCGACCTTCTCATCTACCAAGTATCTAGGGTAATTCTGCTCCGGTGGTTGTTCCCCTTATTACGAAGCACTTAGTCTCGGGTTTGGGTTCAACCTTGGGTTTCTTCACTAGAGCAAAGAATCGATTTGTCGTTTCATGAAGTATCCCTTCTTGCCCTTGCCCTTCTTGAAACTAGTGGTTTCACCAACCATCAACAATTGATGCTCCTTCTTGATTTCTACTTTCGCGGTGTCAAACATCGCGAATATCTCAAGGATCATCATATCTATCCTTGATATGTTATAGTTCATCACGAAGCTCTAGCAGCTTGGTGGTAATGACTTTGGAGAAACATCACTATCTCATCTGGAAGATCAACTCCCACTCGATTCAAGTGATTGTTGTACTCAGACAATCTGAGCACAAGCTCAACGATTGAGCTTTTCTCCCTTAGTTTGCAGGTTAAGAAAATCATCGGAGGTCTTATACCTCTTGACGTGGGCATGAGCTTGAAATCCCAATTTCAGCCCTCGAAACATCTCATATGTTTCGTGACATTTCGAAATCGTCTTCGGTGCCTCAACTCTAAACCGTTTAAAATTGCTGAACTATCACGTAGTTATCAAAACGTGTGTGTCAGATGTTCGCGACATCCACAGACGATGTTCGAGGTTCAGCACACTGAGCGGTGCATTAAGGACATAAGCCTTCTTCGAAGCAACGAGGACAATCCTCAGTTTACGAACCTAGTCCGCACAATCGCTACTATCAACTTTCAACTGAATTTTCTCTAGGAACATATCTAAACAGTAGAACTAAAGCGCGAGCTTACAACACAATTTGCAAAGATCTTTTGACTATGTTCAGGATAATTGAGTTCATCTTATGAACACCCACTCAGATAGACATCCCTCTAGTCATCTAAGGGATTACATGATCCGAGTCAACTAGGCCGTGTCCGATCATCACGTGAGACGGACTAGTCATCATCGGTGAACATCTTTATGTTGATCGTATCTACCATATGACTCATGCTCGACCTTTCGGTCTCTTGTGTTCCGAGGCCATATGCATACATGCTAGGCTCGTCAAGTCAACCTAAGTGTTTGGCGTGTGTAAATCTGGCTTACACCCGTTGTATGTGAACGTTAGAATCTATCACACCCGATCATCACGTGGTGCTTCGAAACAACGAACTTTCGCAACGGTGCACAGTTAGGGGGAACACTTTCTTGAAATTTTAAAGAGGGATCATCTTATTTACTACCGTCATTCTAAGCAAATAAGAAGCATAAACATGATAAACATCACATGCAATCAAAAAGTGACATGATATGGCCAATATCATTTTGCTCCTTTTGATCTCCATCTTCGGGGCTCCATGATCATCATCGTCACCGGCATGACACCATGATCTCCATCATCATGATCTCCATCATCGTGTCTCCATGAAGTTGTCTCGCCAACTATTACTTCTACTATTATGGCTAACGGTTTAGCAATAAAGTAAAGTAATTACATGGCGTTGTTCATTAACACACATGTCATACAATAAATTAAGACAACTCCTATGGCTCATGCCGGTTGTCATACTCATCGACATGCAAGTCATGATTCCTATTACAAGAACATGATCAATCTCATACATCACATATCATTCATCACATTCTTTTGGCCATATCACATCACATAGCATACCTGCAAAAACAAGTTAGACGTCCTCTAATTGTTGTTTGCATGTTTTACTGATAAGCGGCTATGGGTTTCTAGCAAGAACGCTTCTTACCTACATAAAAACCACAATGTGATATGTCAATTGCTATTTACCCTTCATAAGGACCCTTTTCATCGAATCCGGTCCGACTAAAGTGGGAGAAGGCGGCACTGCTAGCCACCTTATGCAACAAGTGCATGTCAGTCGGTGGAACCTGTCTCACGTTAGTGTACGTGTAAGGTCGGTCCGGGCCGCTTCATCCCACAATACCGTCGAAACAAGATTGGACTAGTAACGGTAAGCATATTGAACAAAATCAACGCCCACAACAACTTGTGTTCTACCCGTGCATAGAAACTACGCATAGACCTAGCTCATGATGCCACTGTTGGGGAACGTAGCAGAAATTCAAAATTTTCTACGCATCACCAAGATCAATCTACGGAGTAATCTAGCAACGAGGAAAGGAGAGTGCATCTACATACCCTTGTAGATCGCTAAGCGAAAGCGTTCAAGTGAACGGGGTCGATGGAGTCGTACTCGTCGTGATCCAAATCACCAATGATCCTAGTGTCGAACGGACGGCACCTCCGCGTTCAACACACGTACAGCCCGGGGACGTCTCCTCCTTCTTGATCTAGCAAGGGGAGAGGAGAAGTTGAGGGAGAGCTCCGGCAGCACGACGGCGTGGTGGTGGAGCTTGCAGTTCTCCCAGAGCTTCGCCCAAGCACTACTACGGAGGAGGAGGTGTTGGGAGGGAGAGGGCTGCGCCAGGGAAGGAAGGTGAAGCTCCCATGCGCCTCCCCACTATATATAGGGGTGGAGGGGCTGGTTTCTTGCCCTCCAAGTCCATTGGGGCGTTAGCAAAGGTGGGAGGAAAGAAATCCCATCATTTCCTTCCCCACCGATTGTTATCCCTTTTTAGGGATCTTGATCTTATCCCTTGGGATATGATCTTATTCCTTCTAAGGGGGATCTTGGTGCGCTTTGACCAGGGGTGTGGGGCCTTGCCCCCACTACCCACGTTCATGTGGGTCCCCCATGCAGGTGGGCCCCACTCCAGAACCTTCTAGAACCTTCCCGGTACAATACCGAGAACTCCCGAACATTTTCCGGTGGCAAAAATAGGACTTCCCATATATAAATATTTACCTCCGGACCATTCCGGAACTCCTCGTGACGTCCGGGATCTCATCCGGGACTCCGAACAACATTTGGTAACTGCACACTAATTCCCATAACAACTCTAGTGTCACCGAACCTTAAGTGTGTAGACCCTACGGGTTCGGGAATCATGCAAACATGACCGAGATAGCTCTCTGGCCAATAACCAACAGCGGGATCTGGATACCCATGTTGGCTCCCACATGTTCCATGATGATCTCATCGGATGAACCACGATGTCAAGGATTCAAGCAATCCCGTATACAATTCCCTTTGTCAACCGGTATAGTACTTGCCCGAGATTCGATCGTCGGTATCCCGATACCTTGTTCAATCTCGTTACCGGCAAGTCTCTTTACTCGTTCCGTAACACATCATCCCGTGATTAACCCCTTGGTCACATTGTGCACATTATGATGATGTCCTACCGAGTGGGCCCAGAGATACCTCTCCGTCACACGGAGTGACAAATCCAGTCTCCATTCGTACAACCCAACAGACACTTTCGGAGATACCCGTAGTGTAACTTTATAGTCACCCCGTTACGTTGTGATGTTTGGTACACCCAAAGCATTCCTACGATATCCGGGAGTTGCACAATCTCATGGTCTAAGGAAATGATACTTGACATTAGAAAAGCTTTAGCATGCGAACTACACGATCTCTGTGCTAGGCTTAGGATTGGGTCTTGTCCATCACATCATTGTCCTAATGATATGATCCCGTTATCAACGGCATCCAATGTCCATGGTCAGGAAACCGTAACCATCTATTGATCAATGAGCTAGTCAACTAGAGGCTTACTAGGGACATGGTGTTGTCTATGTATCCACACATGTATCTGAGTTTCCTATCAATACAATTATAGCATGGATAATAAACGATTATCATGAACAAGGAAATATAATAACAACTAATTTGTTATTGCCTCTAGGGCATATTTCCAACAGGCGCGCCCTGGTGTCCTGTGCCCACCAGGGGACGCTTCCTGAAAGTTTCTTTATTTTTAAAATTCATAAATATTCCAAAACTGACAAAAAATATTTTTGCGGATTTTTTGGAGTCTGTTTACTTACCGTATCACGTACCTCCTTATTTTCACGATTCTGGAATGTTCCGGAAGGACTCTTTTATGTGTTCTTCTGGTGTCAAAGTTTGGATAATATTACTTTCAACATTAATAGGCGTACCTGAGATATAGTGCTTTATTCGTTGTCCATTGACAACCTTCGGGTTAGTACCTTCGGAATTATTTATTTTGATGGCTCCAGACCGGTAAAACTCGTCGATGATATATGGGCCTTCCCATTTTGAGAGGAGCTTTCCTGCAAACAATCTAAAATGAGAGTTGTACAAAAGAACATATTCTCCGACTTTAAACTCACGCTTTTGGATTTTTTTGTCCTGCCATCTTTTAACTTTCTCTATGAATAATTTTGCATTTTCATAAGTTTGGGTTCTCCATTCATCTAATGAGCTAATATCAAATAATCTTTTTTTACCAGCAAGTTTGAAATCATAATTGAGCTCTTTGACTGCCCAAAATGCCTTATGTTCTAACTCAAGAGGCAAATGACAAGCTTTTCCATAAACCATTTTATAAGGAGACATACCCATAGGATTTTTACATGCTGTTCTATAAGCCCAAAGTGCATCATTTAATTTCTTAGACCAATTCTTCCTAGACCTATTGACAGTCTTTTGCAAAATTAGTTTTATTTCTCTATTGCTAAGTTCAACTTGACCACTACACTGAAGATGATAGGGTGATGCAATTCTATGGTTAACATCATACTTAGCAAACATTTTACGAAAAGCACCATGAATAAAGTGTGAACCACAATCAGTCATTAAATATCTAGGGACTCCAAACCTTGGGAAAATAACTTCCTTAAGCATTTTAATAAAGGTGTTGTGATCAGCACTACTGGTTGGAATAGCTTCTACCCATTTAGTAACATAACCAACATGTGACGCCCGGATAATCAAGCTACAGTAACCTCTGTTAATGATGCCACTTCACCACTCTTACTGTTGCTAACCTCGCAATGATTCGAAACCTTTTCAAATTCAAATTCAAATTAGTGTGCAGTTAAACTAAAATGTTCGGAGTGTGCAGTTAAATGCCTAGGTGATTATAGTGCAACAAACACCCTTTTTGAAAATGTCTAAATATATTAAAATGAAATAAAACAGAAAAGTGAAATAAATAAAAGGAAAAGACAAATCTAACTAAAATAAAAGAGGCACCCCCACTGGGCCATCTCAGGTACTGCCAGCCCAACTGGGCAAAGGCTTGACCGCCCATCAGCCGACCCACCCCTCCATATCCCCACCAGGAGGAAACCCTAACCCACGACCCACCTCACTTCCCCACACCGCGTCTCCCTCGCCCTCGATGCGGATCGGGAAAGGCAGCGCCGACCCCATCACTTGGCGCCCGCCCCTGCCCGATGTCGCGGCCTCGTCACGCTGCATCGTCCCACCTCCACCTTGCCGTAGCCGGATCGCCTCGTCACCTCCCGCCCCGGAGGCTGCCGCCTTTCGAACACCGAGGCTGCCCGATCCCGTCGCCCTCGGTGCCCGACGCCGCACTTCACCCGGCCCCGCCGCCGTCGCACCTCGCCGGGACGCCGCCGCCTCCACCTCGTCGTTCTACCCCGCCGGCCTGCCTCCCGCTCCACGACGTCGTCCCCGTCGACCACCCCGAGCCTCCCCGAGCCCACTGCCCGTGCCCTACTCCTCCTATGTGAGCTCCCCCTTCCTCCTCTCTCTGCTGTGGTCGCTCCTTCTCCCCGCGCTCAGCTCCGCCACCAGACGTCGCCCGCGAACAGCCAAGCCAACCCATGGCCTTCGCGCCCTCACCGCTGCCGGCGTCTTGGCGATGCCTTGCGCGCCCACTACTGTCGCGGCCTCCTTCCCCTCGCCGTGCTCTGCCCTGTCCTTCTCCTCCTCCTGCCGCTGCTGCCTCGGGCCGCCGTCGTTAAATCACCGTGTCTTGCGCGTTGCCGCCCACATCGCCTCCGCCACCGTGGCCCTCGTGCCCATTGCGGCAATCCCGCCTTGCGGCCCGCCCATACAGGCAGGCTACGGCGCCCGTCGCCCATGCGCCCGCGCCATTGCCGTTAAGCGCACCGCCCGGTTGGCCCCTAGGGCAAATGACAAGGGGGCCCCAGCGCCCCAGAACGATTTAAAAAAAAAGATAATAATAAATATAATTAAATACTAAATAATCAATTAATTAACTGAATAGTTAACTTAATTAATTATTTTTAAATTAATTAATTAAATTAGTTAACCTAATTAATTGTAATTAATAAACCTAATCATTTAAGTTAGACTAACTAAACCTGATTAGTTAGTCTTAGACAATGACAACCGGGACCCACGCGTCGGTTTGACCAAGTCAATCGGCTGTTGATCTTGACATCCCACGATGTCATGCTGACGTCGTAATGGCATTTCCTAATTAAATTAATTCTGTATTCTAAAAATGAATTAAAACTTTGAAAATTAATATTAAATAATCTGTAACTCGGATGGAAAAACTTTGTACATGAAAGTTGCTCAGAACGACGAGACGAATCCGGATACGCAGCCCGTTCGTATGCCACATACCCCTAACATATCAAACTCGCAACTTTCTCCCTCCGGCTCCTCTGCCTGAAAACGCGAAACATCGGGGATACTTTCCCGGTTGTTTCCCCCCTTCACCGGTATCACCTCATACCGCGTTAGGGCACCCCTAGCACCGATACTTGTCATGTCATGCATCGCTATGCATCTGTTTGCTTAAATATTTATTGTTTCTTCCCCCTCTTCTCTCCGGTAGACTACGAGACCGACGCTGCTGCTGCCCAGTTCGACTACGGTGTTGACGACCCCTCTCTCTTGCCAGAGCAACCAGGCAAGCCCCCCCCCTTGATCACCAGATATCGCCTATTCTACTCTATACTGCTTGCATTAGAGTAGTGTAGCATGTTCTTGCTTTCCGTTATACCTATCACGATGCATAGCTTTGTCCTTGCTACTCATTTGTTACCTTTACTGCAATCCTACATGCTTAGTATAGGATGCTAGTATTCCATCTGTGGCCCTACATTCTTGTCCGTATCTTTGTGCTATACTATCGGGCCGTGATCACTCGGGAGGTGATCACGGGTATATACTTATACTTATACATGATACATGTGGTGACTAAAGACGGTCGGCTCGTAGGAGCACCAGCGAGTGGATCTTTGTGGCGGAGGCGGCAGGCGAGTTGAGACCCGGCGTAGGAGAGAGGTGGGCACGGCCTGCTCGGGCGTTCATGGATACTTAACACGCTTAACGAGTTCTTGGTATTTGATTTGAGTCTGGTCATTTGGTCTATACGCACTAACCAGCTACGTGGGAAAGATATGGGCACTCGACGTCGTGGTATCAGCCGAAGCCTTCGTGGCGTCGTGACGGCGGCCTTGGCGCGGATTGGAACGTAAGCCTACTCTTGTATTAAGGGGGCTAGTTACGCTTCGGCCGCGTTATAACGCGTGTGTGCTAAGGGCGATGGGCCCAGATCCCTGTGCACTTAGGTTTAGACCGGCGTGCTGACCTCTCTGTTGGCCTAGGTGGGGTTGCGACGTGTTGATCTTCCGCGGCCGGGCATGACCCATAAAAGTGTGTCCGGCCAAATGGGATCAAGCATGTTGGGTTATGTGGTGCACCCCTGCAGGGAAGTTAATCTATTCGAATAGCCATGATCTTGATAGCAGGGCGACTTGGAGTTGTACCTTGACCTTATGACAACTAGAACCGGATACTTAATAAAACACACCCTTCCAAGTGCAAGATACAACCCGGTGATCGCTCTCTCTAACAGGGCGACGAGGAGGATCGCCGGGTAGGATTATGCTATGCGATGCTATTTGGAGGACTTCAGGTCTACTCTCTTCTACATCGCAAGGCGGAGGCTGCGAGCGTAGTCTTCTATAGGATTAGCTATCCCCTCTTATTACGGCATTCTCAGATTCACCCACCGATATGGCCCTTTACACATATATCCATGCATATGTAGTGTAGCTCCTTGCTTGCAGTACTTTGGATGAGTACTCACGGTTGCCTTGTTCCCCTTTTCCCCTTTCTTTACCCGATTCTGCGACGGATGATGGAGCCACGGAGCGACGCCACCGTCGATGGCGACTACTACACCGGAGGTGCCTACTACTACGTGCAGCCAGTGACGGCGACTGTGGAGTAGTTTAGGAGGATCCCAAGCGGGAGGCCTCGCCTCTTCGATCTGTATCCCGGCTTTGTGCTAGCCTTCTTAAGGCAAACTTGTTTACTTATGTTTGTACTCGAGATATCGTTGCTTCCGCTGACTTCGTCTATGATCGAGCACTTGTATTCGAGCCCTCGAGGACCTACGACTTGTATTATGATGCTTGTATGACTTATTTATGTTTTAGAGTTGTGTTGTGATATCTTCCGTGAGTCCTCGATCTTGATCGTACACTGCGTTTGCGTGCATGATTAGTGTACGATTGAATCGGGGCCACAAGTTGGTATCGAGCCGATTGCTGTAGGAATCCCCTTCCACACTCCTTGGTCAAGTCGAGTCTAGACTTTACAAAACTTTTACTAACATGGCTGTGCGGCCCATGGGCCCACGTCGCCATTAGGTGGTATTAGGATCTTTTACTCCTCGATCTTTACTCTGGGACTCTGAGCTCTCTTCTATTCGGGTTAATGATTTTCTAAAAATCTAACTTTAGGTTCTCGAAAACACTTTCTCCCGGAGAGCCCCTTTCAGTCCAGATTATCGCCGGCTGCACCAGAAGATATTGAAGTTACTCTCCAATCCTCTTTTGAGACTTTGTGCCCGTTGCTTTTGCAATTCCCTACCACCGAAATATCCATATGGATAAATACATACACTTGCCGTTCTTACTTTTATTCCCAGTTGATCTTGTTATTACAAGATACCCTGAAATCCTCTTTATTGTTCCGAGAATCCTTTGAGCTACTGCCTTGCAGTTCTTTGCCACATGAATACCCCTACGAATAATTCCTCACACTTATCGAGGATTCCTTCCTCCCCAGTTGTTCATGCGTTTCACAAAATGCTCTGAAATGCCATTCAATCTTCCAAGAATCCTCTACAGTTTAGTGCTTTTGAGATTCTTCTTGCCTGATGCATTGTGGTTAATTCCATATGCCTAGCAATATTCCTTGATTTCCTTTGTCATTATCATCTTGAGTCCCTCGATTAAATACGTGTGTGATTGCTCCCAATCATCATCTGATCCTTAGGAATTATCTTTCTGGCTCAGACGTCATTCCAGATATGAGCTAGTTTTCCGCCAATCAAACATTAACTAATTGTGCCCCTGAATCTATTCAACTTATCCATCCTTGATCAGAGCGACTGCTTATGATCCTTTGTTTTGGAAATCGTAATTCCTTTGTTATCTAAGCATCGAATTATTCAGATGTTCTATAATATGATGCCCGTGCATTCTTCTTTCTCTGGTTGAGTACCGATTGTCGGTGTACTAGTGTAGGGGTACCCTAGTATCCCGAACTCGTGCACGGACAGTCGCAACACCACGCGGAAAGGCTTGCCTGGTCGCCGTCAAGATCCTCCGTGGCTCCTTTGGAGCCATTCAAGAACAAAGTATTTAGCTGAGAAGACAAAGCCCCGGCAAGAGGAGCTTGCCGGGAAGGCCACTCAGGGCGCGCAGAAGACAAGACCCTGGCAAGAGGAGCTTGCCGGGAAGGCCCGGAACGCGACAAGCTTCCGGCGCGACAAGGATTCCGATGACAAAGGCGCTTGCCACACGGCAGTAACCTCTCTTCATCTCCGCTCCGGCTCATCTACCAACATGTCGCCGTGGGATCATCCCATCTTGGCAGCGTGTCAAGAGGCTGTGACCCGGCGGAGGAGAGCAGCGATAAGGCGGCCGACAAGCCCGCCATCATGGCAAACGGTGGCGCTCTGTTGCACTGTTTAGATGACAAGGACAGGCATTTGATGCTTTTGTCCCTTGCCGTCAGAGTTAGGTATTCTGCACTGTACACTGTTCAAGTAGGTGTACCAACTACTGTTTTTACATTTGTACCCTCCTCTATGTTGCCACCTGTCGGAGACCCCTTGAGCATATAAAAGGAGGCCCATGCGCACGTAGAGGGGGGGTCGGCCAGTTCGACCCATTCAAGACCAGAGACACTCATGCTCGGTTCGGTAGCTCTCATCGCTCCCTAGCAAGAACACAATACAATCAGATAAGCAGCAGTAGGAGTATTATCTCTCCGGAGAGCTCCGAAGCTGGGTAAACCGCTCGTGTGCTTCGCCTCGATCCGCTCTTCGTGCGATCTCCGCCCCCGTCCGAACCACAAGGGGCCTGGTCCGCCGGCCCCATAGGTGTTCGTGGGTCCGATCAGCCTCCCGACATCTTTGGCGCGCCAGGCAGGGGGCGTCGAAGCCGTGTGAACCTGATCCGGTGTGCACACGAGCAGCGTCTTCATCATCTTCAACATCTTCCGCGACATGCCACCGAAGAAGAAGGCTCCGGCGGCAGCAGAGCCGTCCGCGTCGTACCCACCATCACCGAAGCAAACGGGTGGTGGAGTAGGCGCTAGTGGAAGAACGGGCGCCGATGAAGGAGCTCGTGACGTCGCCAAGTCCAAGGACAAGGCCGTACAAACCTCGGCGTCCGCACACCCCCCGCGCCCATCTCAGGAGACGCGGGACCAACAGCGTCATGGTATTCACAATACCATACGCTCGTTGGATCAAGACCGACCTGGAGGATGTCGAGACCCTCAAGATCAGCGTGCACGCCAACGTGCTGGCACGAGCGAGATATGGTCGCCTGGACGGGAGGCTGCTCCTTCTAACATAGTTAGAAGTCCGAGCATCTCCCGCTCCTCGCACCGTTCACCATTGCCACCCACTACTCCAGCAGAGGCTCTAGCGAGAGCTCATCTGCTTTTGGATTACCCTCCAACGGCCGGCGTGGTCGACGGTGGAGGCTACCATCCAAAGCCTCATCGGCTTTGCCAACGGCGACGCTCCGCGGCAACCAACCACATCACTGCCGCAGCAAGACGACAAGGCACGAGCCGGTGGCGACGAGACTTGTGGAGGTGCAACCACCACGCACTCTCCGCACCGAAGGCCAAGATCGCCGACTCGCCGGATCCATCTCGACGATGACTCCACCGCGTCATCTGATCCACGGGCTCGCCGCGATCAATGCCAAGTTCTTCATGAACGACAACAAGAAAACGCTCGAACCCGCATCAAGCGTCGAAGAGAAGCGCGGCGTCAGTCCGACAAGCGCGCCGGGCCCTCTGTCGAAACACGCTGGCGCCGGAGAACAGGCGACTTGCCGTGACGCTGTAGGTTGCCCTGCGTTCACTCGTGAGCTGCGGCAAGTCCGGTGGCCCAGCAACAAGAACTTCAAGCCGACGTGCGGAGAAATGCGATGGCGGGGCGCACCGTCCGAAGTTCCTCGGCATTTACACCATTGCGGTGCAAGCTGCGGGGACGAGGCGACAAGATCCTCGCCAACTATTTCCCATCGGTACTCAAGTCCAACGTCGGTCTTGGCTCATGCACTTGCCGGACAGCTCTATATCCTCTTGGCAGATTTGTGCCATCGGTTTGTTGGCGCCTTTACAGCGACCACAAGCCTCATGGCCAAGAGAGTGACCTTCATATGCTCACCCGAAGGAAGGAGAGTCCTGCGCAAGTTCATTCGAGAGATTCAGCCGTGTGCACTACAACATCCCAGATGTCCACCTGCCCGGATGATCGGTAGCGTTCCATCGAACGTCTTGGAACCGCCGGATGAGGGAGGAGATGGCGATGTGCAAAGTCAAGAACGTCAGTGAGCTGTACGCCTTGGCCGACAAGTGTGCACATGCTGAGGAAGAGAGGAGACTCCCAGGAGAGAATGCAGAAGCAGGATCTGACAGCGAGGAGACCGCCCCGGCAAAGAAGAGCCGGCGGCAAGGCAACAGGAAGAAGAAAGGCAGAGAAGTGCTAGCTGTTGAGTAGTCCGGCAATGGAGGTGGCGACAAGAACGCCAAGACTGGTGGCTCCGGCAAGGAGGTTGCCGCCGACGCCAACCACCAGTCTGTGGCGGCCGCCGACAAGCAAGATGGCTCCGACAAGCGATCTGCAAGATCCACCGCACCAAGGGCCACGACCTCAGAGCTGCAAGAAGGTCGAGCAGCTTGTTGAACAGCAGAAGGCTGAGTACGAGCGGCGCGACAAGGAGAAGGCTCAGGGAAGGTCTTGGCGGAGCCAGCAAGAAGAGACTCCGGGGAGGACGCCAAGGCAAGGCCAAGCGGCAGCAAGGAGACAGGCCTCCCAGCGCCGCGACAAGGATGAAGGCGAAGAAGGCGATGAAGACATGGATGATGATGGCGCTGACGAGCAGGAGTTTCGAGAAGGCTACAGAGGTCCCTCTGCATTGGACGGAGGTGCTTCTGCATACTTCCCACCGCCAACTCAAGCAATGGATGCGGGAGGTCAATGCAGCGGAACCATCCGTAGAGTCACGCAAGCCTACGAAGTGGTCCAAGACGCCTATCATCTTTGATATTGAGGATCACCACGATCGCATAAGCTGCGGTCGGGTGCTTGCCGATGTTGGTCTCACCAACTATCCGCAACCTCAAGGTCACCAAGATGCTAGTTAGCGGTGGGGCTGGCTTGAATCTGATCTCCTCCGCGATGCTCGAAGCTTCAAATCCTCGACAATGAGCTCGAAGAGACTGGCGCATTCCAAGGAATTAATCCGGGAAGGAGCAAGCCGAAGGGGAAGATCACGTTGCCGGTAACATTTGGCAGCGAGCTGAACTTTAGGACTGGGAGGGTCACATTCGACGTTGCTGATTTCCCATTACCTTACAACGGAATACTCGGTCGTCCAGCACTCGCCAAGTTCATGGCAGCCTCTCACTATGCCTACAACTTACTCAAGATGCCAGGCCCGATAAGCATCATCTCTGTCCATGGCGACAAGAAGGATGCTCTTATCTGTGCCGACAAGATCTCTAGGGATGCGGCCGCGACAGATTGCAAAACGCTTGTTGAAGCTCCGGGAAGAAGACCAAGTCCAAGTCCGGCAAGAGCTCTGATGCCCACTCCGGCAAGCGCACCTCTTCGGAGTGCTGTGCTACCGTCGAGGACGCACCATCGAGCTCCATCGGCAAGTGCAAGAAGACGATGGCTGCTCCGCCAAAGACCAAGAGGATGTCCGCCAGGGAGGACGGCGCTGGTGGTACCTTCACCATCAGTGCCTCTCTCGACCCCAAATAGGAAGGCACGCTCGTTGCTTTCCTGCGGGCGAATGTCGACGTGTTTGCATGGCAACCGGCTCGACATCCCGGTGTTCCTGTGGAAGTGATTGAGCACCGCCGGCCGTTTGTCCTCATGCGCGGCCCGTCAAGCAAAAAGTTAGGAAGCAAGCAGTGGAGCGCCAAGAGTTCATCGCAGAAGAGATCAAGAAACTGGAAGCAGTAGGCCTTGTCAGAGGAGTGCTCCATCCTACGTGGCTGGCCAATCCTGTAGTTGTGCGCAAGGCAAATGGAAAGTGGAGACTTTGTATTGACTTCACCGATGTTAATAAAGCCTGTCCCAAAGATCCATTTCCCTTGCCGCGCATCGACCAGATTGTTGACTCCACGGCTGGATGTGATTTGCTTCGTTTCTTGATGCATATTCAGGATATCATCGGATCTTCATGGCGAGAAGAAGATGAGGAGAAGACTGCATTCATTACCCCATGTGGCACGTATTGTTTCATACGGATGCCCTTCGGTTTGAAGAATGCTTTGGTTCAACGTTTGCAAGAGTAGTCCATGGCGCTTTTGAGCCGCAAATGCACGTAAATGTAGAAGCCTACATGGATGACATAGTGGTCAAGAGCAAGGACAAAGCAACTTCTGGTTCAAGATTTGGGCCGAGACCTTTGCAAATCTGCGCAAGATCAACCTCAAACTCAACCCCGAGAAGTGCGTGTTTGGAGTCCCTTCGGCAAGCTTCTCGGGTTCTTCATCTCGGCGGGGTATTGAGGCCAATCCCGACAAGATCAAGGCCATTGAGCAGATTGAAGCACCAAAGCGCGTCAAGGATGTACGAAGGCTTGCGGTTGCGTAGCTGCTCTCGGAGGTTTATCTCTAGATCTGTTGGCGGCGCCCTGCCATTTTCAAGATTTTGAAAAAGGCGGGTCCAATAAAATGGACTCGAGGCGGAGGCTGCTGTGCGAGACTTAAAGAGGTACTGTCCTCCACTCCAACACTTGTCGCACCTAAGCCACAAGAGAAGTCTTTGCTATATATAGCGGCAACCAATCAAGTGGTTAGTGCTTTGCGTTAGTGGCGGAGAGGGAGGCGGATGACGAGCTAGCAACCACGGCAGACACATCCGGCGACAAGCGGGGGCTTCACGACAAGCTCTGGTCCCGACAGGACAGGTCTGCACTGAGGCGCAAAGGCGAATCTGAGAAAAGGATGGTGCGGCGCCCGATTTACTTTGTCGGTTCCCTCCTGCGGGGGCTAGGTCAAGGTACTACGGTGTGCGAAATTGCTTCGGCCTCCTCCTCATGGCCTCGAGAAAGCTGCGCCATTACTTCCAAGCGCATGAGATAACGATCGTCACTCGCTTTCACTGAAAAGGATCTTTGCGAGAATCCGAAGCGGCAGGCGGGATTGTCGAGTGGGCACTTTGGAACTGTCAAGCTTTGGCCTCAAGTTTGAAAGCACTTCAACTATCCAAAGCGAGCATTGGCAGAATTCATAGCAGAATGGGCGCCAACACCGGATGAAGAAATTCCGAAGCGAGCATTGGCGAGTGGGGAGCATCCCGTCAAGGAGAGCAAGCAAAGAGTGGTCGATGTACTTTGATGGTGCCTTCTAGCTGCAAAGGCGCCCGGTCTTTGGCGATGCTACTTATCGCACCCATCGGAGAGCATCTCAAGCACGTAGTCCGGATGCACTTTCCCAAGGAGCAAGCAACAAACAATACTGCGAGTATGAAGGTTTGCTTGCGGTCTCAGGATCGCAGTGGACCTTGGGATCAAGAAGCTCATTGTCAGGGGTGACTCGCAGCTTGTCGTCCGTCAAGTAAACAAAGATTATCAGAGTCCATTGATGGAATCCTACGTTGATGAAGTGAGGAAGCTAGAAGAGCACTTTGACGGCCTGCAAATGGAACATGTTCCAAGGGCTCAGAATGATATTGCTGATGGCCTGTCAAAGTGCCTTCGCACTTAAGTTGCTCGTGGAACCAGGGATTTTTGTGCTCAAGCTAACTCAACCGACCGTAACACGATCAACTGGACAGGACAAGAAGAGGAAGTTGATTTACGGTGACTATTTTCTGACAGAGCTTCCGAAGCCGCCACCAAAAAGTCCCAGGATCGACACCAACAAAGGCGAGGCGATCTGCTCCAACAAGCCCTGAGGTTTGTTTACGTTGAAGCAGACGCTCCCCACAAGTTTTGCTCGGCAAGCTTGCCGGGAACATCAAGCTCGGCTAAGCCGCGAGGTTCTTGCCGTGGAAGGCGATGTTCCCGCAGCAGAATGTGCCTTTAGTCCTTGTTGTCGAGCCGCAAGCTCCAGCATGGGCGCAGCAGATTGTCCATTTCCTTCAAACAGGAGAGCTTCCCGAAGAGCAAGAAGAAGCTGAAAGAGTAGCCCGGCAGTCAAGTATGTACCAGTTTGTCGATAGCACACTGTACAGAAGAAGACTCAACGGTGTGAAATTGAAGTGTATTTGCCGGGAAGATGGACAAAAGTTGTTGGCAGAGATACATGGAGGCATATGTGGTCACCACATTGGAGCAAGAGCACTTGTCGGCAAAGCCTTCCGGCAAGGTTTCTTCTGGCCGACAGCCCTCCGGGATGCAACTGCACAAGTAACCAAGTGTGAAGCGTGCCAGTTCCATTCCAAACAGATACACCAGCCAGCTCAAGCTCTCCAGACGATCCCTTTATCACGGCCATTTCGATTCCGGGGCTCGACATCCTCGGCCCCTTCCCCGAAGCCGTTTGGGGCTTTGAGTACTTATGCGTTGCAATCGACAAGTTCACAAAGTGGTAGGAAGTGGAAGCGATGAGGAAGGTGACGGCCACGGTCGTGATCAAGTTCTTCAAGTCGATTGTTTGCCATTTGGAATCCCTAACAGGATCATCACCAACAACGACACACAATTACTGAGTCGCACCTTCATGCAAGATCGTCCAAGATCTTGGCGCCAAGGTGCGCTTTTGCTCATTGCTCATCCGAGAAGCAACGGTCAAGCAGAGGGCAAATCTTTGAAGTCTGCGCGGTCTCAAGACCAGAACTTCCGACAGGCTGCACAAGTGCGGAAGAAACTGGATTGAGGAGCTGCCGGTGGTTCTTTGGTCAATCAGGACGACACCAAATCGAGCCACTGGCCAAACACCTTTCGCTCTAGTCTATGGAGCAGAGGCAGTTCTCCCCACATAACTCGTATACGGGTTGCCTCGAGTGCTCGCTTATGATGAGCTTGAGCAAGAGCAGCTGCGACAAGATGACACGCTGCTCCTTGAGGAAGATCGTCTTCGGGCATTGTCACGAGCCAAGACGTTACCAGCAAGCTTTGCGTCGCTACCATAGCCGCAAAGTTAGTGCCAGAAGCCTCGAGGAAGGCGACCTTGTTCTTCAGCGCGTTTAGTCCGCCAAGAATTCAAACAAGTTGACGCCGAAGTGGGAAGGCCCTTATCGGGTGAAACGAGTCACTAGGCCTCGGTCTTTGTCCGCCTTGAGACCGAAGATGGCATTCGGTGAGCAACTCACGGAACATTGAGCATCTTCGTAAGTTTTACTCAGAAGCGCGGTTGCGGAACCTGTTAAGCAACCACCTTTATACAAGTCTTGCCGTTGTTGCATGTAATCCTTTGTACAAAGCGGTAGCGCAGACCCGTGCATCGATAAAACTCATGTGTTGCGCACAACTTGTCAAATTCATGCTTTCATCATTTTATTGCATGTTTTGACTAACACTTTGTGCACACCCACACGGTAAGCAACATCGAGCCACTAGGCTCCATGACTTTATTTTCTCTTCTTTCTCTTTCTCAAGGAAGAAAAGGTTCCCTCGCACACAAGTTAACCAGGGGGGAAGGAGAACATAATACTATGGACCAAGCGTTGCTCGAGGAAGTTTCGCCTTATCGGGGGGCAAACGACAGAAAAGCTAAGTTGCCAAAGTTTGAGCAATCAGTTCTTAAATTTTTTAAAGTTATCTTCCTCGAACGATAGTACTTTGTATGGAAAACCTGTGCGCAGAGGAACCAACTCGCAGGCTAGTCGCGCCCTTACTTTGTTTCGAGTCCGCTCAACAACTTAAGTGAGCTGCAGCTATTCGCGACAAGGTTGCTTGTCGGAGGCAACACCGCCAAAGAAGTCTGCCGACGTCCCACTTCGGCATGATAAGGGTGCCTGCACCGACGAGTTCCCTAAAAGCGTAGGGCAAAAACATACAAAGGAAGAAATCAAGTAGAGGAAATAACATTGCATTCATCACCTAAGATAGAGTATATTACAAAATGACTTGTCGCAGATCTAATGAATTTTCCTAAACATGGTCAGCAGCGACAAGGGAAAATTAAAGTTGGCGGCCTAGTCCACGCGGTCGCCATCAATCCTCTTGATCTTGTTCACCTTGTCCACGATGGGCGCGACAAGGGCCTTGAGCTCCTCCACGTTGGCATCTGGCGGCAAGGATCCGAGGGCGCCGTTGAGGTTGAGGCACGGATTGCGGAAGGCCACCTTCATCAACACTTTCTCGAGGGCTCTGCCGCAGATCTGGCGTGATTCCTCGGCCAGCTGCTTTGGGACCTCTTCCCGGAGTCGTTGGAGGCCCGTCACCACGCCCTTAAAGAATAAGCTGAGCTTGGCGCTGGGTTGGAGGTGCTCGTCGGAGGAGTATGCAAGATCCGCCATCCCCGGCTCCATCAACTCATTGTGGATGCCAGCAGCGGTATCCACAAGACCTTCGGTCTAGTGCTCCACACTCTCTCTCAAGGCGCTCTGGGTGGCAACAACATCCGCCAGCAGCTCCTCCTTGGCCTTGATCGTCTCCAACAGGCCCACCTCCCGCTCTCTGGCGCCGTCCAGCGTCTGCGTCAGAGTGGTGGCTTGACTCAAGATCCGCCTTGGAATCCTTGGCGGCGTCGAGATCCTTGCCCCTATCAGCGAGACGGCCCTGCAGCTCGCCAAGAGTGTAGGCGTCCTTCTCGCGCTCGCGCTTGAGCGCGGCAAGCTCCTCGCCGCTCTTCTGAAGACTGGCCTCTAGCTGAGCCACCTTTGCCTTCAACTCCTCCTTGGCGGCCTCGGCGGCTGCGGCAGCATCCTTCGCTTCCTTAAGCGCCCCGCCAAGTGACTCCTCGCGCGCGACAAGCTCTTCCTCATGGCTGTCCAGATTGACCTTCCGCTGCGCCCATTTCGCTTTCCCGCGGAGAGCTTCTCGTCGGCCACCGCTGCTCCTCCTCGGCTGCGGCCTTCTCAAGGATGAAGGCCGTGCGCTCTTACGCAAGTTGCTCCGTGCTTACGCTACGTTCGGAGAGTTTCTTGGTTGGCGCTCGGAGCTCTTCTGCTGGCGCTTCTCCATGTCCGCACCGCCCTCGCGACAAGTGCTTCCGGGACTCCAACTTGGCTTGCCGAGGCCAGAGAGCGACAGCGGCTTCTTCAACAGCTGCTCCTCCTCGGACTCACCGCTGCTGCTGCTTGGCGCGTCCACCAGCGTCGGCCAATGGAGCAAGTAGCTTCGCCATCGAAGGTCTCTCCTTCGACCGGCGCTGAGCTCGACTCGGGGGAGTTTGATGAAGACGCCATCGCCGGCCTTCAAGTAGGCGCCGGGCTGGGGCTCCTCGGAGCCTGACGCTGCAGCAGCGGCAGGGGAGTCGGCGGTCGATGTAGCGTCGGGCGCTCCTGCGGCCTCAGGGCCGTCAGTGCGATCACCCGACCCCTCGCCGGCTTCTGTGTCGGCAGCCTCGGTGGCCTCCTCGCCGACAGGCTCGTCCACGACGGCCTCTTCTTCCATGACGGCCTCTTCTTCCACGACGGCGGCCTCGCCGGTGTCGCCGCGCGCTCCCTCCTCGCCGGCGACCTCGACCTCCATCGGCTCTGCGTCAGACGAAGTAAGGACAGTCAAGCAAACATTCAAATAAAAACAGAAGAAAACAAGCCCAAGGGAAATTTTCGCGCAAAGGGATTACCTGCAATGGGATCTGCAGCCATGGTCTCGACCACCGGAGGATCACTGGTGCTGTCCTTTGCCGGAGTAGCCTCCCTTGTCGGAGGACGCTCCCTTGTCGGAAAATCCTCCCTTGGCGGCGTAGTCGCAGCAGACAGGGTTTCGGGAGCGGCTTCCGAGCCCTCCTGATGAGGCTGCTCTGCTCCTACACGAACAAGCAGTCAGATACCAATAAAGAAGGAGCACTCATGCACGCCCTACTTGATGAAGGAGAAAACCGCTACTTACCACAGGGGCTGTCTTTGGGGCTGCTACGAGAAAGGGTTGCTTGAGGTCCGGCAAGGGGTCTCAGATCGCCTCCTGTTGCCACAGGTGAATCGTCCTCAACAACAACCACCGGTCTTGGCCCTTCGACGCTCTACGGGCTAAGCGTCACGAAAAGGAAAAAGTTGAGCGAAGCAAGTCAGATTCAAGATAGAGCAACAAAATTGAAGAAATACAAGCACAATATTGAAGCTTACTCTTCTTCTTCCTCCTCGGAGCTAAGCGCGGAGAAGTCAAACTCGGCTCGCCTCCGGTGCGGCGAGGCGGAGGTGGGCTCTCTTCGCCCGCTTGGCGGAGGCGTCGGCGGTGGCTGGGAGGATCCCACCCGGTTGTCGCATGGCGGTGTAGGGGTGCTCAGCGGCAACATCGCTTGTCATGGTAAGCCCAGCGTCATGTGGCTATGTTGTAAACCCGTCTGCCGCCCGTCTCGTCTCGGCGTTGCGGAGACGCCTCATCAGCGAGCAGGGGGCTCACTGGCGGCGAGTCGCTGGGAGGTGGAGCTGAGCGCCCTCGGCCCCAGGTCCGCTCGACTCGGCCTCGGTAGCAGCTCTTCCTCGCCGGCGAACTCCCTTCGCTCGGCAAGGCTTACCGCCTCGGCTGCGTCCGCCTCCTCCACGGTGAACCCGAAGGCGCCCGGTAGCGGCAAGCCGCCTCCTCCACTGGTGGCAATGCGCACCATCTCCTCGTCGGTGGTGTCGTGGGTGAGCCTCTTACGCTTTCGTCGGGCGGATCGCACTTCTTCCAAGGTGTCGAAGAAGCTGCTGCACGATCTCGTCGGAAGGCTCTTGCCAGATGGAGCGATCCCATGGGAATCGCTGGCGGCATCATAGCACGCGGATGCGGTCGGCGCTGAATTGTTACACAATGGGGCGACCCCTCGGCAACCTAAACCACTCGGGATGGTCGGGGTCGTTCTTGAACAGCTCTAGCAGCATCGCATCCAGCTCCAAGACGGTGAAATTCCAATTGAGACCCGGGCACAGCCTCATAATGTCTGCCGCATTTTGAAACTCCCAAGCAGGCCTCCTCCTTTCCTGCAAGGGAGCAATGCAGCGGCGAAGGAAGTCTGCGCCAACTGCGCCTACGGTTAGTCCGGCAAGCCTGAGGCGCAAAATCCGGGTCACAGCTATCGCCAACCTAGCATCCTCCGGTGCCAAGTTGCTCCAATCGTTGCCGCGCACTATTGGGGTTTGGCGCCGCAGCGATGAAGGGCTGCGGGTTCTCCTCACGATCCAACACCGGTTGGCTCTCCACTCCTCCCACTTGTTGCGGAACTCTCCTTCCAGATAGGCTTCTTTCTTGCCGATCACGGAGACCCAAGCTATCCCTCGAAGCAGCGGCTCTCCTCTCTCTCTGGCAGGGGCACGAAGAAATGGCGGAAGAGTGCCACGTTTGGGTGGACTCCGACAAAGTTTTCGCAAAGATGTGCGAAAACCGCCATGGTCAAGACAGCGTTGGGAGTGAAATCAAGGAGGCGGAGGCCATATGTGTTCATGATATCGCAGAAGAACTCGGAAAAGGGCGGGCGAGCCATAATAGAAAAAGGGCAAAGAAAGGATACCCAGTTGGGGCTAAATCCGGCAAGCGGTGGCGGGGAGTACCTTTGTGCGCGGATGCGCCTGGCGTCTCCGTCGACCGGAAAAGGTAGAAGCCCTCCCTCGGCTCGCCAGCGTCGAGCTGGGGAGAAGGTGGCCCGCTCCTTGCCTTGGCGCCATGAGCAGCTGCGCCTCGGCCGATTTCACCCCCTTTCCCTTGTCGGCCTTCGGAGCCATGGCGGAGGCGGTGGAGGAGGTCGACGGCGTCGAGTGCGCTTGTGGCGAAAGGGGGCGAGGCGCTGCTCTCTTCGCACTGGAGAAGAAGGGGGGAGAGGCAGTGGTTTTCTTGACAAGACGGCAATGGCGAGGTGGACGACCTGCCCCTGTTTCCCCTGTTTATAAGGGCGGAGAGGGGGGCGGACGTTCCGCTTTTCCTAATAAAGAAACCCCCCACGACCACGCCCACGATCTCGCCTGCGGTGCCACGTTGGTAGCGTGCCGTTAGTGAAAATGCGTGGTGGGTCCGGGCAAGTAACGGCGTGATCCGGGCGCGTGTGTCCGTGCATTGTTTTGGGCTGGCCCGACGGCGCTCGGCACCGTGTGCGGCCCAGGCGAGGGCTCTGTCGGTGTACTAGTGTAGGGGTACCCTAGTATCCCGAACTTCGTGCCGCAGACGATCCTGACCCTGCGGCAAGGCTTGCCTGGTCGCCGTCAAGATCCTCCGTGGCTCCTTTGGAGCCATTCAAGAACAAAGTATTTAGCTGAGAAGACAAAGCCCCGGCAAGAGGAGCGTGCCGGAAGGCCATTCGTAGCCAAGAAGACAAGACCACGGCAAGAGGAGCTTGCCGGGAAGGCCCGGAACGCGACAAGCTTCCGGCGCGACAAGGATTCAGCTGCGGCAAGGCGCTTGCCACGGCAGGCAACCTCTCTTCATCTCCGCTCCAGCTCATCTACCAACATGTCGCCGTGGGATCATCCCATGCGCGCGTGTCAAGAGGCTGTGCAGCCAGCGGAGAGCAGCGATAGGCGGCGCTGACAAGCCCGCCATTGTGGCAAACGGTGGCGCTCTGTTGCACTGTTTAGACGACAAGGACAGGCATTTAATGCTTTTGTCCCTTGCCATCGAGTTAGGGTATTCTGTGACCGTATTAATCGCTCAAGTAGGTGTACCAACTACTGTTTTTACATTTGTACCCTCCTCTATGTTGCCACCTGTCGGAGACCCCTTGAGCATATAAAAGGAGGCCCATGCGCACGTAGAGGGGGGGTCGGCGAGTTCGACCCATTTGAGACCAGAGACACTCATGCTAGGTTCTGTAGCTCTCATGGCTCCCTAGCAAGAACACAATACAATCAGACAAGCAGCAGTAGGAGTATTATCTCTCCGGAGAGCTCCGAAGCTGGGTAAACCGCTCGTGTGCTTCGCCTCGATCCGCTCTTCGTGCGATCTCCGCCCCCCTCCGAACCACAAGGGGCCTGGTCCGCCGGCCCCATAGGTGTTCGTGGGTCCGATCAGCCTTCCCCGACATCGATGCTCACATCAGATCCCTTGTGGACCATCGGTTCCTTTGTTGGATTTTATCTGACAGTGTCCTTCATATTGAATAACCTTGAGAGCCTTTCCATGGGTATATAATGCCTTTGGTAAATTGTATCATCTGCTTTTGAACAATGCTCTACGTTCGAGCTTGTATTATTTACCGAAGTTTGTGGTATATGTTCGTAAGATGCCACGATGGGTTGAACCTATGCCTTCCTTAATATGTGAACTCGGAAGTTTTCATGGGTCATACTCATCTGGTATTTCACCAGGTAAAACTTTCAACACTAATGCCATTATCGAAACGATAAGAGAATGTAAGGTTATGCTTTGGAGAAGTGGGAGTCGACCTTGAACCTTGTGTTCATGCCCATGGACCCGATATGGAACTTATCATGGAAGCTGCTTGTAGTACTAACTATTTCCTTGATATAATATCCTTTGGTATCGGTGAATTGATCCTTTGCAATCGTGGTTTCGACCATATTGTTCTTCTTTGATCCCATTTCTTGGACAAGTTTGAGTGCTTGCCTTCTGCAAATGATTTCACTTGTCCAACCTCTATCCCGCTCTACCCTTGAGTATACCCCCCTGGTATCTCGAGAATATCCACCCATTGCACTTCATCTATGAAATTCTGACGAAGTAGTACCTTTTCCCATCATAGTCACTCCACGGGTTCTGGGTTGTCGTCAACCGAGAACACCAATTGGTGAATCGAATCAATACTGAGATTCATTACTCTCAGTACTTTGTTGTTGAGAAGTTTAATACTCCATCACGTAACTCCTAACCTGATCGGCTATATCATTATCTTGCTAAACCTTAATTGTGCTACCTGGTCCTTAATCTCGGAGCACAACTTTCGATGATGAGCTAAGCTTACGTCGATCTTCCTCGTCCTATAAATTCTCCTTGAACAGCAAACTTGATTCCAAGTTTGTGTTGTACCCTTGGTTCCAATAACCTTTCGCTTCACCATTCATTTGACTTGATGTCATCGCCGATCGATTACATCTTGAAATCTCTCGACAAAGTGTGTCGTGATCATCATCAACCTTATGAGCTCTTCCAGGATATCAGTTGAGTTCATGATGAGAAATACTATCCTTGCCCTCGATGATCTGCGTTATCATCGACCACTTTATTGCCTTCCCACCAACACAAGCTTGTTCGTGTTTGATGTTATACCTTGAGTTCCTTGCTATCTAGCAATTGTTCTCCTTACCTTGGAACATTAACATCTCTTATGTCATCAATGTTGTGAGAATTTCACCACCGCTTAAGAATTCTTGGTATGGTGATACTTCTCACCATCACCATTCTTACTTGGGTCCTCGTGTTGGTTCCAACCGGGGTACCAACAAGTGACCGGTGCTGTTTGGATTCTGCCCTTCTAGCAACCCTATTGCTTTGAAGTTAATGGTCGGCCATTCATTCTTAGACTATTGATTATTGAATCACCATTCCGACGTTGGTCGTGCAACCCAGCCCATATTTCGGGTGCACCTTTCAACCAATGTTTAAATATGTATGTTTTGCTCGAGCATAAATCATTATATCATCTGATCTGACAAATGATATCTCCATGTTCACATAATTGTGGAAATACATCTTTTTGGGACTCTCTATGAGTTGTCGATGAGTCAATCAGCCACCTCCTCATCCTCTCCTTAGTTTAATGATGAACTCTCGTTTCGGAACTCACTCCCATAGTTCGTTCCCCGAGCCTGAGGTATCCTGACACCAATCATATCTGAATCTCCGTCAGATATGATGGTTGGAACATATTTACAAGAGTTATGACGCTAGTCTTCATAAGACCCGGTATGGTGATGTCATGCCTAGCACACCTGGCCGGAGGACCTATTGTTATAGTTGTTCCTTTTTGGCAACATTAACCATTCTTCCATGAGGGAATTGTAAGACTTATTCTATAATTTATTCCTGGTGAATCCTCTGAGTATCCAAAGTCTGAACTTTGCTTGAAGACCATGCAATGCTATCTCGAAGCATGTTTGTGGTACTCCGATTTTCAACAAGGACATTTGAAGCCAATGCTAAATGTTTCCTGCTAAATTATCCAAACACCGTTGTATGGGTAATGTCATGAAATTTCTCTCCCCCACCTAAAGAGTTTTCTACATTATATCCTGTAATGGATATCATGCTCTGCTTGTACTTGGGAAGGATATACCATTGAAATATGTGTGTAAACACATTTTCCTTTCCATTGTTCTGTTTAATCTGATAATCTTATTTTCCTTTCCATTTGTTGGTTTAACCTTTCTTGAGGTCTATATAATCTAAGCAGTATTATTCTCTTGCTTATGTAAACACCTCGGTGTACAACTCTGTCAGTAAGACCCTGTTTCTACTGTTGATGACATTCCGGTAGCCACCGATGGGCCAGGAACTTTGCCTAATGGTCCGCCTCGTTCAACGAGCAGGAAAATAGTTCTCTTCGTCCATCGCCCTTGGTATCGACGTTGTTGCCGACATAATCGACAGGCTACCCCCTGACATGCCTTACTTGCATGATCACGCAAGACGTCTCCGCCCCTCCTACTTTAACCACATGGTGGGCCCATAACCCACCGTTCCACAGGATCGAAACCTGACTCTCTTGTACAACCACATTTCTAATGGTTATTCTCCATGTTTGGCTTCGTAGTTAATTCATGGGCCACCTTCCTAGTGCTCTATTACGGTATCATACGCATAATACTTACTCTCGCTACTCTGAACCCCTTTCTCCTCTGGTTCGGACTTGAGCAACTATCTATCTGCTTGGAACCTCTTCTGTACCTTCGTACCTTATTCTCGATGTATTTTATATGTTCAAACTTCGAAAGATAATCTTATACTCATTCATGGGTTAACTTGATTGTTTCCCTCAAAAGCATTACGGCGTGGTGAGCTGCCCTTAACCTTTCGTAAATACGATGGACTTCCCAAAGAAATGATGACAAGTTTATCATGATGCATTGGAATAAAGAATTGAAGACATCAACGAAAGGATTAACTTCTTCGAGAAGATCCGTTAGAATATCGTAAGAACTTTCCCCTTACTCCCCTCTTAAATCTCGGGGCGAGATTTTTGTAGTGGAGGAGAATTGTGGCCTTGGGATAATCAAGCTACGGTAACCTCATTAATGATGCCACGTCACCACTCTTACTATTGCTAACCTCGCAATGATTGAAACCTTTTCAAATTCAAATTCAAATTAATGTCAAGCGACAAAGTTTTCAAAATATTAAACTAAAATGTTGAATGTGCGGTTAAATGCCTAGGTGATTATAGTGCAACAAACGCCCTTTTGAAAATGTCTAAATATATTAAAATGAAATAAAGCGGAAAAGTGAAATAAATAAAAGGAAAAGACAAATCTAACTAAAAATAAAAAGAGGCACCTCCGATCAATTATCTGGTGGCCAAATTGCCAAATTTAATCGGGCAAAGGCCCAAACTGACCGGCCCATCCCACGACCCACCCCTCCATATCCCCACCAGGGAGGAAACCTAACCCACGACTCCACCTCACTTCCCCACACCTGCGTCTCCCTCGCCCCCGATCTGGTTCGAGGAAAGCGGCGCCGACCCCATCACTTCGCCCGCCCGCTGCGATGCCGCCCGGCGCTCCTCGTCGCCAGATCGTCCCACCTCCACCTTGCCGTCGCGGATCGCCTCGTCACCTCCCGCCCGAGGCTGCTCGCCGCCCGAACACCGACGCTGCCCGATCCTGTCGCCCTCGGTGCCCGACGCCAAGATTTCGCCCCTTGCCGCCATTGTCGCACCTCACCGGGACGCCGCCGCCTCCACCTCGTCGTTCTACCCCGCCGGCCTGCCTCCTGCTCCGCGGCGTCGTCCCCGTCGACCACCCCGAGCCTCCCCGAGCCCACTACCCGTGCCCGACTCCTCCTCTTGAGCTCCCCCGTCCTCCTCTCTCTGCCGTGGTCGCGCCTCTCCTCAGGCCGGCTCCGCCACAGCGTCGCCCGCCATGACAGCCGCACCGGCTAACCCAGCGCTGCGCTTCTCACCCACCGCTTGCGCAGCCTCCTTCCCCTCGCCGTGCTCCGCCCTGGCCTTCTCCTCCTCCTGCCGCTGCTGCGTGGTTGTTGCTGCTGCCTCGGGCCGCCGTCGTTCGTCACCGTGTCTTGCGCTTGCGCTCGTCGCCTCCGCCTCACCGTGGCCTCGTGCTGAGGCAACCCCACTGCCACGGCCACGCCACGCCCATATGGCAGGCTACGGGCGCCTGCTCACGCCACGCCTGTTGCCTGTTAAACCGCACCGCGGTTGGCCCCTAGGGCAAATGACAAGGGGGCCCCAGCGCCCCAGAACGATTTAAAAAAGGTAATAATAAATATAATTAAATACTAAATAATCAATTAATTAACTAAATAGTTAACTTAATTAATTCTGTTTAAATTAATTAATTAAATTAGTTAACCTAATTAATTCTAGTTAATAAACCTAATCATTTTAGTTAGACTAACTAAACACGATTAGTTAGTCTTAAACAATGACAACCGGGACCAAGTCAAATTTGTTGACTGCGACATCCTGATGTCATCTTTGGCGTCATAATGGCATTTCCTAATTAAATTAATTACATTAATTCTAAAATGAATTAGAATTTTGAAAATTAATATTAAATAATCCGTAACTTTCGGATGGAAAAACTTTGTACATGAAAGTTGCTCGAGCAGCCAGAGGCGAATCCGGATACGCAGCCCGTTCGTCCGCCACACACCCCTAACATATCAAACTCGCAACTTTCCCCC
Source organism: Aegilops bicornis (assembly GCA_021605145.1). Classification (NCBI taxonomy): domain Eukaryota; kingdom Viridiplantae; phylum Streptophyta; class Magnoliopsida; order Poales; family Poaceae; genus Aegilops; species Aegilops bicornis. Next base: position 275,861,501 of record CM038674.1, read on the forward strand.
TCCGGCTCCTCTGCCTGAAAACGCGAAACACCGGGGATACTTTCCCGGTTGTTTCCCCCCTTCACCGTTATCACCTCATACCGCGTTAGGGCACCCCTAGCACCGATACTTGTCATGTCATGCATCGCTATGCATCTGTTTGCTTAAATATTTATTGTTTCTTCCCCCTCTTCTCTCCGGTAGACTACGAGACCGACGCTGTCTTTGCTGCCAGTTCGACTACGGTGTTGGCGACCCTACTCTCTTGCCAGAGCAACCAGGCAAGCCCCCCTTGATCACGAGATATCGCCTATTCTACTCTATCTGCTTGCATTAGAGTAGTGTAGCATATTCTTGCTTTTCGTTATACATATCCTGATGCATAGCCTGTCCTTGCTACTACTGTTGTTACCTTTACCTGCAATCCTACATGCTTAGTATAGGATGCTAGTATTCCATCTGTGGCCCTACATTCTTGTTCGTCTGCTATGCTATACTATCGGGCCATGATCACTCGGGAGGTGATCATAGGTATATACTTATACTTATACATGATACATGTGGTGACTAAAGACGGGTCGCTCGTAGGAGCACCCGCGAGTGGATCTTTGTGGCGGAGCGACGGGGCAGGTTGAGACCGCCTAGGAGAGAGGTGGGCCTGGCCCTGTTCGGCGTTCGCGGATACTTAACACGCTTAACGAGTTCTTGGTATTTGATCTGAGTCTGGCCATTTGGTCTATACGCACTAACCAACTACGTGGGAAAGATATGGGCACTCGGCGTTGTGGTATCGGTAGAAGCCTTCGTGACGTCGGCGGCGGCGGCGTAGCGCCGGATTGGGCGTAAGCCTGCTCTTGTATTAAGGGGCTAGTTACGCTTCGGCGGCGTTATAGCGTCTTGGTGTGCTAAGGCGATGGGCCCGGACCCATGTGCGCTTAGGTTTGAACCGGCGTCTTGACCTCTCTATTAGCCTGGGTGGGGCTGCGGCGTGTTGATCTTGCGGCGGGCATGACCCGAAAAGTGTGTCCGGCCAAATGGGATCAAGCGTGTTGGGTTATGTGGTGCACCCTGCGGAAGTTAATCTATTCGAATAGCCATGATCTTGATAGCAGGGGCGACTTGGAGTTGTACCTTGACCTTATGACAACTAGAACCGGATGCTTAATAAAACACACCCTTCCAAGTGCGAGATACAACCCGGTGATCGCTCTCAATGAGGCTGAGGAGGATCGCCGGGTAGGATTATGCTATGCGATGCTACTTGGAGGACTTGATCTACTCTCTTCTACATCTTTGCAAGGCGGAGGCTGCGGAAGCGTAGTCTTGACATGATTAGCTATCCCCTCTTATTACGGCATTACGATTCGGTCCTTGATATGGCCCTTTACACATATATCCATGCATATGTAGTGTAGCTCCTTGCTTGCGAGTACTTTGGATGAGTACTCACGGTTGCCTTGTTCTCCCTTTTCCCCCTTTCTTTACCCGATTGCTGCGACCAGACGATGGAGCCCAGGGCGAGCATACCGTCGATGGCGACTACTACACCGGAGGTGCGTACTACTACGTGCAGCCAGCGGCGACCGGGGAAGTAGTTTAGGAGGATCGAGGCGGGAGGCATGCGCCTCTTCGTCTGTATCGGTTTGTGCTAGCCTTCTTAAAGGCAAACTTGTTTACTTATATACGTACTTTCAGATATTGTTGCTTCCGACTTCGTCTATGATTGAGCACTTGTATTCGAGCCCTCGAGGCCCCGGCTTGTATTATGATGCATATGACTTATTTATGTTTTAGAGTTGTGTTGTGATATCTTCCCGTGAGTCCACGATCTTGATCATTACACGTTTGCGTGCATGATTCTTGTCTGACGATTGAATCGGGCGTCACTAACAAAGAACCAAAATATGTGTATACCCATTAGAGGAAGGAAAAGGTCCCATGTAATCAAATACCCAAACATCAAATGGTACAACAACAAGTGAATAGTTCATATGCATTTCTTGACGCTTACCGATATTACCTATTCTTTGACATTCATCCCAAGATGAGACGTACTTACGGGCATCCTTGAAGAGAGTAGGCCAATAAAATCCAGACTGCAATAACTTATCAACAGTTCTACCTCCAGCATGATGCCCTCCATAAGCGTCGGAGTGAAATTTTCCGTGACGCCCCCGATTCAATCGAACACTAATCATGCACGCAAATGTGTACGATCAATATCAGGGACTCACGGGAAGATATCACAACACAACTCTAAAACATAAATAAGTCATACAAGCATCACAATACAAGCCAGGGGCCTCGAGGGCTCGAATACAAGTGCTCGATCATAGACGAGTCGTGGAAGCAACAATATCGAGTACAGGACATAAGTTAAACAAGTTTGCCTTAAGAAGGCTAGCACAAGCTGGTATCTGATCGAAGAGGCGCAGGCCTCCTGCTGGGATCCTCCTAACTACTCACGGTCGTCGCCAAACTGCAAGTAGTAGGCACCTCGGTGTAGTAGGAGTCATCGTCGACGCATGGCGTCGCTCCTAGACTCCAGCATCTGGTTGCGACAACCAGGTAGAAAGGAAAGGGGGGAAAGAGGGAGAAAAGCAACCGTGCGTACTCATCCAAAGTACTCGCAAGCAAGGAGCTACACTACATATGCATGGAAATATGTGTAAAGGGCCATATCAGTGGACTGAACTGCAGAATGCCAGAATAAGAGGGGGATAGCTAATCCTGGCGAAGACTACGCTTCTGACAGCCTCCATCTTGCAGCATGTAGAAGAGGGTAGACTGAAGTCCTCCAAGTAGCATCGCATAGCATAATCCTACCCGGCAATCCCCTCCTCGTCGCCCTGTTAGAGAGCGATCACCGAGTTGTATCTGGCACTTGGAAGGGTGTGTTTTATTAAGTATCCGATTCTAGTTGTCATAAGGTCAAGGTACAACTCCAAGTCCTCCATCAAGAAGATCACGGCTATTCGAATAGATTAACTTCCCTGCAGGGTGCACCACATAACCCAACACGCTTGATCCCATTTGGCGGACACACTTTCTCGGGTCATGCCCGCCGCGGAAGATCAACACGCCGCAGCCCCACCTAGGCCAACAGAGAGGTCAAGACGCGGTCTAAACCTAAGCGCACAGTGGGTCCGCCCATCGCCATTAGCACACCTACACGCTATGCGTGGGCGAAGGCAGACCTAGCCTAACAGCGTTCGGTCAATCCGACGCCCGCTTCGATCGACGTCACAAAGGCTTCGGCTGATACCACGACGTCAAGTGCCCATAACTTTCCCACGTAGTTGGTTAGTGCGTATAGACCAAATGGCCAATTCATATCAAATACCAAGATCTCGTTAAGCGTGTTAAGTATCCATGGCGCCGACTGCACAGGCCCACCTCTCTCCTAGGCGGTCTCAACACCGCCTGTCACTCCGCCACAAGGTAACGATCGGGGCGTCGAGAACCTGTGCCCACCTCTACCGGGATGGAGCCACTGTCCTTTCAGCCCATCTCCTAACGATTATCACATGTAATGTAACAGTGTAAAGTATATAGAATATGCCCGTGATCACCTCCTCAAGTGATCACGGCCCGAGTATAGCATGGCGGACGGACAAGAATGTAGGGCCTTGATGGAATAATAGCATCATATACTAAGCATGTAGGATTGCGGTAAAGGTAACAACTTGATACTAGCAAGGACAGGCTATGCAGCGATATAGGATTAGCTGAAAGCAAGAACATGCTACACTACTCTAATGCAAGCGATATAGAGAAGAATAGGCGATATCCGGTGATCGAGGGGGGCTTGCCTGATTGCTCTGGCAAGAAGGAGGGGTCGTCAACTCCGTAGTCGTACTGGGTAGCAGCGGCGTCGGTCTCGGTGTCTAGCGAGAGAAGAGGGGGTAAGAAACAATAAATACAATGCAAACAAATGCATGACGATGCATGACATGACAAGGCGTGATGCTAGGTGTGCCCAATTGCGGTAGTAGGTGATACCGGTGAAGGGGGGAAACATCCGGGAAAGTATTCCCGGTGTTTCGCATTTTCGGACAGATGAATCGGAGGTGAAAAGTTGCAGGTTCAATAGGTTAGGGATGCGTGGCAGACGAACGGGCTGCGTATCCGGATTCGTCTCGTTGTTCTAAGCAACTTTCATGTTGAAAATAATTTAATCCGAGTTACGATTTAAAAGATATGATTTTTCAAAGTTTTATTAATATTCTAGAATTAATAGAATTAATTTAAATAGATAATAGCCATTACTGTGTTGGCATGACATCAGCATGATGTCATCAGTCAACAGTCTATTTGACTGGTCAAACTAGCACGTGGGTTCCGGTTGTCATTGACTAACACTAATTAATAGTTTAATTAGTTAATAAGTTAATTAACAGGATTAATTAAGTTAATTAACTAATTTTAATTATTATTATTATTATGTATTTTGTTTACCCTTTTATTTTCGTTTTTCCTATACTACTACAGGGACGGGCCCCACGTGCCATAGGCACAGAGGCCAAAAGCAGGCTAGCAGGCGAAAGGCGAGCCGAGGTGCGTCATGGCGCGGGCCTCGGACACCCGGAGGCGGGCGATAGAACAGGCGGGCAGCGGAAAGGAGGCCACGCAGTGTGAGGCGGCGGGCACGGCCGCGAAACGACCAGCGTGGGGATGGGGAGTAGGGCAGCCGGCCAGTCGAGCCTTGAGCGGGCGCGGCTGGAGTGCGTGGTGGCCTTGTGAGGAAAAGCGGCAGTCTTGGCAGCGCCAGCGTCGGGCATGGTCGGCGCAAGTGGCGCGAAACAGCAGTGGCGCAACGCCGCAGAAGGAGGAGGAGGCCGGTGGGGTTCCTCACCCGCGTTGCGAGGCGATGGCGGTGGCGAGGAGGAGGGCGGAGGAGACGCGGCGCCGGGGATGCGATCCGGCGAGGAAAGGGCTCCGGCGACGGAGCCGGTCCGCGAGGAGGAGGAAGCAGACCGGCGAGGAAGTCCGGCGAGGTCCAGTGGCGGCTCGGTGGCTCGGTGTGGCGTCGGGAGGTGGTCGAGGTAGCCAGGGCGAGGTTCACCGACGGCGCGGTCATGGATGGGCGGCGAGGTGGCGTGGGACCGGCAAGGCTGACAGACGTCGGCGGCGGAAGCGGCCGACCGCCGTCGGGGCACAGGCCGGCGAGGTTGAAGGGTCGGGACGGGGCGGCAGACTTGGTGCCCCCGATCCAGAATCGGGATGGGGGAAGAGGTCGTGGGGGAGAGTGGGGAGCGTGGCGGCGCGCTGGAGAAACGAGAGGGAGTGGGGAGGGGATCGTGCGGGAGGAGTGGGGGTCGGTTAGGGTTCCAGGGGTGGGGAGGGCCATATAGGGCCGTGGCGGCCAGTGGGCAGTGGCAGCTCGGCCATTCGGCCCAGTGGAGGGGGGGCCTTTTCATACTTTGTTTTGTTTTAATTCTATTTAGTGTTTTCTTTTTATTTATCTTCCCCTTTACTGTTTTATTTCTAGTCCCATCTTATCTAAGTTTTAAAAAGAAACATAAAAGTTGTACCAAAATCAGTATTACTAATTATACCCCTGATGCTAGAGTTTAAACCACTAGATAAAATATTTGAACATTTTATAATTAACAAAAGGCATTTATTAAATTGGTTAAGATGTTGTTTCATTTCCATTTGAGCATTTAAACATTTTTTTAAAAGTGTGGTTTCTCCATCATAATTATCTATGCATTATTTGGCTCACTCTGAACATTTTAGTTTTAATATTTGAAAACTTTTATTGTTTGCTTAATTTTGAATTTGAATTCGAACCAGTTTCGAACTAACGCGAGATTAGTAACAATAATAAAGGTGACGTGGCATCATTAGCAGAGGTTCACTGTAGCTTAAATACCCGGGCGTCACATTTTCGTAGGATTTGTCCCTGTTCATGCTCAGGTACACAACGTCTAATAATACCATCTAGTTCTTCTTTATAAAGATGTGGGTCATCCCAAAAGTAATGTCTTAAATCATAGAAGAATTTATTTCTTTTGTTGGTATGTAAAGCTAGGTGGCAAATATTTAGCAACAATATAGTTAGCATAGTCAGCATACCAAGGAGTACTATTAGCAACATTTATTACAGATAACTGCTCATCAGGAAAACTATCATCAATAGGTAGTGGGTCATCAAGCACATTTTCAAGCCTAAACAAGTTGTCAGCTACTGGGTTCTCAGCTCCTTTTTTATCAATGATATGTAAATCAAATCTTCTATATCTAAATAGGAGCCCCCCACTAGATGATTTCCTGGCTTCTCGTGCAGCCACGTCACCCCTAATCCCACGCTGCCGCATCCCGCATGCATGATTTTCCGCTGCACCCGCTCGACAGACTATTCGAGAGAAAAACTGCACAGCGTTTCCCCACGTTCTTGCTCATGGGCTGTGTGGCCCAATAGTTGGGCTAGCTCCCAAAATGCACGCATCTGGCTGCCTGCGTGTTTGTCTTGGTGTTGGCCCGTCTAATCGCACTAGGGTTTGTCACTTCGTCTTCTCTTCCGCTGCCATCGGCGCTCTCCCTTCCAGTCGCCGCCGTCGCTCTCTCTTCCGATCGCCACCATGAAACGGCAGCCACTACTGCCCATGAAACGGCATCATTCATCACCCCTCGCTACCCAGCCCTATACAAATGCGAGCGGGCGCCTTCTTCTTCTTTACCCACACCATCACCCATTTGTCGTTCTACTCATGCCGAACAGGACTCGACCCTCAACTCCGGTAGGTGCATGCTCACTATTTTCAGCCACCATCAGTTTTTCCTATCCTTGAGTTTATGATTTTTGAATTTGCCAGCTTGCACTCCGGATCGGAAGGTGCTTAGCTCTTTGAAGAAAAACCCAACTTCTCTTGGTTTCTAAATTATTTTCTTATGTCTGTGGATTTAGGCTACGATTGATTATATTCGTTTTATCCGTCCTAGAGGTTAATGTCTCGAATCTAACATATGCAGTACGTTGAAGATGGGGAACACAGAATAATAGTTGGTATTTTTAACCTGAATCAGAACCTGTGAGTACCGGTAAATGAGGATATCGAATCTCGACACACTCAGTTCAAGTACAAGCTGCGACCTTCAGTTATAAGGTAATCTACACTTGCCCACGGTGATGGACTCAGCAGTTTTGTTTTATTTTCCAGCTGATGTCTAGCCCTTGCAAATGAGGAGAGGAAAAAGAGAAAGTGATGCAATATTGAAGGTCACATCCCTATTTTTTCATTTGTTTCACATAGGCCATATCCCTTTTCCTTCTTTGACTATGACAGTATCCCTTTTCTTAGTCTATTTTACTATATGTGCGTAGGTGATACAGATTTACTCTACTTTTGTTATCTGGATTATTACATGTCAGGGCAGCCGAAGCTGTAGTCTAAACATAACAAACTAAGTACTATTTTCATCATTTGTAATAAAATAATTCTTGCTGTTTTTTAATGAAGACAGCAGGTGCGTTGCCAATGGATGTAGGAGAAGAAATAATTACAGGGTTGAAGTTACAAACATGCAACAACAAACAGAAGATTACAACCGTAAGCAGGCTGGTCTAAAACCAAACAACAGAGAGTTCATGGGAGATGGATTCTCTTTATTGATTTGCACCAGTGTATATTCTACAATATCATGTTATTATTTCTTTTCCCACCAGTTTATACCCCTACAATGCCATGTTATGATGTATCAAATATGTTTCTTTCTATCAATGTCATGGATTTCCTACCATGTTTTGCTCCATAGAGCTTCTACCTTTTCATTACACAACATTTCTTCTCCTTACCAAATCCCTGCTGCAACGCGTGTAAATCAAATTCTTGTAACAAGAGAACCCAAAGAATAAGTCTAGGTTTAGCATCTTTCTTTTCCATAAGATATTTAATAGCATCATGGTCTGTGTGAACAGTTACTTTGGAATCAACAATATAAGGTCTAAATTTATCACAAGCAAACACCACTGCTAAGAATTCTTTTTCAGTAGTAGCATAATTTCTTTGAGCATTGTCTAGAGTTTTACTAGCATAATGAATAACATTCAATTTCTTATAAACTCTTTGCCCTAGAACATCACCAACAACATAATCACTAGCATCACACATAATTTCAAAAGGCAAGTTCCAATCAGGTGGTTGAACAGTAGATGCAGAAATTAAGGCTTTCTTGAGTGTTTCAAAGCCTTCTAATCAATCATCATAAAAAACAAAAGGAATATCCTTTTGCAAAAGATTAGTAAGAGGCCTAGATATTTTAGAGAAGTCTTTGATAAATCTCCTATAGAAACCAGCATGACCTAGGAAACTACGAATACCTTTTATATCTTTAGGACATGGCATTTTCTCAGTGGCATCAACCTTAGCTTGGTCCACTTCAATACCTCTTTCAGAAATTTTATGACCCAAGACAATGCATTCATTAACCATAAAGTGACACTTCTCCCAATTCAAGACAAGATTTATTTGTTCACATCTCTGCAAGACTCGATCAAGATTGCTTAAACAATCATCAAAAGACTTCCCATAAATAGAAAAGTCATCCATGAAAACGTCAACAATCTTTTCACAAAAGTCAGAGAATATAGCAGTCATACATCTTTGAAAGGTAGCAGGTGCATTAAATAAACCAAAAGGCATACGTCTATAAGTATAGGTTTCAAAAGAAAAGTAAAAGTGGTATTTTCTTGATCAGGTTGAGAAACAGGTATTTGTGAAAAGCCAGAATATCCATCAAGGAAGCAAAAGTGTGTGTGCTTAGATAATCTTTCAAGCATTTGATCAATAAAAGGCAAAGGGCAATGATCTTTTCTAGTTGCTTTATTTATTTTTTCTAAAATCAATTACCATTCTATAGCCTGTAACAATTCTTTGTGGAATAAGTTCATTCTTATCATTAGGAACAACAGTAATACCTCCTTTCTTAGGAACACACTGAACATGACTTATCCATCTACTATCAGCTATAGTATAGATTATACCTGCTTCCAGAAGTTTTAGCATTTCCGTTCTTACCACCTCTTTCATCTTTGGATTTAACCAACGTTGGTGATCAACAACGGGTTTAGCATCAGGTTCCATATAAATCTTGTGCTGACATAGAGTGGGATTAATGCCCTTTAAATCATCAAGAGTATATCCAATAGCAGCTCGATGCTTCCTTAGAACTTTCAATAATCTTTCTTCTTCATGTTCTGAAAGGTTATCACTGATAATAACATGATATATTTTCTTTTCATCAAGATAAGCATATTTCAAAGTGTGTGGCAATTGTTTTAATTCAAACACAGGATCACCTTTAGGTGGAGGAGGACCTCCAAGAGTTTCAATAGGCAAATTGTGTTTAAGCAGAGGACATTGTTCAAAGAAAATCTTATCTATTTCATTTCTTTCATGCATATGTAAATCATTTTCATGGTCTAGCAAATACTGTTCTAAAGGATCAGTAGGTGGCACAACAATTGAAGCAAGACCAATTAATTCATCCTTACTAGGCAATTCTTTTTCATGAAGATTTCTACTAAACTTGAAAAAATTAAACTCATGAGACTCATCACCAAAGCTAACACCGAAAGTTTGCTTCTTACAATCTATCTTAGCATTAACTGTATTCAAGAAAGGTCTACCAAAGATAATGGGACAGAAGTCATCTTGTGGGGAATCAAGAACAAGGAAATCAGTAGGGTATTTTATTTTCCCACACAAGACTTCAACATCTCTAACAATCCCAATTGGTGATATGGTGTCTCTGTTAGCAGGTTTAATAGTAACATCTATTTCTTCTATCTCAGCAGGTGCTATGTCTTTCATAATTTCTTGATAACAAGTGTAAGGAATGGCACTCACACTAGCACCTATGTCACATAAACCATGATAATAGTGATCTCCTATTTGACTGAGATGACATGCATGTCCACAACAGGTCTATGTTTATCCCTTTATCAGGTTTAGCAATTCTAGCAGCTTCTTCACAGAAGTAAATAACATGCCCATCAATATCTTCTTCTAGGAGATCTTTAACCATAGCTATGCTAGGTTCTACTTTAATTTGGTCATCAGTTTTAGGTGTTCTAATATAGCTTTTGTTAACCATAGTTGAAATTTTAGCATGTTCCTTTATCCTAACAGGAAAATGTGATTTCTCAATATAAGCAGAAGGGACAACTGAATCAACATTATAAATTATAGTTTCTTCTTTAACCGGTACCGGTTCTTTAATTTCTTCTTTAATAGATGGATGATATTTAAACCACTTCTCTTTAGGGAGTTCAACATGAGTAGCAAATGATTCACAAAAGGAAGCTACTATCTCAGAGTCAAGTCCATATTTAGTGCTAAATTTTTGAAAAGCATCAGTATTCATAAAAGATTTAACACAATCATATTTAAGTTTAATATCTGACTCTTTACCTTCGTTGAGTTCCCAATCTTTAGAGTTGCGTTTTATTCTTTTCAAAAGATCCCACCAGTATTCAATAGTCTTCTTCATAAAAGAACCAACACAAGAAGTATCAAGCATGGTTTGATCATTACGAAAAAGCCGAGCATAAATTTTTTAGATAATAATTTTTGTTGAGAGCTCATGATTGAGGCATGAATATAACATTGACTTAAGCCTCCCCAAGCTATCCTTCACGAGGCCAAAAATTATATATATAACCGATCACGATGAACTAAATGCATAGGAGGAGAAGCAACGCATCTCTCGAAATTTCAAACTAGAGGAGCGGTGAAGAAAGGCGGTATCACCTGAAATTACTGTCCGGGCCCACCACCAAACATACGTCGGATACGTCTCTCTATCACCACGTGTAACGTGTGTCAAGACGCTCAACCGTTCGACTAGACGCGGAACCGTTCATTGACATCAGACGGCTCACGCGTGTGTGTGCTCGATTACCGCAGCTGCGCGGAACCGTCCATTGACGCGTGTGTGCTTGATTATCGCAGCTGCGTTTAAGCATCTGGGATCAAAGTCTCGTGGTCGGCAACGCATATCCAGCCATTTTGACCAGCTCACCTTTCCTTTGGACCAAATTACACTCCGCCCATTCCAAAACCACCAATTCGCAGAAACAGCAGAAGCAAGCCAGCCAGCCAGGCGGCAGCACAGCCGCCCCGGTCGTTGTGTACGCCTGCGAGTGTTGGAGGCGAAGAAAAATCTCGCTTCGTATAAAACAAAGCGAAAAATGGAGGCTTGAGCTGCTCCACACCCTCCCCCTCCGCTGATCCCCCGCAAACCCTAGCCCCTCCCTCCTCCTCGCCGGCGACCGGCCGACCGCGCGCCCGAGCCGTAGCCCGCTCCTGCGGCCGAGATGCCGCCGCACGGGGATCTGGACCGGCAGATCGCGCACCTGCGCGAGTGCAAGCACCTCCCGGAGGCGGAGGTCAAGGGGCTCTGCGAGCAGGCCAAGGCCATCCTCATGGAGGAGTGGAACGTGCAGCCCGTCCGCTGCCCCGTTACCGTCTGCGGCGACATCCACGGCCAGTTCTACGACCTCATCGAGCTCTTCCGCATCGGCGGCGAGTCGCCCGACACCAACTACCTCTTCATGGGCGACTACGTCGGTACGCCTCGCCTCCTTTCGCCTCTCGCGTGCGTGCGGGCGGCCGCCCTTTCAACGCTCGATTTTTGTCGATCTCTAGGGATTGCTGCGGCAAATATGGCTTCTTTATAGTAGATCCTACACGGAATTCAGCCGGCGATTCTTCTTGTCAGGAGAATTCGTTTCCAGACGTTTGTGCTGGTTATTAGTATGTAATGTACTCCCTCCGTCCGAATTACTTGTCTTAGATTTGTCTAGATACGGATGTATCTAGCACTAAAATGAGTCTAAATACATCTGTATCTAGACAAATCCAAGACAAGTAATTCGGAACGGAGGGAGTAGCTTCTATTACTTCTCTAGGTTCCCATGGTGGTATCCTGTGCTGGCTACGTGTCTTATGTCTTGTTTCGACCTATAGCTTACAAGGATTTTGTGCGAGTCCTATCTTTAGGTCCTCCTAGATACGTTGTCAATAAACAAAAGGTCCTCGTAGATACCATTATAAGGGCTGTAGGTTTGTAGCTAGAAAGAATTCTCATAAATGATACCAGGTGCTTGAGAACGACCAAAAAAAGGTTCACACCGTCTCTGTTCGATGTCCAAAATTTCCGCAAGACGTGAGGATGTATAATTTTGTTGGCAATTAAATGTAGTTTTAGATGCACTTAATGATACCAGGTGCACTCCATCTTTAGTTTTAGATGCACTCCATCTTGTGTCATTCCCAATATGGATAAATCTATAATATTGCTCTTAATGCAGATCGTGGCTACTATTCGGTGGAGACTGTTTCGCTGTTAGTGGCTTTGAAAGTTCGGTACAGAGACAGAATTACGATATTGAGAGGAAATCATGAGAGCAGACAAATCACTCAAGTGTGAGTTTATGCCCTTCTACACTTGGATTGCTGATTTCAGTTCCTTATTATTGAGTACTTCCCCACTTGATGTAACAACTATCAAGTGATGGCATTCAACATGTAATCTTTTGATCTTTTCTAGCCTGTTTGATCCTGAATTAACTTGTCCAATTGACTAAATCTTGGAGATGTATTTTGCCACATCGGGTATCATCTGATGCACTATGGCCAAGGCAATGATCGACCTTTAGAATTTACAAAGCAGCTTGTCTTGTTACTGGAACTCAAGTTATTATTGCTTAACATTAAATGTGTTGGTGAAGTTACGTGTGCATGAAGTTGTTTGAAGTTGTCTTCTATGGGTAACCAAGTAACAGAACACTTTGAGCATAGTCTTGGTAAAATGTAGTTATGATATACCTACTTTCTAGACGTATTTACGTGGTTGATCACAGCAAAACTTCCAGCTAGATCCTAAAATGAGTATAGTTTTCACATTTATGTTTTTTGAGTAGTACTAATTTTCATACAGATGTGTTAGTTAAATTTTGGGGAAATTCATGAAAACTATAATGATACTATTCGGCAAAATGTTCACCTGTTGTGCTACAACTTAGTTGTTGACATCGACTATTTTGCTACAGATATGGCTTTTATGACGAGTGCTTGCGAAAATATGGGAATGCAAATGTATGGAAGTACTTTACAGACCTGTTTGATTATTTGCCTCTCACGGCTCTTATAGAAAACCAGGTTTGTTATTCATGTAATTTTGTACAACTAGTGCAGGCTTATTTAATATATTTGCCTGACATATGGGAAACACCTATTTGTAGGTGTTCTGCCTTCATGGTGGTCTCTCTCCATCATTGGATACATTAGATAACATTCGTGCTCTTGATCGCATACAAGAGGTAAGCAGCAAAGTTATCGCTGTCTTTATGAACTAGTGTTCTTTTCTTGTTTCCCATTTAGAAGCATGCACGGGTGGCGACCTTTGCTATTTGTATTACCTAGGCACTAGGCAGGTATATGCAATGAAAACTGTTCTGTGATACATCGATTTTCCTGTATTTTGATTCACATCATGTGAATGTTAATTCAGATAAAATATCAATCCGAAAAACTTGATTTAGTTCAATGAGGTGGCATTAGGAATTCTGATGGAGAATATTTATTATTGATAAATCATTACTGAGTTGTGGCAGTGGATCTACATGATATCCTTTACCATCTTTTTTTATTCGGATACTGAATAAATGTAGTTTTTGTCTTCTGAGGATTAGAGCTCTACAGTTTGTAATGTTGAGTTGTTGACCATGAAGTGGGTGGCTGTATATAACTATATTTCTAATAGATACCTGTTGTGCTTATGAAGGATATCCATGATATCTGTTAAGTCTCGAGTCGTGACTTGTTTCCATGATACTGAGGAAGAAACTGGACTTGCTGCAAAATGTTTATTCTCAGTTTAATCACATATTTCTCATAATGATTGCAGGTTCCTCATGAAGGGCCCATGTGTGATCTTTTGTGGTCTGATCCAGACGATCGATGTGGATGGGGGATTTCACCAAGAGGAGCAGGTTATACATTTGGGCAAGATATTGCGCAACAGTTCAACCATACAAATGGCCTCTCTCTTATATCAAGGGCCCATCAACTTGTAATGGAAGGATTCAATTGGTGCCAGGTTGGTGTTCAGAACACATCATTGGAAAAAAATATGATTTCATTATTTTATCTTGCAATTAATTAACCAATTGCAGTCATTCGCGGAAAATACCTACTGAAAAGTCTGAGCACAATCGTTCTGTCGAAGTTGCTTGAATATCTAATGAACAAATTCGAAGTACAATTGTTAACTACTCCCTCCGTCTCATAATGCAAGACATTTTTTAACACTACAATAGTGTCAAAAAGCGTCTTTACATTATGGGACGGAGGGAGTATTTGTTTAGGGGGCATGAATCTGGAATTTTCTGGTTCTTTGATTAAAAGATAATTAAGGTTACATACCATTGCACTTATAATCGTGTTAAATTATAAACTGATGCGTTTACATATTCCTCAATATGCACAAAGCCTCCCTGAAAAGAAAAAAAATACTAAAACAACTTTTATCCAAGTTTCTGTAGGGACCAAATCAACCTACTGCTTAATCATATAGTCTATGGTTCTCTGTGTGGGCCAACTGGTGTAGATTACTGAGGTCCATATCGTGTATGTAAGGGAACACAGACAAAGGTGTAAAGTGGAGGGAACATATAAGTCCAATCCTGCATCAAACAGGATCACAAGGCAGATTTTAATTCCCTGTCGACTGCATTTTCCAAGGAAATGAGCAAAGTATCACTCATCCCACTTTAACGTATCATCAGAAAAATATTAGGGAACTTGATTAAAATATTGGAAACTGCATCATCCTTTATGTGCAAGCCTTTTGCTTTGGTGCTTAAATAAGCAGAAAACCTTCAAATAGCGATTTGCTTTGTTGTATCTTGTAGCATGACCTGTGCTTATTACATTAACAGTCGTGACTGCAAATTTTCATAATTTTCATGCATTCTTGTGTTAGGCAAGGTTTTATACTCTTCTGGTGGCATACATAGGAAGGTTGAATAATGACTGTGTTCTGATTTTCTCATGCAGGATAAGAATGTTGTGACGGTCTTCAGCGCGCCAAACTACTGTTACCGATGTGGTAACATGGCCGCGATTCTTGAGATTGGGGAAAACATGGATCATAACTTCCTCCAGTTTGACCCAGCGCCTCGGCAAATCGAGCCTGACACAACACGCAAGACCCCCGACTACTTTTTGTAATTGTGGTGTTGACCTGTTTAACTTAACGGTGCTGATGCTCCTCTCCTCCGCAGCGTTGGAGTCTGTAGATCTTGTGTCCTTAGATATGGGCTCCATGGGGCCCGAGCTGTATGTCAATCAATTCTTTCGTTTGGAGATCCTTTTTTGCTGCTTCTCGATCTTTACACGAGATGTTAAAGTTGCATGCTCTGATTTTTTTTTTCTCCTGATGTGCTTCCATTTTGCATTGTTGGTACACAATGGAGGGAAGCTGCATTGGGATTTGTTATGTTAGCCTCTGTTATTGTTTTTCCTTTGGGTCTGAGCAGGATCCTTGCCTGAAGGAAGGTCTTCTCTGCATCATCTGGATATAACTAAATAATTTTCATATGGACGGGAGGCCCTCCTGGCGATACTTGCATTTGCCCCGATGTGTATGTTGGTCGGTGTATCATAATGTGTTTGATGTGATGTCCTATAAATGGGAAAGGTTTGATGTGATGTCCTATAAATGGGAAATATATGTTTGGACCTGAGTATTATATCGGTGTTTGTTTTATAAATGCTAGATACTCCCTCCATCCTGAAAAACTTGTCCCAAGCTTGTTCCTTAAATGGATGTATTTAGTACTAACTTGGTGCTTGATACAACCATTTGAGGGACAAGCGTTTTTGGACGGAGGGAGTAGGTGTTAATATCCATTTTGAATTGTGCAAACAACTGATCTATATTCATATGCTAGTAATATTTGCTTTTTTCGTATGTGCAAGGTGGGTACGCTACCCAATATGCAACCGATCTGTTTCTGACCTTTTTTTTTCTTTTGAGAAAATGTAAAAGACTTTGCGTTTCATTTCATTGAACAGGAAGAAAATACATTACAAGTACAACCTTTCTGCAGTAGGGGCACACCACACACGCCACCGTCCTCACCGTCGCTTTGTCCATCCTCCAACAATGAATGGCGAGGCAGCTAGACTCAGAGCCTCAAGGCTGCGTCAACTGTTGCCAGGCACCTTCTCATGTGCCTAGAAGAGTTGGTAGGTCGATGGTAGGACCCGGCCGGAACTAAAGAAGCCATCGTCTTGTAAACGCCGGCACCGGTGTACATTGTGCCCCAAACGCCCGCGCCCTATATTGCAGCCTACATCAGAGCAACGCAATGCCAACTTCTTCTTTTACCTACTTTGTTATTCGTCATGTAAATAAAAACGCACATGTCCCACGCATGCACCTTAGAGGTGACAGAGTGTTGGATGGACTCCCTTCCTGACTTTTTGGTCATTAGCCTTATGGTTGATAGTGCTGGAGCCCTTTTGATTGAATAGAAGCCCTCAATTCCCCGCAAAAAAAAACAACACAATGCCAACAAGCCTCGTCGGAAAGACCGGGGAGGCCACCATCCTCAGTTGCCACAGTGGGGACTGCAAGTGCAACCCAAGCAATGCCTTCAAGAAGAGAAGGGCACTAAGACGTCGACGTTGCCTTGTCTAGCGAACTGGACCAATGGTTTCCGCCCGTGATCGAGGAGAGGGTCCACTCAGGGCCATGACAGCGCCTCCATGGAGGTAACCCTCATGTGTCGCCATTGTTAGAGCAAGGATTTCGCCCCAGCCCATGACCACAAACCCTCAAAGACCACCGAAGCAGGGGCAGACATGAGACGAAGAAGCAGATAGTCGGAGAGGACCACCAACATCAAGAGGGGAACCACTTATCGTCACAGTCGAAGTAGGGAAGCACCAGCCAAACCAGGATAGGGACCACAGGGGAACGTGTCGAGTAGGGCTAGTGGCGCTGTCACAGGGACCTGCCACCTACACCTTGCCACAGCCGACCAAGGACGCCGTCGTGCCGGCCCGCAGCCTTCGCCGCTAGGATCCGCCGGGGCGCAGCCAAGAAGCCACAGTCGCACCCTATAGAGTCGCTCATCACTGCTCCCGTGCTTGCCACGCCAGGTCCAGAGGGCCGACCTAGGGACCTGCCACCTACACCTTGCCACCGCCGACTAAGGTCATTGTCACGAAACCCTAGGCCTGGAGAAGCTCTCCTCCGCCAGCTGATACCTCCTTTTAGTGGTCTGGTAAAGGAACATAAAGTATCCTGCACCTATTTCACTAGAGGTGACCCTGGGTTATCGAACCCACGAGAGGAAGGTCCCCTTGAAGCGATGGTTTCTAGCAAGCTTTCGTCAAAGGATTAATTCCAACTTTTGACCGGATCAATCAAGCAAATTGTGATTAAACACTTATAACAAAAAGAGGAGCGGGTGTGAGGTCTTAGTGCTTACAACCATGTATTTGTGTTAGGACCGGATATGATCTTAATTTGTGCGCTGGAAGTCACCCATCGAGATGTGCTTGTTACAACCGAAGTGGGGGATGTGTCCAAATAACATCTTGACCGGCACGTGCCCTGCATCGAGAATCATTTGTCTAACCAAAGGCCCTATCCGTCACGTGGGGTTGCCTCGATAATTTAGATTATAATAACCAGACAAGCGCTTTGGGCGTTCAATGACCACACCTCATGAATTCCTAAGGATTGGATTCGTGTTACCGTACTAAACTCTTTTGTCACCTCTAACGCCCCGGATTCGATGCGCCAGGTGTCCTTCAGTTATTCGCTATCATTGCCATGTCATTTGCTTGCGTGTTGCACTTTGCCATGTCATCATATGCATTTCATATCATGTCATCATGTGCATTTCATTTTGCATACATGTTCGTCTCATGCATCCGAGCATTTTCCCCGTTGTCCGTTTTCCAATCCGGCACTCCTATGTCTCCGGCCCCTTTTACCTCTTTTCATGTGCGGGTGTTAAACGGTCTCGGAATGGACCGAGGTTTGTCAAGCGGCCTTGGTATAGCACCGGTAGACCGCATGTCAAGTTTCGGGTCATTTGGAGGTCGTTTGGTACTCCAACAGTTAGCAGGGTAACATAAAGCCCTCTTTGTTTGCAGCCCAACACCCTTCCAAAGTGGCTCAAAACCCACCTAACTCCTCTCCATGCTCTCGGTCGTTCGATCACGATCGCGTGGCGAAAACCGCACCTCATTTGGAGTCTCCTAGCTCCCTCTACCTATAAATATGTCTTCACCACGAAATCCATGGTCAAACCCTAAAAATCATCCCGCCGCGGACATGTCCAACCGGCGGACGCGCCGCCGCGCCGCCGCCCGCAGCCTATGGCGCGTCGCCACGCGTGCCGCCACCTCCCAGCTGCGCCCGGCCAGCGAGCCCGCTCCGGCCCCATGGTCAGTAGCCGCCGCCCTTGACCCATGTAGCCCGCTAAACCGGCCGCCGCCTTGTCCCGTCTCGCCGCCCGCCGCCCTCTGCCGCCTCCGCGGCGGCAGCCGCCGCCTCGCCGGCGAACCGTAGCGCCGCCTCGCCAGCCGTCGCCGCCATTCTTCTCATGGCAAACAGCATGAAACTCCGCCGTCGCCATCATCCGGCCGCCTCGCCAGTGCCCAGCGCCGCCGCCCAGCTCCTCGACCACAGGCGCCGCCTCCGCCCGCCCTCCGGCTGGCCCTCGCGCCGGCAGCAGCCGCCCGCCACGCCGTGGCCGTGCACGCCCTCGTCGCCCCTCATGGGACCCGCCCTCGCCGGAGTTCGTCGGGATCCGGCGGGGTTGGATCAGATCCACCAACCCCGCCATCCAAACGCCCCTGCCTCGCCCGGATCCCTCCGTCCCGCTCCACCTCGTCCCGGTTGACTTACCCCTCCCCAAAATCCCACCAAGTCCCCGAAATTGTTGCATTTTTGTTGCATTTTCATCATGCCATAACTCTCTGCATATAGCTCCGTTTTGTGCGTGTAATATATCAAAATGTTCGTCTCGATGAGTTCATCATTTCATCTCATTTCATCATTTTCATTTGAGCTCATCTTGATGCCCTAAATGCTGTTAGAAGAGTGCTATGTGATGTTAGTTTCCGTTTCTTAACAGAACATGCACTATTGTCATTTTTGCCATGATTGATGTGTGCATCCTATGAATTTGAGTCCTACATGTGTTTTGTCATATGCCATGCCATCTTTCCAGGGGTGCTTGCCATGTATTTTTGTGAGTTGTGTAGTGAGTGCATCAAGCTTGTTAAGTAGGGTACTTACTGTTGCTGTTTTCCTGGCAGATTCTGTTATATTTTGTTGCCATGTTAACTTGATGCTACAGAGAGTTCCATGCTTATTTTGAGATACTTCAGTAAGGATGTTTTGTTATACATGTCTTGCTCTATCCATCCATGCCCTTGTTTGCAATTATGGAGTGCCATAGCTTGAGTCAATCGAGCTCTACTTTTGCTATAAAATGTTTCCTGGCAGATTGTTTACATGTTATTCAATTTTGCCAAGGTTGTTGTAGTTGATCCGTGTATGCTATGATGTTGTTCTTGCCATGTATAGCTTCTATGCCAGGTCTACTTGCTGTTGGTTACCTTGCCATGCCATGTATTGCTCTGTGGTGAGTGGTTCAAGCTCACCAACATGCCTACTTATTGTTGTTCCTGCCATGTTTAAATCTGTAATATAACTTTCCATGTTTACATGGGTGCCATCATATTTTCTGATCCTTTTTGGCTCATGGTCATTAAAGGGCTTTTGTTCTATGCAATTATTAGATTCATGCCATGCCTTTGTTTGCCATGTTAAGTTCCTGTAGCATGTTGTTTGATAGCTCTAAACATTGCAATCTGATGTTATTTCTGCCAATGCCTGAAACTGTTACTATTTGCAATCTTGCCATGTGTTTTTGAGCATGTTCTAGTTGTTTCTGGAGATAGCTCAGTGTTCATGTTTTGTCATGCTTTACCTGTAGATCATGCCCATGCCTTTTGTTATTACGTTGAGATGCTGTAGCATGTTGTTTTGATGCTTGCAATATGCCTAGTTGCTGTTTTGAACAGATTGTTGCTAGAACTTGTATTGTGTGTATGTGTTGAACCGTTGCTCCGTTTTGAGAGTGCTCTATATGGAACTTGCTTGATTTTGCATGTAGATTCATATTATCATGTTGCATCCTTGTTTGGAGGTGTTTGCTTGATGTTTGCATGTATTTTGCATCAATGCCATGCTTAACTTGTTTTGCTCATATCTTCTAGGCCGTAGCTCCGAATTAAATGAACTTTATCTGTAACTTGACTAGAATTTCGTGTAGATCATCGTGGTGCATCTTAACTTGCTGTTTAACAACTTGAACATAAGGTTTATTCAGATCTGGACCAATTTCGAAATTTGCATATGAGGACTTCTAGGAATTGTCATATGTTGTTTCCGGCCTCATTTAAACTTGCTTTGATGTGTTGCTCTTGTTTGCATCATCTCTTGCCATGAGTAGCTTCATCTAGATTTGTCATGCATCATGTTTGTTGTGCATCTTGTCATGTTCATGTGTGGTGTGTTTACCTATGTTGTGTGCTTCTTCTTGTTAGTTCCTCGCTATGCGTTGCGATCGTGAGGATTCGTTCGTCACGCTTGGTTAAACTTCATCCGTTCGTCTTCTTCATGGACTCGTTCTTCTTCCTTGCGGGATTTCAGGCAAGATGACCGCTACCCTGGATCTCCTTACTACCATTGCTATGCTAGTTGCTTCGTTCTATCGCTATGCTGCGCTACCTATTACATTTATCAAGCCATCCCAAATTGCCATGTCAGCCTCTAACCTTTTGTACCCTTCCTAGCAAACCGTTGTTTGGCTATGTTACCGCTTTGCTCAGCCCCTCTTATAGTGTTGTTAGTTGCAGGTGAAAATGAAGTTTGTTCCTTGTTGGAACATGGAGATGATGTTCCTTGTTGGAACATGTTTACTTGTTGGGATATCACAATATATCTTATATTATTAATGCATCTATATACTTGGTAAAGGGTGGAAGGCTCGGCCTTATGCAGTGTTTTGTTCCACTCTTGCCGCCCTAGTTTCCGTCATATCGGTATTATGTTCCCGGATTTTGCGTCCCTAACGCTGTCGGGTGATTTATGGGACCCCTTGACAGTTCGCTTTGAATAAGACTCGTCGGTGAGGCCCAACATTGGTTTTACCATTTGCCTCACCTATGCCCTTTTTTCCCTTGGGTTTAGGGCCCGAGGGTCATCTTTATTTTAGCCCCGGACGGTGCTCCTTCGAGTGCTGGCCGAACTAGAGCCTGTGGCGCCCCTCAAGGCAACTTGAGGTCTGGTTTTAGTTGTATGGACTGCTCATCCGAGTGTGCCACGAGACCGAGATATGTGCAGCTCCTATCGAGATTTGTCGGCACATTCGGCGGCTTTGCTGGTCTTGTTTTATTCTTGTCGAAATGTCTTGTAGCCGGATTCCGAGACTGATCGGGTCTTCCGGGAGAAGGAATATCCTTCGTTGATCGCGAGAGCTTATCATGGGCTAAGTTGGGACACCCTGCAGGTATAAACTTTCGAGAGCCGTGCCCGATTTATGTGGCGGATGGGAATTTGTTAATGTCCGGTTGTAGTAAACTTGAAGCAAACTCTTCTAAAATACACCAACCGTATGCGTAACCGTGAGTGTCTCTTTCGGGGTTGATCGAGAGGAGAACACGGTTTCGGGTTATGTCGGCGTAAGTAGGAGTTCAGGATCACTTCTTGATCATTACTAGTTGACGACCGTTCCTTTGTTTCTCTTCTCGCTCTCATTTGCGTAAGTTAGCCATCATATATGCTTAGTCGCTGCTTTGCAACCTCACCACTTTACCCCTTCCTTTCCCTTTAAGCTTTGCTAGTCTTGATACCCATGGTAATGGGATTCTTTGAGTCCTCGTGGCTCTGATTACTACACCACCCGATTGCAGTGCAGGTTTGCGATGATCATGACGCGAGAGCGATGTTTACTTGTATTGGAGTTCTTCTTACGCTTCTTCTTGATCGGGGGATAGGTTCGGTCGGCCTGGGTTAGTAGGGTGGATATTGTTTGAGTTTCTGCTTATGTTTCATCCGTAGTCGGATGTTGATCTTGTATGTTGTATTGTTGTTTTCTTGTGGCATTTGTGCCTTTTGTATGTATCCCTATGTATTATGTAATGTTGATGTAATGATATCCACCTTGCAAAAGCGTTCCAATATGCGGGTCTATCCTTGGTGGGACCGTCGAGTTCCTTTTGGATAGGGTCGCATATTGGGCGTGACATCACCGGTGTTCAGAATAACACTTCACTTTCTCCTTGCCCTTAGCCTTTCCATGGCTCAATCTTCATGATTCTGGGTACCTGCAGGAATGAAGATCGCGGACAAGACAAGAGACATCTACGGAATAATTTTATTTCATACATATGGAATGTTAATTCTAAGTCCTTCGATTGATCCCTACAACAAATACAGAGGGTTGCACGGTCTATGCCTCAACCCATACCTTACCGAACTACTCACACGTGGAGATCAGATCGCATGAAGAACATATTGAAGAACACATCTTGGAGATCGATCGATTGATAATATGTCTTACAACGGATGCCTTGTGCGATGCACGATTATAAGTATGAACTAGATGAGGAAGCACTATGATGGTGATGGCGGCTATGGAGATGGAAATGGCGGCGGCTAGGGTTGATGGAGGGGATGAAGATGGCTCTGTTCTGACTTCGTTCGCCGATGTTATGTTTGTTAAAGAGTATTAGTATTGGTCTAGGAATCTTTATTAGTCTATGTTTAGTTTCCTTACACCTCAAGTCATGTGTAATATATATATACCCCTTGGGCCTTCAGTAAAGATAAGTTACTTTCCTAACATGATATTAGAGCCTAGGTTGTTTTTTTCGCACGCGCAACTCGTGCTTCTCGATCCAATCTCGCGCGGTCGCTGCTTCTTCTATCGCCCGATCATTGCCGCTTATCTCTGCCGCATGTTCGCGTGCTGATTCTCCTTGTCTGGTTATCCATATCGGTCTGGGACTTCAGGTCAACCCGCTCCATCCAACAACCTCCGCATGTGTCCGCCCACGCCCGCGAGGACTCCCGCCGCTGCTCCCCTCAATCTGTTGTCACCAAGGACCACTGCTGCTGGCTACTACCTGCTGGTGTTCCCTACCTGCTGCTACATTGTGTTGCTAGCTGCTACGTGGTGCTCTCTGTTGTCCACTACTGCTGGCTGCTACTACCTGCTGCTACGTGGTGCTGTTACCTGCTACATGGTGTTGCTCTCCTGGTCTGATCTGCTCCGCTGCCTGTTTCATGTACTACTACGTGGTTGATCTGGGTTAGCTGTAAAAAAAATATAGTATGTCTTTGTCGTCGGGGTATGTCGTCATCCCTTGCTACCCATTGATTTTTGATGGAACTAACTACACCGAGTTCATTGCCTTTTTTCACATTCATATGCGTGGCATTCGTCTCTGGGGTGTTTTATCTGGCGAGGTCTCCTGTCCGCCATGTCCGGTTCCTCCTGTGGTTCCTACTCCACCGACGCTAACGTCTGTTGCTGTGGATGCTGCTCAACCTGCTAAGGATGCAGCTAAGCTTGCTGACGAGTCTGCAACTCATGCTTATGAGCAACAGGTTTTGACCTATGAGGAGTCTCTTCACCTTTACCGTGATGATCTCTCTGCTTACACTCAGTGGTCTGATGATGATTCTCGCGCCGCAGCTGTTCTCACTTCTAGTGTTTTGCCTTAGTTTGCCTCTGACTTTATGGGCCTTGCTACCGCCTTTGCAATGTGGACATGTTTTTGCCAGCGCTATTAACCATCCGGTGATGCCTTGTATCTATCTGTGGTTCGCCAGGAGCATGCTCTTCAGCAAGGTGACTCCACTATTGATGATTTCTACGCACAGAGTTCTGCCATTTGGCGCCAGCTTGACTCCCTTCGGACTGCTGGTTGTCGTACTTGTCAGTGTTGCCAAGCTGTGTGGTCCGACTTGGAGTTTCATCGCGTCTATGAGTTCTTGTCTCGACTTCGTCCAGAATTTGAGCCACGCGCGCTCAGTTGTTTGCCCGTGGCCGTATTACTCTTATGGAGGCACTTTCTAAGATTCGGGCTGAAGAGACTCGCCTACGTGGTGCCGGTTTACTTGAGGTTCCTTCTGTGCTTGCTGCTCGAGCTTCTACTACACCGCCTCTTTCACGCTCCAATGCTCTGCCTCCTGCCCACTTCTCCTAATGGCGAGGGCCGCTCTCGTTCTCACTGCGGCTACTGGAACAAGGATGGTCATCCTGAGTCTGAATGCTTTCTAAAGAAGCGGCACATGCGCCAGGGGCGCGTATCTTCTTCGGAGATTTGTGCTTCTATTCCGACCCCTTCAAAGAATGTCCGTGGTAGCGGGGATATTGTGCGACTTAAGCGTCTACTTGCAGCTTGGGTTCTTCTTCACTAGGTTACGCGGTCTTGTTGTTGACTCTTCTAGCTCGGAGAGACCACCCTCTTCACGGTCAGGAGCACAACATGGGAGCTACTGCTTGGCCCTCTTCACAGTCGAGAGCACAACACGGGAGCTCTGCTTGGTCTTGGCCCTCGGCACCATGATTTTTTCTTTCGCTACCATCGTATCTAGTTCATGTGTTCTGTTAGCTTCCTAGTTTTCTATAATTTCTGCAGCGTCCACCAAATCCGTTGATATTTTGTGTTTTCTCATGTCATGTGAGTCCACCATACCTATGTCCGTCAGCCTTTTTCTGGTCATTGTCCTCTGTATAGGATTTATGTGGCCTCTCTTTGATTGTTGATCCCATTCTCTTACCGCCGAGCTTCTTTCGCCGTCGGTTTTCATGGGCCATGATTCTTTAAGCAATGCTTCATTCTTTTGATGTGCCATCTTTTTTCGACAACCCATCTTCTCTTGATACTTCTATTGTATCTTCTATCGATGCGGTGTCTTTTTCTGTGTGCCATCTCTTCGTTATCCCCTTTGGCGACTCGACAGGTTTGAAGACTCTTCATGCTACGACGACACTCTCAAGACGCGGATTTGGATTTTTTTTTTTAGTATTACACTTCTTCAAATGCAATGCTATTGCATAAGCTTTGCATTTGAGGGGGGGGGGGGGTGTTAAGTAGTATTAGTATTGGTTTAGGAGTCCTTATTAGTCTATGTTTAGTTTCCTTACACCTCAAGTCATGTGTGATATATATATGCCCCTTGGGCCTTCAATAAAGATAAGTTACTTTCCTAACAATGTTGACATTTCGGCATGGTCCCTTTTATAAAAGTTGTTCACGTGGACGAGGAGCTTCGAAAACAACGCCATACGGGCACTCATACGAGCGCTTGCGCTCATATGAAATGTCGTCTTTTGCCTTGTGGCTTCTGGTGCGCCTCCTCTTTATTCTATCTTCATTTCCCTTTCTTTCCATGTTCACACATGATTTCTTCCCTTTTTAGCCAATTTCTTGTGGAAACACATCAAAGAGAGGATTTGTGGAATCCTTTGTATTCATTAGTCATTAGTAGCAATATTGGAGCGAATATCTTAGTTTTAATGAAATATATCGGTTTAAACAAAGGGTGAATGAGTGTAAAAATACCACTCATCACCAGCCTCGTCGAGCCACCACACTCGAGAGGGAAGCCGCCGCGGAGCAAGGTCCCGCCGTCGCCGGATCCGCCCGGGCTTTGCTCGACGGGAGGCACCGGCAGCAACAAGGGAGGGAAGGTGGAGGTGGGGGGGAGGCGCTCGATGGGGTCACGTCGCCTCCCAAGTCGCCCATGGGGAGGGTGACACGGGGGCGGGGGGTAAGTGTTCAGGTGTCGCAATATAAAATGTACAGTTTTTGACCTTTTGCCCCTAACAACATGACATGTAGTATAATGGATTCATGAGTCGTGACACATGACAAATAAATATAGCCATGTATCTTTCATGCAAAGGAAGTACTCCAATCTTAAAATGTAAGGCACACTTGATTTTACACGATAATTTGATGCACAACTTTAATCATTAATATACACCAAAGTAGTGTGCATGTTTTGTTTGGATACGAATATATTTAATCTTTTTTAGAGGTAAAGCCTTGATGGTGGTTTATATTTAAGCTAATATAGAAATTAAGCACTGGTGCGGGGTCCTCATGCAAGTGTTGAGGGGACCAGCTACCTGTCTAGTACTTCCTCCGTCCGGAAAAGCTTGTCCCAAGCTTATTTTTCAAATGGATGTATCTAACACTAACTTGGTGCTAAATACATTTATTGAGGGACAAGTTTTTCCAGACGGAGGGAGTAGTAGATAAAGTATCTGCAGCCATATTGGATACCTCCCCGAGACAATGCTCAAAGCGAACCCTAGTAAAATCACGACATGAAAGCGTGCATTTTTCTTGGTAAATAGCAGCTGCCTGCCTCCTTGATGAAGTTAATTACCTTAACCTCCATGCAATCAGAATCGATCTCAAGTCTATTGCACCCAATCAGAATCGATCTCAAGTCTATTACCTTAACCTTCAGCCGTGGCAGGGTGAGTGCCGAAGGGGATCATACAGCTTCACGCTGCCAACTGAACGCGTGCATCAAATGTTGAGCTTCACAAACTCCTCGTTTTAAGTGTGGTCTAGCCATGTCGCTCTATTCCCTGTCTTGATCGGCTCTAGGTTTTTTTTAGCTGTTCATCGGCTGTAGTTAGTGGCCAGAGCTGCAAAAGCCAGTGCCTGTATCATCTATAAATCCAACACTAATATCTGTATCATCTATAAATCCAACACTAATATCTGTAAATCGGATGCTTAATGTCCACACGCATGTTAATTCATTGCAGATGTGTTTACTTGTCATATTGATGATGTTTCCTCTGATACAAAGTGCTGGAAATCTCCAGATTATGTTTGCTTGCTTTATATTGGGTATATATATATATATCTTCCGTAAAAATAAGTGTCTGCCGAAACTTAGTACAACTTTGTACTAAAGTTAGTACAAAGTTGTATAAAGTTGAGACACTTATTTTGGAACGAAGGGGCCAAAGGACTCGTCTTCTAGTATATCTTAGTTCCCAACAGCGTACAAAAGAGCACACCAATCTTTCATTGACCTAACTATTTGTATCTTCGCCGCCAGAGCAGCATAGAAAGCATAAGCAAGTCAGCAGAAAGCTTCGCAGCAAGATGCCTGAGATATCGTCCAACCCATTCAGCTTTACCAGCACAGTGTTCCAGTTATCAAATGCACAGAGTATCCATTTCGGCGTTACAACATGTCATCAGCCATCTGGTTACCTACCTACAATGTCCAACCTCGAACCGGGTCAAGCCTGCTCGTACCATGTCAGGGAGCTCGCGATTAACAGCCTGCTTGGCAGGTCTCCTGGGCAAGGCGCGATGTACGTCAGCTTCTTCCTGGAATGCATGCAGAATGTTAGGTCCCAGGTGAAACTTCAGGCAGGGCCACAAGTTGGTTTCGTGGTGTTAGTGTACCTTTGGATGTCAACATCTGTGACATGGATGAATCCGGCAACGTTGCTGCACAGAATTTCAATCTAGGTGTTAGCGAAAAAAGGGGAACACAAACTCCACAGTTTAGCCTAGAGGGAATGAAGACATAAAACGATTTTGTTATGCTTTTTTTTGAGGGAAACGATTTTGTTATGCTATAAATCTGTTGCAGTCGGAAAACGCACACACGACACAAAGTAGAAAGTTCTAATCTATAGTATATCTAATGTCAAACAACAAAAACAACTGTGCACCTACCAACTTCTCCTAGGACAGTAACAGTTGCCAGTTTGCCACTGATTGAACTACTTGAAAAGCTCGCATGAGAATCAAATGAGTCACTAGATGAATAAATAATTAACTATCCTCTATAACTATGAAACTGAAAATATCATAGCGCTTAGAAACTTGTAAGACAAGCAAATGAACAATTTGCTGTCAGGCTTAGGTTGAGTAGCGTTTGACACTTGTGATCTACTTCTAGTCGGGGCTACTTTTGCATCAGTCCTTGCTTGTGTAGTTATAGCCCTAGTCCATAGCCACCATGGCTAAAATATGGGTAGCTTTCAATTTTTATCTCCAATGGTAGCAAGACCCATGGGTAACCCGATTAGGAATGGACCGGGTATGCGATAATTTTTGTCCAAAGGTCACCCAATTAATATTACTCCCTCTGTAAAGAAATATAAGGGCATTTAGACCCCCTCTATAAAGAAATATGAGAGCCTTATATTTCTTTACTAATTAAAAAATGAATTTATTCCATATGACATGTGCCTTTGGAGATGTCAGTTTGTGAGAGAAACTGCAAACTTGTATACTAGAATTGCTGAGTTCATTTCTTATTTAGTTATTTCCCATGATATTATTTGCTTATTGTGATTATTTGCTGTGTTCCAATGGGTACTCATCGGGCTTAGACTTCGGCATGATTTTCCGCTCATATGGGATTTTCATGGGCGGGCGGCGGGCAACATCTTGAGTTCAGGCATGTGTCTCACGTAGCTTGGCCCATGCAGAACCCGACCTTGCCACCTTTATGTGGCTGTAACACTTAACCACTATCTTGGAAACAACAGTTGGTATTACCTCGAAATTATTTCATCAGGTTCCTTCGCATAAGAAACAGCAAGCACTGTGTGGACCATATCAGTGCTGATGTTGACAGCAACAAGCCGAGTAGGATCTGCCACGGGCTCTGCACCAATTGGTAAAGCTGACCGTGGAGCTTGATGTCCACTACCAATTCTGAAAACAGAAACGTCACTGAAGTTGACTACATTTGAATGTGGTGCCAGATCGTTTGCAATCCCATAAAAGTACTCCTGCAGACAGGAATAGGATTTAGCCTGAGATGGATTAAGAGAGAAAAAAAATGCCAACTACGACTGCAAGAACAAAATCACAATTGGGCATAAAGGGACATAGTGCAAGGATGGATAAACTCAATTTTCCATAGAATTAATTTGATGATAAGCCTTGCAGTAAAAAAAAGGTTATTAACCAAACAAATACTAAAGTGAAATGTATCTTTTAAGCACTAGAGATCCTTACGAACACCAAAATCAAAACACTGAGGGGCCCAGACAAACAAAATTTACCTTGATACGAAAGCTCCTAGTCTTTTGACGATATTTTGAATTCCTTAGGACAACACCCTCCGATTTATGAAGTTTTACAACATCGATATTGGGCTTACTTTGTACTGCATCTTTTAACATCTTCCAGAGCTTCTCCTGCAGCAGACAAGTCAGATCATTCCAAGCTTCAGGATCATTTGATCACATGTTTATCCATGCCTCCACATTTCAAGGCAAACATGACAACAAGGACAACGACAAGCACACCAGCATTATTATTACTGTATGAAAACTAATCCTAACAAACGGCCGGTTCGTCTTTTATAGTATCAGCAGTTTTGCATCCATGTGGCTTTGTGTTTATAAAACAAATTTTGATCTCAAGCAAGCACCTCTTCGAGCTGTATTTGCCAGAATTAGGAGTTGGATTGATAATCTTCACTATTTTTCAGCTGTTGAGCTTCTTATCAACCTATATTCTATTTGTTCAAATTAAATATGTAATAAACTTCAGCGAGAATCGTTTTATGCGTTAATATATTTGCGGTACATACTGATGCTGATGATCATTTAAACCAGAGGGCAGATTAACTGCTCTTACCAGTTACCACTGCCGATATTTCTACTACTATTTGTCACAGTTTACTAGGGATGATTTGCCCCATGAATGTCTCAATGGGGGCAGATTAACTGGACCGGGGATTACTAAATGGGGAAGTAAAGTGTGGGTTATGATCTAATTTATCTGCAGCGTTAAACAAATGTCTTATACTTACATGCTTAAGATCTCTGAGTACCATCAGTTGGATGCTATGACACATTATTATCATAAAAATGAAACATAACATAGAGTAATCTTGAATAGAAAGAGTTGTCGAGTATGATATAAATGTTGAGTTATCTACAGAACTATATCACATGTCCGTTGTGAAGCAACACTGGATAAACTAGTACAGACTGAACATAGCAATGTAGCACTTGCCTGTCCCAATACCAGCACTACATTAGCCTTGAAGATTTCAATTGCATTAAGAAGTAACTGCACATCACTTAACTTGTGTTAGCATACTCTATTAGCCATTAACATGATTATTCAAATAGCTACTTATGTTTAAGCAAATAATTACCTCATAGCCAAGGCCTTCAACCCACCCCATTGTGTTAATAACCATACCCGCGCCTTAGATTCAGCATTCCCAGAGAACTGTGTCTCTAATGTTTGAGCTAGCTCTCTCATGAGCGCTTTGTAAACATCTGGATTAATACTGTTGTCAACATAAAGAAAAGTAGAAAACTGAGGCACCGAATCAGCAGAAAAGAAAAGGAGCCACACAGAGCAGTAAACTGGAAAGTTACCTTGGATTTGGATGGCCATAAAAGTATGCAAGCGGCATCTCCAAAGGAATCCCATCAACTATATCTATGGGTTTCTCTATTGGTGTAGCAGAAATACATCCAGGTATGGTTATGGAACCCTGGCCAATATCTAAATCCACATATGTAGGCTTCCATCCCAGTTTGGCAGCCCAGCTAAGGAGCATTTTGCACAGAGTGCTTTTTCCAGAATCAGTTGGCCCCACAACAATCACTCTAGGTCCCTAGACAACCAAGAGTTGACAAGTTCACTGACTCAGTCCAAAGCATAACAATTCGTTACAGCCTTCTTCACAGTGTTCCACAATGAATGAAACAGAGAGTAGTCACCTGTGAGGCCTCCAAGTCGCCTCCCTGCGCTGCCCTCGCCCTCGCCCTCCGTGCGTCGAGAATCGCATGTGTGTTCACATAAATCACCATCGGCGTCTGTAATTGAAAGCAGAATCACCTCACCACTACAGCACATTCAGGAACGGACAGAGCACAACGAAAACGAGGATGTTTTGGCAGAGGAAGGAAACCGAACGCCGCCCCACCTCGTCGGACGTGTACTCGCTCTCGCTGACCCCGTCCAGCTCCACCGTCGCGCCGTGCCACGTGAAAATCTAAATCGTGGTTACATAAACAGCAGGTCAGAACTGTGTGCCGGCGGTAGCAGCAAGCTGGGCAAGGCGGGTTTAGGCGGGGGATGGGGAAAGCGCGCGTACGGCGATCTTGGAGCGGGGCGGGATGGTGAGCCAGCCCTCGGGGGGAAGCTCGGTGCCGAAGATCTCTGCCGTGCCGGAGACGAGGCGCACGCGGAGGGTCGCGTCCGGGAGCACCTCCACGCGGAGCTCGCTCTGCGGGTCGAGCTTGAACTGCCGCGGCGGCTGCACGGCCGCGGGCGCGGGCGCGGCAGCGCCGGTGGCGGCCATAGGGGGGGTTCTGGAGAGCGGGCGAGGGTTTGGCGTCGCCGAGACTGGCGTGTTGGTGCGGCAGTGGGAAGGGGGAACAGCGGGAACGCGAAGGAGTTTCGCGTAAACGGGATCGGATCGGATTGGTACTGAAATGAATGTGAGTTGAACCAAAGAATTTTATGTTGCGTTTGGTTGTCTGTATCGAATTTGTTTCAATATCAATTCGGTGAGAAAACTATAGTAGATACGAATACGAAATCGCTTGTTTGGATGCTCATAGAATTGGTTGATGGAATCTCAGTGAGGTTTCAATATCAAATCTTGTTTAGATGGCAAACTATGGCATAATGTTTTGTTCTATATGTATCAAATTAAAATTTGTACAATGTCTGACTATAATCAAATGGTTGTATAGCAGTAAAAATTAAAAGAATATTTGACAAATGCATGACGACATGCGTCTCGTCTTTCTCTTTAAATAATATTCTGAGTAATATCCATCTTCCACTGAATAAAATTCAGCAGCAACAGAAGTCGACAGTCATCCAAAGCATCTCTTTCTCTTTGAATAATATCTTCACGTGCCTTGTGTTGTTGCAGCTAGCTACCTTCTCTCGTCGCTCGAACACAGGAGATAACAATCACAAGAGAATTTGGTGCTGCGTGCAACTGATGCAGCGATTTTATTTTCTGTTTTTTAGACTATTACAACAACTAAACATCCTAGTCTACCAACTACGATCTGAGCTAAAGGCTGTGCCATCAACGGCTCTGACGCGAACGGAGGCAAGGCGAGAAGGGCCAAGCCGTGGCGGCCATGACCAAAGGAGACGCGATGGGGATGAGGAGGAAATCTGTCAGAAGGATAAGAGGACCGGCGGAGGGGAAGAGAAGAAGGGCCGACGAGGAGTAGAAGCGCTGGCGGGTGCTTCCTGGGCCCCGCCTCCTCTCGTCGCGCGGGGTAGGTGAGGGAGTCCTGGATTAAGGGGTCCTCGGGCGTCTGGACTATGTAACATGGGCCGGACTAATGGGCTAAGAAGATACAAGACAAAAGATTTCTTCCCGTGTCCGGATAGGACTCTCCTTTGCGTGGATGACAAGCTTGGCGTTCGGATATGTAGATTCCTTCCTTTGTAAACCGACCGACTCGATACAACCCTAAGCCCCTCCGGTGTATATATAAACTGGAGGGTTTAGTCCGTAGGCAGTCATAATCACAAACATACATGCTAGACATCTAGGGTTTAGCCATTACGATCTCGTGGTAGACCAACTCTTGTAATCCTCATATTCATCAAGATCAAACAAGCAGGAAGTAGGCTATTACCTCCATCAAAAGGGCCCGAACCTGGGTAAACATCGTGTCCCCCGTCTCCTGTTACCATCGACCTTAGACGCACAATTCGGGACCCCCTACCCGAGATCCGCCGGTTTTGACACCGCCATTGGTGCTTTCGTTGATAGTTCCGTTGCGTCATCATTAGAAGGTTCGATGGCTCCACCAGTCATATACAACAATGCTGCCCTGGGGGAGGTTTTCCTCCCCGGCCAGATCTTTGTGTTCATGACTTCTGACGCAAGCCAACCCGCTTGGCCATCTAGAGCAGATCGACACCACGCCTGAGTCACCAGATTAGTTTTGGAAATCTGGACTATGTCGCTGATATCCGAGGGGACTTGATCTTCCAAGGGTTCACGACCCCAACCTCCGCTCCGACCTTAGATCCGGAGCGCATCGCCGGGTCCGAAGACGGGATTACTGAGCTCGCCGGACTATCTGCGGTCACTAGGCCCAGTACGGGGGAGCCGGAGGAAGCGGTGTCGCTGGCGACTGTCATGAAGCCGGACTCTTCTCCGGACACTGGCTCCGAACCCTCAAAGTCAGCATCGTGTGAGCCCGGTCAAGGAGTTTCCTTCCCGTCGTACTCCACGGATTTTCTTCTTCCTGGCCAAACCTCGCCTTTAAGCGAGGCTCTGGACTTGATGCGATCCCTTATCATTACAGAGGAGCAATGTCCGAACTACGCCCAGCCCGGACTAGGGGCCAAGAGCGGGGAATTTTACGTCCTACCCACCGTCCACTTCATAGCCACTGTCGAGGACTTAACTGACATGCTCGACTACGGCTCCGAAGACATCGACGGTATGTACGACGATGCCGAAGAGGAGCAGGCCGAAAACCCGCCGTCTACCGGACGCTGGACGGCCACCTCTTCGTATGACGTGTACATGATGGACAAACCCAAAGAGGGTAACGGCGATGATAAAGAAGATCCAGTCAAGGATAAACCTCCTGAGGCACAGCCCAAGCGCCGACGCCAGCGGCACCGTTCTAAATCACGTCGTGGAAAAGACAGCAATACCGGCACCAGAGACAACAACACTCCGGACGATGCCGAAGACAAAGAAGACCCCGACCCCGTCGAGCCAACCTTCGAACAGGACGATCGGGAAGATGGGCAAGTTAGCCCTGCCGAACAGGGCGTAAACGAAGACTCGGAGGACAGTAATTATCTCCCACTCTTCGAGGACGAGGTGAGCCTTGGTGACGAAGACTTTATCATACCCGAGGAACCTCTCGAACAGGAGCGCTTTAAGCGCCGGTTAATTGCCACTGCAAGGAGCCTGAAAAAGAAGCAGCAGCAGCTTCAAGCTGATCAAAATCTGCTCGACGATAGGTGGACTAATGTCCTGGCAGCCGAGGAATATGCCCTCGAGCGCCCAACCAAAAGCTACCCGAAGGGTAAACTTCTACCTCAATTCGACGACGAGGTGTCGTTTCCCTTCTGTCACTAGGATCGAGCAACACAAGATTGAACCCAAAGCTAAACACTTCTCCCGTTGCAAGAAAGATCAATCTAGTAGGCCAAACCAAACTGATAATTCGAAGAGACTTGCAAAGATAACTAATCATACATAAAAGAATTCAGAGAAGATTCAAATATTGTTCATAGATAATCTTGATCATAAACCCACAATTTATCGGATCTCGACAAACACACCGCAAAAAGAGTTACATCGAATAGATCTCCAAGAAGATCGAGGAGAACTTTGTATTGAGATCCAAAGAGAGAGAAGAAGCCATATAGCTAATAACTATGGACCCGAAGGTCTGCAGTAAACTACTCACACATCATCAGAGAGGCCATGGTGTTGATGTAGAAGCCCTCCATGATCGATTCCCCCTCCGGCGGAGCGTCGGAAAAGGCCCCAAGATGGGATCTCACGGGTACAGAAGGTTGTGGCGGTCGAAATAGGGTTTCGTGGTGCTCCTGGATGGTTTCAGGGTACGTAGGTATATATAGGAGGAAGAAATAGGTCGGTGGAGCCACGAGGGGCCCATGAGGGTGGGGGAGCTTCTTCTCTCTCTTTGGATCTCAATACAAAGTTCTCCTCGATCTTCTTGGAGATCGATTCGATGTAACTCTTTTTGCGGTGTGTTTGTCGAGATCCGATGAATTGTGGGTTTATGATCAAGATTATCTATGAACAATATTTGAATCTTCTCTGAATTCTTTTATGTATGATTGGTTATCTTTGCAAGTCTCTTTGAATTATTAGTTTGATTTGGCCTACTAGATTGATCTTTCTTGCAATGGGAGAAGTGCTTAGCTTTGGGTTCAATCTTGTGTTGCTCGATCCTAGTGACAGAAGGGGAAACGACACGTATTGTATTGTTGCCATCGAGGATAAAAAGATGGGGTTTATATCATATTACTTGAGTTTATCCCTCTACATCATGTCATCTTACCTAATGTGTTACTCTGTTCTTATGAACTTAATACTCTAGATGCATCTTTGGATAGCGGTCGGCGTGTGGAGTAATAGTAGTAGATGCGAGGTGAGTCGGTCTACTTGTCACAGACGTGATGCCTATATACATGATCATGCCTAGATATTCTCATAATTATGCACTTTTCTATCAATTGCTCGACAGTAATTTGTTCACCCACCGTAATTCTTATGCTATCTTGAGAGAAGCCACTAGTGAAACCTATGGCCCCCGGGTCTATTTTCCATCATATAA
This sequence comes from Aegilops bicornis, assembly GCA_021605145.1. NCBI lineage: Eukaryota > Viridiplantae > Streptophyta > Magnoliopsida > Poales > Poaceae > Aegilops > Aegilops bicornis. The sequence continues at coordinate 275,896,935 of CM038674.1, forward strand.
GTTTCCAATCTATTTTTACTTTGCAATCTTTACTTTCAATCTTTATCACCAAAATACCAAAAATATTATCATCTCCATCAGATCTCACTTTTGCAAGTGGCCGTGAAGGGATTGACAACCCCTTTATCGCGTTGGTTGCAAGGTTCTTATTTGTTTGTGTAGGTACAAGGGATTTGCGTCTGGCCTCCTACTGGATTGATACCTTGGTTCTCAAAACTGAGGGAAATACTTACACTACTTTGCTGCATCACCCTTTCCTCTTCAAGGGAAAACCAACGCATGATCAAGAGGTAGCAAGAAGGATTTCTGGCGCCGTTGCCGAGAGTCTACGCACAAGTCAAGACATACCAAGTACCCATCACAAACTCTTATCCCTCGCATTACATAATTTTCCATTTGCCTCTCATTTTCCTCTCCCCCACTTCACCCTTGCCGTTTTATTCGCCCTCTCTTTCCGTTTGTCTTTCTTCGCTTGCTTCTTGTGTGATCGTTCTCTGTGCCGTCGTTATGTCCGAAACTGGGGAGGTTAAAAGGATAATAATATGGAAAACTTTGATGTTTTTGATGATCCTCTTGAAGATCCTACTATTTGACACACTAAAAAGTTTCGGATTGGTAGCGGTAATATTATTGGGAAAGGAGTTATTCAAGATTTCTTTACTTGTGTCGGTACCCTACCCTCTATGGGTGGGTCTATTCTTCATAGAACTAGTAGTCTTGCGAATGCTATATCCTTTCTCATAGTTGAACTTGAAAGACAATTTATTCATTTGCATCTTTGCATACAAAGGATTTTTCTAGAGTTTTCCAATATCGAGCATTCTTCTATTAAGCGAGCGGCTACTATCTTTTTGGCACATGAGTTCAGATTTATAATGAAAGAGGCCAATGAAATTTTTGCGCATTATAGGGTGGACACTGGTCGTCCTCCCATAGAGGCTATCCTTTTTAATCAAGAAGACTTAATGCGCTTATGATCCTTAGATCATGTTGCTTACAATGAAAACCTTAGAAAAAAGGTTCCTACCGATGTTCTAGTTGATAGAATTTCTGAACTTAATGATGACTTTGCTATTCAGAACAACGGGTTAGGTTTTTCTCTTGAACAAAGGCTCATGACTTATTGCCAAAAGAATGCTTATAATGATGAATTGGTTGTGCAATATAAGGGCCAAAGGAGGAACCCATACCTCCCGAGCTTGATCTTGGGGACTTTTGTCCTATTAAATTTAGCCCTTTTGATTACTTTTGCTTGCCACAAAGGAAACTTGCTTCTGAACGTAGGGAATGTGAGATGAGTTTTTGTGATTTACTTTACCATCATTATGGCAACACCTAGATCTATCCTTGCCTTTATGCCTAGCTAGGGGCGTTAAACGATAGCGCTTGTTGGGAGGCAACCCAATTTTATTTTTGTTTCTTGCTTTTTGGTTCTGTTTAGGAATAAATCCTTGATCTAGCCTCTGGTTAGCTTTGTTTTTGTGTTTTAATTAGTGTTTGTGCCAAGTAGAACCTTTGGGAAGACTTGGGTGAAGTCTTTTTGATCTTGCTGTAAAAAACAGAAACTTTAGCGCTCACGAGATTAGCTACAACTTTTTGCAAGAGAGTGCTATTTAGTTGATTCTTTTTGCAGATGATTAATAGATAAATTCCTCACTTCCAGCAATTTATTTTAGAATTTTTGGAGTTCCAGAAGTTTGCGTTAGATACAGATTACTACAGACTGTTCTATTTTTGATAGATTTTGTTTTTCGTGTGTTGTTTGCTTATTTTGATGAATATATGGCTAGTAATGGAGTTTATGAACAATAGAGAAGTTGGAATACAGTAGGTTTAACACCAATATAAATAAATAATGAGTTCATTATAGTACCTTAAAGTGGTGTTTTGTTTTCTTTCGCTAACGGAGCTCACGAGATTTTCTGTTAAGTTTTGTGTTGTGAAGTTTTCAAGATTTGGGTAAATATTTGATGGATTATGGAACAAGGAGTGGCAAGAGCCTAAGCTTGGGGATTCCCAAGGCACCTCAAGGTAAAATCCAAGGACAACCAAAAAGCCTAAGCTTGGGGATGCCCCGGAAGGCATCCCCTCTTTTGTCTTCGTCCAAGATAAAAACTTTAAGATGGGAATACTAAGAGAAGTTTGATACTTGATAGTTGTTTTGAGATATAAAGGTGGTAATATTAGAGGTGTGCTAGTTTAGTTATTGTGAAATTGATAAATACTTTTGTTGAAGTTTGCAAGTCCTGTAGCATGCACGTATGGTAAACGTTGTGTGTCAAATTTGAAGCATGGGGTGTTCTTTGATTGCTTTCCTTATGAGTGGCAGTCGAGGATGAGCGATGATCTTTCCCACCAATCTATCCCCCTAGGAGCATGCGCGTAGTGCTTGGTTTTGATGACTTGTAGATTTTTTCAATAAGTATGTGAGTTCTTTATGACTAATGTTGAGTCCATGGATTATACGCACTCTCACCCCTTCCGTCATTGCTAGCCTCTTCGGTATCGTGCATTGCCCTTTCTCACCTTGAGAGTTGGTGCAAACTTCGCTAGTGCATCCAAACCCCGTGATATGATATGCTCTATCACACATAAGCCTCTTATTTCTTCCTCAAAACAGTCACCATACCTACCTGTTATGGCATTTCCATAGCCATTCTGAGATATATTGCCATGCAACTTTCCACCGATTACATTTTATTATGACACGCATCATCATTGTCATATTGCCTTGCATGATCATGTAATTGGCATCGTATTTGAGGCAAAGCCACCATGCTTAATTTTTCATTCATGTCACTCTTGATTCATTGCATATCCTGGTACACCGCCGGAGGCATTCACATAGAGTCATATTTTGTTCTAAGTATCGAGTTGTAATTGTTGAGTTGTAAGTAAATAAAAGTGTGATTTTCATAATTAGAGCATTGTCCCATGTGAGGAAAGGATGATGGAGACTATGATTCCCCCATAAGTCGGGATGAGACTCCGGACGAAAAAAGAGAGGAAAAAAAGAGGCCAAAAAAAGAAAAAAATGAGAGAAGGCCCAAATAAAAAAATGAGAGAAAAAGAGAGAAGGGACAATGTTACTATCCTTTTTTCACACTTGTGCTTCAAAGTAGCACCATGATCTTCAAGATAGAGAGTCTCTTATTTTTTCACTTTCATATACTTGTGGGTTATCAAGACTTAGTCTTGATAACCCACAAGTATAGGGGATCGCAACAGTTTTCGAGGATAGAGTATTCAACCCAAATTTATTGATTCGACACAAGGGGAGCCAAAGAATATTCTCAAGTATTAGCAGTTGAGTTGTTAATTCAACCACACCTGGATAACTTAATATCTGCAGCAAAGTATTTAGTAGCAAATTAGTATGATAGTAGTAGTAACGATAGCAAAAGTAACAGTAGCAGCTTGTATTAATTGTAACAGTGGCAACGGAAAAGTAACTAAGCGGAGAACAATAGGTGTAAAGCTCGTAGGCATTGGATCGGTGATGGAGAATTATGCCGGATGCGATTCCTCATGCAATAGTTATAATATAGGATGACACAGAACTAGCTCCAGTTCATCAATGTAATGTAGGCATGTATTCCGAATATAGTCATACGTGCTTATGGAAAAGAACTTACATGACATCTTTTGTCCTATCCTCCCGTGGCAGTGGGGTCCTATTGGAAACTAAGGGATATTAAGGCCTCCTTTTAATAGAGTACCGGACCAAAGCATTAACACTTAGTGAATACATGAACTCCTCAAACTACGGTCATCACCGGTAAGTATCCCGATTATTGTCACTTCAGGGTTAACGGATCATAACACATAATAGGTGACTATAGACTTGCAAGATAGGATCAAGAACTCACATATATTCATGAAAACATAATCGGTTCAGATCTGAAATCATGGCACTCGGTCCCTAGTGACAAGCATTAAGCATAGCAAAATCATAGCAACATCAATCTCAGAACATAATGGATACTAGGGATCAAACCCTAACAAAACTAACTCGATTACATGGTAAATCGCATCCAACCCATCACCGTCCAGCAAGCCTACGATGGAATTACTCACGCACGGCGGTGAGCATCATGAAATTGGTGATGGAGGAAGGTTGATGATGACGACAGCGACAGATTCCCCTCTCCGGAGACCCGAACGGACTCCAGATCAGCCCTCCCGAGAGAGATTAGGGCTTGGCGGTGGCTCCGTATCATAAAACGCGATGAATCCTTTTCTCTGATTTTTTCTCCCCGAACATGAATATATAGAGTTGGAGTTGAGGTCGGTGGAGCACTAGGGGGCCCACGAGGCATGGGGGCGAGCCCCCCACCCTCGTGGACAGGGTGTGGGCCCCCTGGCCTTGATTCTTTTGCCAGTATTTTTTTATTAATTCCAAAAACATTCTCCGTGAAGTTTCAGGTCATTCCGAGAACTTTTATTTCTGCAGAAAAATAACACCATGGCAATTCTGCTGAAAACATCGTCAGTCCGGGTTAGTTCCATTCAAATCATGCAAGTTAGAGTCCAAAACAATGGCAAAAGTGTTTGGAAAAGTAGATACGACGGAGACGTATCAACTCATCCAAGCTTAAACCTTTGCTTGTCCTCAAGCAATTCAGTTGACAAACTGAAAGTGATAAAAGAAACTTTTACAAACTCTGTTTGCTCTTGTTGTTGTAAATATGTAAAGCCAGCATTCAAGTTTTCAGCAAAGATTATGAACTAATCATATTCACAATAACATTCAGATATCATGTTTACTCATATCAATGGCACAATCAACTAGCGAGCAGTAATAATAAATCTCGGATGACAACACTTTCTCAAAACAATCATGATATGATATAACAAGATGGTATCTCGCTAGCCCTTTACGAGACCATAAAACATAAATACTGAGCACCTCACGAAGATCAAGGACCGACTAAACATTGTAATTCATGGTAAAAGAGATCGATCATAGTCATACCCAATATAAACTAATAGTAATACATGCAAATGACAATTGGTGCTCTCCAGTGGTGCTTTTTAATAAGAGGGTGATGACTCAACATAAAAGTGAATAGATAGGCCCTTCGCAGAGAAACAGGATTTGTAGAGGTGCGAGCTCGGTTTTGAAATAGAGATAAATAATATTTTGAGCGGCATACTTTCATTGCCAACATAACAACCGAGAGATCTCGATATCTTCCATGCTACACACATTATAGGCGGTTCCCAAACAGAATGGTAAAGTTTATACTCCCCCACCACCAACAAGCATCAATCCATGGCTGGCTCGAAACAACGAGTGCCTCCAACTAGCAACAGTCCTGGGGGAGTTTTGTTTGCAATTATTTCGATCTGATTTGCTTAGAGCATGGGACTTGGCATCCCGGTGACCAACCATTTTCTCGTGAGTGAGGAGCAGAGTCCACTCCCCTTGAGAATAACCCGCCTAGCATGGGAGATACAGACATCCCTAGTTGATACATGAGCAATTCGAGCATGCAAAACAAAATTTCATTTGAAGGTTTAGAGTTTGGCACATACAAATTTATTTGGAACGGCAGGTAGATACCACATATAGGAAGGTATAGTGGACTCATATGGAATAACTTTGGGGTTTATGGAAGTGGATGCACAAGCAGTATTCCCGCTTAGTACAAGTGAAGGCTAGAAAAAGACTGGGGAGCGACCAACTAGAGAGCGACAACAGTCATAAACATGCATTAAAGTTAATGAACATTGAGTGCAAGCATGAGTAGGATATAATCCACCATGAACATAAATATCGTGGAGGCTATGTTGATTTTGTTTCAACTACATGCGTGAACATGTGCCAAGTCAAGTCACTTGAATCGTTCAGAGGAGGATACCACCCCATCATACCACATCACAACCATTTTAATAGCATGTTGGCACGCAAGGTAAACCATTATAAACTCCTAGCGGATTAAGCATGGCATAAGCAACTATAATCTCTAATTGTCATTGCAAACATGTTTCATTCATAATAGGCTGAATCAGGAACAATGAACTAATCATATTTACAAAAACAAGAGAGGTCGAGTTCATACCAGCTTCTCTCATCTCAATCAATTCATCATATATCGTCATTATTGCCTTTCACTTGCGCGACCGAACGATGTGTATAATAATAATAGTGCACGTGCATTGAAATAAGTTGGGATCTGCAAGCATCTGATACAGAGGAGAAGACAAGGTAATATGACTCTTTATTAAATCAACAATAATGCATATAAGAGCCACTTCAACATTTTCATTATGGTCTTCTCCTCTCGACCCCAAAGAAAAGAAAAGAAATAAAATTATTTACACAGGAAAGCTCCCAACAAACAAAACAAGAACGAGAAATCTTTTTGGGTTTTCTTTTAATTATTACTACTACAAGCATGGAAGTAAACTAGCTAAAGGCTACAACTAATTTTTTTGTTTTTTCTTAAGGTTTTTCAAACACACAAGAAGAAAGCGAGAAAAAGAAAATAAACTAGCATGGATATTACAATGAAAAAGTATGAGCACCGACAACTAGCATGAGTGTGTGAACATGTATGTAATGTCGGTGAGAAATACGTACTCCCCCAAGCTTAGGCTTTTGGCCTAAGTTGGTCTATGCCCATGGATCAAAGTTGTAGTTGGGGTCGTACTGAGATGCATCACCTATTGCCTCATGAGCGGCAGCTTGGAGGCGAGCTGCCTCCGTCCTTCTCTTATACTCGTTCGCCTCCTCCCTGGTTATAATATATCTCCCTTTTGCCTGGAAGTCAAAGAAAGTAGGAGCAGGGAGAGCAACATGGAGAGTGCGACGCCTGTCAAACATTAGTCGGTACTGGAGAGGCTGTTCATTCCTCTCAATAAATTGATGGCGAACCATAGCATCATAATCTAGATAAGCGGGTGGCAATTCCATACCATTTTCATGTATGGGTATCTTAAGAAAATTAGCCACACAGGTTGCATAAATACCACCAAACAAGTCTCCACTTAAACCATTATTATGCAACCTTCGTACAACAATGGCCCCCAAGTTATATTGTTTATCTCCTAAAACAGCACTCTTGAGAACACTAAGGTTAGGAACACACATGTGACATGCCTCATCCTTACCATTTATGCATCTACCTATAAAGAGAGCAAAATAATGTATAACAGGAAAATGAATGCTCCCTATGGTAGCTTGTGTTATCTCTCTAGATTCCCCCACAGTAATACTAGCAAAAAAAATCTTTAAACTCAGATTTGCGAGGTTCACTAGAACTACCCCATTGTGGAAGTTTGCAAGCAGTATTAAAATCCTCTAAGTCCATAGTATAAGATTTACCATAGATATCAAATAGGACGGTGTGAGAATTGCGTGAAGATGAAAATTTGAACCTTCTCACAAAGGAATCATTTAGGTGATAATACTGAGGGCACTTATCTAGCATGAAGCCCTCGAGTTCAGCATTACGCACATATGCGTCAAATTCCTCTTTAATTCCTGCTCGGACCATGAAATCTTCTGACGGCCATTCACAAGGCCGCACTTGAGCTTCTCTTGGTGGTTCATGGTCCGGCTCACGTATTGCGGGCATGGGTCCTTGTTTCCTTGAAGAACCACCTTGGTACAATTTCCTAAACATATTTCTTCCTCTGAAAAATTTCTGAATTTTTAGTAACTTAAAATAAAAGTGAACCAAACTCAACAAAATTGATAGCAACTACTCCTACAAGTCCCTAGAGACTATATCATGCATTAGAACTACTTGGGACCATATAAATTTGACATGCAAGCTCAAGAACAGGGTCACCTAAGTAGCAAAAAATTGCAATGAATAAAGCACTAGAAAAAAAACTAATTGGACCATTGGAGGAGTCACATACCGAAGAACAATCCCCCAAAGCAGTTTTGTGAGTAAGGCTTTGAGCAAGGAGATCGAAAATCGCAGCAAGATGGTCTAGAACTCGTGCTTGAGCTGGTTGGTAATTTTTTGGGAGGAAGAAGGAGTGTGTGGTGGCTGGAATAAGTGGAGGGGGCCCACCAGGGGCCCACGAGGCAGGGGGCGCGCCCAGGGGGGTGGGCGTGCCCTGGACCCTCGTGGCCAGGTGCTTGCTCCCCCTGATGTGTTCTCAGTGCCAAATATTCTCAAATATTCTAGAAAAAATCATATTTCATTTTCAGGGCATTTGGAGAACTTTTATTTTCGGGGTATTTTTTATTGCACGGATAATTCAGAAAACAGACAGAATATACTATTTTTGCTTTATTTAATCTAAATAACAGAAAGTAAAAGGAGGGTACAGAAGGTTGCGCTTTCTAACTTCATCCATGTCATGCTCATCAAAAGGAATCCACTAACAAGGTTGATCAAGTCTTGTTAACAAACTCTTTCCGAATTGCATGAAACCGGAGAATTTCGAATAGCACTAGGTTACCTCAACGGGGATATGCACGTCCCCAACAATAAGAATATTCATATTTCTTCTTGATAGTAGGAAGAGGAAATTCAAAACCTCCAATAGTAATAGTTGAAATTTTTCCAATAGAATTGATACTATGGACTTGAGGTTGTTTCCTCGGAAAATGTACCGTATGCTCATTACCATTAATATGAAAAGTGACATTGCCTTTGTTGCAATCAATAACAGCCCCTGCAGTATTCAAAAAGGGTCTACCAAGGATAATCGACATACTATCGTCCTCGGAAATATCAAGAATAACAAAGTCCGTTAAAATAGTAACATTTGCAACCACAATAGGCACATCCTCACAAATACCGACAGGTATAGCAGTTGATTCATCAGCCATTTGCAAAGATATTTCAGTATGTGTCAACTTATTCAAATCAAGTCTACGATATAAAGAGAGAGGCATAACACTAACACCGGCTCCAAGATCACATAAAGCAGTTCTAACATAGTTTCTTTTAATGGAGCATGGTATAGTTGGTACTCCTGGATCTCCTAGTTTCTTAGGTATTCCACCCTTAAAAGTATAATTAGCAAGCATGGTGGAAATTTCAGCTTCCGGTATCTTTCTCTTATTTGTAACGATATCCTTCATATACTTGGCATAAGGATTCATTTTAAGCATATCAGTAAAACGCATACGCAAAAATATAGGTCTAATCATTTCAGCAAAACGCTCAAAATCCTCATCATCCTTTTTCTTGGATGGTTTGGGAGGAAAAGGCATGGGTTTCTGAACCCATTGCTCTCTTTGTGTATCGTGCTTCCTAGCAACAAAGTCTCTCTTATCATAACGTTGATTCTTTGATTGTGGGTTATCAAGATCAACAACAGGTTCAATCTCTACATCATTATCATTGCTAGGTTGAGCATCAACATGAACATTATCATTAACATTATCACTAGGTTCATGTTCATCACCTGATTGTGTTTCAAAGATCGATATAGAAATATCATTGGGGTTCTCGGTGTGTCGACAACAGGTTCACTAGAAGCATGCAAAGTCCTATCATTTTCTTTTTCTTCCTTTTAGAAGGACTAGGTGCATCAACATTAGTTCTCTGAGGATCTTGCTCAATTCTCTTAGGGTGGCCCTCAGGATACAAAGGTTCCTGAGTCATTTTACCCCCTCTAGTCATAACTCTAACAACATTATCATTCTTATTATTATTTAATTCATTGAGCAAATCATTTTGAGCCTTAAGCACTTGTTCTACTTGAGTGGTAACCATAGAAGCATGTTTACTAATGAGTTTAAGTTCACCTTTAACTCTAGACATGTAATCACTCAAGTTCTCAATCATATAAGCATTTCGTTTCAATTGTCTACCAACATAAGCATTGAAGTTTTCTTGTTTAACAATAAAATTATCAAACTCATCTAAGCATTGGCTAGCAGACTTATAACGAGGAATATCACCTTCATCAAATCTATAGAGAGAATTTACCTTTACTACGTGTGTCAGGTTATAAAGACCATGTATTTCTTCAACAAACAACAAATTAAGACCATGTATTTCTTCAATAGGAGGTAAATTCTTAACATCTTCAATTTTAATAACTTATTCTTTCATAGATTTCTTTGCCTCTTGCATATCTTCAGGACTGAGAAATAGAATACCCCTCTTCTTCAGAGTTGGCTTAGGAGTTGGTTCAGGAAGTGTCCAATTATTTTCATTAGTCAACATATTATTCAATAGCAATTCAGCTTGATCAACTGTTCTTTCCCTGAAAACATAACCAGCACAACTATCCAGGTGGTCTCTATAAGCATCGGTTAGTCCATTATAAAAGATATCAAGTATTTCATTTTTCTTGAGAGGATGATCAGGCAAAGCATTAAGTAATTGGAGAAGCCTCCCCAAAGCTTGTTGGAGACTCTCTTCTTCAATTTGCACAAAATTATATATTTCCCTTAAAGTAGCTTGTTTCTTATGAGCGGGGAAATATTTAGCAGAGAAGTAATAAATCATATCCTGGGGACTATGCACACAACCAGGATCAAGAGAATTAAACCATGTTTTAGCATCACCCTTTAATGAGAACGGAAATAATTTAAGGATATAGTAGTAGCGAGTTTTATCATCATTAGTGAACAGGGTGGCTATATAATTTAATTTAGTAAGATGTGCCACAACAGTTTCAGATTCATAGCCATAAAAGGATCAGATTCAACCAAAGTAATTATATCAGGATCAACAGAGAAATCATACTCCTTATCAGTAACGCAGATAGGTGAAGTAGCAAAAGCAGGGTCGTATTTCATTCTAGCATTCAAAGACTTTTCTTTCAGCTTAGCTAATAATTTCTTAAGATCATTCCTGTCATTGCAAGCAAGAAAATCTCTAGCAGTTTCTTCATCCATAACATAACCCTCAGGCACAACAGGCAATTCATATCTAGGGGGAGAATCTTCATCATCACTTTCATCAATATTATCAGTTTCAATAATTTCATTCTCTCTAGACCTAGTAAGTTGTTCATCAAGAAATTCACCTAGTGGCACGATAGTATCAAGCATAGAAGTAGTTTCATCATAAGTATCATGCATAGCAGAAGTGGCATCATCAATAACACGCGACATATCAGAATTAATAGCAGAAGCAGGTTTAGGTGTCGCAAGCTTACTCAAAACATAAGGTGAATCAAGTGTAGAGCTAGATGGAAGTTCCTTACCTCCCCTCATAGTTGAGGGAAAAATCTTAGTTCTTTCGTCTTTCAAGTTCCTCATAGTGACCAGCAGATATAAATCCCAAGTGACTCAAAGAATAGAGCTATGCTCCCGACAACGGCGTAAAAAATAGTCTTGATAACCCACAAGTATAGGGGATCGCATAGCAGTTTTCGAGGGTAGAGTATTCAACCCAAATTTATTGATTTGACACAAGGGAGCCAAAGAATATTCTCAAGTATTAGCAGTTGAGATGTCAATTCAACCACACCTGGATAACTTAATATCTGCAGCAAAGTATTTAGTAGCAAAGTAGTATGATAGTAGCGTAGCAGTAGCAAAAATGTGATGGCAGCTTTGTAGTAATCGTAACAGTGGCAACAGAAAAGTAACTAAGCGGAGAACAATAGGTGAAAAGCTCGTAGGCATTGGATCGGTGATGGAGAATTATGCTGGATGCGATTCCTCATGCAATAGTTATAACATAGGGTGACATAGAACTAGCTCCAGTTCATCAATGTAATGTAGGCATGTATTCCGAATATAGTCATACGTGCTTATGGAAAAGAACTTGCATGACATCTTTTGTCCTACCCTCCCGTGGCAGCGGGGTCCTATTGGAAACTAAGGGATATTAAGGCCTCTTTTTAATAGAGTACCGGACCAAAGCATTAACACTTAGTGAATACATGAACTCCTCAAACTACGTCATCACCGATAAGTATCCCGCTTATTGTCACTTCAGGGTTAACGGATCATAACACATAATAGGTGACTATAGACTTGCAAGATAGGATCAAGAACTCACATATATTCACGAAAATATAATAGGTTCAGATCTGAAATCATGGCACTCGAGCCCTAGTGACAAGCATTAAGCATAGCAACATCAATCTCAGAACATAATGGATACTAGGGATCAAACCCTAACAAAACTAACTCGATTACATGGTAAATCTCATCCAACCCATCACCGTCCAGCAAGCCTACGATGGAATTACTCACGCATGACGGTGAGCATCATGAAATTGGTGATGGAGGAAGGTTGATGATGACGACGATGACGGATTCCCCTCTTTGGAGCCCCGAACGGACTCGAGATCAGCCCTCCCGAGAGAGATTAGGGCTTGGCGGCGGCTCTGTATCGTAAAAAACGCGATGAATCCTTTTCTCTGATTTTTCTCTCCCCGAATGTGAATATATAGAGTTGTAGTTGAGGTTGGTGGAGCACTAGGGGGCCCATGAGGCATGGTGGCGCGCCTAGGGTGGTAGGCGCGCCCCCACCCTCGTGGACAGGGTGTGGGCCCCCTGGCCTTGATTCTTTCGCCAGTATTTTTTATTAATTCCAAAAATATTCTCCGTGAAGTTTCAGGTCATTCCGAGAACTTTTATTTCTGCACAAAAATAACACCATGGCAATTCTCGAAAAGCTGCGTCGATCGGGTTAGTTCCATTCAAATCATGCAAGTTAGAGTCCAAAACAAGGGCAAAAGTGTTTGTAAAAGTAGATACGACAGAGACGTATCACGAGGCACTGGACCCCGTACCGTCAGCGTGTAACGCAGCTGAACGACCGCCACGTGGCCGGGACAAAACGACAATTCAGGCCGAATACCAGCCCATACCACCTCGCCGTAAAGGTAGAGATATAACAACTCGGGGATATACATATGACTGCTGGCGGGACACAGACGATGAGAGCGGATCAGACCGGATCGATCTACGGATTGCGAAGCGCGCCCGACAGCGACGACGGCTATCTAGCCAGACGCAACAAGCATAATCACACCCGGGCCGAAAACCGCAGACGGACTCCATCCGAGCTACGTCGCGACTTGGCCCGATATAGACGTGCCGCACACCCCCTCTGCTTCACTGATGAAGTAATGGAGCATGAATTCCCAGAAGGGTTTAAACCCGTGAATGTCGAATCATATGATGGAACAACAGAACCCGCGGTATGGATTGAGGATTTTCTTCTCCATATTCACATGGCCCGCAGTGATGATCTTCATGCCATCAAATGCCTCCCGCTACAAGGGACCAACTCGACACTAGTTGAACAGCCTGCCTGAAAACTCCATTGACAGCTGGGAGGACTTGGAAGACGCCTTCCGCAACAACTTCCAAGGTACATACGTCCGACCTCCGGATGCCGATGACTTAAGTCACATAGTTCAATAGCCCGGAGAGTTAGCCAGGAAATTCTGGACTAGGTTCCTAACTAAAAAGAACCAAATCGTTGACTGTCCGGATGCCAAAGCCCTAGCGGCCTTTAAGCATATATAGCATCCGTGACGAATGGCTCTCCCGACACCTCGGCCAGGAAAAGCCGAAGTCCATGGCAGCCCTCACGGCACTCATGACCCGCTTTTACGCGGGCGAAGATAGCTGGCTAGCCCGTAGCAATAATAATTCAAGCGAACTAGGCACCTCTAAAGCAAGAAGTAGCAACGGCAAGCCCCGTGCTACCTCTTGAGCACTGCGTTGGTTTTCCCTTGAAGAGGAAAGGGTGATGCAGTAAAGTAGCGTAAGTATTTCCCTCAGTTTTTGAGAACCAAGGTATCAATCCAGTAGGAGACCACGCTCGAGCCCCATGCACCTACACAAACAAATAAGAACCTCGCAACCAACGCGATAAAGGGGTTGTCAATCCCTTCACGGTCACTTACGAGAGTGAGATCTGATAGGTATGATAAGATAATATTTTTGGTATTTTTATAATAAAAAGAAATAAAGATGCAAAGTAAAATAAATGGCAATAGAAATAGCTAAGTGTTGGAAGATTAATATGATGGAAAATAGATCTGGGGGCCATAGGTTTCACTATGGCTTCTCACAAGAGCATAAGTATTATGGTGGGTGAACAAATTACTGTCGAGCAATTGATAGAATTGAGCATAGTTATGAGAATATCTAGGTATGATCATGTATATAGGCATCATGTCCGCGACAAGTAGACCGAAACGATTGTGCATCTACTACTATTACTCCACACATTGACCGCTATCCAGCATGCATCTAGAGTATTAAGTTCATAAGAACAGAGTAATGCTTTAAGTAAGATGACATGATGTAGAGGGATAAACTCATGCAATATGATATAAACCCCATCTTGTTATCCTCGATGGCAACAATACAATACGTGCCTTGCTGCCCCTAGCATCCTTTGGGAAAGGACACCGCAAGATTGAACCCAAAGCTAAGCACTTCTCTCATTGCAAGAAAGATCAATCTAGTAGGCCAAACCAAACTGATAATTCAAAGAGACTTGCAAAGATAACCAATCATACATAAAAGAATTCAAAGGAGATTCAAATATTATTCGTAGATAAACTTGATCATAAACCCACAATTCATCGGTCTCGATAAATACACCACAAAAGAAGATTACATCGAATGGATCTCCAAGAGAATCGAGGAGAACTTTGTATTGAGATCCAAAGAGAGAGAAGAAGCCATCTAGCTAATAACTATGGACCCGAAGGTCTGAGGTAAACTACTCACACATCATCGGAGAGGCTATGGTGTTGATGTAGAAGCCCTCCATGATCAATGCCCTCTCCGGCGGAGCGCCGGAAAAGGCCCCAAGATGGGATCTCACGGGTACAGAAGGTTGCAGCGGTGGAAATAGGGTTTTGCTCAGATGTCGATGTTTCGAGTGGTACATGGGTATATATAGGAGGAAGAAGTACGTCGGTGGAGCAACATGGGCCCCACGAGGGTGGAGGGCGCGCCTGGGGGGTAGGCGTGCCCCCTGCCTCGTGCTCTCCTCGTTTATTGCTTTACGTAGACTCCAAGTCCTCTGGATCACGTTTGTTCCGAAAATCACGTTCCCGAAGGTTTCATTCCGTTTGGACTCCGTTTGATATTATTTTTCTGCGAAACATTGAAATAGGCAAGAACAACAATTTGGGCAGGGCCTCCGGTTAATAGGTTAGTCCCAAAAATAATATAAAAGTGTATAATAAAGCCCATTAAACATCCAAAACAGAATATAATATAGCATGGAACAATAAAAAATTATAGATACTTTGGAGACGTATTACCCCGACGCAACAGACACAAGCGTCGAAACAACGGTGACAATATCGACGACACGACGGTCAACGCCGGATTCAGTAGCTCCAAATCCGGCCAGCGGAAGAAGCCATTCAAAAGGAACAATTCGGGCTCATCCAGCTTGGACCGCATACTCGATCGTCCATGTCAGATCCACGTCACCCCCGACTAACCAGCCAATCATACCAACTGAAGCTGTTGGGTCTTTAAACAGGCCAGCAAGTTAAATGCCGAGAACAAGGAGAAGGGGTCGCAGAGTGAGGACGATGACGAGGAGCCCCGTCCACCGAACACAGGGGGACAGAAGAAGTTTCCCCCCCAGGTTAAAACGATGAACATGATACACGTTACCTGAAGGAAATATGCCCTAGAGGCAATAATAAAGTTATTATTTATTTCCTTATATCATGATAAATGTTTATTATTCATGCTATAATTGTATTAATTGGAAACATGATACTTGTGTGAATACATAGACAAACAGAGTGTCACTAGTATGCCTCTACTTGACTAGCTCGTTGATCAAAGATGGTTATGTTTCCTAGCCATTGACATGAGTTGTCATTTGTTTAACAGGATCACATCATTAGGACAATGATGTGATTGACTTGACCCATTCTGTTAGCTTAGCACATGATCGTTTAGTATTCTGCTATTGCTTTCTTCATGACTTATACATGTTCCTATGACTATGAGATTATGCAACTCCGTTTACGGAGGAACACTTTGTGTGCTACCAAACGTCACAACGAATCGGGGTGATTATAAAGGTGCTCTGGTGTCTCGAAGGTACTTGTTGGGTTGGCGATTTCGAGATTAGGATTTGTCACTCCGATTGTCGGAGAGGTATCTCTGGGCCCACTCGGTAATGCACATCACTATAAGCCTTGCAAGCATTGCAACTAATGAGTTAGTTGTGGGATGATGTATTACGAACGAGTAAAGAGACTTGCCAGTAACGAGATTGAACTAGGTATTAAGATACCACGATCGAATCTCGGGCAAGTAACATACCGATGACAAAGGGAACAATGTATGTTGTTATGTGGTTTGACCGATAAAGATCTTCGTAGAATATGTGCGAGCCAATATGAGCATCCAGGTTCCTCTATTGGTTATTTACCGGAGACGTGCCTAGGTCATGTCTACATAGTTCTCGAACCCGTAGGGTCCGCACGCTTAAAGTTTGATGACGATTATATTATGAGTTTATGTGTTTTGATGTACTGAAGGTAGTTCGGAGTCCCGGATGTGATCACGGACATGACGAGGAGTCTCTAAATGGTTGAGACATAAAGATTGATATATTGGAAGCCTATATTTGGATATCGGAAGTGTTCCGGGTGAAATCGGGATTTTACCGAGATCTGGGTTACGGAACCCCGGGGTTTAATGGGCCAAGATGGGCCTTAGTGGAGAAGAGGAGGGGTGGCCAGGGCAGGCCACGCGCCCCTCCCCATCTAGTCCGAATTGGACAAGGAGGGGGGGGGGGGCGGCGCCCCCCTTCCCTTCCTCTCTCCCTCCTCCTTCCCCCTTCTACTCCAACTAGGAAAGGAGGGAGTCCTACTCCCGGTGGGAGTAGGACTCCTCCTGGCGCGCCTCCTCCTGGCCGGCCGCCTCTCCCCCCTTGCTCCTTTATATACGGGGGCAGGGGGGCACCTCTAGACACAACAATTGATCTCTTGGATCTCTTAGCCATGTGCGGTGCCCCCCTCCACCATAGTCCACCTCGATAATATCGTAGCGGTGCTTAGGTGAAGCCCTGCGTCGGTAGAACATCATCATCGTCACCACGCCGTCGTGCTTACGGAACTCTCCCTCAAAGATCGGCTGGATCGGAGTTCGAGGGACATCATCGAGCTGAACGTGTGCTGAACTCGGAGGTGCCATACGTTCGGTACTTGATCAGTCGGATCGTGAAGACGTACGACTACATCAACCGCGTTGTGCTAACGCTTCCACTTTCGGTCTACGAGGGTACGTGGACAACACTCTCCCCTCTTGTCGCTATGCATCACCATGATCCTATGTGTGCGTAGGAATTTTTTTAAAATTACTACGTTCCCCAACAGTGGCATCCGAGCCAGGTTTTATGCGTAGATGTTATATGCACGAGTAGAACACAAGTGAGTTGTGGGCGATACAAGTCATACTGGTTACCAGCATGTCATACTTTGGTTTGGTGGTATTGTTAGATGAAGCGGCCCGGACCGACATTACGCGTACGCTTACGCGAGACTGGTTCTACTGACGTGCTTTGCACGAATTGGTGGCGGTGTTAGTTTCTCCAACTTTAGTTGAACCGAGTGTAGCTATGCCCGGTCCTTGAGAAGGTTAAAACAACACTAACTTGACGAACTATCGTTGTGGTTTTGATGCGTAGGTAAGAACGATTCTTGCTTAGCCCGTAGCAGCCACGTAAAATTTGCAACAACAAAGTAGAGGACGTCTAACTTGTTTTTGCAGGGCATGTTGTGATGTGATATGGTCAAGACATGATGCTATATTTTATTGTATGAGATGATCATGTTTTGTAACCGAGTTATCGACAGCTGGCGAGCCATATGGTTGTTGCTTTATTGTATGCAATGCAATCGCCCTGTAATGCTTTACTTTATCACTAAGCGGTAGCGATAGTCGTAGAAGCATAAGTTGGCGAGATGACAAAGATGCTACAATGGAGATCAAGTGACGACGGTGATCATGACGGTGCTTCGGAGATGGAGATCACAAGCACAAGATGATGATGGCCATATCATATCACTTATATTGATTGCATGTGATGTTTAACTTTTATGGATCTTATCTTGCTTTGATTGATGGTAGCATTATAAGATAATCTCTTACTAAATTATCAAGTTATAAGTGTTCTCCCTGAGTATGCACCGTTGTGAAAGTTCTTCGTGCTGAGACACCACGTGATGATCGGGTGTGATAGGCTCTACGTTCAAATACAACGGGTGCAAAACAGTTGCACACACGGCATACTCAGGTTAAACTTGACGAGCCTAGCATATGCAGATATGGCCTCGGAACCTTTGAGACCGAAAGGTCGAGCATGAATCATATAGTAGATATGATCAACATAGTGATGTTCACCATTGAAACTACTCCATCTCACGTGATGATCGGACATGGTTTAGTTGATTTGCATCACGTGATCACTTAGAGGATTAGAGGGATGTCTATCTAAGTGGGAGTTCTTAAGTAATATGATTAATTGAACTTAAATTTATCATGAACTTAGTACCGATAGTATTTTGCTTGTCTATGTTGATTGTACATAGATGGCCCGTGCGGTTGTTCCGTTGAATTTTATGCGTTCCTTGAGAAAGCAAAGTTGAAAGATGATGGTAGCAATTACACCACTTGGTCCGTAACTTGAGGATTATCCTCATTGCTGCATAGAAGAATTATGTCCTGGAAGCACCGCTAGGTGCCGGACTTCTGCAGGAGCAACACGGATGTTATGAATGTCCGGCGAGCAAAAGTGATGACTACTCGATAGTTCGGTGTGCCATGCTTTACGGCTTAGAACCGGGACTTCAACGATGTTTTGAGCGTCATGGATCATATGAGATGTTCCAGAGTTGAAGTTAATATTTCAAGCAAATGCCGGATTGAGAGATATGAAGTCTCCAATAAGTTCTACTATGTAAGATGGAAGAGAATAGTTACATCGGTGAGCATATACTCGTAATCGGGTATAACAATCACTTGATTCAACTGGGAGTTAATCTTCCGGATGATAGCGCCATTGACAGGATTCTTCAATCACTGCTACCAAGCTACAAGAGCTTCGTGATGAACTATAACATGCAAGGGATGGATAAGACAATTCCCGAGCTCTTCGCAATGCTAAAGGCTGCGGAGGTAGAAATCAAGAAGGAGCATCAAGTGTTGATGGTCAACAAGACCACCAGTTTCAAGAAAATGGGCAAAAGGGAAGAAGAAGGGGAACTTCAAGAAGAACAGCAAACAAGTTGCTGCTCAGGAGAATTAACCCAAGTCTGGACCTAAGCACGAGGCCTGAAAGTGCTTCTACCGCAAACAATTTGGTCCTTTGGAAGCGGAACTGCCCCAAGTATTTGGCGGATAAGAAGGATGGCAAGATGAACAAAGGTATATGTGATATACATGTTATTGATGTGTACCTTACTAATGCTCATGATAGCACTGGTATTTGATACTGGTTACATTGCTAATATTTGCAACTCAAAGCAGGGGACTACGGATTAAGCGAAGATTGGCTAAGGACAAGGTGACGATGTGCGTGGGAAATGGTTCCAAAGTCGATGTGATCGCGGTCGGCACGCTACTCTACATCTACCTTCGGGATTAGTTTTAGACCTGAATAATTGTTATTTGGTGCCAGCGTTGAGCATGAACATTATATCTGGATCTTGTTTGATGCGAGACGGTTATTCATTTAAATCAAAGAATAATGGTTGTTCTATTTATATGAGTAATATCTTTTATGGTCATGCACCCTTGAAGAGTGGTCTATTTTTGTTGAATCTCGATAGTAGTGATACACATATTCATAATATTGAAGCCAAAAGATGCAGAGTTGATAATGATACTGCAACTTATTTGTGTACTTCTTTGTTTAGGTCATATTGGTGTAAAGCGCATGAAGAAACTCCATACTGATGGACTTTTGGAACCACTTGATTATGAATCACTTGGTACTTGCGAACCGTGCCTCATGGGCAAGATGACTAAAACGCCGTTCTCCGGAACTATGGAGCGAGCAACAGATTTGTTAGAAATCATACATACAGATGTATGTGGTCCGATGAATGTTGAGGCTCGCGGCGGGTATCATTATTTTCTCACCTTCACAGATGATTTAAGCAGATATGGGTATATCTACTTAATGAAACATAAGTCTGAAACATTTGAAAAGTTCAAAGAATTTCAGAGTGAAGTTGAAAATCATCGTAACAAGAAAATAAAGTTTCTACGATCTGATCATGGAGGAGAATATTTGAGTTGTGAGTTTGGTCTTCATTTGAAACAATGCGGAATAGTTTCGCAACTCACGCCACCCGGAACACCGCAGCGTAATGGTGTGTCCGAACGTCATAATCATACTTTACTAGATATGGTGCGATCTATGATGTCTCTTACTTATTTACCGCTATCATTTTGGGGTTATGCTTTAGAGACGGATGCATTCACGTTAAATAGGGCACCATCGAAATCCATTGAGACGATGCCTTATGAACTGTGGTTTGGTAATAAACTAAAGTTGTCGTTTCTTAAAGTTTGGGGCTGCGATGCTTATGTGAAAAAGCTTCAACCTGATAAGCTCGAACCCAAATCGGAGAAATGTGTCTTCATAGGATACCTAAAGGAAACTGTTGGGTACACCTTCTATCACAGATCTGAAGGCAAGACTTTTGTTGCTAAATTTGGATCCTTTCTAGAGAAGGAGTTTCTCTCGAAAGAAGTGAGTGGGAGGAAAGTAGAACTTGACGAGGTAATCTGTACCTGCTCCCTTATTGGAAAGTATTTCATCACGTAAACCGGTTCTGTGACACCTACACCAATTAGTGAGGAAGTTAATGATGATGATCATGAAACTTCAGATCAAGTTATTCTTGAACCTCGTAGATCAACCAGAGTAAGATCCGCACTGAGTGGTACGGTAATCCTGTTCTGGAGGTTATGTTACTAGACCATGACGAACCTATGAACTATGAAGAAGCGATGGTGAGCCGAGATTCCGCAAAATGGCTTGAGGCCATGAAATCTGAGATGGGACCTGTCGGTGTAAAAATCGGCGGATCTCGGGTAGGGGGTCCCGAACTGTGCGTCTAGGCGGATGGTAACAGGAGACAAGGGACACGATGTTTTTACCCAGGTTCGGGCCCTCTAGATGGAGGTAAAACCATACTCTTGCTTGATTAATATTGATGATATGGGTAGTACAAGAGTAGATCTACCACGAGATCAAAGAGGCTAAACCCTAGAAGCTAGCCTATGGTATGATTGTTGTTCGATCCTCTGGGACTAAAACCCTCCGGTTTATATAGACACCGAAGAGGGCTAGGGTTACACAGAGTCGGTTACAATGGTAGGAGATCTACATATCCGTATCGCCAACCTTGCCTTCCACGCCAAGGAAAGTTCCATCCGGACATGGGACGAAGCCTTCAATCTTGTATCTTCATAGTCCAGGAGTCCGGCCAAAGGTTATAGTCCGGCTATCCGGACACCCCCTAATCCAGGACTCCCTCAGTAGCCCCTGAACCAGGCTTCAATGACGACGAGTCCGGCGTGCAGATTGTCTTCGGCATTGCAAGGCGGGTTCCTCCTCCGAATACTTCATAGAAGATTTTGAACACAAGGATAGTGTCCGACTCGCAAAATAAGTTCCACATACCACCGTAGAGAGAATAATATTCACACAAATCCAACTCACGACGTATTCATGGCGTGACATCACACGGCCAAACCTTTATTCAAATTATTTTCTTGTCCCACCTCGGTAGCACTTAGCGAGGCGGTTTCCTTTGGCACGCCTTGTCGAGCAGTAGATCGTGTCCCCTTATTCCGGGATTCTCATCAATACGGGCGTGGGTAACCCAACCGTGCCATTAATTTACGGGGCTTGGGAGATAAGCGAGTTTTACCAGGCTGGTGGGGGCACATAGTTTCGTCCGCCCATATAAGGGGATAAGGATCCACCTTTTTCATCTACGCCTTCTTCCTCCTTTGCTTATCCATTTCCGCGCACTCGAGCTCCAGCGCCCAAGTCCGCACATCCCACCTCAACCTTCTCCAGCCATGTCCGGAGCGGGAGGCAAGTGGATGGTCTCCTCCGTCACGGAGGGACACATCAAGAAGCTGAGGAAAGCCGAATACTTGTCCAATGACATCGCGCACCGGCTCCCAGACGAGGGGCAGCTCATCCCCACCCCTGTGCCCCATGAGAGGCTGGTGTTCCTCACCCATTTCCTCCATGGACTAGGTTTCCCACTTCACCCATTTGTCCGGGGCTCATGTTCTACTACGGCCTGGATTTCCAATGATCCGCCCCGAACTTCATCCTCAACATCCGGGCGTTCATCGTGCGTGTGCGAGGCCTTCCTCTCGCATCCAGCCCCACTTCGCTTATGGTCAAGACCTTCAATGTCAAGCCGAAGGTAGTGGGCGGCCGCCAAGCAGTGCGGAGGTGCCATGGTGGGCAAGATGCCCAACGTCCTATGGCTCGAGGGCTCCTTCAGAGAGACCATAAAGGGGTGGCAATCGGGGTGGTTCTACATCACCGAGCCAGCGTAACCCTGAATGGGCAGCGCCCCCAATTCCGATCTGGCATCCCCACGCTCACCTCCCGGAAAGAGAAGGGCCTGTCATGGGGTAATTCGAAGAGCCGACCGGACTCCAAACCTGCGCCCAAAACCTGGTGAGCAAGAAGCTCAAACTCGTCAACGTAGTCCAGGTCATGCTCATCCGCCGGATCCTCCGTGCCAACAACGGGCTTTCAGCTTGTGGGAGTTTAATCCGCACAAAGACCGGTTCTCGAAAGGTGCACTTCGTCACTACGTACGAAGATGCCTGGAAGGTGCTGTTCAAGGGCGCCGAGGCTCCCGCATCCGCTACCGAAGATCGCGGATTCAGCGCGCAGCATCAAGCCAACGCGGTAAGCTGTTTTACCCTTCACGGGATACTTGTTTTTCATAGTTTGACTCTATGCGGGATCTAAACTCCCTTACCTTTGACAGGATTGGTAGGAGACGTCCGGGCAAATCTATTGTCCGGCTCCCTTGCCCGAAGACCCAGCGGACGCCCGCTTGACGGGGTTGCTGGTTCCGGCACCTTACGTGGTGCCGGAGAAGAAGGCCAAGAAGAAAGCCACGTGAACTCGAAAGAGTTCCCGGCGCCTGGTGGTGTCGGACTCATCGTCCGATGACTCCGAGGCGGACTCCTCCCATGAAAACGAGGAGGAGGAAAGAGAGGTCTCTCCCCCAGCGGGGGGAGAGAAGAAAAGGAAGGCCACCCCAACTGGGGGGCCGGAGGGTCCAAGAAGGGAAGGACCCTTCCTCCGGACTACTCCACCAACGCCGACGACGGCGAAGAGGAGTGGCCATCCAGGGCCAAGCCCCTGGCAAAATTGTAAGTATCCGGATACCAGAATAACCCATGGCGTTCCTTTATTGCACAATATCTTTTGACGCCGAATATAATCATGCAGTCTGCCCCGAGCCCAGGTCGGCGTGTCGTCGAGCGGCTCCTTAAGCTCGTCGGATGTGAATAGCACTTCACTTCCGGCCGCCTCATCTCCTCGCCCTGCGGATGATGCCGAGGTGGAGTCCCAAAAGGGTCCAAGCCAGGAGGAGGTGGTCCTGGAGGCGCCGCAAGGCGACCTCCCGGACTCCAGGCGCAAAGGGGACAAAACCCCCAAGGGCTCCAAGTCCGCCCCGGGCCGACACCGCACTGAATCTTGAGTGGTTCCGGAGTCCGCAGCGGCCCCTAGTAAGAAGGGCAAGTTTACAACGCCGGTGACCTCCGTCCAACCGGAGGCACCGGATAATTTGCTGGAGGTGCTTAACGGCGCCTCCATCGACGAGGAGCACCGCACTATTATGAGTGCGGTGATCCAGAAGGTTCAGTCCGCCAAGAGCGGGCTGACGGAAGCCTGTGCCAGCCTTCTAACAGGCTTTGAGGTATGTATTTAAGATATGTAAAAATATTACCGCATAGACAGTAGCCTCGATGCTCGGTTTGGGGTTGGAAAGAAAAGCCGAGCTTAGGATCTAAAAGATATACGCAGGAGTCTAACATAAGTATGTCAATATGGGAATGCAGGCTGCTGACCTCTGCCAAGACCGATCATGGAGGTCGGTCGATGCATTGAAGCAGAGCCTTGAGTGGTCCGAGAATGAGCTCGGCCTTGCCAAGAAGCAGCTCGAGGACAAGGAAGGTAAGTAATACCTTATGTAAGTATATAAAAATATGTGGTTGCAAAAAATGACAGGACCAACGTGAGTATTACAGGGGCCACAACCGAGGTGGCGACCCTGAAGGAAGCGATGTCCAAGGCCGAAGACAATGCGGCCGTGAAGCGCACCGAGCGAGAAAAGCAGGAGGCGCGGGTGGCGGAGGTACAGCAAGGGCTCCAGGCTCTCGTGAAAAAACACGAGAGTTTGGAGCTTGACTTAAAGACTCGAGAGTACGAGCTTGCCTCGGCCCTTGAGAGCGCCAAATCTGCCAAGGCCGAAGCCCAAAAAGCCCTCCAGGAAATTGAGGCGATGAAGAAGATAGCGGCGGGTAAGGCATTCTTTATGCAAAGCAAGCACGTGAAATTGAGTTACTTGTTACTTACCCGAGTCCGGAGCTCTCCAGGAGCGTTCGCAGATCTGCCCCGCAGTGTATCCGACGCTGCCGCATACTACCGGGCCGAGGAGGGGAGCTCGACGGAAAAGGTGTTCCGGTCTTAGTATGCTGAGGCCGGACACACGGTGCCCTTGAGCGACCAGCTGAAGCAACTGGTCGAGCTCCATAAGGTGGCCGAACAGGCCATGAAGGGCCTTATAGTCCGGCTATGGCCTAGGGAGGTCATGCCTGGGAGCTACTTTGGGCTGGTGAGACGGCTGGCGGACGCCTGTCCACGGCTTGAAGTCATCAAGCGCTCTGTATGCATCGAAGGCGCCCGTAGGGCCCTTGCCCGTGTTAAAGTGCACTAGGGCAAGATGGATGCTGAGAAGCTGGTGACAGACAGGCCACCGCAGGGCAAGGAGCCTCGCAAGCCCGAGATGTATTATGAGGGCGTCCTGAAGGGTGCCCGCCTTATGGCGGATGAATGTTCCAAGGTGTAATCTTTGAGTAAACTCGCTCGTGTTATCCTGTGCGTTGAAAACTTGTTCATATGCGCTAAGCAACGCTTTTTGAATTTAAAATATTACCTTCTGCGTGGCCGTTTATTAAATCTGAGAGATGGCGAGTCGTCGGCTTCTGCCCCCATGCCACGAGTGCTGGGGTGTTCGGGATAAACCTGAGCGCTCTTGTTCCCATTCTTGGGTCCTTCGAGGGAGGCGCCAAGACAACGAACAAGGCAATCGGACTATAATGCTTTATCACTCTCACTTAGCCATAGAATTCTATAATTTTAAATTTCGTGAAGCCCCTAGTATTCGGAAGACCGAGTTAGGGGCGCTATCCACGTCTAGGCCGGACAAAGCCGGCTCCTCGCTCTAAGCGGCATAAGTCTTTAGGGACTCGAAACCTCTCGAACAGCGACCAACTCTCGCCCTATCATGACGGTCAGTTTTAGCTTTCTCTACTGAGGTGCTTAACCCAGCTCAACCGGGGCACAATCATAGTAGTTCTCCTAGCGCTACCTTAGCCGATATAACGGAACGTAAGGTACCAAAACATAGGAGCCTGGCAAACCCAACTATTGACCCAAGACATGATTCGGAGCCGATGCATATAATGCTATAAGTTCGGGGTGCCACACTCGTGAGAGTGTTCAGACTTCTCACACTATATTCTGGGGTACTTAAGCCCCTGGTGTATTGGCCGTACCAAAGTGTACGGTTGCATAATGTCATAACTGAATATATTTACATAAAAAGGAATGCAATAATAGACAAAAGCTATGTATTGTTTATTAAAAGGTTGATGTGAAAGCAGAATGATACAAATAGTGCGATAAGCAAGAGATGGGATTATTTGATATGTCCCCCTCCAGGGGCAAGCTGCGAGACTTTATGTAAGACAGGTATTTAGCTCGTTATAGAGACCACCTGGACATTCGACGTAGCTTGCTGCCTCCCTGGCTGTTGCATCGTGTGTTCGGCGATTACAACTGCGGACGGCCTCTTGGGAGAGTGGAGTCTTGAAAGTAAGAAAAAATGACAGAATCGGAGCCCCTAGTGCGGTTGAGCCGCATTTTGGGCGTCAAGTGGTTGTGCCCCTCCTTATGCCCATGGTATTTCCAGAGCGTAATTATGTACGGCCAGTAGTACTAGTTTCGCAATTTCGCGAGGCGGGGGTTGGTGCCGCACTGCTACTCTTGCTCGGAACGTGCCAGGCAGTCTTGTTGTAGGTTACTCCGGGCGCGCTTGACGGTGTCCGGACGTTTAATAGCCGGACTGGAGAATTGCCTTGAGAGGCTAGTACTTCCGCCGCGAGGGCCGTATTATGCTCCTCCGTTCGGAGAGAGCGTTCGGTGTTTCCATTGACCGTAATGACTCCTCGAGGGCCTGGCATCTTGAGCTTGAGGTATGCGTAGTGCGGCACCGCATTGAACTTTGCAAATGCGGTTCGTCCAAAGCGATCGCGTGATAGCCATCGCGAACGGGACTATGTCGAAGATTAACTCCTCGCCCGAAATTATTCGGGATCCAAAGACCACCTCAAGTGTAATGGCGAGCCTCGCATGATGGCCTCTACACGGTATGACGCCTTTAAAGGTCGTCTTTGTGGGTTTAATCCTTGAGGGATATATGCCCATTTTCGCACTGTATCCTGATAAAGCAGGTTCAGGCTGCTGCCACCGTCCATAAGGACTCTAGTGAGGTGAAATCCGTCAATGATTGGGTCTAGAACCAATGCGGCGAATCCGCCATGGCGGATGCTAGTGGGGTGGTCCCTTCGATCAAAAGTGATCGGGCAGGAGGACCACGGGTTGAACTTTGGGGCGGCTGGCTCCAACGCATATCGTCCCTCGAGTGCACGCTTCCACTCCCTTTTGGGTATGTGGGTTGCGTATATCATGTTCACCGCTCGCACTTGTGGGGAAGCCCTTACATCCCCTATTGTTCGGGCGATCGGGCTCCTCCTCGTCATCTCTATGCAGCCCCTTGTCGCTGTTTTCGCATTTAACTTGCTCACCGCTTGAACACCCAAGAATCCCTGTTGGTGTGATTGGCTGGTTTTCGAAGTGCCGTGTATCCGCACGGCGATCGAGTATTCGGTCCAAACCGGACGGGCCGGAGTATTTCTTTTAAATGGCTTTTTCCGCTGACCGGGTTTAGAGCCTCTGAATCCGGCATTAACCGTCAGATCCTCGGCATTGTCGCCGTTAATGCACGCGGCGCTTGTGCTTGTTGCGACGCCGACCGCCATTGTTGTCCTTGGTATCCGAATTACGGGGCTCTTGGTCATGTTATTGCTACGAGCTAGCCAGCTGTCTTCTCCCGCGCAAAAGCGGGTCATGAGTGTTGTGAGGGTTTCCATAGATTTCGGCTTTTCCTGTCCTAGGTGCCGGGCCAGCCACTCGTCACGGATGTTATGTTTGAAGGCTGCGAGGGCCTCTGCGTCTGGACAGTCGACTATTTGATTTTTCTTGGTTAGGAACCGTGTCTGTAATTGTTCCGCCGATTCCTCTGGGCTGCTGAATTATGTGGCTTAGGTCATCAGCGATACGGTGGTCACACATATGTGCCCTGGAAATTGTCGAGGAATGCGGCTTCCAGGTCCTCCCAGGAACCAATTGACTCTGCTGGCAAGCTGTTAAGCCAATGCCGAGCTGGTCCTTTAAGCTTGAGTGGGAGGTATTTGATGGCGTGTAGATCATCACCACAGGCCATGTGGATATGAAGGAGATAATCCTCGATCCATACCGCAGGATCTATTGTGTCATCGTATGATTCGATGTTTACGGGTTTGAAACCCTCGGGGATTTGACGATCCATTACTTCATCTGTGAAGCATAGTGGGTGTCTTGGCGCCTCATCTTGGGCTATATCACGACGTAGCTCAAATGAGCTTTGTCTACTGTGTTCGGCCCGGCCGGATTTGCCATATCCGGATGACGGTTATCGTCACGTGTCATGGGGCGCCCACGCGATCCGTAGATCGATCTTGTTTGCCTTGTCTTGTCCTCCAATATGTCTCGCAGGTCTGGCGTGTTTCCCCGTGCCTTGGTATTTTTTGAGCGACGCCGGGGTGCGGCTTGAGTGGAGGGCCGAGAGGCCTCTCTGTCGCGACCACGAGGTGGTCGGTCGGCCGCGTCATGCGCTAGTGATGTAGGTTTAGGTGCTTCCTCCTCTAATCGGGGTAGCAGCTTGAGCTTTGGGTAGCTCTTGGAGGGGCGGTCGAGTTCGTACTCTTCGGCCGCAAGGACTTCAGTCCATCTGTCGGCTAGCAAGTCTTGGTCAGCTCTGAGCTGTTGCTGTTTTTTCTTGAGGCTTCTCGTCGTGCCCATAAGCCTGCGTTTGAAACGCTCTTGTTCGACGGGATCCTCAGGCATGACAAATTCGTTGTCGTCGAGGCTTGCCTCGTCTTCGGAGGGAGGCATGTAATTATCGTCCTCTACCTCTCATCGCCGCTCTCTCATGAGGGCTGGCTTCTCCATCCTCTGTCTGAATCCTCCGGAGGGGGTTGTCTTCGCACCTTGTCCGGGTGTGATTATCTCCCGTGCCGGAATCGCCGTTTTTGCTTTGGCGGGATTTAGAGCGGCGCCGCTAACGTCGGCGCTTAGGCTGCTTCTTGGAGGGGTCATCCTCCATTGTTCCATCGCCATTCCCTTCTTTTGGGGTGTCCACCATGTATATGTAAATGACTGACGAGGTGGCCTTCCAGTGCCCTATAGGCGTTGATTCTTGGTCGTCTCCTGCATCGGCGTCCATACCGTCGATGTCTTCGGAGTCGAAGTCGAGCATGTCGGTTAAATCATCGACAGTGGCTACAAAGTGCGTGGTGGGTGGGCTTTGAATTTCTTCATCGTCCGCATCCCAACCTTGCTGACCATAGTCCGGCCAGGGCTCTCCTGATAAAGAGAGAGACTTTAGTGAAAGATGTCCGCGGCGGCGAACTCCATAATCGATGCCCAATCGGATTCGATTGGCAGGGGCGCGGAAGGTTCGGAGTCCGGCACCTTGGAGTCATGGGCTTCGTAGAGGACAAGGCTGGTGTTCGACTCGTTCGCCGTAGATATTGCAGCCCCCGAGGCGGTGTCCAGCCACCCATCCTCGATTGGCGCAGTCGGTTCCGAGCTAAGGGTCAGAGCGGACACGAGTGCAGCCTCCAGGGCACTAATCGGTGGCAGAGCTAGATCATGCCCATCGTGACAGTGCGGCGCGCTCGGCTGTGGCTCGAACTCGTCGAAGATCAAGTCTCCGCGGACGTTAGCCGTGTAGTTCAAACTTCCAAATCTGACCTGATGGCCAGGGGCGTAGCTTTCGATCTGCTCCAGATGGCCAAGCGAATTGGCCCGCACTTCAAAGCCGCCGAATACGAAGATCTGTCCGGGGAGAAAAGTCTCACCCTGGACCGCATCATTGTTGATGATCGGAGGAGCCATCGGGCCTAAAGATGACGACACAGAGGAACTCTCAATGAAAGCACCAATGTCGGTGTCAAAACCGGCGGATCTCGGGTAGGGGGTCCCGAACTGTGCGTCTAGGCGGATGGTAATAGGAGACAAGGAAAACGATGTTTTTACCCAGGTTCGGGCCATCTCGATGGAGGTAAAACCCTACTCCTGCTTGATTAATATTGATGATATGGGTAGTACAAGAGTAGATCTACCACGAGATCAGAGAGGCTAAACCCTAGAAGCTAGCCTATGGTATGATTGTTGTTCGTCCTACGGACTAAAACCCTCCGGTTTATATAGACACCGAAGAGGGCTAGGGTTACACAGAGTCGGTTACAATGGTAGGAGATCTACATATCCGTATCGCCAACCTTGCCTTCCACGCCAAGGAAAGTTCCATCCGGACACGGGACGAAGTCTTCAATCTTGTATCTTCATAGTCCAGGAGTCCGGCCAAAGGTTATAGTCCGGCTATCCGGACACCCCCTAATCCAGGACTCCCTCAGGACCCATGTATGAGAACAAAGTGTGGACTTTGGTTGACTTGCCCGATGATCGGCAAGCCATTGAGAATAAATGGATCTTCAA
This sequence comes from Aegilops bicornis, assembly GCA_021605145.1. NCBI lineage: Eukaryota > Viridiplantae > Streptophyta > Magnoliopsida > Poales > Poaceae > Aegilops > Aegilops bicornis. The sequence goes on from CM038674.1 coordinate 275,926,988, forward strand.
GAAGAAGACTGACGCTGACGGTAATATTACTGTCTATAAAGCTCGACTTGTTGCAAAAGGTTTTCGACAAGTTCAAGGGATTGACTACGATGAGACTTCCTCACCCGTAGCGATGCTTAAGTCTGTCCGAATCATGTTAGAAATTGCCGCATTTTATGATTATGAAATTTGGCAAATGGATGTCAAAACTGCATTCCTAAATGGATTTCTGGAAGAAGAGTTGTATATGATGCATACGGAAGGTTTTGTCGATCCAAAGGGAGCTAACAAAGTGTGCAAGCTCCAGCGATCCATTTATGGACTGGTGCAAGCCTCTCGGAGTTGGAATAAACGCTTTGATAGTGTGATCAAAGCATATGGTTTTATCTGAGACTTTTGGAGAAGTCTGTATTTACAAGAAAGTGAGTGGGAGCTCTGTAGCATTTCTGATATTATATGTGGATGACATATTGCTGATTGGAAATGATATAGAATTTCTGGATAGCATAAAGGGACACTTGAATAAGAGTTTTTCAATGAAGGACCTCGGTGAAGCTGCTTATATATTGGGCATCAAGATCTATAGAGATAGATCAAGACGCTTAATTGGACTTTCACAAAGCACATACCTTGACAAAGTTTTGAAGAAGTTCAAAATGGATCAAGCAAAGAAAGGGTTCTTGCCTGTGCTACAAGGTGTGAAGTTGAGTAAGACCCAATGCCCGACCACTGCATAAGATAGAGAGAAGATGAAAGATGTTCCCTATGCTTCAGCCGTAGACTCTATCATGTATGCAATGTTGTGTACCAGACCTGATGTGTGCCTTGCTATTAGTTTAGCAGGGAGGTACCAAAGTAATCCAGGAGTGGATCACTGGACAGCGGTCAAGAACATCCTGAAATACCTGAAAAGTACTAAGGATATGTTTCTCGTTTATGGAGGTGACAAAGAGCTAGTCGTAAATGGTTACGTCGATGCAAGCTTTGACACTGATCCGGACGATTCTAAATCGCAAACCGGATACGTGTTTACATTGAGCGGTGGAGCTGTCAGTTGGTGCAGTTCTAAACAAAGCATTGTGGCGGGATCTACGTGTGAAGCGGAGTACATAGCTGCTTCGGAAGAAGCAAATGAAGGAGTCTGGATGAAGGAGTTCATATCCGATCTAGGTGTCATACCTAGTGCATCGGGTCCAATGAAAATCTTTTGTGACAATACTGGTGCAATTGCCTTGGCAAATGAATCCGGATTTCACAAGAGAACCAAGCACATCAAGAGACGCTTCAATTCCATCCGTGATCAAGTCCAGGTGGGAGACATAGAGATTTGCAAGATACATACGGATCTGAATGTTGCAGACCCGTTGACTAAGCCTCTTCCACGAGCAAAACATGATCAACACCAAGGCACCATGGGTGTTAGAATCATTACTATGTAATCTAGACTATTGACTCTAGTGCAAGTGGGAGACTGAAGGAAATATGCCCTAGAGGCAATGATAAAGTTATTATTTATTTCCTTATATCATGATAATGTTTATTATGCATGCTAGAATTGTATTAACCGGAAACATAATACTTGTGTGAATACATAGACAAACAGAGTGTCACTAGTATGCCTCTACTTGACTAGCTCGTTGATCAAAGATGGTTATGTTTCCTAGCCAATGACATGATTTGTCATTTGATTAACGGGATCACATCATTAGGAGAATGATGTGATTGACTTGACCCATTCCGTTAGCTTAGCACACGATCGTTTAATATTCTGCTATTGCTTTCTTCATGACTTATACATGTTCCTATGACTATGAGATTATGCAACTCCCGTTTACCAGAGGAACACTTTGTGTGCTACCAAATGTCACAACGTAACTAGGTGATGATAAAGGTGATCTACAGGTGTCTCCGAAGGTACTTGTTGGGTTGGCGTATTTCGAGATTAGGATTTGTCACTCCGATTGTCGGAGAGGTATCTCTGGGCCCACTCGGTAATGCACATCACTATAAGCCTTGCAAGCATTGCAACTAATGAGTTAGTTGCAGGATGATGTATTATGAACGAGTAAAGAGACTTGCCGGTAACGAGATTGAACTAGGTATTAAGATACCGATGATCGAATCTCGGGCAAGTAACATACCGATGACAAAGGGAACAACGTATGTTGTTATGCGGTTTGACCGATAAAGATCTTCATAGAATATGTGGGAGCCAATATGAGCATCCGGGTTCCGCTATTGGTTATTGACAGGAGACGTGTCTAGGTCATGTCTACATAGTTCTCGAACCCGTAGGGTCCGCACGCTTAAAGTTCGATGACGGTTATATTATGAGTTTATGTGTTTTGATGTACCGAAGGTAGTTCGGAGCCCCGGATGTGATCACGGACATGACGAGGAGTCTCGAAATGGTCGAGTAAAGATTGATATATTGGAAGCCTATATTTGGATATCGGAAGTGTTTCGGGTGAAATCGGAATTTTACCGGAGTACCGGGGGTTACCGGAACCCCCCCGGGGGGTTTAATGGGCCAAGATGGGCCTTAGTGGAGAAGAGGAGGGGCGGCCAGGGCAGGCCGCGCGCCCCCTCCCCCTCTAGTTCGAATTGGACAAGGAGGGGGGCGCCCCCTTTCCTTCCTCTCTCCCTCCTCCTTCCCCTTCTCCTACTCCAACTAGGAAAGGAGGGAGTCCTACTCGGTGGGGCAGGGACTCTCCTCCTGGCGCCTCCTCTGGCCGGCCGCCTCCCCCTTGCTCCTTTATATCTGAGGCGGGGGCACCTCTAGACACAACAATTGATCTCTTGGATCTCTTAGCTGTGTGCGGTGCCCCCCTCCATCATAGTCCACCTCGATAATATCGTAGCGGTGCTTAGGCGTAGCCCTGCGTCGGTAGAACATCATCATCGTCACCACGCCGTCGTGCTGACGAAACTCTCCCTCAAAGCTTGGCTGGATCGGAGTTCGAGGGACGTCATCGAGCTGAACGTGTGCTGAACTCGGAGGTGCCGTACATTCGGTACTTGATCGGTCAGATCGTGAAGACGTACGACTACATCAACCGCGTTGTGCTAACGCTTCCGCTTTCGGTCTACGAGGGTACGTGGACAACACTCTCCCTTCTCGTTGCTATGTGATACGTCTCCAACGTATCTATAATTTTTGATTGTTCCATGCTATTATATTACCCCTTTTGGATGTTTATGGGCTTTATTTTACACATTTATATCATTTTTGGGACTAACCTACTAATCAGAGGCCCAGCCCATATTGCTGTTTTTTTGCCTATTTCAGTATTTCAAAGAAAAGGAATATCAAACGTAATCCAAACGGAATGAAACCTTCGGGAGCGTGATTTTTGGAACAAACGCGATCCAGAGGACTTGGAGTGCAGTGAAGAAGCAGCCGAGGCCTCCACGAGATAGGAGGGCGCGCCCCCCCTATAGGGCGCGCCCCCTTTCTCGTGGGCCCCTCGGGCGGCCACCGACGTACTTCTTCCTCCTATATATACCTACGTACCCTGAAAACATCCAGGAGCACCACAAAACACAATTTCCACCGCCGTAACCTCCTGTATCCGCGAGATCCTATCTTGGAGCCTTCGTCGGCACTCTCCCGGAGGGGGAATCAACCACGGAGGGCTTCTACATCAACACCATAGCCCTTCCGATGAGTTGTGAGTAGTTTACCACAGACCTACGGGTCCATAGTTATTAGCTAGATGGCTTCTTCTCTCCTTTTGGATATCAATACAATGTTCTTCCCCTCTCTTGTGGAGATCTATTCGATGTAAACTCTTTTTGCAGTGTGTTTGTCGAGATCCGATGAATTGTGGGTTTATGATCAAGTTTATCTATGAATAATATTTGAATCTTCTCTGAATTCTTTTATGTATGATTAAGTTATCTTTGCAAGTCTCTTCGAATTATCAGTTTGGTTTGGCCTACTAGATTGGTCTTTCTTGCCATGGGAGAAGTGCTTAGCTTTGGGATTAATCTTGCGGTGTCCTTACCCAAAGGATGTAAAGGGTTGCAAGGCACGTATTGTATTGTTGCCATCGAGGATAACAAGATGGGGTTTATATCATATTGCATGAGTTTATCCCTCTACATCATGTCATCTTGCTTAAAGCGTTACTCTGTTCTTATGAACTTAATACTCTAGATGCATGCTGGATAGCGGTCGATGTGTGGAGTAATAGTAGTACATGCAGGCAGGAGTCGGTCTACTTGTTATGGACGTGATGCCTATATACATGATCATGCCTAGATAATCTCATAACTATGCGCTTTTCTATCAATTGCTCGACAATAATTTGTTCACCCACCGTAATACTTATGCTATCTTGAGAGAAGCCACTAGTGAAACCTATGGCCCCCGGGTCTATCTCTTATCATATTTGCTTTCAATCTACTTTTACTTGCATCTTTACTTTTTTGCATCTATACTATAAAATACTGAAAATATATTTATCTTATCATACTATCTTTATTAGATCTCACTTTCGCAAGTGGTTGTGAAGGGATTGACAACCCCTTTATTGCGTTGGTTGTGAGTTCTCAGTTTGTTTGTATAGGTGCGTGGGACTTTTGAGGAGCCTCCTACTGGATTGATACCTTGGTTCTCAAAACTGAGGGAAATACTTACGCTACACTTGCTGCATCACCCTCTCCTCTTCGAGGAAAACCAACGCAAGCTCAAGACGTAGCACTATGCATCATCATGATCCTGTGTGTGCGTAGGAATATTTTTGAAATTACTACGTTCCCCAACATTACCCACATCCCCAAGAGGGAGCGCAAACGTTCTCAGGGACGTCTATGGGATAGAGCCAGTCGCCCCAAAATTCAACCCATGGTCGTCCTGCCCGATCACTTTTGATCGTAGGGACCATCCGACCAGTATCCGTCATGGCGGTTCAGCCGCACTGGTCCTTGACCCAATCATTGATAGATTCCACCTCACGCGAGTCCTCATGGACGATGGTAGCAGCCTCAGCCTGCTCTATCAGGATACAGTCCGCAAAATGGGCATCGATCCATCAAGGATCAAACCCACAAAAACTATCTTTAAAGGAGTAATACCAGGTGAGGGAGTTCCGGACTAGGGGGTGTCCGGATAGCCGAACTATCATCATCGGCCGGACTCCAAGACTATGAAGATACAAGATTGAAGACTTCGTCCCGTGTCCGGATGGGACTTCCCTTGGCGTGGAAGGAAAGCTTGGCCATACGGATATGTAGATCTCCTACCATTGTAACCGACTCTGTGTAACCCTAACCCTATCCGGTGTCTATATAAACCGGAGGGTTTTAGTCCGTAGGACGAACAACAATCATACCATAGGCTAGCTTCTAGGGTTTAGCCTCTTTGATCTCGTGGTAGATCTACTCTTGTAACACACATCATCAATATTAATCAAGTAGGACGTAGGGTTTTACCTCCATCAAGAGGGCCCGAACCTGGGTAATACACATCATGTCCCTTGTCTCCTGTTACCATCCGCCTAGACGCACAGTTCGGGACCCCCTACCCGAGATCCGCCGGTTTTGACACCGACATTGGTGCTTTCATTGAGAGTTCCTCTGTGTCGTCACCGATAGGCTCGATGGCTCCTTCGATCGTCAACAACGACGCAGTCGAGTGGTGAGACCTTTCTCCCGGACAGATCTTCGTATTCAGCTTTTGCTGCGGGCCAATTAAGCTTGGCCATCTGGAGCAGATCGAAGCTACGCCCCTGGCCGTCGGTCAGATTCGGAAGTTTAAACTATCTGGTGATATCCGCGGAGACTTGATCTTCGACGCATTCGAGCCGCAGCCAAGCCGCGCCAGACCTTTGTCTCGATGGGCATGATCTAGCTCTGCAGAATTAACAAAGGCTCGGAGGCCGCACTTTGCATCCGCTCGACCCTTAATCCGGAGCCGGATTCCCGATCAAGGACGAGTGGGTGGACACCGCATCGGGGCTTTAATCTCTACGGCGATCGAGCGAACTCCATCCCTGTCGCTGCGAAGACCTTGCCTCCAGGAAGCCGGACTCCTCTCCGGACTCAACCCTCAGCGCCCTTGCCAATCGAATCCGATTGGGCGCCAGATTATGGAGTTCACGGTCATGACATCTTTCGGCACTTTCGCCCTTTGGCGACATCTTGAATTCACTAAAGTCTCTCTCTTTATCCGGAGAGCCTGGCCGGATTACGGTCGAAGGTTGGGATGCGACGACGAAGAAATTCAACGCCCACCCACCACCCACTTGGTAGCGGCTGTCGACGATCTAACCGACATGCTAGACTACGACTCAAGACATCGACGGTATGGACGACGATGCCGGAGGCGACCAAGACCAGCGCCTACGAGGCAATCGGAATGCCACCTCGTCATCACGACATATATATGGTGGACATCCCAAAAGATGGGAATGGCGGCGGAACAACGAAGGATGACCCTCCAAGAAGCAGCCCAAGCGCGCCGGCGTCGTGGCGCCACTCTAAATCCCGCCACAGCAAGAATGAAGATTCCGCACCGGAGATAACAATACACCGGACAAGGTCAAGACAATCCACTCCGGCAAGATCCAGCGAGGAAGATGGAGATGCCAGCCCTCACGAGAGGCGGCGTAAGAAGAGGTAGAGGATTATATGCCTCCTCCGGAGACGAAGCAAGCCTCAACGACGATGAATTAAATCGTGCCCGAGAATCCCGTCGAACAAGAGCGTTTTAGACGCAGGCTTATGGCCACGGCGAACAGCCTCAAGAAAAAGCAGCAACAGCTTAGAGCTGATCAGGATCTGCTAGCCGACAGATGGACTGAAGTCCTCGCAGCCGAAGAGCATGAGCTCGAACGCCCCTCCAAAAGCTACCCTAAACGCAAGCTGCTCCCCCGATTAGAGGAGGAGGCTTACGAACCCGCATCACCAGGAGACAATACGGCTGACCGACCACCCCGTGGTCGTGACAGAAGGCCTCTAGGCCCTTCACTAGAACCGTACCACAGCATCGCTCAAAAGCACACGGCCAAAGGGGAACGCTCGGGACTGCGAGATATATTGGAGGACAAGGAAAGACAATAAAGATCGATCTATGGATCGCGTGGGCCCCTACGGCACGCGTGATTTACAACCGTCGCGCCCGGGCACGATAAGTCGGCCGGGCCGAACAAAACAGACCAAGCTCTTTTGAGCTCCGTCGTGATATCGCCCGATCTGAGGCGCCAAGACACCCACTATGCTTCATGTACGAAGTAATGGATCATCAAATCCCGAAGGGTTTAAACCCGTCAATATTGAATCCTATGATGGCACAACAGACCCGCGGTTTGGATTGAAGACTATCTCCTTCACATCCACATGGCCCTTGGTGACGATATTCACGCCATCAAATACCTCCCCTCAAGCTTAAAGGACCAGCCCGACATTGGCTCAACAGCTTGCCAACAGAGTCAATTGGGAGCTGGGAGGACTGGAAGCCGCATTCCTCGATAACTTCGTGGCACTTATGTGCGACCACCGACGCCGATGACCTAAGCCACATAATTCAGCGGCCAGACGAATCGGCGGACAATTCGGACACGGTTCTTAACCAAGAAAACCAAATCGTCATTGTCCGGGATGCGGAGGCCCTCGCGACCTTCAAGCATAACATCCGTGATTTAGTGGCTTGCGGCACCTAGGACAGGTAAAGCCGAAATCCATGGCAGCCCTCACATCACTCATGACCCGCTTACTGCGGGTGAGGACAACTGGCTAGCACGCAGCAACAACCTCGGCAAAAATTCAGCAGTCCGGACTTCAAGGACCGAAATGGTAGGCAGCGTCATAACAAAAACAAACGTCGCATTAACGGCGACAATATTGAGGATCTGACGGTCAATGCCGGATTGAGGCTCTAAACCCGGTCGGCGGAAAAAGCCATTCAAAAGAACTACTCCGGTCCGTCCAATTTGGACCGAATACTCGACCGCTTGT